>OY728157.1:2118142180-2119392180 GCA_963277665.1 Viscum album | reverse complement strand
CATTTTGAAAAACATTTTAGAAAACATGTTTTTGAAAGAACATAGATTTCCGACCAAAGAGAGAGGTAAAATTAGACTTTCTCAGAAACACTTTATCTATCATTTTATGTACCAAAGAGTGTAAAAATGGTACCAAAACATGAATATATAATTAATATAAATAGGGGAAGAAATTTTATGATTTCTATTGAGATATGGATCATAAGATTTCATCAAAGGAAGCATAAACATAAACAATCTCAAAAAGTGATGAGACTGTTTCAATAAACTCTTACCACTTGGTAACTTTGAGGCATAATACCCATTTAAGAAAATTAAATTAAGTTAAGCTTAAAATATCATGAAAATAAGTATATTCATGATATAATATTTAAAATTTAGTATATACACCTCATGAAAAAATATAGGTGCATAACATGGCATGTATCTCAAAGAAGGAAAATCGAGACAAAATTACATTATCGATTTGGTAACTTTTGAAACATAAACCACATAAAATAAAGATCATAAAATGGATATGTAAATACCCATAAATTTAAGTATAAGAATCATATAATTCAACCATGTTAATTATACACACCACAAAAAAGGAATGGGTGGTGAATAAAACATGTATCTCATGGAAATAAAAAGTGAGATGAAATTTCCTTACCTTGTGTCTTGGATCTCATCGTACTAGTTCAAAACTCCTGTATAATAAATTTAAGTTGATTATAAATCTTTTAAAGAACCATATTATTATGTATAATACCATATATGGTTTTATTATGACTTTATATTACATTCTTGTTAACAATTTCATGTTAAGGTTACACTTCGAGTAATATTCACTTTGTTTTTCGCTTGTGTCTTAATTTATTATATATTTGGTCCTTATAATTATATCATGATTTACAGAATATAAAAAATGATATAAATATAATTAATATTCAGTATATGTGTATTATAATAGTATATATAATATATAAGTATGAAATGGAATACACCGTTCATGGAGACGGTAGGTTGTACGTACGCATAAACGTTGCTTCCGTTTTATTGATGTATTGAAAGAAAGATAGTAAATGGCATATATGTATATGTATATATGTATATAATATTGTTAAAATATAATTATTATGTCATATATATCATATAGGTTAACTAAAAATATCCACAATACATTCCATTTAGTGTGTGAATGAATCACATTATTTTGAGGGGTGGTAGTCCACACTTCCTCAAATGAAATTATCATATTTGCACAAGATGGAAAGCATAAGAGTATGTTATAAATAAAAATTACAGAATAAAAATACATTATAAATATAATATATATCATATATAAATAGAGTTTACATCATAATATCCACCATGATATGCGGTAAAGGAAAAATAAACAATTATCGTTTCATGAGGCGGTAGTTCACCATTCACATAAACAGTATGTTTATTACCCATTATATGGAAGTGTGTATAAGTGTAGGTAGAACCATAAGCATAAAAACATCCTAGTATATTTTTTTATTTTTTTTATACAATCATGGAATAATAAGAGTTTAGGGAGTGGAGAATGGAAATAAAAGAAAGGAGCTTGAGGGAGGGTGTTACCTCTTAACCAGGAAACTCCTTTTGGTTTGCACCAAAGAGATTCCTTGGAAGTATTTATGCACAAAGGTGGTATTAAAGTAGGTGGTGAGAGTTTTTGGGAATTTTATTGGTCATATATTTGATGAAACTAAGTGGTTTTATATGTGTGAGGAAGTGGGAGAGGTGGTGTCCTTTTATAGGGAAGGGAAAGGACACACTTAGATTTTTTGAAAACAAGTTAGGTGTACCCACGTTTTTACCTAAAAAATTCATAAAAAAATAATAAAAATAAATAATTTAAGGTTTCTGGACGAAATATTTCTAGAAAATGGGTTTTTATAAGTGGATAGGTCATTTGGTCCCTTAAGTTTAAGGTTTATTCCCTTGTTAAGATCAATTTTACCTTAATCACTGTAATTAAATTTAACCGAATTCACTAATATTTTTGGTCAAAAATTATGTTGAACTTATTAGAAATTATAAATTAGGATGATTCCAAATATACAATCCATTTTTCAAATTCAAATCAAAGAAGTGGCAGAAATTAATTTAAAATTGATCCGGCAGATGAGACGACACTATGGGGTTTTAAAGTAAAAAACTTCCAAAGGCTTGCTAAGTTTTTATACCCAATTTCAAAGTGAAATTGATTCCAATGAAAAAATTGTATTAATTGATAAAAAATATGATATAATTAAAATTTTAAAACAATTTAAAATATGATTTAACCTTATAAATAAATTAGATGAAAATGCAGTTTTGAATTAAAATTCAATATTTTTAACTGTTCATTAAAAAATGAAACCTTTCATAAAAATACCAAAAATTTATTCTAACCTAATTTTTATGTTTTTATTTAAAATATGAAGTTTATTATGAAATATTAAATCTATAAAATTTCTAAAAATTTTATTTAAAATGGGTTCTCCATTAAAAGGTGGTAAAACTACCTTTATAAAAATATAGGTTTTTAAGCATAAAATTGGGTTTGTCCTTATCTTATGTCTATAAAATCCAATGGATGAATATAAAAAATATTTTATTTAATATATAAAATATATATTACATTAATATTACTCCCTAATTGTAATTAATTTAATTTATTAAGACAAACACCTTTTGGGGCATAAAAATAAAAATATATCCATTATATTTAATTGGTTCTTATATTTTAATTTATAATTAATTTGTAACCTATGAATTTATATTATATTTGTGTAAAACATATATTTTTATAAGTTAGTTAATTATATTCATAAACTCTAATTTAAAAAATAGGTTATATCTTATTATATTAAATAATAATATATTATAGTTCGGTAAAACTCGGTTTTGCATGTTACGCAAGCCATCGAGGAAAGTCACTGTTGAGTATAGCGCAAGATATCCTCGATGTTCTATATAGAGAAAGGTAAATTTATATTGAATTTAGTGCATGATTAACTTTTTTTTCATATAATGTATGACAAACATAGTGCTTTAACATAAAATAAACTATTTTTAGTGTTGTATGAAATGATAAATATCAAAAAGATAAATTAATTTGATTTTTATTACAAAATATTGGGATGTTAAACTTATTTTTCTTGATCCTTGGAAGTTACTTTCAATTTTTGGAGTTTTTGGATATTTTTACTAGGTTCCTCTATCTTTTGAACCTATAAAATAATAATCGAATAAAGTTAAAGGTACATTCTGTTTAAGTTTAAAATGATAAGGGAGTTCACATAGACTTTGGTGGAATATTTTCAATCATCACTTAGTTAGAATACATTAGAATATTATTGGAATTCAACTCTCTCCTTAATTTCAAAATCTTACAAATAGATGTTGAAATCACCTTTCTGAATGGTATTATCAATGAAAATGTTTTTATGGAACATCCACTAGGTTTTGAAGATCATATGAATGTTTAACTAATTTTATGTTATTAAATGGTTTTAAAATAGGAAAAATATATTAAAATATTTTTCTAAAACACATCTCAAAAGATTTTTTACTTGTACAAATTTGCATTGATTATGTGATTTTTGGTTTAACCAATGAATCTATTTGTTTTTAATTTTATGGTTTAATGAAAAAGGAATATAAAAAGATATTTATGGGTGAACTCAAATTATTTCTCGATTTTCTAATTTATAAAAATAATGATGGAATTTTACTAAACCATGGTAAATAAACTAATTAAATTTTAATTTTTTTTCATGGATCAATCTAAGTAAATTAGTACAACTGTGAGTATAAATTATATGATAACATTAGATGAAGCTGATAATTGGATCAAAAACAAGATTTATAGAAGTATGATTGAGATTCTACTTTATCTTACTGCAACCTAGCCTGATATCATGTTTAGTGTTTGTGTTTGTGCTTGTTTTCAATCAAATCCAAAGGAATCTCATCTTAAATCTATTAAAAGGATTTTTTATTTAAAAGGAACAAAAATATAGGTTTATTTTATTAAAAAGGAACTTATTTTGAATTAACTAGTTTTTATGATGTTAATTCTGGCAGATTCCAACTAGATAGGAAAAGTTCAAGTGAGATTTACTACCTAATCCGAAAATCCCTAACCTATTGGAGTAGTAAGATGAAAAACTATGTTTCTCTTTCTAAAAATGAAGAGGATTGCATTTATGCTGGGAGTTGTTACACCCAAATAATATGGTTGAAACACACTCTATTGGTATTTTGGATTATATATGAACATATCCATATTAAATGTGGTAATACTAGTTCCATAAATATTTATAAAAAATATATCCAACATTCTTAAAATAAACACACTAATCTTAGGCACCATTTCTTTAGAGATCACTTCCAAAAGGGTGATATCTTATTGGAATTTATTAAATACTTTCAAATAGATGATATTTTCACTAACCCTATAGCAGTAGATTATTTTGATTTCATTAAAGGGGAGTTAGGAATGGTACACTTGTGACACTTTCCATTTGAATATGACAAGATTGAGTAATATTTTTAAATTATTTATCATATTCTATTTCTTCTTAGAATTTTGAGATTCTTGATTATTTCTCTCTTGGTTATGATCCAAATAACTAACCTTTTCATTCATTTATGGGGGATACTTATCTTTTAATTTCTAAATTTTTCCTTGAGAAACACTTTTATTTTGAAAATTAATTTTTAGTTCAAAAAATGTTTTCCCTTATTTTTTAACTTCAAAGTCATATTTTCTTAAATAAGTGATTTATATCATATTTTTACTATTTTAATATAAACTTGATTTCAAAAATTGAATACACTTAGTGTTTTCTATTTGTTTTCAAAACTCATATGAGAAATTATTTATATTCTCTAATCATTTTAAATATAAAAAACCCATTTTTTTATCTCTCTTAAAGGAAGATTAATGATGAGTAAAAATATTTACATATACTTGTATCTATAAAAATGTTTTTTGAGTTATATTTGATAAAATAAAAATGGGGATAAGTTGTCATGGTATTTTTTCACATCCAAAGGATATCTTTAAACCCTTTAAATCATTAAACGGTGGAAAAAACACTCTTTTAGGGAATGAGTGTATTAGTAAAGGTGGATAACAATTTTCCTTTTATCATTTTCTCCTTCCTTTTCTTCTTTTATTTTTTTTATCTATTTTTATCACTCTCCTTTATCACTCAAATTCATTATTATTTCTTTTCTCACCCTTTCTATTTTATTTCATTTTTATTTATCTTTTATAAATATTTTTCTCTCTCTTAAAACTTTTTTAAACTTTCCCACCCCTCTTTATCAAATTAACCTATTTAGGGAGAGTTTGGAAGCTAAGAAATGATTTCAAAATTTTTTATTTCTCTTGGATTTTACTTTTATTTTTCAAAATGTATTTTATTTTCTATTAAAATACAATTTCAATATCTATTTTGAGTTTTCAAAATCTCTTTTAAAATATCTCTTGATTTTTTTTAAATTTTCCTTTTAAATTTTTCTTTCATCTCCTTGTTTTCTTTTTTATAATCAACAAGGGGAAGCAATTTATTAAACTTTAAAATGGGAGAAATTTTGAAATTTTCTATAATATGTGTTATTGCTTAATTATTTCACAAAGGTAGATTTAAATGTTTTATTTTTGTTTGAAATATAAAACGTGCTATACACTTTTTTGAAATATGGAATGTTTGATTCATTTACTTCTTGAGCATATTGAATATCTTATTTAATATCTTCAATACATTAATATACCTTTTGATCTTGATTTACAATTGATATTTTTTTTATGTTAAGTGTTTTTGATCATCAAAAAGTGGGATGTTTCTTTACCTCTCCATATATCATTATGTTTTCATGATCATAACCACTCATTTTTGTTTCTATGAATTTCATTAGAGTGAATTTTAGTCCCACCTTTTGGACTTTTAGTCATGTATTTAATGGTCTTAATGAATATTTTAAAGACTTTTAAAAGGATTCTTGATGATATTTTTGAAGGATTAATTTTTTTATTTTATCTTGTGATGAAATCATTGAAGGAAGTTACAAGAATCAAATGAAGGTATGAAAGGAAATTTAAGGGACAAAGTGGTGCTTGGACATCTACAGGAAGCATCAGTTAGCCAGTGTAGAGATACCAGCTAGATGGTGGTTATAGATAGAATTCAAAACCTACAATAAGTCCATCAACCAGCTGGTGGAGCTTACTGGCTAGATGATGGAGTCTTTAGAATCCTAGTGACCTTCAATAAGTGCATCAACTATCTAGGGGCATTAGAACATCTACTCAACACTATTCAAACAAGTCAAATATATTTATTTCATTAAACCTTGCAATAATTAAACTAATTTTGAAAAATATTAATGAATCTAGTGAATTTTAGAATATTACTAGACCCTTTGGATCCTATAAATAGGTCTCCTTGGTGCCTTGAAAGATCTATCTTGACAATCTCTTAACCTGTTATCTATAACATCTCAATTAAAAATCTAATCCTTGATCAAAGTCTAGAACACCAAAGGAAAATCTCTAGTAGATCTGGTAGAGAAAATATTTTCAATAATTTTAGTTTTAATTTCATTTTTTAATCCCACCAAAATATTATTTTATGAGTAGTTGTCACATTTTTAGGTTTTAGTGGTATTTTGACCATAATTGAAAAAATAGTCTAATTTTGGATTTTAACCATTTTAATTTATTCATGTATTTTAGGTATAACTTTTTCAACACAGATCCAAATTGTTAAATTTATTTTTTTAGTCTTAATTAAATCTTTATATTCATTTATTTATTCTGGACCCAAAGTTCAATCCATCATTTGAAGGCCCAAAACCAGATCACAAGTCGGACCTCAAAATCTATGCACAGATCTGGATACTTTTGAATATGGGAGCATATATCATAAATGGACAATAAAAATGATCTGAAATTAGGCATGGAGAAATGAAACATCAATATAAACAACTTTTATTATCAAGGAAACACATTATTCCTTCTTTTTTAAGGCCATAAATGCATGGGAAATCAGATTTGGGGAATATGAAGAGTCTACCTTAGTAGAATAAAATTTTGAATTCAATTAGATATAAATATCTCCACACATGTCCAATTAAGATAAAATTACATGTATATACATAAGATACATATAGGAACAACTTTCAATAAGACAAATTGTACCAATTCTTCCATTAAATGTGTCTCCCATGCATAAACTTTCAAAGGATATTTTGGATTGAAAATTTATCTTCCCACTCCCTATAAAAACGTGTTTCCTTTTCATTTCAAAGGATTGGACACTACACTGAATATTTGGATGAATTTATGCTATATTTTAGTCTCATATTTTCTTTTATTTTTATTCTATAATTGTATTTAATGTTTTAATTTTAGTGTTCTCATTTCTCTCATATTCTATCTCTCTTTTGTTTTCTCTCCCCATTTTCTTCTTCACTATGAACTCTTATGCTCATGATCATGAGTATATAGCTTGAGGAATTTCTTAGGGGAGTAATCCAATGTTAATACCATGTATTTGAACATTTATTCTTAATGTTTCTTATTTTCTTAGAGTTAGTGCAACATCCCAAGATTTTATGAAATTTATTCTATCAAATTTATTTAAATTATTTAACATCTTGCATAAGACACAATGAATAATTTATATTGCATTATAAACAACAATTATTTTATCTTTAATTACATGTAACATATATTTTCTTTGATAACTTATGTTACACACAAGACTGAGTCTTACTGAACTATAATACACCATTGATATTATTATTTAATATAGAAGTTATCACCTGGATGTTATATTGGAGAGTATGAATAAGACTAAATATATTATGTTTAAAAAATTTTATAAATTTTTTTTATATTCATCCAATATATTTTATAGACATAAGATAATAATAAATCTAGTTTTAAGCTTAAAAACTATATTTTTCTAAAAAATAGTTTTACTAACTTTTAATGGAAGACTTGTTTTAAAAATAAATTTTGAAACTTTTGTAAATTTTATTTGAAAAAATAAATTTCTTTTTTGAAATAAGAATATAAAAATTTACTTTGGATTAATTTTTGGTATTTTTCTGAGAAGTTTCATTTTTTGATGAATAGTGAAAACACTGCATTTTAATTGAAAAATATTTTTTTGTATAATTTATTTATATAGTTAAATTATATTTTAAATTAGTTTTAAAGTATAATTAGTGAAATTATATATAAATAAATATAATTTAGGTAAATTGATTCAATTTCACATTGAAATTGGATATAAAAACATTTTAAACTTTTTGAACTTTTCTCCCTAAAACCCGCTATCTCACAGCATTGGGATTAATTTTCAATTAATTTTAGACACTTATAGGAATTGAATTTGAAAAAATATATATAAGTATTTGGAATCAGTATAAAATTTTCATTCTAATAATATTAGCATAATTTTTTGACTTAAATGATTTGTGAAAACAAATAAAATTAATTAAAGTGATTAATGTAAGAATAAGCTTACTTAATGATTAAACTTAGAATATAAAGTGTATAAATGAACCAAAACTTGTCCAACACCAATTGGATAAAAATATTTCAATCATAAAAACCTTATTATATATTTTTATGAGTTATTAGGATACTATTCCATGAAAGTGACCTATATAATAAGTTAAGTAAGGAAAAGGACAAAAAAAGAACCTTCCTTGCCTTTAACACTTATAAAGATTTGAAGTAGGGAAAAAGCTACATATGTTGGGTTATAAATATTATTTTAGAAAATAAATGAGTAATTTTTATCATAATAATTTATATTTAATTTTTAGTGATGATATAATTACATTAAATTCTTAAGAAACACCAACATATAGACTATTTAGTTAATAATTAAAGAAAATAAATGATATTTTATTAAATAATTTAACATTTATAAAAATATTATCTTATTATAAGTGATTTTTAATTTTTAATAAATATAAAATATGATCCATTAATATTACAATTTATTTTTTATAATGAAAATATTGACCCATAAATAATAAAAAACTTTCTTAGTGCAGTTAGGGTTAAAGTAGTGTTTTTACACGTTAAATGTGTTTTTGTTAAAATTAATTTCCAAAACATATGGGATTTTTATTTTATAAATTATATGTAATATTTTAGAATAATTTGGTTTAAATTTAATAATAATACTCACTTTAATTTATTTTTAATGGATTAATTACATAGGTTAGAAAATTAGCCACCTAAATGAAAAACCAAAATAAAAAAAATAAAGAAACTTAAAGACTAAGGAAAAAATGATAAAAATTATTTTATTTTTGTGTCGTGTGAGTTTTTATAGACCATACATCTAATTTAATCTATTATTTTTCATTTTTTAAGGACATGAGGTAAGAGAGACCTCCAAATAGTGTTTACCTTTTTATATTTACAATAATTCCACTCACTCTCCACTATAAAAAGGCACTCAACCTCTCTACTTATTTACACATCCAAATCAATTTGTATGGTCCAAAAAATTCCCAAATAATCTCAAAAAACCCATAAAATAAACTTATAATCCTCAATTTGGATATAAATCCAACCAAGGAATCCCTTTGGTGCAAACCAAAAGGGGTTACCAGAAAAAGAGACAACATTCTTCAATGTGCATTTCTGTTTTATTTATTTATCCACCCATTAAATTATTAATATTACATGATTATATAGTAAATTAAGTATACTAAATATAATAATATTTTTTTATGATAAGGGTTAAACCTAAACTTACACACACTTCTATCAAATGGGTAAAAAAATTATCATTCATGTGTACGACGAACTACCAGTTCACAAAACGATGTCGTTCGTTTTTCATTTACCACCTCTCATGGTTGACCATTATGATTAACACACTATTTTTATATGATATATATATATATATTATATTTATGTTTTATTTACACTTATGTAATTTTTATTTACACATAACTTTATGCTTTCTATTTTTTGGGAATATGATAACATCATTTGTAGATGTATGGACTACCGCCTGCTTAAAGCGATGTGATACGTTCACACATCACATAGAATGAAATTAGGACGAGTTTAATTAAAAATATGTGACATTAATTAAATATATATGATATTCATTACATAGTTACATTTATTTAAATATAATATATCATTTTCTTTAACACCTTTTCACACACTAAAAAAGTATATAACGTCGTTTATGGATGTGTGGACTACCGCCTCCTCAAAGAAATGTGATTATTTTTTACATCAAAATAATTATATATATAAGTAAATATGATTAAATATAATGGTATTTATGATATAATTATCATTAATTAAAGATAAATTTTACTTACCTTTTTTTCATAATGATCATCGAGAAATGGGAACATTACTCATGCGTACGTACGACCTACTATCTCCATGACTGCAATATTGGTTCATTTTTCATAACCGTTTTTCATGATTGATTTTAAATGTATAATTGATTTATAAATATGATAATTATTTAATTATTTTTATTATATATATGTTTATATAATGACCTCCTTGACCACTGTTAACCAACCTTATTCATTTTGACACATAAACTGAATATGGTCAAAACACCCAGTGTAGACTTAATTGTTTAAGTAGTTGCACATAAAATTGTAATAAGTGAAATAAAAGTAATGATAAAATTGAAAAAGGTTTTAAATAAAGTAAATAATTAACATAAGTTTATTATTTAGGAAGATAAATACACACGTGACAAGTCAGACTCAAGGTAAGAGATTTCATCTCAATCTCATTTCATTGAGACATTTCTTGATGACATGAACCTTTATTATTTTATAAGGTGTATATATAGACCCATTTAAATTATATATACATATTTTATATATTATAATGTTATTTAATGTTTTGTTAAATGTTATTCTTTCACGGGGCTTATGATTTAAATGTTCAAAGTGGTATGATACACCTTGGATGCTTATATATTTAATCCTTTCCTCCATTTCAATATTCTTAATATTATTTTACATATTTATATATATATATAAAATAATTATAAAGAAAATTTTATGCCTAATTTTAATTTCATTAAAAGGTTTTTAAAATAATATTATAGCGTTTCTTCAAAGGAATGTTTTGAAAAACAATAAATGAAACATTTTATTTTTAAAGTGAGGTGATAATGACCTTTCATGTCATCATGAATTTTATTTGATTTATAAATTCATTTAAAATATTACATGTTTTATTAAATAAACAAACATATTTTCTTTTATTTGATCATTTTGGTATTGAAAATGGGTTTTCAAAGAAAACGGTGTTTGGGTATTTAAAATGGTTTATCAAAAGAAAAGGGTATTTTTATCTTAATGTGTTTTCATATGGATTTAAAAAAGAGTTTTTAAAGGGTTTTATGATGAGAGTTTTTTACTATTGATATGGTACTTGAGAAATATATGAAATAGGTGAGTCTGATACATCTTATATGAAGGGTTGAACCTTATTATAGATAACAGGTTATCCAAATGCAGCTTATACGAAGGGTTGAGTCCCATTATAGTTCGTGAGAAATGGGTGAGATCGATATAGATTATACAAATGTTTGAGCCCCATTATAGATAACGAGTGAGCCCGATATATATTATATGGAGGGTGATCCCATTATATATATCCAATTCATTAGGTAATGATAATTTTAGAATTAGGCATTATGGTTATTTCAATTAAAAGGGTTTTGAAAGGGTTTATATATATGATGCTCTAAGTCACCAAAAGAGGTTCAATTGATTTCTATGGGTTTTAATGATTTTATTTGAGAAAAATGTGTGTTTTTTATAAATGTGAAAATTTTTAATTTCATTTTATCAATGAAATTTTAAGATAAAGATAAAAGTTATATGAGTTTTCATGTTTTTACCGAACTAACAATTTACTTTATTTTTATATCCCTCACTGAGCTTTTATTCTCATCCCAAGTTTTTAAAATGTTTTACAAGGTTTAAGGATGGGTAAGGGAAATGAAGAAGTATAGTATAAATTCATGAAGAGTTTTCATTAAAGAGATCATTCTTTATTTTTAAAATTTTTTATATGGTGAAAAAATGAATACTGATCATAAGTGTTAATTTTTTATTTTATGGTTTTGTTATGTATGAGTTATGGTCTAATTATCTAAAACTATAAACGTAAAAAGATCCTCAATGTGAGTGAAAGTAAAATTCTTGGCTTAACTCAAGATTATGCAATGATTAATTCTAGGTTCTTATATTTGGTATCAAAATAAAGGTTTAGACAAATCTAGAGTTTAAGATAGCATTAATATCCCACAATTAGATGATTTTACTTTATGGTTAAGATGAAATGATAAATTATTTTAATATTTCCATGAATATTTATCTAAAATATGTCTATTTAGAATTATTTTACACAAAGTAAACAAGAAAGATTAAGTGGTAAGGAACCGAGAGGAAAATATCCTTCTAAAACATCATATCGAGATGGTTGGAATTAGAACTGAACAATTTGTTGTAGTGATGGATTAGTTGACACAGTCTATTAATGGAGATGGTATACATTATAAAGAGGAAACCAATATAAAATTTAGGAACATGTCTATAGTGGATCATTTTATGAGGCAACATCCCCCACTATTCAATGGATCATCTGACCCAGTGGTAGTCAAAAGATGGATCAATGCCCCAAAGAAGATATTTGAAGTCATGGGGTGTTCAGAATGTCAAAAGAAAACCCTTTACATTTATCATTTTGATAGTGAAGCTAATTAATGGTGGTCTTTGGTTAAGAATAATAGATAAAAATATGATATTTATTCCATGTAATAATAAACATTTAAGAATCTCTTCCTTGAGAAGTATTTATATAAGGTTTTTTGGCTTAGGACGAAAAAAAAATTATTGGAATGAAAGAAAAAGGATAAAAATTTAGTGGACACATATGAATAAAACTTCAAAATATTAGAAAGTTATGTTTTATATATTATTCGAGGCATTGATATTAAAATTAATATATTTTACTCAGGATTGAAACCAAATCTATGACGATATTTGGCCTCTCGAGAATTTAAAATATATGAAAAAGTGGTTCGTTGTGCTGAGAAAGTTGAAATGGAGTTTTATGAAACTTATGTTCCATGAGATGAGACAAGTAAGAAATACTAAAGTTTTCTAGAAACAAAGAAGCAACTAACTAAGAATTCTGGAGGTAATCCTAAAACTTGTTCCAAGTGTGATAAAATACATTTTAGGGAATCTATGTCAATATATGTAAAGTGTTTTTGGTGTGGTAAGTTTGATCATAAGGTTTATGACTATAAGTAAAATATTCATGAATAATCAAATAATGAGATAATAAATATCCAGTCAATAGTAAGTTTCTTTAGTTATAATGAGTTAGGACATTGTGCTAATGTGTGTCTGAGGAAAATTTCTCAGAGTGGAAATCACCATGACCAAAAGAAAAAAAGGGATGTAGAAATCATTTTCTACTTTTACAGTCGATATTGGGACATCTAGTGAAGTGATGGAAGCTCCATGGAGTTCTATATTTTTCAAAGGTTGATCATAAGTCTAATGTCTTAGGCACCCCTCTTTTAATGTTTTAAATAATGGAAATACCTTTGGAGACATTCATTGAGTTTCTATATATGTATGAGGTATATATTTAAAATTTGTATGAGGAATAATATCTATACTTGTGTGGATATAAGTTTAATGGTATTAGTGACCATTAGGTTTATATATCTATGTAATGATTTAGTTTTAACTTTGGGTATTATTATTCAACTTTATAGATTAATTCATTATCTCATCACATGAATGTTTGAATTATATTATTATATGCTAACCAGGTTTATTTTAGTTAATATATAAATATGATATGAATATCATGATATCCTTTTGATTATATGTGATCCATTAAAAGTTGATTCTAGTTATTTAGGCATGATAAGTCTTCTTGGATACTCGTTGTTTGGAGAAAGCGATGAATTTTTGGTTGAAGTTGATTAAATGATGAATCTATACTTATCAAGTATGTATATTTCCTTATATTATTAGATACTAAAATAATTCATAAACATTAAGACTAATATCTTTTCAACAATGTTATTTTAAAATGTCCAACCATTGTTTAGTGAGATAAAAGTTCAAATTGTGGGCACACAATTTTTTAAGGGTGTAGGATGTAACATCCCAAGATTTTATGAAATATATTATTTCAAATTTATTTAAATTATTTGATATATTTAGTTACACACAATACATAGTTTATATTTAATTATATGGAATACCAAGTTTATCTTTCATTGAATGTAACATCAAGATTCTTCGATAACTTGTGTTACACGCAAGGACGAGTCTTACTGAACAATAATAGACTGTTGATATTATTATTTAATATAGAAGTTATCACCAGGATGTTATATTGGAGGGTTTGAATAAGAATAAATATATTATGTCTACACAAGCTTATAAAGTGTTTTAACATTCATCCAATATATTTGATAAGAATAAGATAAGAATAAATCCAGTTTTATGCTTAAAAACTGTATTCTTCTAAAAAGTAGTTTTACCACTTTTTAATGGAAGACTTGTTTTAAAACTAAATTTTCAAACTTTTATAAATTTAATTTTAAAAAACAAACTTCTTTTTTGAAATAAATATATCAAAATTTACTTTGGGTTAATTTTTTAAATTTTTATGAGAAGTTTCATTTTTGATGAATAGTGAAAAACACTACATTTTAATTGAAAACTTCTTTTTCCTCTAATTTATTTATATAGTTAATTATATTTTTAATTGGTTTTAAATCTTAAATAGTTAAATTATACATAAATAAATCCAATTTAGGTCAATTTATTCAATTTCAAAATGAAATTAGATATAAAAACATTTCAAACTTTTGAATTTTTCTCCTTACACTACTGGAAATTTAAGGTATACCAATGGTTGAAAACCATTGGTATAGGGTAGAGAACCATTGGTATAAATTATACCAATGATTTTAGAAACTGTAGTCTAGTAAGCTGTGAAAATAGACATATACCAATGGTTTTAGATAAACCATTGGTATATGTGAAGAAATCTACTCTATACCAATGATTTTATAAAACCATTGGCATAGAGTTCTTATATAACACATATGCCAATGGTTTCAAAACCGTTGGAATATATTTTTTAGTATTACATTCACCCCTATACCAACAGTTTAAACCGTTGGTTAAAAAAATACATACAGAACCTATACCAACTATTTAAAACCGTTGGTATAGGCTTTCCTGTACAATTTACACAACAACCTGCTCTGTGTGCTACTGTGTGAATTGTACCAAATAAATGCAATGCAATAAATAATAAGGATACATAATTAAAAACTGATAATTAGAAGAATACATAATTTAATAACCAATTATGAATACAATACATTAAAAACTGAATACATAATTATATGTGATACAGAATTAAGAATACATACAAAATTTCATTTTTTATAACACATACATGATTGAATTCAGAAATTAGAATCTAATAAATCAAAAATAAGGAAATTAATAAATTTATTCAACCAAACACAAATATAATGTCATCATTTGGGGTGGGTGTCTTTGAACTTAGTGATGATGATAATGGGTGTGTATCAATGAGCTTGTGTGACTTAGGGAATACAATTTTCCTTGGCATATTAAATGTCACGTGTTTTAGAATAGGGGTAGGATTTCCTCACATGAGAAGTGGATTGTGTGAGGATGGACCATGGATCATTGTGCTATAGTATCAACACAATCTGAATATGTTTGGTCGGTTTTCTGTATGCCAGTTGTTTTTACTTAAAATGATGTTCATTTTAAACAAAAGAGAGACAATTAGAGTGATACCAGCCACACCGTGCCTCTAATTGAGGCGAGATTGACTTATACACGTCACATATGACCCATGGATCATTTTCTTAAAGTATCAATACAATCTGAATGCGTTTGGTTGGTTTTACGTATTCCAGTTGCTGTTTTTACTTAAAATGTTGTCCATTTCAAATAAAAGTGAGACACTTTGAGTGGTAATGGCCATACCGGGCCTCAGATTGAGGATCAGTTGACTCATACACGTCATAAATTACCCAAAGATTGTTTTGCTAAAGTATCAACATAATCTGAATAAGTTTGGTCAGTTTTTCGTATGTCAGTTGTTTTTACTTAAAACAGTGTCCATTTTAAACAAAAGAGAAACACTTAGAGTGATACCAGCCATACTGTACCTCAGATTGAGGTTAGGTTGACTCGTACACGTCAAAAATGACCAATGGATCGTTTTACTAATGTATCAACACAATACGAATGCATTTGGTCAGTTTTCCGTATGTCAGTTGTTGTTTTCATTTAAAATGTTGATCATTTCAAATAAAGGTGAGACACTTTGAGTGGTACCGGCCACATTGCGCCTCAATTTGATGCAGGGTTGACTCATAAAAATCAAAAATGACTCATGGATCTTTTTCCTAAAGTATCAATAGAATTTGAATACATTTGGTATACAATCTGTATGTCAGTTGTTGTTTTCACTTAAAATGATGTCCATTTTAAACAAAAGAGAGACATTTAGAGTGGTACCGGCCACACCGTGCCTCAGATTGATGCGGAGTTGACTCTTACACATCAAAAATTTTCCATTTATCTTTTTAATAAAGTATCAACACAATATGAATGTGTTTGGTTGGTTTTCCATATGCCAGTTGTTGTTTTCACTTAAAATGTTGTCCATTTCAAATAAAAGTGAGACACTTTGAGTGGTACCGGCCACACCGCACCTCATATTGATGCAGGGTTGAGTTTTTCACGTCAAATATGAACAATGGATCATTTTCCTAAAGTATCAACATAATCATAATACGTTTGGTTTCCATATGCTAGTTGTTTTTACTTAAAACAGTGTCCATTTTAAACAAAAGAGAGACACTTTGAGTAATACCGGCCACACCGTGCCTTGGATTGAGGCTAGTTTGACTCATACATGTCACATATGACTCATGTATTGTTTTCCTAAAGTATCAACACAATCCAAATGCGTTTGGTCGGTTTTCCATATGCCAGTTGTTGTTTTCACTTAAAATGATGTTCATTTTAAACAAAAGAGAGACATTTAGAGTGGTACCGGCCACACTGTGCCTCATATTGATGCGAATTTGACTCGTACACGTCACAAATGTCCAATGGATCGTTTTACTAAAGTATCAACACAATCCGAATGCGTTTGGTTGGTTTTCCGTATGCCAGTTGTTGTTTTCACTTAAAATGATGTCCATTTTAAACAAAAGAGAGACATTTAGAGTGTTACCGGCCACACCGCACCTAAGATTGATGCGAGTTTGACTCCTAAACATCACAAATGTCTCATGGATCATTTTAATAAAGTATAAACACAATCTGAATACGCTTGGTCGGTTTTCCATATGCCAGTTGTTTTTACTTAAAACATTGTCCATTTTAAACAAAAGAGAGACACTTAGAGTGGTACCAGCCACACCGTGCCTCAGATTGATGCAGGGTTGACTCGTACACATCAAAAATGTCCCATGGATCATTTTAATAAAGTATAAACACAATCCAAATGTGTTTGTTTTGTTTTCCGTATGCCAGTTGTTGTTTTCACTTAAAATGATGTCCATTTTAAACAAAAGAGATACATTTAGAGTGGTATCGGCCACACTGAACCTCATATTGATTCGGGGTTGACTCCTACACATCAAAAATGTCCCATGGATCGTTTTACTAAAGTATCAACACAATCCAAATATGTTTGGTTGGTTTTCCGTATGCCATTCGTTTTTACTTAAAACATTGTCCATTTTAAACAAAAGAGAGACATTTAGAGTAGTACCGGCCACACCATGACTCAGATTGATGTGGGGTTGACTCTTACACGTAAAAAATTTCCCATGGATCATTTTCCTAAAGTATCAACACAATCTAAATGTGTTTGTTTGGTTTTCCGTATGCCAGTTGTTGTTTTCACTTAAAATGTTGTCCATTTCAAATAAAAGTGACACTTTGAGTGGTACCAGCCACACCGCACCTCATATTGATGCGGGATTGAGTCTTACACGTCACATATGACCAATTGATCATTTTACTAAAGTATAAAAATAATATTAATACGTTTGGTTTCCGTATGCTAGTTGTTTTTACTTAAAACAATGTCCATTTTAAACAAAAGAGAGACACTTTGAGTGATACCGGCCACACTGTGCCTCAGATTGAGGAAGGGTTGACTCATACTTGTCACATATGACTCATGGATCATTTTACTAAAGTATCAATACAATAAGAATGTGTTTGGTCGGTTTTCCGTATGCCATTTGTTGTTTTCACTTAAAATGATGTCCATTTTAAACAAAAAGAGAGACATTTAGAGTGGTACCGGACACACCATACCTCAGATTGATGCGGGTTTGACTCGTACATGTCTCAAATGTCCCATTTATCATTTTCCTAAAGTATCAACACAATCCGAATGCGTTTGGTTGGTTTTCTGTACACCAGTTGTTGTTTTCACTTAAAATGATGTCTATTTTAAACAAAAGAGAGACATTTAGAGTGGTAACAGCCACACCGCACCTCGTATTGATGCGGAGTTGATTCCTACATGTCAAAAATATCCCATGTATTGTTTTCCTAAAGTATCAACACAATCCAAATACGTTTGGTCGGTTTTCCGTATGCCAGTTGTTTTTACTTAAAACATTGTCTATTTTAAACAAAAGAGAGAAACTTAGAGTGGTACTAGACATATTGTGCCTCAAATTGATGTGGGGTTGACTCTTACATGTCACAAATGTCCCATGTATCATTTTACTAAAGTATCAACACAATCCGAATGCGTTTTGTTTGTTTTCCGTATGCCAGTTGTTGTTTTCATTTAAAATGATGTCCATTTTAAACAAAAGAGAGACATTTAGAGTGGTACCGGCCACACCGCACCTCATATTGATGCAGAGTTGACTCCTACATGTCACAAATGTCCCACAGATCGTTTTCCTAAAGTATCAACACAATCCGAATACATTTGGTTAGTTTTTTGTATGCCAGTTGTTTTTACTTAAAACATTGTCCATTTTAAAAAAAAGAGAGACACTTAGAGTGGTACCAGCCACACCGTGCCTCGAATTGATGCGGGGTTGACTCGTACACGTCACAAATGTCCTATGGATCATTTTCTTAAAGCATAAACACAATCTAAATGCGTTTGGTTGGTTTTCCGTATGCCAGTTGTTGTTTTCTCTTAAAATGTTGATCATTTCAAATAAAGGTGAGACACTTTGAGTGGTATCAGCCACAACGTGCCTCAGATTGATGCGAGGTTGACTCTTACACACCAAAAATGTACCATAGATCATTGTGATAAATTATCAATAGAATCCAAATACGTTTGGTCCATTTTCCGTAAGTTAGTTGTTATTTTCACTTAAAATGTTGTCCATTTTAAATAAAAGTGAGAAACTTTGAGTGGTTCCAGCCACACCGTGCCTTGTGTTGAGGAGTGGTTGAGTCGTACACATAATATATGACCCATGGATAGTTTTCTAAAAGTATCAACACAATAAAAATACGTTTGTTCGGTTTTCCGTATGCCAGTTTTTTTTACTTAAAAGGGTGTCCATTTTAAACAAAAGAGAGAAACTTTGAGTGATTCCGGCCACACTGTGCCTTGTATTGAGGTGGGGTTGACTCGTACATGTCACATATGACTCATGGATCATTTTACTAAAGTATCAACACAATCCAAATGCATTTGGTCAGTTTTCTGTATGATAGTTAGGAAAATCATGAAACAACAGTGATAATATCTTATACTAAAACTATAGACATTGTGCATGATGTGCATCCCCTGGTGCATGGTTTGGGAAAATCATGCACATTAATTTTAATATATTTCCCTATATGGTTGGTAGATACCTTGTGGTATGGACTTAAATTTTTTACTAACCATGAGGCATAATGTTTTTCTACGCCGACCAGGGTTCTGAGCTCCGAACAAGACCTAGAAGCCCCATAAACCATTATAACATCATTAGGATTCCATATTTGGTCAAAAATAAAGAGTTACACTGAATTAAAAAATATCCATACCAGAGTGAAAAAACCAGGTTCAAAAATAAAGAGTTATATTGAATTAAAAAATGTAATGGATCAATCTGCCCCTGATCACCATCACCATCACCACTGTCATCATTAACCTCATCCTCGCCTCCATATCTATCCTCGTCATTATCCTCATCATCATACCCATTATCATCTTTAGACCCATCCTCTCCCTTGGCCCCATCCTCATCCTCATCCTCATCCTCATCCTCGCCCCCATCCTCTTCAGCATCCTCATCATCACCAGGAACGTCATCATATCGACCGCCACTAGAACTACCACCTGGTGCATTGGATAATGCGCCCATCGATGACATATATGTTTTAAAAGTTGCACTGACCTCTAATGGAAGTGACAAAGATAAATCTTTGATCAATTTCATAAATTCTTTCTCCCTCATTTGAACATGTTCTTCCAACTCTGTGACCCTTTTATCAGACTGTCTTGCATGCTCCTTGACCTATTCCAACTCAGTGGTACTATAATGGATACCTGGTGAGGACCAATACCTCGTTAGGAATATATTCTTACCAGGTCGGTAGCATACTCGACCAGAGTGATCCTCTCCCAAAACCTGATATAAATGATCATGTGGACCAAAATTTTTAGGCTCTTAGGCATCAAGGGCCTCTAAAGAATCCTGTTAAAAATATTAATAGATTATTAAATTTCAAAATAGATATTAAACTTTGAAATAAACAAATTAAAACTTACAATCTTTTTTTTGTGTCGGTTCATTAACTGCAGTTCCATCTTTTTTTCCATATACTCGAGCAAAACAATTTTTCTCAAGGGAGACATCCTTAAATATTCAATTTGTGCTTCTGTAACGAAATTGAAACAATATAAAGTTCAAGTATAATCATATATTAAATATTTAATAAATCACATAATTTAAGTAGGAAACAATAAAAAGGGCAAGTCCTAAAGAAAAATTATAAACAACTATATCGTACCAGCTGCCTCTCATGATTTGACATAGTAGTGCACCTCAAAGTGTGGAGGTATTGCTTTGAATCAATGTATTTTTTGTTTTTTTTCAGAAGATTCCTAAATAATATTTAATAATAAATAATATAATATTAATGAAAAATATGAAAACTATAATTTAAAGACCTCAAATGGAATTAATACCTTAAATTTGGCAGTCGCCCAATGGGTAATCATTTGGAGATATTGCTATATCGGGCAGTCATCCATGATAGGTACTGTCCCCAACTCTATGCCCACTCTATCACACCATCCAACATACAATTCATGCTTATAAGCTCTCCAAATCTCTCCTAGATCCTTTAAATGCGCTGGTCGTGCACCTTCGCTATCAGGGAAGTTAAACCGAAGCTGACACCCAATATATTAATTCATATAAATACAAAAAAATACTACATTAAATCCAATAGATTTTTTACCCATATTTGTGACCACGCATTATCCTTGAATTTGTGTGGAAGATGTCTCCAAGAGAGAGGGATGACCGGAATGATATCAGAGTATTTGGCTAGCGTCGCCAAAAACCCCGACATTCCTACCCAGGTTTATCAATTATTTTTCCATCATCATTGTATTCAACCGTCAACTGTGTCTGGTGGTTCCATACCACACACAAGAGAGTATGTCCCCCCCTCCTCCTATTAGTAGATGAATCTGTTATTAAAGAAAAAAAAATATCAGTACAAGTTATAATAAAAATAAATTTTGGTATAAAAATTTGTTAGAGTTATATAAATATAACTGTGGTAGCCGGATCAATGGGAATCACTGGATGTGAAGAAGCTGAAGGAATATCCTATACAGGTGGAGTGTCCCTCAGTGTATGATCCTCATCCACATACTGTGTCAGAGCAGGAGTCGAAGAAAGTGGAATATAATTGCTCAGAGATAATGAACCAGAAGAAAATGATGATGACACAGACGTCTGGCCAACTGGTAGTGTAAAAATCGGATGCCTAAATATCCCGTATGTCCCTAAAGACACACCAGGATCAAAATGGGGCGTAGAAGATACTTCTGTGGTTGGGTAATAGTCCAATAGGGTACGACCAGTGGATCGTCTAACTCTCACACCATGAGCCCTCGTACCACCGACCTCAGTACCGGGACCACCAGATGATCATCTAACTCTGACACCACCCCCTCCTACCACCAACCTCTATACTGGGAGAAATATCTGGCTCCTCGTCGGATATCTATCGTCTAGGAGGTGGATCCTGAAAAAAAATTTAACATAAAAGTAAACACATGATATTATAAGTTATTGAAATATATATATTTGAAATAAAATACTCACAGCAGGGATGAGTGGAGGAACGCCCATCTGTATCATGCAATGATTATTTTCTGTTATCTTTTTCCACCACATCTCTTCAATGGGTGTCATTTCCTGTAATGAAAACAAATATTGAAGTAATTAGAAACATATAACTAATGTGTAACCCAAAAAACAAAATATAGAAAAACCATTCTGATAAAAAAACATAAAAAATAGAAGATTTATGGTGGTTTGAAGGTAAGTACTAGGATACACACTCTGAATGATGTAGGTGAAACATGTAGGTGAGAACACAATAATATGATTCTATATATTTCCCACCATAACTTCAAGTTCACAATTGACTTTGACAATTGAGCTATTGGAGTCATCATAAGTAATAAATGGATTGCTTCCAATTTCAGTAGGGATAATGTCAACTTCATCATCACCATCATTAAAAAAATGTCTAGGATTTAATTCAATAATTACACCGAATTTAGGATGACAATGATCTTTGACATAATAAACATGTTTCACCATTGATGCCAATACATATGGTTCATCGGTGGAAAGAGTGCGAGTCATGTAAATAACTCAAAAATCCACAATCATTAATAAAGGTGCCTTGCCTCATCATTGAATCAAACCATTGACATTTCATCATCGTGACTCGACCATGCGAGTAATAATCCAAAATTATTATTTTCTCCACGACTCAATAATAAGCTACATTTTCAGAATGAGGTCTATTATCCAATAAACTAGCATAACAGTCTATTATGGTAGTTAGAATAACACCATCATGCTGTGTTCTCATGTTTCTTGCTCGTTCAGTGATAATAAATTTGTATCCATTGATCACAAGTGATTTACAAGCACGAACCATGGTATTTGGACCAAAATCCAGAGCTCTTATTTTCTTAGAAATAGAGTCTGTAGGAAAACTCGATACCTGAAATATAAACAAATAGTAAACTTAATTAAATATTATTTTTATTTAGTTATTATAGAAATATTTTTACCTTCAATTTCGACAAAGCAGAAAACCCTTTGCTATGAAAAGTCTATTTCCTTCTCAAAGATAAAGAACAATGCTTTATATATATCAATTCTTTATATTCCCTATAGATAAAAATAATAATAGTTTAACAAATATTTAAAATTACAAGAGATAAGATAAGAGATACATGTACAATTTACTTACTTGATATACTCATCGAACAAATCACAATTGAACAACACTGTGCGATGTGCCATCTCTCGCTCTTCAAGGATTAATTTCGTCAATGTATATGATTCCGTAATTCCTCCTGTCCGAGGAAGTGATGGAAAAATGGGTTCAATTTGATCATACTATTCTTCTTCATTTCTCATTGGTCTATTTATTCTCATAGTAAGATCAGACAAATACATTGAGTAGAAATCCATACATTCTCGAGACAAGTAACCGTTCACAATAGAACCTTCGGGATAATTTCTATTCCAAACATATGATTTCAATGTGTACATGTTTCTTTCAGTTGGATACATCCAACAAAAAGCAACGGGTCCTCCAAGAAGTATTTTGGTCAGAAGATGGATAGTCAGATGCAACATGCATGTAAAAAATTATGGAGGGAATATTTTATCTAACTCACACAAAATTAATGGTGTCTTTGCCAATAGTTTTTGCAAGAAGTATTTGGAAAACTTCTTAGCACAAAGATATCTAAACAAATAGCACAACATAATAACTGAGACTCTTAAATTATTGGACAAGCAATGACGAATTGTTATTGGAATCAACACATGCAAAAGGACGTGATAATCATGAGTCTTCAAAGATTTCAGATTAAACTCTTTTCTATTGACCCATTTTGATATATTGCTTTAATAGCCATCAGGAACTTTAATAGTCTCTATCACTTCCAGAAATTGATTTTTTTCAGCAGGTGTCATCACATAAGAAGCACATGGAACTTTCCATTTATTTTCACTGAAACAGACAGGATGCAATTCTGGTATGATCCTCCAATCTACCAAGTCACACCGAGATCATAAATCATCTTTTGTCTTCCCCTTGAAATTTAGAAGAATCAAAAGAAACATTTCATATATATTCTTTTCAATGCACATTACATCTAAGCAATGACGTAACATGTTGGTTGACCAATACGACAACTCAAAGAATATACTCTTCTTCTTCCAATTGTAATAGGTATCATTGGAAACATTTTCCCTTTTTCTAGATTTCATTACACCCTTCCCAAATGAATAACTGAAATCTTTCAATTCATTAAGAACATCAGTTCCAGACATATGCTAAGGTGGATCATCAATCTCTATGGTATTTTCAAATCTTCGAAGATTTTTTATATATGGATGGTTCATTGGAAAGAATCATCGATGTCCCATAAAACTAAAACTATGATGACATTTCAGTCTTCTCGATTGAGTACTCTTCATACAAATAGGACATGACAATTTTCCTTTTGTTCTCCATCTAGACATCATTGCATAAGCAGAAAAATCATTGATCATCTACATAAGCGCATAACGCATCTGAAATATGTCTTTCGAACATGCATCGTATGTGGGCACACCTACATCCCAAATAAGTTTCAACTCTTTTATTAAAGGTTTCATGTATACATCTATATCATTTCCGGGATCAGAAGCGCCAGATATCAGTATAATCAAGAAAGTTTAAGGCTTTTTTCATACACAAACATGGGGGAAGGTTATAAATGTGTATAAAAACCGTCCATGTGCTGTGCAAAGTAATCATCTACCCAAATGGATTAAAACCGTCACATGAAATACCCAGTCTCATATTACGCACGTCGGCTGCAAATTTAGGATATCGAGCATCAAATCTCTGCCATGAAAATCCATCTTCAGGGTGAACCAACTATTCATTATTCTTTTTTCTCTTGGTGTCATGCCATCACATTTTTACTGATATTTCATCAGACATGAAAAGGTTCTATAATCTAGGGATCAATGGAAAGTGCCACATTACTTTTTGTGGAACACGAGATGGTGTTCTATCATTTTTGGCTTCCATCGGGAGGTTCCAAATTTGATACAATCATTTCTTTCAGCAGTTTCCTCCCAAAATAATCTACAATCATTCGGGAAAGCATGATTTTTTTTATGAATCCAAGTTCATCAACTAACTTCCATGCCATATAGTGGTTTGAGGTAATATCTTCAGCATCTGGAATTAAGTCCTTCAAGAAGGTAAGAATGTAATCGATTGTAGTATTTGAAATCCCATACATAGTTTTCCCATGAAACAATCAGATTAAAAATTACAACCTTTTCATTTTACCACATTGCCAATATACTGGAGTCGTCGCAACATCATTCAATTTTTTCATCCTATCAATATCATCATTTTCATTGGATGCATCATGTGTTCATGTATCAAAATCTTGTTGGCTGGACATCCTTTCCTTCTCATGATGCTGAATAAATGGAAAACAATCATATATCAAACTCTCCAATTCACTCTTATCATTTGGATCATCAACATTTTGAGATTCCATTTTATCTCCATTGTGATACCACACATAATAGTTTGTTTGGAAACCATATTTGGTTATATGATAGCTAACTGCTTCACGAATCAACCAAGGTCTACCAACACAATTAGAACATGGGTAGTGTATGCGACAACTATCTGAAGCCTTGTCAAATGAAAAATCTAAAAAGTTGTTCAAATTATTTTGAAAATCGATTGAGATTCGATCAGTTTCGTACATCCAACTTCTATCTATTCTGTAAAAAAATTGCAATAAGTAATTTCAAAGCAATTCAATAATATAGAAGTTCAATTAAAAAAATATTTAGGTAAATGAAAATTGTTGAATTTATATAAAATCATAACTGACACATTACTCTATATGAGAATCATATTAAGAAACATAATAAAATACAATGTATATAAGAAAATAAGATACAAAATTTCTAATGCCTATATTCAAGGATTTCCCAGTAAGATATTGAATGTGGATCAAGGAATACATAATCCTTAAGGGTCTTGTTGGGAGTACATGAGTTTTATACTTTAACTTCTTTAGGGAGATCAGGATGAGGAGTTGGATGAGGATCACATCAAAAGTAGTTATGGACTCATCAAGTTTCACCTTAACCATGGATTAAAAGATCCTAGGTTTGGGGCCATAGATCATAGGTTGGTAGGGTGTATTCATTGAATCATGTCCTAATTGATTTTGGAGAGGGACCTTCAATAGTTATAGGTATGGATTTGATTAGAAACATATATAAAAAGGATATCCAGGAATTGTGACGTCCTAAACCAAGATTCTACTCATTAGTGACCCAAACCCAGATGGAAACTCATTAGAGAGGGACCTTCAAGTTCTATTGTGATTTATCTCACATACGAATAATGATTTTTGGGGGTGAAATAGAGTGGATCATGAGCTTTTTGTTCACAAAAGGAAGAGATCAAAATAACTTCATTTGTGTGAAGAATAATAATTCCATAGTCCTCTTGAAATTTGAACCACACAGTCATTATTTTCGAGATGAACATGTATCCATGAAACCATATGGGAAGCACGATTCAATACATGTGTTTTTCTGATTTTCCCAGGCATTTTGAGGAACCCTAAATCAGTGAAAATGTTAATTGTGTTTTAAAAAGGTGATTGAATAACTCATGTATGATGTTGAAGGCAGAATGATTAATGGTTATATTAGGAAAACTAATTTTCATTAATATTATGAATTTGGCATTATGTGAATTTGTTTCATGAAGAAGGAATAAGTACTACATAGGAGAAGGAGAGGTCCCACTGAGAGTTCCCTTTGTAGATATTTTATTCATAAAGAACATTGGATTGTATAGTTAAGTATTTATTATTTCTTCTGTGAAGAATAATTAGAGACCACATACTATTTGGCAAAGTTGAAGAAGATACTCTATATGTTTTATTGTGCAAAGTATAAGTGAACAATGTGTCATTTTATATATATAAATATTTTGATAGAAACATGATACATACTTGTTATGTAACACACATAGTGTACAAAAATGAAGATGAATAAGATCTTCATGTTTGATAGGATCTTATTAAAAGGAGTGATTTTCATGAAATACTATGAATAAATATTACAAACAATTTATTATGAGTTCATATACATGAAGCTGTAATATTTAGTGCATTGAGATTAAAAAAAGAACTATGCATCTTTAAAATTAGAACATAAGAAAGATACCATGCCCTTATAAATGTATATGTGTAATGAAAACATCAATTGGACAATGTGTACATTGATGTAGTGATTTGAGTACACAATTCGTGAAGGGAGTAGTGAATCATAATTTTTTCAAAGATCCCTATAAATAGGGAAAAACAATGTGATCTTTCTAAATAGTGAAATAAATGGAGAAATGATGAGAATATAAGGATATACTTAGCTAATATGAGAAGAGGTTGAAGGAGTATAACTTGAATGGGGGAGTTGCAGCTGATCGGATGGAAGAGGTTCACCTGGGTGGGCGCTTCTGGGAGGGGAATGTGCTTCTAAAAATCAGGCACTGGGAGTCGTGGGAATGGTTCTGCTTAAGTGAATTTGGGGGGGGGGATTTCCAAATGGTTATTAAAAACCTTTGGGAAAATCATGGATTTCCCAACAGTTATTAAAAACCGTTGGGAAAAGTATGGATTTCCCAACAGTTTCTTCAAACCATTGGGAAATCCTTCCCTAAAAACACCTTTACCAATAGTTTATTAAAACTGTTAGTAAAGGACAACTATACCAACGGTTCTTTTGAATCGTTGGTATAAAAGCGTCGGGAAATCTAGCCTTTCCAGTAGTGTTAAAAACCCAGTGTCTCGTAGTGTTTGTAGGATTAATTTTAAATTAATTTTACCCACTTCTATGAATAGAATTTTTAAAAATTGATATATTTATTTGGAATAATTATGAAATTATTTTTATAATATTATTAACCTAATTTTTTTACTGAAATGATTAGTGAAAACAATTAAAATTAATTACAGTGATTAAGGTAAGAACAAGCTTACTTAATGATTAAACTTAGAATATAAGGTGTATAAATGACCCAAAACTCATCCAACACCCACTGGATTGACATATTTATATTATAAACACATTATTATATATTTTTATGATTTATTGGGATACTATTCTGAGAAAGTGACCTATATAATAAGTTAAGTAAGGAAAATGACAAAAAAGAACCTTCCTTGCCTTTAACACTTATAAAGCATTGAAGTAGGGAAGAAGAAACATAGGTTTGGTTATAAATATTATTTTGGAATATAAATGAGTTATTTTTTTCATAATAATTTATATTTAATTTTTATAGATGATATAATTATATCCAATGCTTAAGAAATTCCAACACATGGATTATTTAGTTAATAATTAAAGAAAATAAATGATATTTTATTAAATAATTTAAAATTTCTAAAAACTTATCTTATTCCAAGTGATTTTAAGTGTTAATAAATATAAAATATGGTCCATTAATATTCCAATTTATCTTTTATAATGAAAATATTATCCCATAAATAATAAAAAACTTTGTTAGCGTAGTTAGGGTTAAAGCAGCGTTTTTGCGCGTTTCTGGTGTTTTTGTTAAAATAAATTTCTAAAACATGTAGGGTTTTTATTTTATAAATTATAAGTAATATTTTATAATAATTGGGTATAAATTTTATAATAACTATCACTTTAATTTAGTCTTAATATATTAATTATATAGGTTATAAAACTAGCTACCTAAATAAAAAACCAAAATAAAAAAATAAGGAAGCTTAAAGATAAAGGAAAAAATGATAAAAATGAATTTATTTTTATGTATTGTGAGTTTTTATTGAACATAATTCCAATTTAATCCATTATTTTTTCATTTTTTAAGCACATAAGGTAAGGGAGACCTCCTAATAGTGTTTACTTTTTAATATATACAAGAATACTACTCCCCCTCCATTATAAAAAGGCATTTACCCTCCCCACTTATTGACACAACTCAAGCCCTTTGGATAATCAAAAACCTAACAAAATAAGTTCTCAAAACCCATATAATAAACATATAATCCTCAATTTAGGCATAAATATATCCAATTAATCCCTTTGGTGCAAATCAAAAGAAGTTACCCAAACAATAGGTAACATTCTTCAACATGTATTTATGTTTTATTTTCTTCTCCACCCATTCAATTATTATTATTACATGATTATATAATAACATTAGTATCTTAAATATAATGATATATTTTTTTATTTTAAGGGTTACACCTATACTTATTCACACTTCCATCAAATGGGTAATTAAATCACCGTTTATGTGTACGACGAACTACCGCATCATGAAATGATTTCATTCATTTTTCCTTTACCACCTCTCATGGTTGGGAATTATGACGGACACACTATTTTTATATGATATATATATATATATTATATTTATTATTTATTAATACTTTTTAATTTTTATATACACATACCTTCACTCTTTCTATTTTTTGGGAATATGATAACATCGTTTGTGGACGTGTGGACTACCGCCTCCTCAAAGCGATGTGTTACGTTCACACATCATATAGAATGTATTTAGGAGGGGTTTAATTAAAAATATATGACATAAATGAAATATATATGTTATTAATTACATAATTACCTTTATTTAAATATAATATATCATTTCATTTAACACCTTTTCACACACTAAAAAAGTGATAACGTCGTTCGTGGACGTGTGGACTACTGCCTCCTTGAAGTGATGTGATTACTTTTTACATAATAATAATAATTATATATGATTAAATAAAATTTTATTTATGATATAATTATCATCCTAGAAAGATAAATGTTACTTACCTTCTTTTCATAATGATCATTGAGAAATGGGAACGTCACTCATGCGTACGTACGACCTACCGTCTCCATGACTGTAATGTTGGTTCATTTTTACTAAAAATATTTCATGATTGGGTTTAAATGTATAATTGATGTAAAAATATTATAATTATTTCATAATTATCATTATTTATATGTTTATATAATGACCACCTTGACTATTGTCAAACAACCGTAGTCATTTTGACACATTAATCGAATATGGTCAAAACACCTGACATAAACATAATTATTTAAGTTGTTGTAAAAAACATTATAATAAGTGAAATAAAAGTAATTATAAGATTTAAAAGGTTTTTAATCAATTAAATAATTAACATAATTTTATTATTCAAGAAGATAAAGACACACGTGACAAGTCAGACTCAAGGTAATGGATTTCATCTCAATCTCCTTTCATTGAGGCATTTCTTGATGATATGAAACTTTATTATTTTTATAAGGTATATATACATAACCTTTGACATAATATATTTATATTTTATATATTATTATATTATTTAATGTTTTATTAAATTTTATTCTTTCACAGGGCTTATGATTTAAATGTTCAAAGTAGTATGAGGCGCTTTGGATGCTTAAGGATTTAATCATTTCCTCCATTTCAATATTTTTGATATTATTTTACATATTTATATGGATATAAAAGGATTATAAAGGAAATTTTATGTCTAATTTTAATTTCAATAATTTTTTAAAAGGAATCTTTTTTATGTGTCTTAAAAAGAATGTTTTGAAAAATGAAAAATAAAACGCACTATTTTTAAAGTATGGTGATAATAAAATTTCATGTTATCATGAATATTATTTGATTTGTAGATTAATTTTAAATATTACATGTTTTCTTAAATTAAAAACCCTATTTCATTTTATTTGGTTATTTTGGTATTTAAAACGGGTTTTCCAATAAAAGGATGTTTGGGTATTGAAAACAGGTTCTCAAAAGAAAAGGGTATTTTTTTTTCTAAATGTGTTTTCACATATATTTTAAAAAGAATATTTAAAGGGTTTTATGATCATATCACATGATCATTATATGAAATGGGTGAGCCCGATACAACTTATATGAAAATTTTATCCCCATTATAGCTCGTGAGAAACTGGTGATCCCGATATAGCTTATATAAAGGGTTAAACCCCATTATTACTCATGGGTGAGCCCAATATAGATTATAAGAAGGGTAATAACTATTATATATCTCTAATGAATTGGGTAATGATAATTTTGTAATTCATACTTATGGTTATTCTAATTAAAAGGGTTTTGAAAGGGTTTATGCATATGATGCTCTAAGTCACCAAAAGAGATTTAATTGATTGATATGAGTTTTAATGATTTTATTTGAGAAAAATGCGTGTTTTTTATTCATGTTAAAATGTTTTATTTAATATTTTAAATTAACTTAAAAGATAAAGGTAAAAATTATATGATATTTCATTTTTTTATGAACTAACAATTTCTTTTCTTTTTATATCCATTACTGATATTTTGTGATCATCCCAAGTTTTTAAAATGTTTTTATAGGGTTTAAGGATGGGTAAAGGAAATAAATAGGTATAGTTGAAAGTCGTGAAGAGTTTTAATTAAAGATATCATGCTTTATTTTTTAAAAATTTTATATGGTGAAAAAATAGATAGTGTTCAGAAATGTCCACTTTTCATTTTATGGTTTTATTCTGTATGAGTTATGGCCTAATTATCTAAAAATATAAACTTGAAAATATCCTAAATGTGATTGAAAGTAAAGTTATTTAATTAAATCAAGATTATATAATCATTAAGTCAGTGTCCTTATATTTAGGTCAAGGTGGATCTTAGTGGGAAATTTTCCTTTTTGTCTCCACTTTCCACCCAAGGTTTGGATTTCACTTCTATAATATTATCTCTTAATTGAGGAGGTGTATGTGTGATCTCTCGATGATCATTGAGTTCACTATATGTTCGCAACCATATTCATAAGAGTATATTAACACATATGATGGAGAGTGTTCATTAAGTAAATTTGAAACTAATAATAAGACAACGAAGGTTCAATCTAGGTGATTCTCTCGGGAATATATCCTTTCTTTCTAACTTCATTCTATTTTCATTAATTGTGTTTTCATTGCATATGCATGTTTAATTTTATTATTGCATTATCAATTATCAAACCTCTATTTTTTATTTCATAAGTAAAAAAGTATAAAAAAATAACAATTGAATTATAAGTATTGAGTTCTTAACAATAATAACTCATCAAAAGAACAACCTAAGTCAACCCCTATACTGCACTTAGTTAAAATATTTTGATAGCATGCACAAAAAATTCTTCATCAAATTGGAACCATTTTTTGGGAGCCAAGTGTTCCTCACTTACTATTTTTATCAACAATTTTCAAATAATTTTCTTTTATTTCATTTAAAAAAAACTTAAAAAACTTATCTTTATTCATGATGTATTTAAATTCAAATTTTTATGTATGGACTAACCGATATTAGGTGAAAAAATAAGTTTAAAGTGATATTGATGCTCAGTTTAAAATAATTAGTGATGCAATGAAAAACTTGGAGAGAAAAATAGAGTGGATAGATGAATATGTACATGCACGTCAAGAAAAACCTGAACCCAAACCCAAACTAGAACCAAAATGAGTGTTGGAAGAGATTTCGCCAATCATTTTTTATATTAAAGAACCTAAGGCAGTTGAAGAGTTACTAAAGGAATTGATAACAACATCCTGCACTCAACCATTACTCAAGTTTTTATTTGAATAAAATGTTCCAACTGATATATTTATAAGAGATCAATATTTTTTGTAAGAAAACTAGAATTGATTTATTAAAGATAACCTAAAACTTGATCTTCCCATCCTTGATAATGAAGAATTAGTACCTCTCTACCTATATCTTACTTTGGAAGATGATGATGAAGATACACCTGCTTATATTGAGTTGATAATGGTATTTCTAGAAGATATCAATTTACAAGATGACATACTTGAAAGGGAAGATTTCTTTATTAATTATTCATGTTTTAATCTAATTTAATCTGATTTTTTTCCGAATTCACTTTTTTTGAAATTATTGACACAAAAAAATGGAGAATACCTTGGATTTTAAGTAATATACCACCCAAATTATGGTTATTGAAGAATAAGATCTAAAGAAGAATTTGGTGGTGAAACTGCCTCTTCCACAAAAAATCTCATACCATATGAAGGAGGATACCACATAAGTCAATAGGGAGAAACCCTATCTTCTTTTTCCTCCCACTCTAGACCTTAATTCATCTCTTTATTATTTATTGGAAGTTGGGAATCTTATTATATTATTTGGGGTTCTAAAACATTATTGTCTACTCAAAGAAATTGGGAAAAGTCACATGTGGTGGTTCATCTCAAAGAAACCACACCCACATTCTAATTGGGGATAATCCACTGCAACTTCTTGACTAGGGACATTAAAAACCTAGCACTCACTTGGGGGTTTAAACCAATCATTATCCCTTTTATTTTAAATTTTACTTCATTTTTTATTTATTTTTATTATGTTTTTTAATTTATTTCTTTTAGTTTTAATGTGGTAGTATCTAGGAGCTTAACTCAAAGATTCCAATAAAAAATAAATCAGGTCATGCACTTTATTTTCTTTATTTTATTTACTAACCAATTTATGCATGTAAAAATTATTGATTTGATTTGAGATAAAAATAGGGTAGTAAATGAAATAAGTGTGGAATAGGGATTTCAACCTGTTCTTAGGAATTTTGTGTGTTATTTTATTATATTTTTTGTGTCTTTTTCTAAATTTTTTATATTTTTTTTTATTTTTGGTGCGTTTTTAGGATTCTTGAGTTGAATCAAATACTTTGGAAAATTAAAACCATATTCGTATTTATGATTTTTTTGGTTTAAATGTTTTAGTATTTAAATTATTGTTGAATGGATTTTGTTTCTTGATTTATGATCTTTTCATTTGATGAAGTTTGATTGATTATGAAACTCATGTGCACTAGTGCTGTCCAAATTGAAAATCTTGCCCAACCCAAGAGGTTTCTAAACCATTTTGATATATTTATTACATTTCTATTTTTATTTAGATTCTTGATACATGTTTTGTGATATATAAATTTCTGTTTTTATCTTTTTAAAATCCATTAGAGTTAATGTAATGTGTCAAGTATGATTGAGGCACCACTTTAAAAGCCTTTTTTTACATTGAACTCTAATTTTTAGCCTACCTGAACTTTATTAAGCCCATATTAACCATGAAATACTTTTTAGGAAGCCAAATTACAATCTATTTATCCTTTTACAACCTACTATATAATTTAAATGCATGATTATTGTTGAACACAAGTGCAGGGGAGGGAGAAGATGAGCTATATTTTTCTTTCCTGAATAATCTACTTGAGTTAAAATGAAAAAAAGTATTTCTATATTTATTACTACTTTGGGGGTAGAAATGTTATGATGTAAATATGGATGGGTGACCCAAATATAATTAAAAATATGGGAAGAGTGTTCAAAAGTATTTTAAGATCAAAAGTAGCATCTCTTTTCTTCAAAAACATGATTATGAAGAGAAATCTAGATCTGAATTCAAGCTGAAAAAATGATACACATTTAGGAAAATAGAGAAGAAATTTATCATTGATAATGAAACTAAAAGTTTAAATTTACCAAGAATATCAAGAGATTTTTTGAGGTAATTTATTTTTTAGTTGATTGAGGAGCACACCATTTTTGATAAAATCTTTTTTCATGCATTTACTTCACTTTAGAGCACAACCCTCCTCATTCCACCTCATATGTTTTTACATTTCAAACCTTACAACTCCCATCCATAGAAAAACCCATGAAAAATACATCATAATTTACATATTTTTGACTCTGTTAAGTGGAGATATTAGAAGGATAGAAATCCTTTAGAGATCACACATGTTATTGAGAATGAGAAAAACTACACACACAAAAATCCTTGAGTGAATAGAGAAATATTTTTCTAGGGAGGTAAGTATGACATGAACATGAGTATTAACATGATATTTAATGATTTTTTATGATTTTTTACGATTTGTGGAATTTTTATCCTTGTATAAGGCAAGATATTTTCCTTGATATGATAATTGAGCCGTGTTGACATTTATGCTTTGGGAAGTTTGTTTTGACCTTGGTATAAGATGATTACCCTAGAGTGAAATGTTTAAGTGCGGGGTAATTGACATAGAAAATATTTTAAATTATTTTAATTTTAATTTCAATGTTTTTAATCCCAATTTTTTTTATTTTATGGATAGTTGTAACATTTTTAGATTTTTTTGGTATTTTGAGATTAATTGAAAAATGGCCCAATTTTTTATTTTAACTGTTATAATTTATTTTTGTATTTCGGTCATAAATTTTTATAAAATAATAAAAATTATGAAATTCATTTTTTAGGATTAATTTCATATTGGGATTAATTTCATTATTCTAAACCCAAAGCTCAATCTAATATTTAAAGGACTAAAACCAGTTAACAAGTTAGGCCTCAAAATCTGTGCACAAATATGGATAGTTTTGAATATAAACCCATATATCATAAATGGACAACCAAAATGATTTAAAATTAGAAATAAATCAATATAAAATCTGGAGTAATAACTTTTATTACTATGGAAACATGTGATTACTTATTTTTAAAGTACATAAATGCCTAGGAAATTAAATTTTTTGAATATGAAGAGTGTGCCTGGGTAGAATAAATTTTAGGAGTAAATTTTCTATAACTATCTCCACACATGGAAAATTAAGAAAATATTTCTTGTATCCATAGAGTATACATATGGTGACAACTTTAAAAAATAAAAAATGTTCTAATTAGTCTATTAAGTGTGTCTTCAGTGCATAAACTTTCAAAATATATTTTTGGAGTGAAAATTTCTCTTTCCTCTCCCCATAAAAATGTGTTTCCTCTTCATTTCAAAGGATCAATTGCTACATTGAAGATTTTTCTAAATTTATTTTTTATTTTAGTATCATATTTTATTTTTATTTTTCATTTTTTAATTGAAATTAATGTTTTAATTTTATTTTTCTCTTTTCTCTCTTATTCTATCTCTCTTTCATTTTCTCTCCATGTTTTCTTCTTCATTGTGAACTCTTATGCTCATGATCATGAGTATCTAACCTGAGGAAGTTCTAGGGTGAGTAATCCAGTGTTGATCCTAAGTATTTGAACATTCATGCTTAATGTTTCTTATTTTATTAGATATATCCTAAGTGATTCTTATTGGGAAAGGTGTATTTATGTCTCCACTTTCCACCCAAAGTTTAGATTTCACTTATGCAATATTCTACCTAAATCAAGGAGGTGGATGTGAGGTCTCTCAAAGATCATTGAGTACACTATAGATTCAAAACAATAGGAAGAAGAGGATGTTGAAACATCTGATTTAGTGTTGTCATTAAGTAAATTTGAAACTAATAATAAGACAATGAAGGTTCAATCTGAGTGATTCTCTTAGAAATATATCCTTTATTTCTAACTTCATTCTATTTTCATTCATTATGTTTTCATTTAATATACATGTTTAATTTTAGCATTGCATTATAAATTATCAAACCTAAATTTCTTTTAGTTTTATTACATAAATAAAAAAATATAAAAAAATAATAAGTGAGTTAGAAGTAGTGAGTGCTTGATCATAACATCTCCTCAAGAGAATGAACTAGGTTAGACCCTGTGCTGCACTTAGTTAAAATATTTTAAGAGCACACACAAAAAAACTTCACCGAGATCCTATAAAAGTTATCTCAAAATCCAATCTTAATTGTTATTTAATATATAAGGATATATTCTTCTCATCATCTTCTTATCTCTCATATAAATTGTATAATTTCATGTGAGAGATTAAGGCATGGATTTGTAATGGGTTTGACCTAATAAAACCTCTCTTCTTCTCATATCCTTCTACATGGGTGATCACTATCATAAAAGATAGGGATGAGTTTATTAGATACTAAAAAATATCAAGAGGTTGATCACAACCATAATCATGATGTATAGTTTTCTTGGCCATTGCTAAGATCAAGGGATAAATAACCCAAACCTCTTAACCCAAGGGGAGGAGACATAGGGGCTCACACCAAGATACTTCCAAAATCCTTTATCAAACATTTTTTACTCTCTCCTTAAATTCATGATTTTTACCATTCAAAATCAATACACATAATTTCATAAAATTGATACATCCATTTATGTAGGCATACTTACTCAATTATTTTTTAAATTAAAATTTTAAAATGCATCAAAATTATCCCTTTATTATATCAACTTATTTTAGATTTAAATGTACCTTTTAATTTTGTATTTATTTTTATAAGGGAAATTCACCTTAACTCTCACCATATTTAACTGAAAAAATAAATTCCACATCCATAACATCAAACCAATCTTTATAAATACCACATTCCACCAACCAAAACCTTGTAGAGCCTCTAAGAAAGGTTACCAAAATTCTACTACATAACATAAACATCACGAGTTAGAAATCATGCCAAATCACTTCAACAAATAAATGTATAATAGCCACAACAAAATCATAGTCATAATAAAATATCCATAACAACCACTTATAACCTCAACATAATCTACACGGAAAACCATCTCAACAAAAACCCATCAGTCCTTATAACCCAACTAGTTTACCACTACAACATAATCAAATAACTCCTATCATCCCCATAATTCTAGAATGCCAAGGATAATTTTTATAGTCCACAATAAGAAAAAAATAATATTAGAAATCATATTTTACTTATCTATATCCAAGGGTACCATAACTAAGCATAAATTTAATTAACCACCATATTATATCAACAGAAATTTTCTTTCCAAGTTTATGTCATTTTTATAGTCCTATTCCAGTTTTCAATTACCACAATTATTAACATTTCATCTATTTATTATTCTATATAAATTAAATCATTATTTACACACACATACCACTAATTTACTTAATCTCTTACATTTTTTATGTGATTCACATCAATTACTATTACAACTAGAGACACCCTAGAGGGGGGGGGGGGGTGAATCAGAGTGTAGGAAAAGATAATACTTTTATATTTTGTTTAACAATTATTTCTTTAAGAACTTGTCCCCACATTGATAGGAACAAAGTTAAACCTTTAATTGTAATTATTATTTATCACAACCTCATAGTGTGATAATTATAGATATACAAGAAAGAAAATCACCCAAAAAACACAAGGGTTTTTTTACTTGGTTCACCAAAAAGGGATAGTTCAAGGAGCATAAATCGATGATGTGTCGGCTATATGTTTGATTTTAGTCACTCCTCACCCAAGGGTCACTCCCTCTTCTCTATCTCTACAAAACTCTTTGATGGAGGTAATGTAAGTTTATGGACATTAGGTTATTCTTAAATAAATTATCAACATAATGATCTATACCTAATTAGCACGAGACTCTTCTTAAATAATAGTATTGATTTTTTGATCCTTTGTATGAACTGTAGTCTTGAATCATATGTTCAATACTTTCTATTCATGTAACTCCTACTTTTATGAGCTTCCACTTTAAAAAAAATCCCACTTTCATGAAACTTAAACTTTTTCAAAACTTGTATTTCCTTTATTATTGAACCTTTTTAGGTTTTTTTCCACATATGATAAACCTTGATTAAAAATAAAGGTTTGAGAAATAGTAAGTTTTTGAAACTCAATGATTCACAGAAGTTACTCACAAAACTCAATGGCTCACATAAATTTTCATGTAACTCAGAATTTTTAAAATTAAGATCCCTTTACTCTTAAGAATATTTCTAAAAAAAGTGTTTTAATCTTATAAAATTTCATTCTTTACTGGGTGTTATATTTTTATAGTCTATTTTTGAACCTTCATAAAAATTTTGATGTCTGGAAGACACATCATCATCATTGAAGTTTCTCATGTGAGGATCCCCATCTTCATGGAAATGACCATTTATATTTACATTGTTTTTTAAAGTATAATTTTTGTCTAAATATTCCCTTTTCATAATTCCATTATTTCACAAATATATACTTATTTGTATAAATTGATCTTTCATGACACTTTTAACTTTACTAATATTTCATCTGACTTTTTCATGAAACAATCTTTAATGAAACTTCCTGATTTTGGTGAAAAACTTATCTCTTTCTAAATATTACACATCGACACCCACTAAACCAAACTATCATGAAACTCTATATTTAAGATATAATCATTTATACATATCCAGGAACATTTATTTAATGAATCTATGTATTTCTCAAGAAACTTTTTTAATCTTCTCTATTACCTTCAACTCTTTTCCTCCCAAATTTTTTAGGATTTTTTTTTCAAACACCAAAAAAACTATTCTAGATTCAACACTGAATCTTATTTCATGAATTTTATTAGTTTCACATATTTGAAAAACTTAATTCATGCTTAACTCCCTTCTTATCTACATGTCAGATTCAAAAAGAAGAATGGTCCTACATTAAAAAAATCTCTTCCTACCATCATCATCCTCAATAATTGAAACCTACTTCAAAGAAATCATATTGACCAAGATTGGAAACAAACACAACATAAATCATCCAAAAATGACACTTCCTCTCAATGAGAATAATTCCACATTTTATTCTTTATAGTGTATTCATCTTCAACAACCAAAAATAAAAATATGTTTATACTCTCTTAATTATATACTTCCCATAAAATAAAACATTAAAATGATTTTTATCCACAAATTCTATCACCTATCGAGATAAAATATTATAGTTAATTTATAAAATCTTTAATAACAACTCTTATTTTTTACAACTAAAACCTTCAGATATACATTCATCTCTAAATGTCACAAACTAACTACTTTATATATAGAAATATCAAGGTTTATCTTTCTAGTTCTTCACTTATGTTGTCATGTGCAGATATCATAATCAACTCATCAATGTATACCAATACTCTAACCATATTTCTTGATATTATGATTGAAAAAAAATCCAACACCATACTAGGGTTTGGGTCCAACATTCACCCCTTTGTATTTTGTTGTAAAATACTATCAAATATGACCAAGATACTAAGTATATGAATTTATGAATCCTTTTTTAATCCAAATTTGAAATAAAAATAAAAAGAGACATGTTAATCTAGATTTAAACTTCAATTTTTCTTCCCCTAAGAGTTTTTTTAGATCTACCTTTTATTTTAACTCCCTATTTCTCATAGAATTCAACCAGGGTTCCTTCTTAACTCTACACCCCTTTGATCTTTAAAAAACAAGGATTAAATTACACATATTTACTTCCCCATGTGACTTTATGAATTCTATGGGATCCTTGAATCAAAATTTTCATCAATACTCCTTCCATTATCTTTAATCTTGAAGCATTATTTTTTCAAAGATCTTTAATAAAATGCGGGTCACACAGTTCTCCTCCAACTTCAGAAAACCAAATAAAGAGATATTTCTCTCTCTCTTTGTCATGGAATTATACTTGACACATTTTTCATAGAAATTTGAAATCCATAGGCCTCTTAGTTATGTAAACCATTTTATAATTTATCTCCAATAATATTGGACTTCATTCACTAGCTTTAAAAAAAATTATATTTTCATTTCTGTCATTGATCTACTTTCCATTACATAGTTGCATTTAATCCATAGAATTTTAGATATTGAAAATACCACTTGGAATTTGATTCATTAATAAATCCTACAAGCTTATTGAGTTGAAACTTGGTATAGTAATCAAGATTTTATGTCAAAATCATCAAGGTTGTCCATGTCACTCACTTTCAATAAATTCTAGCATCTTGAAATTTTATTTCTTTTCTAACCCAACCTGTGATACCAATCACACTAACGCTAAAACATAAAAAAATAACCAATAAGGAATTGAGTGTTCTATAAATACCACATTATGACCCAAATGATACAACTTTTCAAGGAAAAACTCATGAAAACACTTGGTACACAAGATCTTTAATTGTTCATCAGATTCCTTCTTTCTAAGACATGGTTACCCAATATTAAATGCTCATCAAAAACTCATATTTGTACATATTTAGAGTAATAACAACTATAGGATTATTATTTAGAGTTGGTAACCAATTTTTGGATGAAATATTCCTTAATAAGATTCTAGGTATATTGAAAAACTATTAGATGATACCATATTATTAGAGAAAAGATAAAATTGCTGCTCCAATAATCTATTCTCTCTTTCTTGGTGGTCCAATACCACGTGAACTAAGTATTGATAACAATGGTTAAATTTTAAATATTATTTTGCACTATTGGAACTTTAAAATTTGTATTTACACCTTTTTAACTTTAGATGAGGCTCATCTCAATTTTTTCTTCCTTTTTCCAAAATACGACTTATAGATTCATCTTTGAAGATATGAGTAGTTTCACAACACCACTTTTTGAGTCTAACACCACATGATAATTTTAATAACTATAACTCTACTTTTTTCATGTAACACCATTCAATTTATTCACTTGTTACCTTTTAGAACACACACTCATGTTTTTTAGCACCATCACCCCATGTATTGTATCTCCCCCTTATTTATGCACCTATTTTAACAATATTTAGAAACATTTAAATTCACAGGGATAAGGTTACCTATAGAATACTCAAGTATAAGATTGTGGTTGGTAATTATAGACCAAAAATTTTATTCCAACTTCAGCAAGAAAAGTAATATTTTCTTTCTTTTCCTTTTCCAATTTCTTAGTCAATTCCAACTGATCTGGATATATTATTTGAAATTATTTACACACTTTATCTATCTTATTTTTATATGTATGATCCATAGGTTTGGTATTATTCATGATTTATGGATTATATCCATGTGTATATATTTTCTTCATTGATGCACCACTAATCAATTAGTCATGATTCCTCATCCATTGGTGGTATCTTTATCTCATATTCATTTCACACCTTATGGAATGACTTTTGAATCCACAAAGGAATTATTTATTCCATTAAATTTTATCTTTCAGAAGTGTCACCTCACCCTTTTTCAATCGAGGTGAGTTTTTCGTTGAGTGTATATTCTTCTTACTCACAACTAAAGTAGCTTCCAATTTCCTCTTCTAGATTTTTTTTCATTATTTCCATGGTGACTATTGAGATTATGAAATAACATGTGATTATTTAATCATTTATTGTGATCCACATTTTTAATCTATAATAAACTATTTTCCAGTATAACATGTATCTTTATATGATAAGCCTATTCCTTATATGCCTCATAAGTTAAGAACCAGCTTAAGGAATCTTTTTTTTTTCATTAATTTCTTCTAGATGTAATTACTTTCCATATGCCTAGGGTTAGAAAAAATAAAAAATATCCCATTAAAAGAATACATTATATAGTCATTTATTAGTTGATACGATGATGTATTAGTTCTACTTCCATAGTCAAGCCTTTGAGCCTGTGGAAATAAAATCATATTGTGCCCTAATTTTCTATAAAAGTATCATTTTTTTCCACTTTTCTTTTATATTTCTTACTTTTGGATATTACATAGATCTTTAATTTATTTTTAACTTTTTGATTTGGATCCTTTTATGATCCCCTTATTGTGGCTTCCCTAGAGATAATTTTTACCATATACTTTACCTTTGATAAGTTGAGCATTGTCTCAAGCTCGTTGACTTTATGATATTTCAAATTTAGCAGAGATTCTATCTCCTTCAATATAGTGCTAGTTTCAGTTCTAGATTTTCTTCTCTCTTCAATCCTAGTATTGAGAGGGATAAAAATTCCCTTTAGTTTTTTCTATGGTCATTTGTTTTCTGATTTCTTGGGAAAGTTATTTAAAAATTCACTTTGTTATTTCATCTTAGCTCCATATTTTTTATTCATACATTTAGGTACACTTATACTCTCATTATCATCTTATTCTATATACAAAAATCTTCAATTATTTCATAGTCAACTTCTTGTATGATCTCCCATCGATCAATTCTTTCTTGAAGGGAGTGGATATTTTCTTGGTCTCAACATGCACTTTATTCAAATTGATGACCAAATAATGTTTCTAGTTATTCTTTATCATATTTATAATCATATTCAAGGGGCTTATTTTCATGAATAAAAAAAACATCTCCTTCCATAATAGTCATCATCTAATGGATCCATGAATGTATTTCTTTTTGAAGTGGTACATTCTTCCTCATATTTCTCAATACTTTGATTTCATTCCTCAATGGTGGAATTCAAAATTTCAATCACCTTGGTTTGTTCTTAAATATTTAGTTTGAACTCTACCACTTATTATATGTGATTAATACTTCAGTCAATCTCTAGGGGTGATTCTGTGTTTTCATATTTCCAAGAACCCTCCAAAACATTTTTAGGTTTATATATAATGACATGATTATAATTATTCACCTCAATTAGAAATTATATCATCACAAGAGACTATTTATTCCCCATATTATTATTTCCATTTGTCATAAGGAATTATTATCTAAAATTGCTCATTATTTTATCATCTTGAACAATTTTACAACCTTATTTTGAGGTATTCATCATGACCTCAATTTCCTATGATCTTCTATACACATTCTTCAATTCTATCTAGAAGTCAAAGACACTAGAATAATGAATGGGTTTCTTAAATACAACACATATATTCACCTATTAATTATTTTTGTGTCACTAAATCATGATCTCACTCACTATGATTTCTCAATTCAACATCACTAGGAATTTATTCTACAATATACTTATCAGATGCTTATAATAACATAAAAATTTATTTTTACCAACCATCATAGTTGGTTCCATCAAATAATTTAGGATTAATCATAAATTCTATCTATAAAAATCCAAAAACTACTTATGAGGATAAAAACTGAGAAAAAACCTTCAAATTATGATACCACTTGTTATAAACAGAAACACCCTAAGATGGGGGGGGGGGGGTGAATAAGTGAGTAGGTAAAATTAACCATTTTATGTTTTCTGTAACAATTATTTCTTTTAGATATTTTCCTCACATTATAAAGAAAAAAATTTAACCTATTCATGTAATTACCCTACTTTGAAACCTCACCATGCCACAATTATAGATATGCAGGAAAGTAAATAATCTATAAGACACATGAGTGTTTACTTGGTTCACCACAAAGGACTAGTCCAAGGAGCATATGATGAGACATATCAGTCATACCAAAATCCAATTAGATTCACTAGTTTGGTGGATAAAATATTCAGAAATAGACACTTCTTTATAGTCTCACTTCTGTTATAATTTTTAGGGTTTAGTCACTACTCACCCAAGGGTCACTCCATTTTCTATACCTCTACACACTGTATTGATGAAGGCAATGTCAATTTATATACTCAAGGGTCTTCTTCAAAAAACTATAAACATAATGATATATACTTTATTAAGATGAGACTTTTCTTGCATCAAAGTCCTAATTTGACACTTCTTTGTATACACTATACTCTTGAACCAAATATTCAAAAATTTCTATTTGTACACATACTAATTTCATAAAACTTACACTTTGGTAAAAATTATACTTTCAAGAAACTTATATTTCATTTATGATTGATTTTTTTTAATTTTTTATTTTCACATAATATTAAAATTTATCAAAAAAAGGTTTTTTAAATATTATTTTTGTGAAACTTAGTGATTTACAGAAGTTACTCATGTAACCGAGTGTCTTGTGTAATGTTTTGTGTAACTCATAATTTTGAGAATCTAGAGAATTTCTCTCTCAATAATCTCCATTAAACATGTCTTTATCTATCTTGATAACCTGATTTATTCACTGGGAGTTTGATATTTATAGGCCATTACTAAACCTTCATGAAACTTTCAACATCTGAAAAATGCAACATCCTCATTGATGTTTTCCATATAAGGATCTCCATTTGGACACCTAAATTTCTATAGTTTTTCAAAGTATACTACTTGGATGAATTTCCATTTTTCATGGTTCCTTTTATTCTCTAATTTATACTTATCCATGGTACTTGATATTTTTCAATACTTTTTAATTTACCAATATTTCAATTGTCTTCTTCATACAACCTTATTTTATGAAACTTAAAAATTTTAGAAAAACGATTATCCTTTAAAAAATATTCAAAACCATCACCACTAAACTACACTATAATGAAACTATAACTTTGGGATAGAAATATTTCACCATCTCCAAGCACATTTATTTCTCAAAACTCTATTTTTCTCTGATAAATTTGTGCAATATTCTTGATCAACTTTAACTTTTTTCCTCTCAGATTTTCTAGCACAAAAAATTTGGTAAAAATTATAAAAATATTCCACCTTAATCACTTAATCATCATGAAAATATTAGATTAGTTTCACATCTTTGGACAACTTACTTTATGATCATATCCCTTCTAATCTATATTTTTGATTTTTAAAGGATAATAGTCTTGTAGTAAACAATATTTTCCTACCATACTCTAACACAATAACAATACCTTACTTAGAAGAAATCATATTGAACCAAATTGAAAAAAACACAAAAATAATCATTTGAAAATGATACTTCCAATAAATGAGCATAATTCCACACTTGAGTCTTCATAGTGCATTCATCTTTAACAACCAAATAAAGAAATCAACTCAGACTATCATGATTCTATATTTCTTAGATTATACAAAATCTAAATTATAGTTGGTCAAAACATCCTCTCACCTACTAAGATCAAATATTATAGTCTATTTATAAGATATTTAATCAAAACTCTTGGTCATAAAAACTACAAAATTCATATATATATATATATATACATGTTAAAAATCAACTCATTGTTATATAAAAATATAAAGGAGTCTCTTTTAAATTATCCACTTACACTATCATGTGAATATCTCATAATAAAGCATTAAATTTATTCTAATAATCTAACCAAATTTATTGATATTATGATTGGAAACAAATACAACACCAAAATAAGGTTTGGATCCAACATTATCCGCCTTTGGATTTGTTGTCAATACTATCTGAAATCTATCCTCTATAAAATATTTCAAAGATACCAGGGATGTGGATTTATGATTCCTTAATTTACTCCCCCTTAACATAAAAATTAAAAGGACCATGTGAATCCAAATATAAACTTTAATTTCTATTCCCTATAAGGGTATCATTAGATCTAATTTTATTTTATCTCCCTCTTTATCATAGAATCACACTGGGGTTCCTTATTAAGTGTATCCCCCCTTTGATATTTATGAAACATGGGATAATCTTAAAAATATTCACCCCTACTATAAATTTAATAATTATATAGGGTCATTGAATCAAAATTTTCATTATGACTCCTCCCCCAACACTAATATTCAAACACTAGTTTTTCAAATATCTTCAATAACATATGTGTCACATTGTTATCCTCTAACTTCAGAAAACCAAATAAGGAGATATTTTCTCCCCCTTTATCATGGGATTATCCTTGACCAATTTTACATATAATTTTGACATCTATAAGCCTATTGGGGTTTTCAACCAATTTATAATTTATCTCTAACAAGACTGATCTCCATTCACTAGCCTCACAAAAAATATTTTCATTTCTATATTTGATATACTTTATATTCCATAACTTCATTTAATACAAGGAATTTTGGTGATTGAAATTACCACTTGGAATTTTATTTGTCAATAAATAATCTAAGCTTATTGATTCACAACTCAGTGTATGAAACAAGATTTTAAGTCAACGACATCATGGTTTTCCATGTCACTCACTCACTTTAAATAAATACTAAAAACTTAAAAATTTTATTTCTTTTCCATCCTATACAATAAACTTAATCAAACTAAAACAAAAAAAATCAAAACATATAGAATAAGGAATATATTTTTGTAGACATAACACATGATGAACCAACCAATACTACTTATTAAATACAAACTCATGATACCACTTGGTATACATGATCTTTAATTGTTCACATGATTCCTTCTTTTTAAGATGTGTCTACCTAATCTTGAATAATCATCACTAACTACCCTAGAATTTATTTAGATTTATATTTATAGAAACTATAGGATTATTATTTAGATTTTGGGAACTAGTTTTTGGATGAGATATTATTCTATTAGCTACTAGGTTTCCTGAAAAATAGTCAGCTAGTACCACTTTTTTAGAGAAAAAATAAATAATCATGAAATGAATGAATGTTTTTATTAAACTACCAATAAATTTTCTATTTATTAGTGGTACAATACTAATTAAAATGAAGAATGATACCAATGGTTAAATTTAAAATATACCCTGACACCATTGGATATTTCATATGTGGTTTTGACACCTTTTAAAATTTAGATCAAGCACATCACTATTTGTTCCTCCTTTTCCCAACATATGATTCCTATATTTAGAATTTAAGATCATAATGGTTTTATGACACTAATTTTTGAGTCTAAATCTACATGATAATTCCAATAATCATGAATCTTTTTTTCACATGTAACACTATTCACCTTATGCACATGTTCCCTTTCAACAAACTCATATTTTTAAGCACTATCACCCCGCATATCATATACACCCCTTAGTTTTTCTCCTATTTTAATAATAGTTTGAAAATTTTAAATATAGGAGTAGAGAGGTACCTCCAGAATACTCAAGTTGAATATTTTGGTCAGTTATTATGTACCAATCCTTTGATTCTAGCTACAACAAGCAATTCACTATTTTCTTTATTTTTTTGTTCTAATTTCTTAGCAAATTCTAGATGATCTTGCCATATGACTAGAAATTATTTACACACATTCTATATATTCTTATTTTTATTTAGGTTTTTTAGGATTGTTTTTGTTCATGATTGTAGGATTATATCCACATGTATAAATTTTATTCATTGATGCACCACTAGTCACTTTCTCACGCTTCCTCCTCCATTGGAGGGCTCTTTCTCTCACTTTTATTTATTACCTTATAACATGACCTGTGAATTGATAATGTAATTATTCATTATTTCTATTTTATCTATCATAACATCCACCTCAAAATTTTACAATTTAGGTGAGTTTTTTCATTAAACTTACATTCTTCTTACTTACAACTGGAGTAGCTTCTAATTTCCTCTTCCATACTTTATTTGTTTTCTTTCAATGATGATAGTTAGGAGTATATCATAAAATGTGATTGTTTCAAACTTTATTGTGATATATGTTTTACCTATAGAATTTTGAACAAATTTTACATATTAACATGCATATTTATAGGAAAATACCATTCTTTATATGCATTGAGAGTTGATAACCTTATTAAGGTATATTTTTCCTTCATTTATTTCTTCAAACTACAACTACTTACTATATAATTAGTGTTTGCACAAATAAAACATATCACATTAAAACCATACCTCTTATAGTCATTTTTTGGTTGAAATATCTATATACTAGTTCTCCTTCCATTGTTAAGCCTTTGAGAATCTGGACCCACACTCATAGTGTATACTAATTTTCTACAAAAGTAGAACTTTATTGTCATTTTTCTTTGAGATTCATTCCTTTTAGATCTAGAATATCTATTCACCTTATTATCAAATTTTGAATTTAGAACCTTGAATCATCCCCCTTTTTTTGTCTTCCTTATAGATAATTTTCACCTTATCCATTATCTTTGATAAATTGATCTTTGTCTCAATATCACTAACCTTTTGATTATTCATCTTTAGTTAAAATTCTATATCATTCAATTTGGTTCTAGATTTAGTTACATATTTTCTTATCTCTTCAATATGATTCATGATAGGGATAAAAATTTCTTTTAATTCTTTCTTCATGGTTATCTATTTTCTAATTTATTAGGATAATTCTTGAAGTAATTCACTTTGTTATTTTATATTAGTACCCATATCATTTATTTCTATATTTAGGTCTACCTATAATCCCACTAACCTCTTATTATCTATACACATATCTTAAATGATTACATATTACAATTTTTGGATGATCTCCCATTTATCCATTCTTTATTAAATGAAATGGATATTTTCTTGATCTATGCATGCAGTTTCTTTTAATTTACTACCAAATTTCAATACTAGTTCTTCTTTATTAGAGTTATCATCATACAAAAGTGGCTCATTTTCATCACTAAAGCCTACAAAATTGTTCCTTTCATCATAGTAATCATCAAATAGATATATGAATGTTCTTCCTTTAGATATGGTAGATTATTCCCCAAATTTACCAATCCTCTAATTTCATTATTTAATAGTGTCATTCAAACTTTCAGTCACCTTGAATTTTTATTAAATATTTAGTTTAAATTATACCAATTATTATATTTGATTAATAAATTTTTCAATCTCCATGGGTGATTATGTGTTTTAAATTTTTTAATAATCCTAGAAAACATTATTAGGTTCATATATAATAACACAATTAGAGATATTCACCTCAATTGGAGAATATTTCATTATAAGATACTTATTATTCCTCATATTTTTATTAAATTTTTTCATAATACATTATTCTACAACCTTTACCACTGGTTTCTAATATTGAACATTTTACAACCTTCTTTTGAGTTAGACATCATAACCTCCATTGCCTCTGATATTCTTTACATATTCTAAAATTATTTCCAAATGTCAAAGTCACTTGAAAAATGAATGGTTTTCTTAAATACCTCATCATATATTACTCAATTAAAGATTTTATATTCCACTACATCATAGTCCCACTCACCATGATTTTTCAAGTTAAAATCTCTATGAATGTATTCTATAACCTTATTTACAAATGATTTTAAGAACATAAACATTTCATTTTTCCAACTTTCATAGTTTTTTTCCATTAAATAAAAGAGGATTCATCATATAATCCCCACGAACAAATCCAAAAACTTCTTTTTTGGTTGAACACCGAGACAAAACCTTAAACCTCTGACACCACTTATTATAAATAGATACGCCCTAAGATTGTGTGTGTGTGTGGGGGGGGGGGGGTGAATCAATGTATAGGGAAAATTAAACATTTTATGTTTTATTTAACAGTTATTTACTTAGAATATTATTCCCACATTATTAAGAGAAGAGTTCAACATTTTAATGTAATTAATATTTCTCAAAACCTCACCATGAAAAAATAATAGATATATAGGAAATTAAAGCATCTAAAATACACAAGTATTTTTAATTTGTTTACCACAAAGGTTTAGTCCAAGGAGCATATTCTAATGATGTTTTAGTCATACAAAAATGCACTTAACTTAAATAGTTCAATGGATACAATTGTTCAGAAAGAATAAAAATATCATTAACTTTATAATAATTAGGGTTTGGTAACTCATCACAAAAGTGTCACTTTATCTTCTCAACATTTTCACATTGCTTTGATGAAGTCAATTCCTATTTATAGACTTGAGGGTCTTCTTCAATAGATTAACAACATAATTATATGTCCCTGATTAGCATGAGACTCTGCTTGCATCATAGTCCTAATTTTATTAACCATTGTTTGTACTATACCCTTGAACAAAATGTTTAGTAATTTTTATTCATGTAACTCATACTTTTGATAAACTTAAACGTTAAAAAATCTTCCACTTTCAAGAAACTTAAAATTTCAAGTAACTTGTACACTTGAACATTTTTCATGTTTTTTTCATGTAATATTAAACTTTGTAAAAAAATATTTGAAAAATAATATATTTATGAAACTCAGTTATTCATATAATTTACTCATGGAACTCAGTGGATCATGTAACTTTTCACGTAACACAGAATTTGGAAAATTTAAAGAATTTTCTCCTAGGAATATCCCCCAACCAAGTCTACATCTATTTTCTTAACTTGATTTTTCCATCGGGGGTCAAATATTTTTAGTCCATCATTGAACCTTTGTGGGACTTTTTATGTCTAGAAAAAACATCATCTTAATTGATGTTTTCACATGAAGTTCCTCATATTTTCATAGATTCCCACCTATTTTTCCATGGTTTTCAAAATTCTACCTCTTTAATAAATTTCCATTTTTCTTAGTTCCTTTGATTTTATAATGTATACCTATTCATAAAACTTGATCTTTCATAATATTTTTGACTTTAACAATATTTTATATGCCTCTTTATGAAACCTTTTTTGTAAAAATTTCTGATTATCACGAAAATATTATCCTTTTCTAAATCTTCAACACCCGTACCTACTCAAACACACAATCTCAAAACTCTTCCATTGTGAAAAAACAATTTCACTATATTTGAGACCATACCTTTCATGAAAATCTACCTTTATCTAGAAACTTTTTTCAATATTCCCAATTAGATTTAACTATTTTTTTATTAATTTTTTCAGGATTTTTTTTGGAAAACATCAGAAAACTACACCAACTTTAACACTGAATCCTTCTACATAGGTTTGCTTAGTTTCACATCTAAATACAATTTACTTCATGATCAAATAACTTATTATATATATATATATATCTACATCTAAAAGTAAAATGGTTTTGTAGTAAACAAAATCTTCTTTACATCCTTATCTTAAATAATATAAACCTAATTAGAAGAAATCATATTGACCTAGATTAAAAAAAACACAATAAAAATCATCTAAAATTGGTACTTCCTCCTAACAAGGATAATTACACACTTTATTCTTTATAGTGAATTAATATTTGATAACCAAAAATAGAAATAAAATCATCCTCTCCTAATTATTTACTTCCAAAATTATACAAGATTCAGATGACTGTTGGCCATAGTCTTATCTCACATACTGAGATCAATGCTTTTAGTTTATTTATGAAATCTTTAAGCACAACTCTTAGTCCAACGAGACCGTACCTAAGTGGTAAGGGATCCTGATTGGAATCTAAGAGACCTAGGATCAAAAATGTGTAGAGGTGAATTTCCGGGCTACTATAGTAGTACTGTAGTAGTACTGTTTGATACTACAGCAGCCAGAACTATTCACCCGATTTGGGCCTTCGGGCCATCGGTTTGGGTCTACAGGTATCAAGGGCCTTTGGGTCATCAAAGGCCTTTGGGCATCAGGGCCTTCAGGCCACAAAGACCATGGAGTATCCCAGTTAACACAAAGCAGGCCCCAGAAGAGGATCAATGAAATAAGAATAGTAGTCACCAGAAACAGAGCTAACCGGATTGGAAGAATGAGAGGGTATGGAAACCACCATCGGGACCAGGCGCCATATAGCTTTGTATGGGGAAATTCTAGCCAATAAGCAATGCAAGGTGGGGAGTTAGGCGATTAATTATGCCTAAGCTGGGGAGGGTCAGTTCTAGTGGGTTGGGCCTACAGGTCATGTATTGGGAATGGTATGCCTCTAGGGCTTCGGGTCATGTATTGCGGGTCATGTCGGGCCTTATGCCTTGGGTCTACGGGTCATGTATGGGTTCCCCTTCATCCCTTAAAAAGGGGTATTATCCATAATAATAAAAAAAGGCCTTCAGGCCATTCGGGCTAAGCACAACTCTTAGTATTCAAAACTATATCCTTTAGATATACAAGAATTTCTAAACATCACAAAATGACTCCTTGATATATATAAATATCAAGGTGTCTAGTTATATATTTCCACTTACATTTTCATGTGAAACTCTTATAACTATTTATTCATTGTATACAATACTCCAACCATATTTATTGATATTATGAAAAAAATCAATATAAAACCAAGTTCTAGGTCCAATAATTACCCATCACCACATCAACCAAACTATAAAATTTCACTTAACCAATATAAAATAGAGAAGTTATAATCCCCTACCTCAACACGAATATTGATTCACCATATTGTCAAAGAATAAATATCAGTCACCAAACTATTAAATTATCTATGGATAATACCAGGATAAATATATAAATAATCACCCCATGTCAATTCCCCATCATCCATTCTCATAAAATCTTATGAATAAATATATGTATAGGTATAATAATAAAGTTTGAAAAAATATTACCTCGATATATGTGGATTTGGCCTCTTGTAGGAAGAAAAATCAAGAGTGGTCAAAGGGGTACTATTGAGGTTTATAAAACTCCCAAGGTCACCAAAATTCATGAAGAGGAAGAAGAAATTGATTGAAAGGATTTAAACCACTCTATTTTATATTTTAAAAGGATTTTCAAAAATCACAGTGTAATGTATTTCATTACACCGTAATGGGGGTTGTCTAATCATAACTCCAAAAATCAAGATCCAATATCCATTTATCTTTCTTAAAATATCAATTCCATTAAATTTAAAAATATAATAACATCAAAGGATATTATGGAATAACGTGATTTGTAAGGATGTAATGTCATAATCCTATAAATTCACTATTTAACTGACTTTATCTCCCAAAATAAATTTATATTTTTCTTTTAATTTCAAAATACCTAGAAATAATCATGACATAATGAAAATACCATTAATCATTTCTCAAATCCTCTAAAAATAATGGCTTAAAATCACAACCTAAAAATACACCCAAAATGAACATTTACAACACAAAATAATTCATCATTACTCATCAATATAAAATTTAATCCATTACACTATAATCATGAAAATTATAGTATAATCCATAGACTATAATAACTAGCGATGAAACCTATCTTTAGATCCAACATTTTGATAAAATATTTTAACCCAATAATAAACTAAGATCTAATAATTGGTATTACAAATTGATTTCCTCAAAACCAAAATTCCAAATTTTCTCCCAAAATTCACTACTAAGATTACTTCTTCCATCTCCAACACCCCAAAACCCACAACATAGAGGACCTAGAATTTCTAGGCCTCAAAATTATATACCTATCAAAAAATTTTCATCCTAAATAATAATAAAAACTTAGGATGAGTAAGAAAACCACAAAACATAAATAATATGTAAAATTATTCTCAAATATGAATTTACATCAAAATAATCAAAAAAATATAGAAAATAAAAAGAAACATAAATAAATTTAACTCATAATAAAATATAAATTTCACTATAAAATCATGGTTTAAAATAACTATGGGTAAAAAGCCCGTATCCGTGACTCCCACTCCCATGTGAATTCCTTTAGATCACCATGTATATACAATACCCACCCCAAATGAATGAAATATCTTTATAGAAATTGAAAGGTGTTGTATGGGATAAAACTTGTCCAAAAATAGTATAAAACATCAAACAAAACCATATTATCCCATAGGATATTTCCATTAATTTTAAAATAAATAAATAAATAGAGAATTCCTACATTTCTCAATATTTATTTGGTCTATCTAATATATTTGACACGATCTTGATAGAGATCACTAAGAAGTATCCACCAGACTCCTTCCTCCTAGGGTATCCATAGGATGTATAAATCTTCCAATGCTTGGAAAATATTTCTTTTAAGACATGATTTTCTAGAACCCATGGTTAAATACTTGAAGAAAATGAAAGCTAAGTGAGATTTTTATTGAGGAGTTTCACAATTTTTTTATACAGAATTTAGATTCCACACACACCTTGATTCAGAAACTATGATCCTATTTATATAGGCCTCCAAGAATATCTAACATTTCTCAAATATTTATCCAATTTAATGGAATGTTTTATAAAAATTTTATAAGTTAAAATGTTTTTAACTCTCATATATTTATTATTGATTAATTTTTTTTACATTTTAAAAAATAATTTGGATTTTCAAAATCCTCAAACCATCATCACATGATGATAAAAATGAATACAATAGCTTATAATAATAAAAATACACGTTATCATATAATGTATAAACTTCCAGGCATTAAACTATGACATAGTGACCCTCATCATGTTTTGATTTACACTATCTCAAACCATGATGTAATTTATACCACCACACCATGGGTTTTCCTTTGGTGAATATTTCCAAAAATAACTAACTTGCATTAAGGACTTATATAATTATTATAATTTAACCTTATATCACATCACATGTAACTTGTAATACCATATCCAAAACTAATTTTGGAAAATATATCATTCCTTTTCACAAAAATGTTATATAATATGTAATAACATAATGAAATACATTGAAAAATTATTCTGGACATCCTCTAAAACACTTTTGGGTATCTTTCAAAGTTTCTCACAAATAATTAAAAAAAAACTAAATCCTCATTTACACAACCAGTAAATGTCACCAAACAAGCCATTTTATAATTAAAAAATTATAAATATCATAATACATAATTTTATTCAAACAGAGTCCTCTAGAAAAACATCAATACTACTCAAGCTACGAAGGGATCAAATGTGATATCTATCAAACACATATCTCCATACCCTTGTCCACAAACTGTACCATATACAAGTTTGTACAATTATATAATATATTTATTTAAGACATCAAATAACCATGATACATTGATTATTTCAATCCTATATATCCTACCCATATGTTCTATATTATCTAAGTATAGACTGAATAGATGGATGAAAACATTACATGCCATTCACATAAGAATATGAGAAAATAACATACTCCTCACCCAAGTAGATAAGAACATCACATGTGCCTTATCTAGGTATGGATATACACATTCTTAATATATCTCAATTTATGTACTAGATTCATACTCATCATATAAGATGAAAATTTTCATCTGGGTTAAACATCAACCAATGATATGATCAACACGATACCTAATCACCCATGATTAGCTCATCCTCAATGATATTGTTAGAAAGGAATCAAAGTATGAATGTTCTCATGCTAGGTATCTTATTAAACTCAGTTATAAATATTTAATATGAAACATTAACCCCTAGTATACCAAATACATAATGTATGACACTCTATGTGGTATTTGTAATGAGTTATCCAACACAAAAAACTTTCTTTGTTCCTTATAATAAAATTTTATATATCTATATGAAGCCCAACACACACTAATATTCACATGAAATCACAACCTATAATACTCTATGATAACAATTGGTTATGTTTTGAATTCACAATATGAGAGGTTAATTATCATTACAATTCATGAAATATATGCGACCACCATGAAAAAATGATAACATATAGATTTCATTTTATATAACATGATACATTTTATATTCATAAAATCATTTAAAAATACTAAAAAAACCATACATAAGTTTCCATATAATCATATCCTATATGATATACCATCAAAGAGGCCTTATGTTTTCTAAAATTTTAGGATTTTATTAAAATCATTGCATCTATATATAGTTTCCACCATATCTTTATGTGACTATATTATAAAATCCTTACACTAAACTATTTTAATGGGTATAGAGAAATATTATTTGAAAAATAGTGAGATTTTATTTATAAACCTTCTACTCAACTCTTTTAGAATAGTATTTAAACTTATTTAATTTATAATGTACTATGTTAAAATGTTAATAAATTTTTCTATCTACTTATAACTCTTTATAAATTTATCATCATCATCTTATAATTTTTTTTGTAAAAACTTTTATTTTGTGATTACTTTAGTAGTAAATTTAATGTATCACTTTATTGGAAGAAAATTCTTTACTAACATGAAATAGACTCCTTAAAATATCAACTGAATTTCACTTTTAATTAGGCTAGTACAATCATTTATTTTTTATACTTTGAAATTCTCTAAGTCTAACCATGATCCCACTTATCACTTAGAAATTATGTTTTCTATAAAATATATTTCTAAGACATAGGCTATCATTTGTGTTATGAAATAACAATTCATTTCACTTGTGATAATATTAATAGATAAATTATTAAGAACTATATCTTATATAGTATTCTATGTATTTGGTGAAATAATCTGAAAAGAAGTTTTTATTCTTTAAAATATGTCACTAAAGGATGGTGGGATCATATCCCTCATATTTTAATAAATATATTGAATAAATTTATCTAAGATAAAACATTTTTAACCGTACCATTTTTTTTCAAACTTTTTATATAATTGGATCAAATTATAAACCATTTTTATCAAAACTATCATATCATATTATTCATAATAAATCTTTGTTTGCAAAAAAATTCTCTTATTAAACAATATAAAATAACATGATAATTAATATTATTTATATATATATATTTAATTGTTAAATATTATTTTAGATTTCAAATCTCTATAGTAGCAACCTTTTCCACTTTATTCGGATGAAAAATAAAATACTGTAACATCCCAAGTAAGTAATAAATAATATATATTTTTATCTATGTCTATTTATGAATTACATAGTGTGTTTGAGGCTTAAAATGAGAATAAATCCAACATAAAGCATGGAATACTCTAGTATTTTTAAAAGATTGTTTTACCGCCTTTTGATGGCGAACCATTTTTAAATCTATCTTTTGAAAATTTTATAATCTATATTTGTCAAAATAAACTTATTATTTATGATTGGTACATTTAAATTTACTTTGGATAAATTTCTGGTATTTTTCTGATAATGTTCATTTTTTTAGGAATAGTGAAAAGTGTTGTATTTTAATTCAAAACCACTTTTTAATCAAATTTATTTATATAGTTAGATTATCTTTTTAATTGGTTTTAAAGTGTAAATAGAATATATTTTTACCATGTAATCCAATGGTGGACATTGGAATTAATTTCACTTTGAAATCGGACTTGAACCAGTGTCAATATTTTGATACTTTTTGTTTCATAAAAACACGCTATTTGCTCTGAAAGTGGGAATTAATTATTAAATTAATTAATGTAACTAATATGTTTTGAATTTTTTAAAATATACATCATTTTTGAATTCATAATATCAAATATAGCTTAGGGTGAAGTTTTGGTATTTTTCTGAAGAACTTCAATTTTTGATGAATAGTGAAACCACTAAGTGGTACTTAAAAAAAACTGATTTTTCGTTTAAATGAAATTTTACCACCTCTGTGTTTTGAATTTCAAAAAAACCGACATACATGGTTTTCATTAAGAAGTAAAATGTGGTTCAATGGGATTAAATTAATTTTTTGGTGAATAGTAACTTTTAAGTTTTTAATCGCGATTAGAGGTAATTAGTGTAATTTAAGGTAAGAATAATGTTTTAATAATATGAGATGAGCTTGAAACATGTCATAACCTTATGGAATGTGTCATGGACGAACAAGAAAATCCATGGGTCAACTTGGGGACCCCATGGAGCCACATTGGTAGGAAAATGACATTAATATCTTTTTATTTAATGTTAAAATAAAAATGACACAAACATGAGTTGTTTTACTAAAACAATTTTTACATGGGGTTATACAAGTCATATTTTTGACTATAAATAGTAATTGGAAAGATAAAAAGATTTCCTACATCATAGTATTTTTTTATAATTTTTAGACATTAAATAAATTAAATTATTTATGACACCATGATGATGCAGCGATTACCTCATTATTTAACGATTTAAATAAAATGAAAAGATAATGTAAAATATACGACCTACACATGTCAAAAACCTATTGGATGGGTGTATTTATAACCCTTATCACCTTATCCTTGAATTATATCAATTTGGGTCCTTTTAAATCCGAAACTCATTTTAAAATAAAGTAACATTTCTTTACTTTCCAAGAGTGCCCCTCCTCTCCTCTTATAAAAGGCCCCCACCTCTACCCCCTTACCCAAACTTCCTAAGACATTGGCTCAAACAAACCCTGCCCATTTTGTCTCTACACATCCCTCTATAACTACTAGAAGCCTCACTTTATGCAGAAGTCTTCCCAAGGAATCCTTTGAGCTCAAATCAAAAAGAGTTACCCGATTTAAAGGTAGTGTCTTCTCTTGTGTTCTTATGTTTTATTTTGCTTCTCCAACCCCCTAAACTCTTTTTATTCATTTATTTTGTAACAACAAAAGTATCTTCCATATACTAGTATGTTGTTATAAGAAGTATTCGAGCTACACTTACACACACCTACATCTAATGGTTAAAGAACATACTGTTTCCGTGGATGGTGAATTTCTGCCTCACGAAACGATGATTGTTCAACACTCATATATCACCTTCAAAGGTGGCCATTAAGATGTCACTATATTTATATATTATATATAATATGTTTATGTTTTACTTAAGCTTCCGTATTTTTCATTTATGGCATATCTTTATGGTTACCATTATGAGAAAACGCGATATCTTCATTTTAGGAAGTGGGGACTACCGCCCCCTCAAAGTGATTTGATTCATTAATACCATATGTGGTACGTATAAAGGATATATTTAATGATATTATATATGATAACATACTTTAATTAAAATACTATTATTTATCATTATGTTTTAATTCCATAAAATACGAAATAGAAATGAAAGTAGCGTTCATGCGTACGTACGGCTTACCGTCTCCATGAATGGTGCATTTCATTTCTTACCTCTAAACATTGTGTAATATTATAAATGCATGTATATACTGGATATATATGATATATATGATATATACATCATGAGTATAACTCTGGATATAATGGATACATGAACAACTTGTAATTATAAAGAGCATATTTTGACTCAAGTACCAATGATCGTTAAAACGACCGTTATTAACTAAAATAATTACATAGTGTTCATGACATGGTAATAAGTGATATAAAAGGAATAATGAACTTGAAAAAGGTTCTTAAGCAAGTAGAAATTAACTCAAGTTTATTATTCAGGAGATTAAATAATGATCAAGTCAAGTCGGATACGAGGTATGAGACTTCATATTAATCTCCTTTCATTGAGGCATATTTTGTTTTATACACAACCTTCTTTTATATGGTGTATAAACCCCTTTGAATTTTACGTTTATTCAAAAGGAATCTTTTTTATACGAAGCGTTTACTAAACTAAAAAAGGGAATGTTTTTTTTGTCGTACGTATGCGGCGACAACGACTTCTCCACCACCGTGACCATTATTTGAGTTTCAGCTTCCTCTACAAGCCATACTTTTTTTAAAGAAAAATAAAAACCATGTTTTACTTTTCTTTTATTTTGGTATTGAAAATGGTTTTCATAATGTTTTTATATCAATGTGTTGTATTGATATCTTGTGATTGAAAGGTGGAAATGTTATGTTTCCTTTATGCATGTTTTATGTGATATGATTATGTTGTGGTTATTGGGAATTATTATAAAGACGGGTAGTTTAGTGATAAACTAAGGCCAGGTGAGCCCGATATAGCTCTCCAATGCATTGGGTAACGCGAAGGAGTGAAACGTTAAGGTTTCTCCGAAGAGATTTTGGGAATATACTGTGATGGGTATTCCAAACGTAACCAAGAGCGTTACTCCCTACGTAAGAATGTTATGAATGACTCAAGTTACCTTTATGTCTTATGATTTATATGATTTATTCATGATTTTATGAGGTATATTAAAGTGCCTATGTTTTATGGGTAAAGTATGATTTCATTCTTATGTATATATGAACTCATGTTTCCTTACCATATTTTTATAACCCTTACCGAGCTTTTTATGCTCATCCCAAGTTTTTGAAATGTTTTTCATAAGTCAAGGGAAAGGTACATGATATGATGATAATGTCAAGGAAGTGTCAAGAAAGAATCCATGTTTTATTTTAAATATGTTTATGTTGATGGGAAAAATGATTACTATCTTTTATGTAACCACTTTGCTTGAATTTGGAATGTAATACATGTTTTATGATCTAATTCTCTAAAACTCTAAACCTAAAAATATCCTCAATGTGAATTATTCATTTAATTCATTATTAAGTAAGGTTTAAGGCTGGGGCCTTATAGTTGGTATCAGAGGTCGGTTTAGATAACTTTAGGAGTTATAATATTATTAAATGATTATCCAAAAATATTTTTTTATGGTCAAATTGAAATGATATAGCATTTGAAGATTACCATGTTTCTTTATCTAAGACATGTTTGTTCAGAATGGTTTTCCACAGAGGAAATAGGAAAGCAGTGCTAGGAAGGCATACAGAAGGAAATAACCTTCAGAATCAGCATCCTGAGATGGTTGGAATTGGAACTGAATTGTTTGTTACAGTATTGGCGCATTTGACTGAAGCGATAAATGGTGGCGGTATCCATGCACAATATCAGCCAGATCAACCGCAGAGGAACATGTCAGTGGTGGAACATTTCATGAGGCAACATCCCCCATCATTCAGAGGATCATCTGAACCTGTGCTAGCTGAAGGGTGGATTAAAGCACTAGAGAATATTTTCTATGTCATGGGGTGTTCAGACAATCAAAAGGTTAGTCTTTCTATTTACCGTTTGGAGGGTGAAGCAGATCAGTGGTGGTCGATGGTTAGAAATATCAGGGACGCTGATGAGATTGATACTCTCGACTGGGATGAATTTAAAGGTATGTTTCTTGAGAAGTATTTTCCTGAGGCTGTTCGACTTAGGATGGAAAATCAATTCTTAGAATTGAGGCAAGAGGAAGACTCAGTGGCTGCCTATGAAGAAAGGTTCACTCGATTGGAAAGGTATGCTCAAAATTTTATCCGAGACCTTGATAGTAAAATCAATCGTTTTTACTCAGGATTAAAGCCAAAATATCGAAGGGATTTAGCTTCTCGTGAGTTCAAAAGTTATGAAAAGCTTGTTCGATGTGCTGAGAAGGTGTAAATGGAGTTTGCTGATGATCAAGTGTTCTATAACAACCAGTAGAAGAAGAGACCTAGGTAGCAGGAGAAAGGGAAGAATTCTTCAAAAAGGTCTGATGGTAAGAAAACTAAGTTTCCAGTTTGTGATAAATGTGGGAAAAGGCATGCTGGGGAATGTCTTCTAAATTCTGGAAAGTTCTACTGATGTGGTAAGATGGGACATAAGGCTCGTGATTGCACTAAAAAATATCAGGGTGATGGTAAGACCAAATTTGATTTATAGTTAGTGAAATGTTTTAAGTGCAATGAGATGGGTCACTATGAAAACGAGTGTCTGACAAAGAGCTTGAGTGATGGGAATTAGTTATACTAAAAGCATAAAGGGGTGGTAAAATCCTTTGCAACTACTTCAGAAGATGTCGGGCCATCAAATGAAGTTGTATTAGGTACTTTGTTTGTTTTTTCAGATTATGCCAGTGTGTTGTTTGATTCAGGGTCTACACATTCTTTCATCTCTGAAAACTTTTCTAGTAAAATGGGAATACCATCTCAAGAAATGACTCCTGAACTTATGGTAAAAACACATGGGGGAAATGTTGAGGCAAAAATAATTTATAAGAATCTTCCTATCCTTATCCGTGGAAAGAACCTACTTGCGAACCTTATTGTTTTACCTCTAGTAGAGTTTGATGTTATCCTGGGTATGGATTGGCTCTATATTTACCATGCTGAGATTGATTGTAGAGATAAAGAAGTTTCTTTTTAGAAAGACTTTCAGTTTGTGTACAAGAATGAACCCTTACTGTTGATAACATATCAAGAGGCTGAGAAACTTGTAAAAGATGTAAATGAATGTTACCTTGCACATATTGTTGAAAACAAGGGAACTATTCAGATTAATGATGTGCCAGTGGTAAATGAGTATCCTGATGTTTTTCCTGATGAGTTTCCTAGAATAATACCAGATCGGGAAGTTGAGTTTACTGTTGACTTAGTTCCTGATGCTAAGCCAATTTCAAAACCCCCTTATCGAATGGTTCAAATTGAACTTTTAGAGTTGAAGGAGCAATTTCAATATTTATTAGAGAAAGGTTTCTTTCGACCTAGCACATCACCATGGGGTGATCCTGTTTTATTTTTCAAAAAGAAAGATGGTTCTATAAGACTTTTCATTGATTATAGAGCCTTGAATAACATCACTATTAAGAACAAATATCCTTTGCCTCATATCGATGATTTGTTTGATAAGCTCCAGGGAGCTCAGTATTTTTCAAAGATTTACCTGAGATTGGGGTACCATCAGCTGAATGTAAAGGAAGCAGATATTCCGAAGACCGCATTCCATACAAGATATGACCATTATGAATTTGTAGTAATGCCTTTTGGGCTAACCAATGCACCTGCTATATTCATGGACATAATGAATAGAATTTTCCATGAGTTCTTGGATAAGTTTGTGGTTGTTTTCATTGATGATATTTTGGTGTTTTCTAAAATTAAAGAGGAGCATGAAAGACATTTAAGGGTTATCTTAAAAACCTTAAAAGAAAAGAAACTATATGGAAAATTTAGAAAGTGTGAGTTTTGGTTGCAAAAAATTTCTTTCCTTGGTCACATTGTTTCTAAAGATGGGATAACTGTTGATCCTGCTAAAAAAAAAAGTTGTGGAAGAATGGCCAAGACCCACCAATGTAACCGAGATCTATAGTTTCCTTGGTTTGGCAGGTTACTACCGAAGGTTTGTTGAAAATTTTTCATGGTTATCTAGTCCAATGACGAAGCTAACTCAGAAGGGTGTTAAGTTTATCTGGACAAAAGAATGTGATGATTGTTTTCAGGAACTGAAAAGAAGATTGGTGAATGCTCCAGTTTTGGCACTACCTTCCAGGAATGGTGAGTTTGTTATATACAGTGATGCTTCATTGAAAGGACTTGGTTGCATCATAATGAAGAATGATCAGGTAATTGCTTATGCTTCACGACAGTTGAAAACTCATGAGGTAAATTACCCTACACATGATTTGGAATTAGCTGCTGTTGTTTTTCACTTTAAAAATTTAGAGGCATCATTTGTATGGAGTAAAGTGTGAAATATATACTGATCACAAAAGTTTAAAGTATATATTCACTCAGAAAGAGTTGAACATGAGACAAAGGAGATGGCTGGAATTAATCAAGGATTATGATTGTACAATTCATTACCATCTGGGAAAAGAAAATAAAGTGGCTGATGCTTTGAGTCAAAAAAGTAATGCTTCATTAATAATGTTGCATTTGGAACGTGATCCTTTGGTTAAGGATTTGATGAACTTTGGCATAGAAGTTGTTGGTGCAGGATGTTCTTCTGTTTTGTTTCAGGTATCAGTGAAATCTTCTCTATCAGATAGAATCCAGCAAGCACAGAAGCAAGACAGTGAGTTGCAGAAAAAGGTAGAGCTGGTTCAGAAGGGTAAGTTGCCTGAATTCAACATTGATAATGATTGTGATTTGAGATTTGGGAAGAGATTGTGTGTGCCTTGTGATTCACAGTTAAAGAGAGAGTTGTTATGTGAAGCTCATAGTTCTCCGTTTTCAGTTCATCCAGGCAGTACTAAGATGTATAGAGATCTTCGGGAGTATTACTGGTGGGATGGAATGAAAAGAGATATTGCTGATTTTACTGTGAAGTGTTTGACTTGTCAACAGGTTAAAGTAGAGCGACAGTTATCGAAAGGGATGCTTCAGCCTTTACCAGTGCCAGAGTGGAAATGGGAGAATATATCCATGGACTTTGTTGTGGGATTACCGAAGACATCTTGCGGTAATAATGCAATCTGGGTCATTGTTGATCGCTTGACTAAATCTGCTCATTTCCTTGCTATACGAGATACTTTTTCCCAAGATCAACTTTCTCGTTTGTATCTTAAAGAGATATTCAGGTTACATGGAGTTCCCCTCTCCATTGTATCTGACCGTGATCCCAGGTTTACTTCTAACTTTTGGAAAGTCCTTCAGAAGTCGTTGGGTACTGAATTAAATTTTAGTACAACTTTTCATCCTCAATCAGATGGGAAGTCAGAACGAATGATCCAGACTTTGGAGTATATGCTATGTGTTTGTTCAATGGATTATCAGGGAAGTTGGGACCAATATCTTTCTTTGGTTGAATTTTCTTATAATAACAATTTTCATTCCAGTATACAGATGACACCATTTCAGGCATTATATGGGAAGCAGTGTCGAACTCCAGCTTTCTGGGATGAAGTGGGTGAAAGGAAGTTGATGGGACCAGAATTGGTAGAAGAGTTGACAGAAAAAGTTCAGCTGATACAAAAACACATGAGAACAGCTCAGAGCAGGCAGAAGAGTTATGCGGACAACAGGAGGAAGGATCTCTCTTTTGAGGTAGGTGATCATGTTTTTCTCAAAGTTTCACTGTGGAAAAGTGTGATGCGATTTGGTAAGAAAGGAAAGCTGAGTCCAAGGTTCATTGGACCATATGAAATTCTGGAGAGAGTTGGATCAGTTGCTTACTGAGTGGCTTTACCTCCGAGTTTATCTCAGGTACACAATGTTTTTCATGTTTCGATACTGAGAAAGTATATGCCAGATCCATCTCATGTTTTGAGTCCATAGGTAGTTCAGTTGGAAGAGAATCTATCTTATGAGGAACAACCAATCCAGATTCTTGACCACATGGAGAAAGTGTTATGAAATAAGGTGATTCATCAGGTAAAGGTTTTGTGGAAAAACCACATGATTGAAGAGGCAACATGGGAATATGAAAATGCAATGAGGGATAAATACCCCCACTTATTCGATAAGTAAATGAATTGCAGGGACGCAATTTTCTAAAGGGGGGAAGGATGTAACATCCCAAGTAAGTAATGAATAATATATATTTTTATCTATGTCTATTTATGAATTAGATAGTGTGTTTGAGGCTTAAAATTAGAATAAATCCAACCTAAAGCATGGAATACCCTAGTAATTTTAAAAGATTGTTTTACCGCCTTTTGATGGCGAACCATTTTTAAATCTATCTTTTTGACAATTTTATAAGATATATTTTTCAAAATAAACTTATTCTTTATGATTGGGACATTGAAATTTACTTTGGATAAATTTCTGGTATTTTTCTGATAATGTTCATTTTTTTAGGAATAGTGAAAAGTGTTGTATTTTAATTCAAAACCACTTTTTAATCAAATTTATTTATATAGTTATATTATATTTTTAATTGTTTTTAAAGTGTAAATAGAATATATTTTTACCATGTAATCCAATGGTGGACATTGGAATTAATTTCACTTTGAAATCAGACTTGAACTAGTGTCAATATTTTGATACTTTTTGTTTCATAAAAACACGCTATTTGCTCTGACAGTGGGAATTAATTATTAAATTAATTAATGTAACTAATATGTTTTGAATTTTTTAAAATAGACATCATTTTTGAATTCGGAATATCAAATATAGCTTAGGGTGAAGTTTTGGTATTTTTCTGAAGAACTTCAATTTTTTATGAATAGTGAAACCACTAAGTGGTACTTAAAAAAAACTGATTTTTCGTTTAAATGAAATTTTACCACCTCTGTGTTTTGAATTTCAAAAAATCCGACATACATGGTTGTCATTAATAAGTAAAATGTGGTTCAATTGGATTAAAATAATTTTTTGGTGAATAGTAACTTTTTAGTTTTTAATCACGATTAGAGGTAATTAGTGTAATTTAAGGTAAGAATAATGTTTTAATATTATGAGATGAGCTTGAAACATGTACTAACCTTATTGGATGTGTCATGGCCGACCAATACAATCCATGTGTCAACTTGGGGACTCCATGGAGCCACTTTGGTAGGAAAATGACATTAATATCTTTTTATTTAATGTTAAAATAAAAATGACACAAACATGAATTGTTTTACTAAAATTTTTTTTACATGGGGTTATACAAGTCATATTTTTGACTATAAATATTAATTGGAAAGATAAAAGGATTTCATACATCATAGTATTTTTTTTATAATTTTTAGACATTAAATAAATTAAATTATTTATGACACCATGATGATGCAACGATTACCTCATTATTTAACGATTTAAATAAAATAAAATGATAATGTAAAATCTATGACCTACACATGTCCAAAACCTATTGTATGGGTGGATTTAGAACCCTTATCACCTTATCCTATAATTATATAAATGTGGGACCTTTTAAATCCGAAACTCATTTTAAAATAAAGTAACATTTCTTTACTTTCGAAGAGTGCCCCTCCTCTCCTCTTATAAAAGGCCCCCACCTCTACCCCCTTACACACACTTCCAAAGCCTTTGGCTCGGCCAACCCCTACCCATTTTGTCTCTCCACAACCACTATAACTCCTAGAAGCCTCACTTTGGGCATAAGTCTTCCCAAGGAAGCCTTTGAGCTCAAATCAAAAAGAGTTACCCGATTTAAAGGTAGTGTCTTCTCTTGTGTTCTTATGTTTTATTTTGCTTCTATAACCCCCTAAACTTGTTTTATTCATTTCTTTTGTAACAAAAAAAGTATCTTCCATATACTAGGATGTTTTTATAAGAAGGATTAGAGCTACACTTACACACACCTACATCTAATGGTTAAAGAACATACTGTTTCCATGAACGGTGCATTTCATTTCTTACCTCTAAACGTTGTGTAATATTATAAATTCATGTATATACTGGATATATATGATATATATATGATATATACATCATGAGTATAACTCTGGATATAATGGACACATGAAAAACTTGTAATTATAAAGAGCATATTTTGACTCAAGTACCACTGATCGTTAAAACGACCGTTATTAACTAAAATAATTACATAGTGTTCATGACATGGTAATAAGTGATATAAAAGGAATAATGAACTTGAAAAATGTTCTTAAGAAAGTAGAAATTAACTCAAGTTTATTATTCAGGAGATTAAAGAACGATCAAGTCAAGTCGGATACGAGGTATGGGCCTTCGTCTCAATCTCCTTTCATTGAGGCATATTTTGTTTTATACACAACCTTCTTTTATACGGTGTATAAAACCCTTTGAATTTTACTTTTATTAAAAAGGAATCTTTTTTATACGAAGCATTTACTAAATGACAAAAGGGAATGTTTTTTTGTCGTACGTATGCGGCGACAACGACTTCTCCGCCGCTGTGACCATTATTTGAGTTTCGGCTTCCTCTACAAGCCATACTTTTTTTAAAGAAAAATAAATACCATGTTTTAATTTTCTTTTATTTTGGTATTGAAAATGGTTTTCATAATGTTTTTATATCAATGTGTTGTATTGATATCTTGTTATTGAAAGTTGGAAATGTTATGTTTCCTTTATGCATGTTTTATGTGATATGATTATGTTGTGGTTCTTGGGCATTATTATGAAGACTGGTGGTTCCGTGATAAACTAAGGGCAGGTGAGCCCGATATAGCTCTCCAATGCATTGGGTAACGTGAAGGAGTGAAACGTTAAGGTTTCTCCGAAGAGATTTAGGGAATATACTGTAATGGGTATTCCAAACGTAACCAAGAGGGTTACTCCCTACGTAAGAATGTTATGAATTCCTCAAGTTACCTTTATGTCTTATGATTTCTATGATTTATTCATGATTTGATGAGGTATGTTAAAGTGCCTATGTTTTATGGGTAAAGTATGATTTAATTCTTATGTATATATGAACTCATGTTTCCTTTCCATATTTTTATAACACTTACTGAGCTTTTTATGCTCATCCCATGTTTTTGAAATGTTTTTCACAGGTCAAGGGAAAGGTACATGATATGATGATAGTGTCAAGGAAGTGTCAAGAAAGAATCCATGTTTTATTTTAAATATGTTTCTGTTGATGGGAAAAATGAATACTATCTTTTATGTAACCACTTTGCTTAAATTTGGAATATAATACATGTTTTATGATCTAATTCTCTAAAACTCTAAACCTAAAAAGATCCTCAATGTGAATTATTCATTTAATTCACGGCCTTATAAATACTCATTAATTATTTTCATTATTTTTAACTTTTGTATATTTATAAAAATTTTAAGATATATATTAGGTACAAAATTCCCTTAAATATCAATGAATTTTTTTCTATAACATTAATAACTAGCATGAAATCTTTATGGTGTTTCTCAAACCACTTTAATTATTTTATAAAATTCTATCTCTATTGTAAAAACTTCCCCTCATTTTTAACACCTCATTTATATTTCAATAAACCAAGATGGCTATTGAACCATCTATTATTCTTTATCTACCTTGAACCTTTACCCATATATAATTTCAACACAACATCATAGATAATAAATTCCATGTCCTTCTTATCCATCATCAACACAATGAGTAGATCGGGTAAAATTTTATAAAAATCTTATATATTATTATAACCTTACCAATAATTATTGAAAAATGAATTCCATAACCAAATCAAACCTTAAAGGAAACCTCCAGTATCACAGATTCATTAATATACCCAATCATATTGAGTAAATAGGTATAGAATAACATTCATTTGGACATTTTTCTCTAAATAATTCCTTTTAAATCTCAAGTGAATCCTTCTATGCTTCTCTTAATAATTAAGACCTTCTTATTGAATAACTTCACCATTTGGATACTTAGGAAGGGATTTATCTAAAACATATAATTTTACATAATATTTGAGAACTATTATAAAAATCTTATAACATTCTATGAAGTTACTACCATTAATATTTTCATTCCCATGTATTGATCTCAAAGTTAAGTATGATGATGATGATGATGCCACTTTTATCTACAATAAAAACTTCTATCATATGAGTATCATGTTTTACATTCATTTAATAAGAATTTTTTATTAAATATGATCCCACTAAAATGAAAAACTCTTTTAAATTTACACCATATCCTTTAGTGGTCCAAGATCCATATTTCATAATGAATAATCCCTGTTAAACTCATAATAGAATCCATCACTATATTTGGTAGGAAATCATTTCAATCGTATCATATATGATACTTGGATAGTTGAGCAGAGAACCCTTTCCCAAAAACTATTATTTAGATTATCCTATCTCTATTACTATGGTATCTAACCTTTAGGGTTTCCCCACTAAGTTTAACTGAAATTTAACATAAAATATGGGCACCTAATCTTATTAGGGTCACTAATAACTTTATTTCTTTATATAAGATAATCTATAAGGTACCTTGATTTGGAAAAAACTACCTGATTGGATGATTGAGGTCTTGACAAGTGTTTATTTAGAAGGAATATAAAACTTATTATTTTTAAGGGGATTCAAATATCACCATCTTATCTTATGTATTCCCTTCATATATTCATACTTCTAATGAGTTAGTTTTAGTATCCAATACCTTCAACCAAATTAATATAATCAAAACTTATTAATATATAACCTTTTATAGAACTTATGATTTGTGTTACTTACCCAAACATAAAATGTAATTACATTCATATATAAATATATCCCATGCATAAGTTATATTAAAAAATTTCATATAAATGTTTAGAATAATATGAAAACAAAATACCTATAAGAGAAAGCATAGTGTGATAGATAACCAACCCCTAATTTTATAGATAGAACATAAGCTTCATACCAATGAGAAGTTCAACCCCAAGTACCATTATCCATATATCACTACTCAAGAGGGACCTCAATTCCAATAAAATCCTAACACTATATGTACATAAATCTTAACTGACCTTTAATTCCAATCTCATGACCCCTAAATAGATTAGAGTCATGGTTGAGTGTAATGAAATATTATATCATGATTATCATGTAACATCTTATATACATGGAATATAATTTTATAAGAAGTAAACACTTAAAAATAAATCATATATACATTCATAATATAACACTTATATTCATGAATACAAAAGTAGAGAATAAACTAAATAAATGAACAATTCATTAATTTAATCACAAGATAAAAATTTATGAACAATTTATAATTAAAAAATTATAAACACTATTATTTAAGAATTATTTATAAACATTTCACAATATATAAATATACACATTCTATATTTATATAATAAATACGAACACTTCATATTTAATAATTTATATAGAATTTAATATAAACTCCTTAACATTCCAAAATATATGATATTTATGAAATTTTTTACAATCATACAAAAATTTCATATTTTATGTCAAAACATTACAAAAAATATATATAACATATTTAAATTTATTTAAACCTTTTTTTGAATCGTCTAAAACTTATTTTAGCATGATTTAAATAAATTTCAAAATAAGTACTTTTAATAAACATTTCATATTAACATTTATTAATATTTCATAAATAAATATAAAATCATTTATATTTTCCTTTATTTTACTATATACAAACACATTATAAATTAATAAACCATGTAAATACACTTTAAACCAAGATTACATCTACTATTTTTTGATATGGTTTAAATCCCCCCATATTGGTGACAGTTTTTTAAAAAATTAATATTTTTTCTCCATATTTAAAATACTAAAAGCATGTTATTTTTATTATAAACTATACCACAATTTAACTTTGATGAAAAAACTTTCCATAGGAAAACAATGACCATTTTATCTGGATGAAACCATTTTTTGGTCAAACCTTCAAAATTATCACTTCTAAAATAGAAAAAGTGTTTTTTCATGGCCTTTTCAAGGTTATCTTATGGAAATAATATTTATATTCTAATCATACGTGTTTCTATAGTAAAACATGTCATAATAATACAAACTTATGATTCCATATTTTTAGTAAAATAATTTCATGCCTATTTTTTACAAACAATATTGTGGTTTCATAAAATTTATAAATCTATAGTCATTTTAATGTTAAAACACATCATAGTTTGGAAAAAAATAATGAAACATTATCATTTTTGAAAAAAATCATCACGGTTTTAGAAAAATATATTTTATAGTTTATTCATATATTTTAAAAATTCAATCCAAATGAGATAGAGGTGGCTCTGAAATCACTGAAAGGTATTGGAGGGAATAATGCTTATCCAAATTCTTATAAAAAAATTAACTAAAACCATATTATTATTTAGGATATTTCCATTAATTTTGAATTTAATAAATAAATAAATAATACATACCCTTTTCTCTATTAACCTAGTTTTTTAAGCTCCTTGACATGAGCTTGATATCGATCAGTTAGAAGCATCTAAAAAAAAGCTTTCCTTCTTAGGTATCCATGGGTTGTATGAATCTACCAATTCTTAGGAAGTATTTACTTTAAGTAATTATTTTTTATATCCTAATATTAAATAATTAAATAAAATGAGAGATAATTGATATTTATATTGGGGAGTTTCATAATTATTTCATGTAAAATTCATATGCCACACACACCCCAATTCACCAACCATGATTCCATTTATACCGAACTCCAAGAATATCAAATATTTATCAAATTTTTAGCTTATCAAACAAAATGTTTTATAAACATTTCATATGTTACACCATTTTTAACTCTTGGATATTCATTTATGATTAATTTTATATTTTTTAAATTACTAATTTTTACATTCAAACTCCTCAAATCATCATAATATAATGATCAAATTGAATATAATACCTTATAGTATGATAAATAAAAATTACATCATAATGTATAAAATTACATGAAATAAACCATGAAACATTGACCCCAAATACATCATATTTTACAATAAATAAAACCAAGATGTGGTCTATACCACCATATCGTGATTTTACCTTTAGTTTATATTTTTAAAAACACCTCATCATGATAGTACTAAATTTCCATTGGTCATTCCACAAATTTCATACCATTCTAAACATCCAACTCACTTAAATAAATGACATGGGATTCATCAAGAAGATATATTTAATATAAAATATGTGGAAGAAGTCATAAAATAGATCCATATGAGGTGGGACTAAAAACCTTTACAACACCTATGAAATCATCCCCAACACCTAGAAATGTCTAACAAACCATGAATAAATCATACTCTTACTAAACACATGATTCCCTTGAAGAGGAGAAACATTCAATAATACATGATCGCCAATATAAAAATATATTGGCTACTTCTTCAATCTATATAAGATTTATAATAACCCTAATCAACTTTCATACTCTTTTTAATTATCTACACTTTATTTGTTGTACTCCACACAAAATCCAATCTAATGATCACCGACTTTGTAGCCCCAATCCTATATAAATGAGATCTACAAGGTCTCATATAAAATGCTTTAAATTATGCCATGATAATAAAAGAGTGATATTTACTATTATAAAAAAAATTAACCAAAGGTATATTCTTCTCCTATGAACCCATGAAATCAAGTACACATACACACAACATGCCCTCTAATGTTTGGATCATCTGTTATATCCGCCCATCCTTCTAGGGATGAAATGTTGTTATAAGGTATAACTAAGAGCCTAAAGTAAAATATAATCCCTTACACACTCTCAAAGTAAATTGAGGATCCTAATTAAATATATTTATCCTTATAAATTTATAGATCCTCATTACCTATTCCACATAAATACTTAACAATTCATCCCCCATATTTGACTCATTAATTAGTAAGAAATAGGTTGACTTCATTAGTTAATCTTTAAAAATACAAATAGAACATTATCCTCTCAAAGTTCAAGGAAAACATATCATTAAATATATTTATATATCCTACCATTTCTATCAAGAAATATCCAATGGATATAATAGATTAGTTGGGACTTAATTCTTGGATTTAACCCAACAATAAACATAACATCAATAAAATAATTTTTACAACAACTTATTTAAACCTATACATAAAAACCACTTCTTAAAGGCATGAAACATATTTTATATACTCTGATTTAATGATATAGGTGAGATATGTAACTCATGTAAAATTACAACCACTAATTATAGTGAGTTCCTATAAAAGTATTCACTGAGAGCGGGGGGGGGGGGTAAATCGATGAACAAATTTTTTTTTTGATTATTTTGAAATTAAACTTTAGTACCAGTTAATATAAAAATATAAAAACTATATTACAACTATCTTTTTTATCACCAATATTTATAAATTAAATCTATTTAGTTCAGTGATTTCATTTTCACATACACATAAATAAAGAGAAAAAAACCATGTAAAAGGTCTATAATTAAAAACAAATTGATATGTACTTGTAATAAAATAATATCAAACATTTCTATGCAATAACTAGTATAATATTGTATACTATATTGAACCATTTCTATTTATAATATGAATAGAACATATCTCATATAAGTTTTTTAGTCATTCTTTCGATTTAAATTAACCTATTATTCTATATGATATAAAAAATATCATGTTTATATTAGCTAGGATAAAAGTTTGACTCAAATAGAAAAAAATAATATATGGACAATAGAAGCAGAAGAAAGTAGCAGTTGAGAGAGAGATGTGAGTATTTTCATGAATTAGAGAGTCCAAATAAGAATTGGAAATTCTTAAGGGTTGGGAGTTATAATAAATATCATCACATAAAATAGTAGGAAGAGATTGATCATATATATTGAAAATATAGACAATAAAATTATGTATTTACAATCTTGAATCCATAATTTTATTATGATTTCATGTACAAATTTAATATAAGATGAGACTGATATCCTTTAGTTTATACTTTATTGAATCAATTATTTAAAATAAGAATATATCAATCATACACTATCACAAGATCCATAAGTCTATCAAGAGGATTCCTTCAACTACCATGATTCATTTCATATCCTTGAAAATAAGAGAATTTGTGGAGTACCTATAATATCAAGCATGATATTCTTATAAAGTTAGAGACTTTGTAAGGGTTTAATGGATAATTTATACCCTACCATATTCACTTTATAAAATTAGTGAATACTTATAAAATAAATGATTACTATTACACCAAGGATATTGTTATCCAAACTAAAAGATAAATCTTGTAAAAATCCCCATGTATTATGTTTTTGATTTAGTTCTTGCATATAGATGAGATTGAGTAAAAAAAGAAATAAAACTACATTTTAATAGGTAATAGTGTCTAACTTAATTATAAACACATAAAAAGGTAAAAAATTAAATATAAAAATAATAGAGAACTCCGATTCAAACCATTTTTAGTGTTTATTACATCATATTTAGAAACATCACACTTATCATCATAAGTTTTGAGTTATATCAATTTTATCCTAGAAAATTTTCTTTTTTCCATATATGTAATAGGTTTATCCTGGAATTTAATTTTAAGTGTTTTTTAAAACTATTTAACATAAGTGATAACTGTTATTATCAATTTTCAACAAGTGGTGGCGAATGAAACCTAAAAGTGAAAATAATTCTTTATTTAGGATACCATTATAGTTATAGTTTCTATTAAATGTTTTAGATGCTAACCATTTTACATGTTGAAGTGCTTTGTTTCATTTGACATACAAATATAGTCCTTATACTTAGATACTTCATAGAGTGTGACTGTCTAGTCTATGAGTACATGGTGAAAAGGATCCTTGAGGACCACCTCTTCCAATATGGAAACACCCCTTCCCTCCCATGGAAGCTCTGATTCAGAAGAATAATTGATATTGGCACCACCCTCTAGATCCTCTAGTAAACTAAACTCAAGACATTGGTATAACATAAACTATAGACCAAAAACATCTTGTTGGATCAGAACTTAATTTCCAAGATTAGTAATATGGTCTTGGCATAATCGGTCATGATAAACATGGATGATGGTGTAAGAAAATATCATATGAAACCAATGGATAGAACCTTATGCTACATTGATCCCATTTAAAAGAATATAGGAATTTATGGGGTAAAATTGGACATTAAATTTCTCATAATCATATTGAGTAATTTGATAATAAGAAAAATTTTAACAGGGTCAACATATCATATTGAGTAGGTTATTGACAAGGGGACTTGTTTGGGATATTAGACTTATCATTTCCTAATTTCCTAGTCGAGAAAAAAAGTTATATTTGAAAATATAACACTCAAGTGTGTAAAGTTGAGAAGAAAATAGAGACCAGATATTAAAGGTGTTGTTTTTCCAGATCTCAAGATATTGAGTAATTTTTTAGTGGAATACATGAAACTAAAAATGGTAAGATAGCTTAACACTTTCTCATACAACAATTGAAATTCATTATCAAGATAGATTAGTTGATTTATCCAACTATATTGGGTAAATTTTGGATGATTTTAGTCCAAGATTGGGTTACTAGACTGGAAAAGGTCAACTTAAATAAGGTTTAAATCTATCTTGGATTGGCCTGAAATCTTAGTTGGGTTGGGTAAGGTTTACATCCCAATACATGGTTCAAATTGGGCCCAGGGTGGGTTTACACCACTGTATATGATCTGGTTTTTCCTCTACAATATAATTTAATGAGAGATTTTATGATTTTAAAAGATGTATTGATTTTCTATAATGTTGGGCCTTCTGATTATGGGATCTCTAGATGATCCATTCATGGTTCAAACTCTCAATGTAAAAAGTTTTAAATTTTAATAAATAGTAAAGTCAGATGGTTTAAAGGAAGATGATAATGAAAGGGAAATCCAAATATTACAATAACAATCTATAATTAGTTGAAGATGAATATAGTTTCTAGGTCTATCTTGGTTTAAAAATATGATGTTAATTTTATATTTTCTACCTTAACATTTATGAAATCACTTAAGTTAATATTTTAATCAATTTTAAAATATATTATTTATTTGTACTTCTATAATTTTTTTGACCATTTACCATTTGAATATTTATCATTTACGTTTTATATTTTTTATAATATATTTTTTTATATTTTATAATTTATATTTACTTTTTTATATAGTGATCTAAAATTTCATTTATTCAATCAAGTGATTATTGAATTATTTCATAAAAAATCATGACTTTTATTTTTGAAATTTTTGATTTATTTTTGTTAAGATATTTTATTGCAATTAAATCTATGCTTGGGATTTATTTTTTTGATGGAATGAGAGGGAATAGAAGAGATTATATATCTAATAAATTTTTTGAATGTTTTTTAAAGGGAAGGGGATGAGCACAGTGATTTTCAAGCCATACCTTATCCCCTCATCCCCTATTTTTAACTATCCAAATTACAGGGAGGGGGGGGGGGGTAATAGAATTGAAAGATATAGAAGAATATATACAAATAATTTCAAAATACCATACATAAAAACTCAAAATAAAATTTCATCTATACCCATTATAGTTTCATACTTGGTTTTTTTCATGAATTCTAGTTCCTTGTTTTTTTCATTATAGTTGGTCAACCATCCTCACTTATTCCACACTAGCCATCCCCACTTCTTCCACATCAGACATTATAGATTCTTACTCATCAAAAATCCTAACTTCTTCCATAAATACCATTTCCCTTAGATTATCAGTGAATTTCTATCAATTTTTACCATTTCCTTGATGTTTCCTTCTAAAGTTTTAATTTTTCATATTTTTTATAGCATATATTTTTATATTATTTTTTTCTTGTTTTTATAGGAAATTTATATATTTATATATTTAATTTTTCCCTGATTTTATAATTCTTTGTTATACCATTGAAATAATTTATTTAGTTCTCCATGATGAAGAACCTTCACATAAGTATAAAATTAAAATAACACATTATGAATCAGGGAATAAAACAATAACTTATTTTTATTTATAATAAAAATTTATGAATATAGACATTGTTTAATAACAAATTTTTAGAAAAATATATATAACTATGCTATACTATAGGGCATTAATTTATAGTTCAATTAGTAATATAATAGCGATCACATTTTTTATTTTAAAAAACAATATTTATTTAGATACATTATTTTTATTTTATATAAAAACTTTTTAGGAATTATTTTTAAATTATTTCATATTATTATTTTTTCATTACTATTAATATTTTTTTATTGTAATGCCTACCTATTATTGTATTTTAAGTAACCTAATCATAGCAAACGTACATAATACATCCTTTTATATGATTATTTATTACATATCAAAATAAAAGACACCCCAAAACCAATAAGTTTAGTGTTTTTAGCTACTAAATACATAACCAACTTATTTTTATAAACATTATTAAACATATATCATAATTATTCTTTACACATGATACCCTTATATAAATATCATACATAATACTCTTCTTTATAAAATTGGGAAATGGAAACATAGGAAAGGGTGAGCTAAGATTCTCTATAATGGGTAAACATAAGAGATATCAATCTAAAATCATAATTGAGATTAATATGAACATGTGGGAATGGAAACATAATCAAGGTACATGAACATAACATAAATAAATAATAACTAACAAAACATGGATCATAAATCATGAATCATGATATAAGGATTTGGGAATAACATAGGACATGAGTCATAAGAGTGTAAAAACACGAGTTAATAATAATTATCCATGAGATCATAACATAAGTAAATTGAATAAAATAAGTTCATGTGACATAAATAAGTATAGAAAATCATTTCCTTTGTTAATTATCACTTCCAAGACCATCATCACATAATGGACAGAGTCCCATTATGGATTTGGTTCACTCCCCATTATCATTAAACTTTGATGGATTGGGTTTACTCCCCAATAAATTTTATATAATCTCATGAGAAATAAATATTTACCCAATGCATTGGTGAGATATATATTTTTAGGGTCACACATCACATAATGAAAAACCATACACATGTGTGACACATGAACATAAAAACATTCATAATTCCATTTTTGCTTAATTAACCCATGGGAAAGAAACAAGTTTCATTGAAACTTCCATAAGATAAGATTATAATACATTTAGATAAGGTTTATGATATCATTAGATAATATACAAAATTAATAATAAGAAACATTAAAGTATATTGACAAAGATTAAAAAATATTTATAAGATTATTAGAAAATTACTTTGAAAAATAAGAATAATACACTTTACATTTATAATTACTTATATTTTAAAGGAAAAAATTTATAAAACAATGAGAATATATGCTAATTTGGAAAAACATAAAATCTAATAGATGAAGCTTCATAAATAAAAGTGAAGAATATGGAGGGAAAATTTGACCGTGCAGAATTTTTTTAAAAAAGGGATCCCTTCCACACTTTTGTAAATAAAGTCAAACTCAATATAAAATAAACTTAAGAAATCATAGATAGATAATAACTTCTATAAAATATTATAGAAAATATTTAAATTAAGAATAATGAAATAGATGGGGTTTTAGAGATGAATAACATAAAATTTACTCAAATAGATATTTAGACGTAGACAATCTCAATTTCAAAGCGAGACAGGAAAAAAACCCTTACCTTGAAATTATGATTGGTTGGGAATGTTCTAAATACCTATATAATAAATTTAGGTTTATTATTAATATTTATAAGAAAATTATTCATATATATATATATATATATAACTTCATACCATTAATTTATAATTCCTTATTACCCACATATTAATTATTTATATTTATAAATAATATTTGGGTGTTAACTGTTCCATTTTCTACACGTACATCGGTTTGAAAGTTCCGGTACTTGCTCCTTGATCCTGGGTTCATAATATCTATAATGTTTATGAATATTTAATATATATTTTTTATATAGTTCTATATTTCCAGGGTCATTTCATGGAACTTATGGTGATAGTTAGCATGGAATTCTTAAAAATCTCTTTTTCAATGATTATTGAATTTACAAAAGAATTGAATTAATTGGTTTATATACTTTGGAATAATACCATTACATAAATATGATAACATATTAAATTAATAATTATTATATAGTATTACCACTATTAAATTTTTATTAGTCATTCATGATGAAAAACTTATAACATCATTAATTAAGTGGTGAAACCGACCTAAACAAGAACACCTTATAACAACTAAATGAGTAATAACATGTAATAATATAGTAATAATACCATTTTTGTAGAATAATAATGATTTAATTTTTTTTTATTAAATTTATAAATCATATTTTATAATACATGGATGAATAATATAAATAATAATGATTAAGTAGTGGTTAACACTTACGTTGAATACTTGAAGCTCCTTAGAGAGTTTCTTAGAAATGAGGTATTTGAGGCATATTCTTATGAAAAGAGGTTCCTAAAAATATGAAAGGATTTTTATAGATATAATTTGGGTTGATATTAAATATAAAAACAAATAAAATGTTTGGGTTTAAGTTGGTATAGGAGGGGTCCCTTTATAGGTGATAAGGGTTGACATTTTTGTAAATACTCATTCCTTAATATAAAAGGAATTTCATTTTTAGGGAAAGTAGGTCCAAAGTGAAAAATTAATGGATATAGGATAAATTTAATTTGATAATTCCCTCATAAATTCATTTATATAATTTTTTTCAAATATTTTATTACTTTATACCTTTATTTAACCCTTTTACCTCATTTTAGCCTTTCCTATAGAGACCAACTCTTACCCCGATAACTTATTTTTATGACTAAAAATGAAATTGGACTTATTAACTAACTTTTAATTTATAATTAAAAATATGAAATCCATTTTTTTAGATTTAATTTATAATTTTGATAAAATTAATTTTAATATTAGTTCACATAACGCATACAAACATTTTTTAGAAAAATATATTTTTAAGCATAAAAATGAATTTACTCTTATTCCATACAAAGTAATAATAATTGGATTACTAGAAATTTATTTTAATATATATATATATATATAAAATAAATTTTATTAAATTCATTCTTTAATAGAGATCATTTTAATTTATTAAATTGAAAAGACACAACATATTAAAAAAAAATTCTTTGAAAAATAGGTCTTTAAAGATTAAGTAATTTTATCATTATTAACAACTCATTTATAATCAATGAATGAATGTTTATTAATTTATATATATATATAAACAATAAATTTCATTAAATTTCATACTTAAAATATGATAAATTTAACTTTTAAATAAAAGTATGTAATATATAATAAAAACAACGTTTTTAAACAATTCATTTTTATTTAGCCATAAATAATTAAATTATTATTCCTTATAGTTACTTAATAATTTATTAGATATTATTAATTTATTTTACTAACTATTACTTCAATTTTATCAATATATTTTATTGATATCATTCTTTAAAATTAATAAATTTAACAAAAATACTTAATTCATAAAAATAGTTTCTTTAGAATCAATGCTATTTTTAAAGTGAATTAACAAATTTTAATTTCATTACAAAATCATTTACTTGTGGTTTTATTAATTTTTTAAATCTTATAATTATATTTCATTTAGCTATATTCTAATGTATTTCATTTTTGTATTATAATACTCTACCATAATAAATCATTGTTCACTTTAGTTTGGTGTTGCATGAATCATAGGATATCAAACACATATGTTGTATTTAAATTGAAATATATACTAAAATAACTAGGTTTTACATTCTAGTACCATTAAAAAAAATTTCCCCTTTAAACTTCATTACTACGATGAAAAAATGAAGGTAATTTCCTCTCATTACATTTCTAAGTTTCCATATTGCTTCCTCAAACTTATGATACCTCTATAGAACTTTAACCTAGTGAGTGGTTATGTTTTGTAGTAATTTATCTCTATGATACGATATTTCTATCTATTATTCCACATAATAGAGATCATGTTAAAATTTTACTACCTCTGAGTTCATTACATATAAAGGGTTAGGTATGTACTCCTTAAAAGTGATACATAAAACATATCATGCACTTGGGAGAGGTTTGATGGAAGTGGAAGATGTTAATATGCCATCCCCACATGATCAAGGATTTTGAAAGGACCAATATATTTAGGCATCAACTTTACTTTCTTCCTAAATATCATAACATCTTCCATATTGATATTAAAATCAATACCTTTACTTATACTTCAAGGTTAAAATCCAACTGAAGATCATATATATAGATATTTTATTGACTTTGTACAATTTTAATATTTCATTGACTAGATTTAATCTTTGTTATCACTTCTTAATAATGATCTCATACCATGAGCTTACTCTCTCAAAATTCATCCCAACATTTTTATATTTTTAATATATTCCCATATAGAACCTCACATGGTGACATTTAAATGCTATAATGGAAATTGTTTTTATATGAGAACAATACTAGAGGAAGGTGTTGATAATAATCCTATTTTAAATCCATTGAAAATGATCTCAATTTATCTTATGGATTTTCAATAGTCATTTCATATTGACCATTAGTCTAAGGATGATAAGTAGTACTAGAGATCAACTCCATATTGAATTATTGTTTAAGAATTATCTAGAACTTAAAGATAAACCTCATATTGCGATATAATACAATTTAAAGTGGTATTACATATAACCTTACCACTTCCATTATATGTATCCTAGAAATTTTATAAAGTGAGAAATTTTATTTAATAGAAATGAAATGTGCTTACTTCATAAGGTGATCAAATATAATCCAAATGAAATTATGGAGCTTATAATTATTGGTAATTCATATGATGAAATCCAGGGTTATGTTCTCCCATTTTCATATAGGTATGGGTAATGTTTTCATAATCCCCTTAGACTTATAACAACATGACTTAACTTTCCAGAATACCAAGCATCGAGATATATATTTTAAACCTACCTCTTAATGTTGTCCCACTAGAAATTTTCTTTGAGATCTCTATACATGTTTGTGTTTCTAGGATGGATAATGAATGATGAGCTATGTGTGTCATTAAATAACCCCTTCTTCAATTCTGTTATTGAAGGGACACATATTCATTTCTCAAATATTACAATTCTATCATTGTTAATATTTAACACTAGAATATTTCTTATGTTTTTATATAACTCTATATCATTCTTATATGCTTCTTTGATCTTCACATGGATGTATGGTTGAGAAATAACTTAGTAAAGATAGGATTTATCCCCTTACATAATTATTTCAAGGTTCATCATTCTAAAATCCATGAGTATTGGGTCTCTTTAAATCTTTATTATGGATAAGGTAACGTAATACTTCCAACTTAGAGAATCAACCACCTTATTCTCCTTCCCAGGGTGGTAATGCATTGAGAGTTTACAGTATTTGATCAACTCAAACCATATCCTTTGGAATATGTTCAACTCTTTATGTGTGAATATATACTTTAATCTCTTGTAATCAGTATATATATTACAATTTTTACCATATAGATAATGAATCTATATATCTAATGTTAAAATTATGAAAGCTAGTTCCAAATAATGCACTGGATAATTTTTCTCATGGACTTTAATTAGCATGAGGCATACACTACTACCATGTCATTTTTTCATGTGGAAACATCCAAATACCTTACTAGATGCATAATTGTATATAAAAAACCCTTCTCCACTCCAGGGTTGTGTGAGTATAAACACAATAACTAACCTTATCTTAATTCCTTTGAAATATTCTTTCACATCCATCTATCCAAAGTATCTTGAATCCCTTTTGACTTAACTTTGTTAGTAGATTTTATAGTCACACGAAATTTCTAACAAATCATAAATAGTATCTAAACAATCCAAGAAAACTAAAATTCTCTATTACATTATCAGGTCTAGAACATTATTAATTTCCTTTTCCTTTGAAGGATCCATAGATATATCCTCACTTGTGATTATATGACTCAAGAAAGATAATTTCATATCCATAATTCACACTTGATTAATTTGAAATATATTTTATTATTTCCTAAGTTATTCAAAACAATCCTTAAATGATATTAATTCTATTAATTACTCTTAGGATATATTATATTATCATCCATAAAAACTACCAAATATTAATTTAGGTAATGTATAAAGACTATATTAATCAAATCCACAAAGATATCGAGGGAATTTGTAATCCAAAAAGGAATAACTATGAATTTATATTGTAAATATCTTGTATATAAAGTTTTTTGGGTATACCCTCTCTTTTCACAATTAATTTTTGATATACAGATCAAAGATAAATCTTTTAGAAGCATTGGAATCCTTATATTTGATCAAAAAAGTCATCGATACAAGGTAGAGGATATTTTTTTTGATTTTGATCTTATTAAGATCATGATAATTAATATAGAGATGAATTAATATATAGTTATTCTTAATAAAAAGAACTAGTTCACCTCATGGTAAAGTACTTGGGCATATAAAACCCTTATCCATATTTTCTTGGAGTTTCTTATTCAATTATTATAATTCAGCCAGGTCTATTATATAAGGAGTCTTTGAAATAGGCATAACACCAGGTACGGGTTCTATTGAAAACTCAACTTCATGATCTAGGTAAAGACTAGGAAAATCTTTTGGAAATTCATTTACATATTACTAAATAATAGAAATATCTTCAATATTGAGTTTTACCCCCAAACATTTGAGCTAATATCCCTCATTGTTAGGTATCAAGATCCATATAAGGTAAGTAACTTCCAAATAGAGTTTCTAGAAATCCTTGAACTAGTAGACGATCATAGGCTTATTTTGGATATGAAATGTGACATACCTATACCTATAATTAATATGGGATCTATATAGAGAGATCCAATCCATGCATAAAATAACATCAAATTTTAATAAAGGGAGAATAATTAGATTCACTAGAAACATATTCCCAAAAACTTTAATCAGATAAGAGTTGTATAATTAGGATAAAATAATAACACCAGTATAAATTTTCACTAATAATTAAATATATATCCATTAGAGTGGTTATTTGACTCTATTATTAAACTTTATACATATAATGGAGTGGGTATAACAAGAATCAAATAAACAAATTTAGTTATTAAGTGGATAATGAGTGTGCTTTTTACCCCTTCATTTTTGTGACCCACTTTGATAGTTGTGATTGTATCAGTTTTCCCTTTCTCCATTGAATCTGGAGGTTTATGTTGTTAATTATTATCATTAACCCTTGGATTGGTGCACTGGTTAATTTAATTTCTATAATTCTTATAATTTAATAATTGAAGTGTGAGTGTTGCATTAGGATGGGCTTTATTTATTTCCTTTTCATTAGTTGGCCTCTATATATCTCTTCAAAATTCATGTGTCATATGATCTTCACTTCCACACTTTATTCATTTATTTTTTCCTTTTATAAAATTTCCCATGCTTCTTTCCACATTTTTTCATGTAAGAAGACAAATCTTCTCCCCTCTATAGGTTTTATCATTATATTTTCCATGAAACTACATTTTTCTCTTGTTATAATTAAAACTAAAAGAATAATATGAGTCTTTAATTTCCATTTCAACCTTGAGAGAACATTGAAAAATTTATTTATAAACACTAAATTCCCTTATAGTTAACAATTTTTAGAGACTTGATTTTAATCCACTAAATAATTTATCAATTTTTCATTGAAGGTTAATTATGAAACTAGAAGAATACATTGAAATAATTTTGAAGTTTTATTCAAAGATAATAATGGATTAATCCTCCTTTTTTAGATCTTGTAATTCAATCTCTATTTTAGTGGAAAGATTTCATGAAAAATAATTATTAAAAAATATATTCTTAAACTCCTCCCATTCCATGGAGTTGATTTCTTCCTCTTACCTCATGTTCTTGATTTGGGTATACCATTGATCTTCCTCACTATCCAAATGATAAATTAATAAAAAAACTTTTAATTCTCTGAGAAATATAAAATGGAAAATATATATTTTTATTATGTTCATCCACTGATTGATAATTAGTGGTTCAGAAGACCGACTAAAGGAGGGTGGATATTAAAACATAATGTAATCAATGGAGTTTTGTTCATTATTTAGGGTATTTGGGAGTTTTACATGGTTTATGTTTTTACTCATATCTTGAGAAATATGGGTGATCATCATCAATATTTTTTTACTCCACCCCCCATTCTATTTGGTTTTTAATCGGGGAAATCATTACATTTCCCATTGCACTCATTATTTACTTAGTTCCTCCTAGTTCCATCCATTGGCTAAAAAAATGTTAGTGTGAGTATCATTTAATAATAACTATAGTAAGAAATCTTATAATAAGGAAAATAAATCTTATGATATCTAAAATTATGACACATTCATTTTAAACTATGACATTTTAGGTTCATATAACTCAATTTTGGTTTAATATAGGTTGCTTTAGGTTTCATTATTTCATTATTCATAACTTAATCCAAAAAAAACAACTAAACTACAATTTTATAACAACTGAAACAACCCAATCATAGTATACATACATAATAAATCTTTGGGCATAACATAAGACATGATTCATCAGAGTGTGCAAATATGAGCCAATAATCATGATCCATGAAAACATAACATAGGAACGTTTTATAATATAAGAATGCAGAAAAAGAATGTTACACATACATAAGAGTAGTAAATCATTTACTTTGTCAAGTATCACTGCCAAAACCATCATCACACAATGGACATAGTCCGGGTTTTTTTTTTGTTTACGTTTTTAAAAAAAAAAATTTGCCAGAAAACGGTTCCGGCAAAACAAATTTTAAAACTGCACCTCAAAGGCGGCATCCGGGATGCCGCCTTTGCATTTCGGGGCAAGGCGGCATCTGCGATGCCGCCTTTGCGCTGCGGGTGAAAGGCGGCATCGCGGATGCCGCCTTTCTCTTAAAAATATATATTTTTATTTTTTAATTACATTTATTCATTATAATTTTTAATTACATTTATTCATTATAATTTTTAATTATTAATTAGTAATTATTAATAATTAAATATGTCATAATTAATTAGTTAATTAGTAATATTATCATTAATTATATAATAATTAATTATTAATATAATTATTACATATATAATAAATATTTAGTTAATTAGAAATACAATTAATAATTCTAACTAATTAATTAGTAATTATTAATTATTAATTAGCTAATTAGTAATATAAATATTTATTATAATTATTCATTATAATTAGTAATTAGTAATTAATAATTATTAATAAGTAATTAGTAATTATTAATTAGTTAATTAGTAATATAAATATTAATTATAACTATTCATTAAATTATTAATTATTAATTATTACTCATTAATTATTACTTATATAATAATTAATTAGTTAATTATTAATATAACTATTAATTATATAATAATTAATTAGTTAATTAGTAATATAATTATAATCTTTCAAAGTCACATACTTGAAACATTTTTTAAGTTTCAAGTAGGCGGTTTTGAAAGCTTATAAATTATTTTTCATTAACATTTTTTTGTAAATTGCTTTTGTTTTAAACTATTTTTTATATGTTTAATCCATGTTTTAAGTTTCATTTATATTGGTCTTCTATTTTATGTTTTATGGTCTTTCAAAGTCACGTACTTGAAAAATTTTAAGTTTCAAGTATGCGGTTTTGAAAGCTTATAAATTTCTTTTCATCAACTTTTTTTTAGAAATTTCTTTTGTTTTCAACTATTTATTATATGTTTAATCAATGTTTAAAGTTTCAATTATATTCGTTTTATAGTTTATATTTTACAATCTTTCAAAGTCACGTACTTGAAACATTTTTAAGTTTCAAGTAGGCGGTTTTGAAAGCTTATAAATTATTTTTCATTAACATTTTTTTGTAAATTGCTTTTGTTTTAAACTATTTTTTATATGTTTAATCCATGTTTTAAGTTTCATTTATATTGGTCTTCTATTTTATGTTTTATGGTCTTTCAAAGTCACGTACTTGAAAAATTTTAAGTTTCAAGTATGCGGTTTTGAAAGCTTATAAATTTCTTTTCATCAACTTTTTTTTAGAAATTTCTTTTGTTTTCAACTATTTATTATATGTTTAATCAATGTTTAAAGTTTCAATTATATTCGTTTTATAGTTTATATTTTACAGTCTTTCAAAGTCACGTACTTGAAACATTTTTAAGTTTCAAGTAGGCGGTTTTGAAAGCTTATAAATTATTTTTCATTAACATTTTTTTGTAAATTGCTTTTGTTTTAAACTATTTTTTATATGTTTAATCCATGTTTTAAGTTTCATTTATATTGGTCTTCTATTTTATGTTTTATGGTCTTTCAAAGTCACGTACTTGAAAAATTTTAAGTTTCAAGTATGCGGTTTTGAAAGCTTATAAATTTCTTTTCATCAACTTTTTTTTAGAAATTTCTTTTGTTTTCAACTATTTATTATATGTTTAATCAATGTTTAAAGTTTCAATTATATTCGTTTTATAGTTTATATTTTACAGTCTTTCAAAGTCACGTACTTGAAACATTTTTAAGTTTCAAGTAGGCGGTTTTGAAAGCTTATAAATTATTTTTCATTAACATTTTTTTGTAAATATTAATTATATACTAATTAAATAGTTAATTAGTAATAGAATTATTAATTATATAATCTGTAATTAGGTAATTAGTAATTATTAATGTTTTATTATTATGTTCGTATGGTTATATAAATATATATAAATAAAACCTAATTTACCCCCTCCTGAGATTCCACTCTGACCAACAAGTAAAAATAGTATTTTGATTTCAGTACACATAAAACATGTAAACAATAATGTACAATCAATGCATATGTCTGTGGCGAGGAGATTCTGTCCCACATGGTGGTCTGCGAATAGGACGTCCGCGTCGAGTGCGCAGTGGAGTCTGATGACCTGGAGAAGGCTGATCCTCGGGCACTGAAACGTCGACTGTCGCATCCTCCATCTGTGTGTCAGTTGGAGGAGCTGTCAACTGCATCTCGTACTGCCATCCAGATCCTTCTCCCACTAGGGTGGTAGAAGGACCTGCCTCCATCGCAGAGGGGAACGAAGCCTGTGATGGAGCTATACCCCAAGACGACGACGGCTCTAGAATCCAAGGCTGGGAAGGATCTGGAACCCAAGATGGAGAGAACTGCGGATATCCTGTCAGGAAAGACGGATCCCATGCCACCTGAGGCACATCCTGAATAGGCTGATCCTGGACTACTAGAGGCCCGACCTCTGCCTGTGGAACAGGCGATGCCTCACGTGCAGCACGACGCTGTCTACGTCGCCGTGGTCGTGGCTCCTCAGCACCAGCAGCAGCTGGAGGATGTTCCTCTGGGGCAGGAACCTCCTGTCTCCGAGCCAGACGCGTGAAGATGCTCTCGGAAAATGCATGAAAAGATGCCCTCGCCTCCAGCGCTGTAGCATGGACGGCTGCCCGGCTAAAGACCCCCTCCTCCTCTTCATCGCTCATGCGAACAAGCTGCTCTGTGTGACTTCCCTGTAAATAGATTCAAATGGAATTAGAAAATAATTCAATAAACAAAGTAATAGGAATTTATTAACTTACCATCCTCTGCATCTCTATGCCAGCTTGGGTAAGATACAGTATAGATTTTAGTCTATACCAGGGCGCATAGTCAACCTGCTCTGAAAGAGAGAATCGATTTGTAGGAACACCTTGAATACGTAACTCTGCACGTCTGTGCCAGCAGTCGATAAAACTCGCATGTACTTGGGACCAGTCATCATCCTGCCTCCCTGTCAGCTTCATCCCATGAAGCTTGTCTGTCTGTCTAGATGGTAATGGAATCGGCTGAGTACGAAAAAATTGGCGCATGACCCTGTCAGGCTGCTGCCACTCAATAATATGAAAGTGAATGAGGGGCACTACAGCCATAGCATCCTCAAGACCAACAGTGCAGTATGCTGGCAACTGGTCCATAATACTCCAGTATGGAAGCCATGAAATCTGAAATGACAAGTGATTTTGTCAAAAAAAACACCCAACTAAAAACCAAAATTGATGTTATTATTAAAAATGTTAGACAGTGATAGATTGTATATACATACCTGATCAGGTAAGAGACAGTCCAACTGTAGCCGATATACGCCCAAATGCTGTCTCGGAACCACGTCGAAATTGTGTCGCTGACACCACCTGTAAAATACAACGATAATGACAAATAATGAGAAATTATAGTCAATAACTCATAGTAGAATAAAAAACCAATAGAAATGACTTATCATACCAGCGTCCACGCGGAGCGTCATGCAGCACCTCCATCTCGACCGGTGGACCAGCAAGGTCAGGGCGGAATGATGGGATGCGCTCCCATGCCCACATCTGAATAAGGATGACGCATCCTCCAAGACCTGTACGGTCCCTATGGGATAGTCTGCATAATGATCTGTACGTGTATGCCAAGCAGGCTGATCCCCAACTGTACGTCCCAGCCCGATCAAAGTCCTCTAGTAGGGGTAGATACATCATATGCACGTGCATCCCCGAGTGATCAGTACACATGGTCCCACCAATGAGTCGTAAGATATATGCACGGGCGTAACGCATGACGGTCTGCTCATCATCATCATCCTGTAAATGTGGAATCTGCGACTCCAACCAACGCATAGATATGGACGATCCATCTGTAGCCCTACGGTCGGACAAAATATCAACGCCTAACAAGCGTTGAGCAAGGTCTGGCCAAGCTGCACGAGTGGGTCCAATAACGGGTCTCCCCTGGATAGGAAGACCGAGAAGAACTGCGACATCCTCGAGGGTGATGGTCATCTCCCCCTCAGGCAAGTGGAATGTGTGTGTCTCTGGTCTCCATCTCTCAACGAGGGCAGCAAGTAGGTAATGATCTACAAATGTGAAATCTGATACGGCAAGGCCATAGAAGCCAGCACGGCGCAAGTAAGGTCTAATGGCATGTGGAGGCTCCATGTGATGAAAATGGTGCGCTCGACGCACCTTCACAAATCGATCTGGATGACCCTCTAACACGGCCTGCGAAATATGGGTAGGCTGCTGAGTGAGTAGTATGGTATCATCCATCTGCATATAAACAAAGAAAATGAGTCGTAAGTGTAAAATGTAAATATAACATTAATGGGTTAACTGACATACACATTTCAATATGGGTTAAGTGTTCCGCTTTCGGAGTTTTGAAATAAATTCTATTATTTCATATTCAAAGTTATTTCTTGAAAGCATGAATATTAATATGAAATAAGTTATGTTATCTAAAATATTGAGTCTTGAATTTGGTTACACATATTTTGGGGGAGCTTTGTGATTAACTACTTATGGATTGGATTAAGATAAACCATGTCAATTAGTAATGATGTTTTTAGAATTTATCAAATTTTATGTATTCAATATCTTATGCTAATTATTATGATATTATAAATTTCTTATAGAACAGTTTTCTAAAAAAGAGATAACAACATTTAGTTCACAATATGAGAATGTCACAATGAAGACAATACATCATTATGAATGAGACTGTGAAGTCGACCCAACAACGTTAGGGCATCGCTTCCGGTTATGACCTTCTTTATGACATATTGTGCATCGCAAACTCTGCCCTTGTTCTTGAGGCCAGTCCATCTCATTACGCATCCTACTCGCCTTTGGTCTCCCACGAGGACGTAACCGATTCATGTCAGGTATCACTATCGGCTGGCCTTCAGGCATTGGGAAATAACGATACTCCCCAATAGGTGTCCATGGTGCAGCATAACAGTTGGCAATGATATCCATCTGGTACACTGGATCAACATATGCTTCCCATGAGATGTTCACAGAGGCACATGCTGCGATGACGTGTGTACATGGAAACCGTAAGGCCTGAAATTTTCCACATTGACATTGCCTTGTTTCCAGTAATACCACCATTTTTTCACCGACGTGATTTGTGATGGGGTCTGAACGCTCTTGAACTTCAAATCGGGAATCTTCTCTTCGAAATAGACATACGTGATAACCAGAAGCTTCTTCAATATTTTTTTCAATCTCTCGTTGAAAGTGTATTCCATATCTTATCCCTTGATGTATTCTGTCTGATGCTAGTTTTTGTCTATCCACAAAGTACTTCACGCATCGATATAATGTCTCCTGAACTAATGCGGTTATAGGTAGCTTGCGAAGTCCTTTGAAGATACCATTGATGCACTCCACAATGTTTGTCGTCATGTGTCCGTACCTCTTTCCCCCGTCGTATGCCAATGTCCATTTCTCTTTTGGAATCCGCATCATATAATCATAAACTTCTTGATTAGCCTGACGAATTTGTTCAAAACGTTCTTCAAATCGTCGTTGGTCCGACTCATATGCTACAACACGTAGATGATATTTCACATAAATTGATTTTATATTTATATTGAAACAGTAAAACAGAATGAATAAAATACGTACCAAGCCTCGTGATTGCCTTCTTCATCGGTTCGTTGTGGAATTTTTTATGTACATTGCTAGCAATGTGTCTAATGCAGAACCGATGATGTGCATTTGGGTATCTCCATGTATCAGGATCTGCATTGATTGCCTCATTAATTGCTCGATGACGATCAGATATCAAACAAACTCCCTGAATGTTGGTGAAATGGTTGCTGATACATGCCAGAAACCAACTCCATGATTCATAGTTTTCTTTCTCTACAATGGCAAAGGCAAGCGGAAGAGGTGAACGGTTTCCATCTTGGGTTGCCGCAATCAACAATACGCCCTTGTATTTTCCATACAGAAATGTTCCATCAATCTGAATAAATTGTTTGCAAAAACGAAATGCAGAGATACAAGGAAGGAATGCCCAGAACAACCGATGAAATTGAACACGAGATGGATCAAGTCGATTATCAGGAGACACATGTTCGTTCGTATCCAGATGGAAGACAACTTGGTTATGATGCCTCAGTATGGCTAGCAATTGCGGCAATACTCGATATGAGTCATCCCAATCACCATATACCTTCACAATTGCCTTCTGTTTCGCCATCCATGCCTTATTATAGGAAATCTTATAACCGAATGTCTGTAGAATCCTCTCTTGCACAAGGGATATTGGAACATCTTGGCATGTCCTAATCATCTCAACAACAATAGATGACACAAATTCTGCATCCAATGAAGTATGATCTTGTGTGAGACTTGGCTGAACGCAACTATGAGCCGCCTCAATCCTTGAGATTCTCCAACCTCCAAAGGTAATGTCTGGAATAGCCCTTAAGCGAAATCTACAATCATCCCCATACTTCACGCACCGTATAACATATTTACTACGGCATGATTCGTGAACTACATAGTTGAAGTTTCTCTCAATATGAAATCTCTTTAACGTGCTTTTTAAGGCATCTTTACTGGGAAAATTCCTTCCAATATATAAGGTTTTGTCCACCTCACTAAACCTATCTGGTACAACTCCAGGGAACTCAGTTGCCGGTGTGAGAACAGTATTATCGAATTCAGGCACACGTGTCATTGCTTCTGACCAAGATGAAAATAATGGTGGATGATTTATTGACCGAGGTTGATGTACAACAACTGCATTTCTCAAAACCTCCTCTCTATCTTTTGTTGGTCCCTCCTCATCAGCACTGTTGTCGCCATCCGATCCATCATTACGAAACTCCTCATCAGAAGTCGGATTGACATGTATATCCGGAAGATCATTTAGGTTGTCCTCTTCTGCTGCATCATTTGGAATAGGCTCAATGTCATGAGGTAGACTGTCTTCAACAACTCTTGTATTTCTACGTCTTTGTACAAATGGACGTTGTTGTTGTACAGTAGCAACAACAACGTATAACTCCATCATGGTACCATCTAACCGTTGAGAAAATAAATTAACTGCTTGGACCCACTGCGCATCAGCAACCAATGGACAAGCTATATGCCACATTGTTGTTGGAAATTGCAAATGTCTATAGCTCATAGACATTATCTCTTGATCGGGTCCCAAATTTAAGGAAACATGAATTCTCTCTTGAAGGTCACTTATGGTAACACAATCCACTGTACTAACCACCGTAATTGGTTGTGTACTGTAAGAAGCTCCTTGCTCAGTTTGAATAATCTCCCCATAACAGTACACACAGGCATACATGGCTCTCTACGTCAAAAATGTGTTCTTTCATCAAAATTATGATAGTATAACAAAATATTAACAATTATGTTCGACGATATGATGTTTATTATAATGTAATTTTATTGCGCCTTTCTATACCATAAACTATGCTACTGATGTTTCACCATATGATATTTATTAGAATGTAATTTTAGAGCGCCTTTTTATTTAGTTTGTTTGTTCTTCTTCATTTCACTTTATATGTTCATTAGTATCGTTAGTTAATCATTATATGAATTCATGTTTTAATCCTATGTTATTTATTAATTATTCTAAAATTAACTAATAATAACTAATCGTTAATTATTCTATTATTCTATAATTAACTAATAATAACTTTAATTTGTTAATTCTTATGTCCTTATTTGGTTCTATAACATTATACTTATCATTTATCATTGATAAATATACAGATCATTAGTATCGTTAGCTAATCATTATATTAATTCATGTTTTAATCCTATGTTATTTATTAATTATTCTAAAATTAACTAATAACAACTAATCATTATTTATTCTATTATTTTATAATTAACTAATAATAACTTTAATTCGTTAATTCTTATATCCTTATTTCATTCTATAAAATTATATTTATCATTTATCATTGATAAATATACTGATTTGTTTTTTCTTCTCTTAGAAATTTTAGTAGTTTATAAAGAAAATATGAATCATCTTAAGCATATTCCCCGGGAGTGTCAAACCAGGATGCAGCAAGGCCCGTTATCGTGCACCAGTTCCCGTTCGAGTCTAGCTCGAAGCGGTGTTTTCGGGTTTTACCCCTATGTACATCTGTGCCAGAGCCACATCCACTTGTTTGTATCCAGACAGGAATTTAATTGCGTAGATAACCACATAATCTTTAAGCTACCAAAATTTCTAAATACTTAATCTTAAGTTAATCTTAAGTTAATCTATACTACCTAACAGTAATTATTTAAAACTATATATAACTAATTACAAAAACTAAATAACTAAATATTAAGAATTACCTAAACTGCTTAACAAATGAAAGATTTAAAACTAAACAAAATTAAATTAATTAAATAAAAACATTAAATTAAATAAAGAAACATACCTCTAAATGAAGCTTCGTAAAAGCTCGCACAGCAAAAAAAAAATTTAGAGAGAGAGAGAGCAAATTGGAGAGAGAGGTTGCAATGAAGAAGTGAGGAGAGGGGGGGGGGGGTGGCCGCCCTTTTATAGGGAGTTCAGGCAAAGGCGGCATCGCGGAAGCCGCCTTTCGCCTCTGCGTATGGCCAAAGGCGGCTTCGGCGATGCCGCCTTTCGCCTTACCCTGAGCAGAAAGGCGGCCTCCTCCCGGCCGCCTTTGCCATGTCATCGATCCGGGCCAAAGGCGGCGCGGGGGAGCAAAGGCGGCATCGCAGATGCCGCCTTTGTGCGCTAATACAAAGGCGGCATCGCAGATGCCGCCTTTGTAGCGTATTTTTAAAAAAATTTTTGACCTAGGCCGTTTTTCAGAAAAATTTTTTCAGAAAAACGTAAAAAAAAAAAAAACTCACATAGTCCCATTGTGGATTATGTTCACTACCTATTACCATTAAACTTTAGTAGATTGCATTTACTCCATAGTCCCATTTATGTCATACAATAAGATAAAAATATTTAACAAATTTATTAGTGGAATATATAATTATGGTATCACCCATAAAATAATGAAAACCATACATATGTGTTCCACATGAACATAAAAACATTCATAATTTTGTCTTAAATTAATTAACCCATGATAAAGAAACAAGTTTCATAAAAATACCCATAAGACATGATTAGAAGATATTTAGAGAAGGTGAATGATATCATTAGAGCATATCCCCAGTGAAGTTTAATAAATATGAAATTATATTGACATAGTTTAAAAACTCATTATAAGATAATTACAAAATTATTTAGAAAAATAAGAAGAATCACCCTTTTCATTTTTAATAAATTTTATTTTAAAGGAAATACTTTTTAAAATAATGAGAATATAAAATAAATTATATTTACACAAAAAATAATAGAGTAAGATTCATAAATAAATCCAAATAAGATGGTGGGAAAATGTGACCATGTGAAAAATGGTTAAAAATGGATTCCTTTCACACTTTTGTAAATAAAGTCAAAATTAATAAAAAATGATGTTAAGAAATCATAGAATTATAGAGAAATAATTCCTAAAAAATATTATAAAGAATAAGGACATAAAATATAATAAAATATCTTGTGTTTTATAGATAATTAACATGAAATTTAACCAAATAGAAATTTAGACATAGACAATCTTGATTTCAAATTGAGATTGGAAAAGAAACCCTACCTCAGACTTCTATTTGGTCGGAAACTTTTTAAATCTATATATAATCAATTTTGGTTTATTATTTATATTTATAAGAATATTATTCATATATATTTTACTTGATACCATTGATTTATAATTTCTTATTACCCATATATTAATTGTTTATTGTTAAAATTAATATTTGGGTGTTAATTGTTCTGTTTTCCATGCATGCTTCAGTTTGGAAGTTCTGGTCCTTGATCATCTATCATTGATTAATATTATATATATATTTTTAAGATTTAGTATATGTTTTTGATATATTTTATTATCCCCATGGTAATTTTATGGAACTTATGGTGACATTTCTCATGGAACGCTTAATAATCTACTTTTTGATCATTATTGAATTTACAAAAGAATTAAATTAATTAGTGAATATAATTTGGTATAATACCTTTAAATAATTATGGAAAACATATTAAATTAATAATTATTATATAATATTAAGTTTCCTTAGTCATTCACTATGTAAAAATTATTACATAATTCATGTAGGTGGTAAAACTGACTAAAACAAGAACACGTTATAATGACCAAATAAGTAAGAAAATGTTATTGTATAGAAATAATATCAATTATACCAATGTATAATGATTTGAAAAACATTTTATTAAAGTAATAAATCATATTTAAGAAGAGGTGGTTGGAGAATATAAAGAATAATGATTAAGGTGATGATAAGACATATGTTGAATACTTGAATCTCCTCTTAGAGAGCCTCTTAGAAATTAAGGATTTGGGACTTCTTCTTATGACCAAAGGTTACCTATCATGAGAGAGGCTTGTTATAGAGATAAGTGGTGACATTTTTGTAAATAATCATTCATTAATATAAAAGGAATTTCATTTTCAAGGTGAGCAAATCCAAAGTTGACAATTAATGAGATAATATAAGGGGAGGTCAAACATTCCATTATAAACTCATTTAGAGATAATATTTTGCAATATTTTATGACTTTATACTTTAATTTAACCATTTTACCTCATTTTAGCATTTATCATGGTGGATAACTTTTACCTTGATAACATATTTTTATGCCTAAAAATGAAATTGACCTAATTAACTTATTTTTACATGATGATTAAAAATATGAAAACCATTTTAATTTATTCAACTTATAAAGGTGATAAAAATTAATTTTAATGTAATCACAAATAACATATAAAAAACATTTTTTAGATAAATATATTTTTAAGCATAAAAATGAATTTATATTATTCAATACCAAGTAATAATCATTAGATGATTGATAATATTTTAAAATATATATATATATATATAAAATTTATTTCAATAAAATAATTATTTAATCGAGATCATTTTAATTTATTAAAATGAAAATACATAACATATAGAAAAAATAATTCTTTGAAAAATAAGACTTTTAATAATTACATGTTTTTATATTTATTACTAACTAATTAATAATAAATTTATGAATGTTTATTCATTTATATATATATATATAAATAACTTTCATTAAATTTTATACTTTAAATATGATAAATTTAAATTTTAAATAAAAACATATAATATATAATAAAAACAATGTTTTTAAACAAAACATGTTTTTTAACCATTTTTTTACTAAATTAGTGTTCCTTACAGTTAGTTAATTATTTCTTGGATATAATTAATTTATTTTATTAATCATTACTTAAATTTTTTCAATAAATTTTATTGATAGCATTATTTAAATGTTATAAATTTAACAAAAATATATAATTCATAAAAAGAGTTTCTTTAGAATGAATGGTATTTTACAAGTGAATTAGTATCTTTTAATTTTATTAAAAAATTATTTATTTGTGGTTCTATTCATTTTTTTAATTTTTTCTAATTATGTTTTATTTAGATATATTGTGATGTATTTTATTTTTTATTGTAATATTCTACTCGTATAAATAATTATTCACTTTAGTTTTGTGTTGTTTTAATCACAATTAATCGAACACACATAGTCTATTTAAAGAGAAATACATACTAAAATCATAGGGTGTAACCATATTCCTTTGTTATTAAGATTTAGGGATTTAAATTTTATTTTATTTTAGTTTTTATTCTTGCCATTATAATTTTTTATTTTATATTTAAATCAATTATTATACTAAAGATAGTTTTACTTATAGATCAATATCATTCCAATAGGATTAAAACTTCAACTAATATAAACTTATCTATAAATGTGATATATATTTATAATGATAGTTATAAAAATTAATTCTTTTATGGTAGTATGGATTGTGACTAAAAAAACAATAAAAAAGGAAAAATTTTATAAATAATATGGGAATTGAGAGAATAAGTATAAAATAAATTAATTATGTATCTAATAAGTAGTCCTTACTGTCATGATATTATTTGAATGAGTACAAAATAATTTTAAACTTATGTTTTATATTAAAAAAATGAAAGTTGTATCCAAATGAAAGAATGAGAAACAATTGAAGATTTTTTTCCAAGTTATTATATTTATGTAACACCATAATAACTTAGTTTAAAATAACACTATGTTTGATAACATTATTAACATACAACACCAAGATCAAGGAAAAACATGATATACTATAGAAATATTACTATTTAAATATGATTGTTATGATGTAGCTATTGGTTTGGTGGGTATGAATAGGAATAACCATATTATAAAATATATGTATAAATTTTCACCTTAATAAAATAAATAATTAATCATATATTTATTATCAATAGGTTGTAAATTATGATAACATATTTTGAAGGTAAAATAGATATTTTTCATAAAACTATTTTTATATGATCAATGTATTTTTATCTTAACATATTAAATTTATCACTATTGATAAATGATTCTAATGAAATTAGTAAATTATATATCCAATTTAATTAATTAACATTCATTTAATTATTGTTATTAGGAAAGTAATGATTTATTTTATGCTTCAAAAATACATTTTCTTCAATAATGGGTTTCATTACATTTTATGCATGGGTATTATAATTAATTACTAATTTTTTTATAATTTTTTTATAAAATAGATATCATTTTTTAAATAATCATGTAATATTAGTATTATGATGAATCTTTCATATTTTTCTAAAAATATTGATTTTTAGTGAATAGTGAAAAATGCCAATTCTTGAAAAATTATCATTTCTTTTCTTTAAAAAAAGTTGTTTAGAAGTACCATTATATTTTATATTTTATTTTAGACTAACATAAGACTAATTTAATTACAAATAATCTAATTAATCACATTATAATCAATATTATATTTGATTTTGGTATAAGTTCATTTTTAGGCTTAAAAACACATTTTTTCAATATGTTTTACTCATTTATATTAAACTTAATTTCTAAAATTTCTATAAATTTAATATTAAAAAATGGATTAAATATTTTGAATCATTAGGTTTAAATTTGTTAAATAGGTCCCTTTTATTTTTGGTTATAATGAATAATAACCATAGTAAATTATTATCACCTTAGTAAAGGGTAAATCAGGATAATTAAGGTTAAAAATAATGTAATAAGGATTTAAAAATGATCATAACACTTTAAATTATTCTATTTTATGAGTTTATTTCCACCATATTCATTAAATATTTAAAAATATGGAAACTTGGTTCCATTTTTCATTAATAATAACCTATATATTATTTTAAGTAAATAATAAATACAAATTAGTACTATCTTTATTTTAATTTCTCTGACATATTTTCATAGGAAAAAATGAGTTAATATTTTTTATAAATGGTTATTTGTAAAATATTTTTTTTAAAATATAATTTTTTTTAAATATTTATTGATGATATAATTACCTTAAACTCTTATACAACGCCGATACAGTGCTTGCGTAAATAGTAGAGAAATTAAGGTAAATGATTAAAAAAACTAAATTAAATTAGTGTATTCTAAAATTTTAATAGGTAATTATAATGAATAATTCATGTTAATTTTTTATATATTATAATTTCATTTATTTTTTGATTTCTTTGAAGTCAAATTATATGAATAGTTCCAAAAATGACTTTAATGATATTTTATGATAAAAAATATTCTATTAAGTGATTTTAAAATAAAAAAATATTAAAAGTAGATAAGTGGGATGGAAAATGGTCTAAAATTTCATCCATTGACCATTTTTGAATCAATTTACACCTTATTAGTAAATTATAACCCTTAAAGAGTGAAAAATGTATTACCATAATTAAGGTTAAAAAGGGTTAATGAGGAGGTTAAACCAAAAGATAAAGTTTAAAATTCTAGTTTCCCTAGCCTGATTAGCCACTCAAACAATGCTATTAGGCTAGGTTCCACTGGCCTTAGGCATGCCTCCCCACACGCCAAAGGTTTCCGATTAGAAGTGAGGGTATAAAAGAGTAATGGTGAGGAGAATATACCCTTAGGGAAAGATATAATAATGGTCCGAGTATAAATATATATAACATTCAGTGGAAAATAAAGACTCTGTAGACTCAAACCAGATCCGCTAATGGAAGTAGCATAATCAATCACAATAAATAGAGAAAGAAAAATAAGGAACAACATTGAAATAAAACAAGACAACATGCCACATGTATCTAATAAACAAAGCATGAATACATATCAGGCCATAAAGTACAATATCTAGAAGGTGCCTCCAATGGATGACCATAGTATATACATATATATAATGCATACTGATACAGAAAGATAAACAACATCGACTATAGAAAATTTGTACCCTCCTGCTCCACTAGGGTCAGCTGCAAGGAAGTCAAATGCACAAAATCCTCCTACACCAAGTGATATTTGGACTTCCTACTAATGGAATATGATACTACATTTCCATTCTATGGAGTATAGAATATCTCAAAGTCATATTCGTACAAGAACTCCAACCAATTTCAACGTCTCAGGTTCAAGTCTCTCTATGTGAAGACGCACCTGTGACTCTGATGGTATGAGTAAACCAAAAAAATCTCTCCCTGAAGATAGTGACTCCACATCCTCAGAGAGAAACTACCACTTCCAGATATGAAGATAGTTCCCTCACACCCTAAGGGTGAAGACTCACTTGGTGTAAGATGATTATGAGAAGTTGGATTCCTTGCAACTAACCCTAATGAAGTGGGAGGGTACAAATTTTTTGCAGTCAATGTTGTCGACACCTCCACTTATCAATCATGTGAGAGAGTCCCTGCCGCGGAAAGACTTCATGATCCCTTGCCTTCCATCCATTCCAACTCAAAATAGGATCCAACTCCAGATCTCTAACCCTTAACTGAACATAAAAGCATAAAGTCTAAATGCATCCTGAAGGGCCCATGTAGAGTGTGAGAACAAGTCTCAGTAGGATACCACCCAAGTGTGCGTACCCAACATATATATTTAATAAGGTTTGAAATATAAAAAAGTAGCACATAATTAAATTAAACATGGAATTACCTGATTCTCAACATCCACCAGGAAGTCATCACTTTCCTCAACCAATGTTGAAATATATGGGGAGGAGAGGATCCTTGGCCCATAGATCAAGGAATCCTCTAATGTCAAATAACCCAGGTGAACGTTCAGGTTCCACCTTTAAATAAAGTATCCTAACACCATGTCCCTCCTAACACCTCATGTCTCAACAAAGCACTAAAATTCTGAATGCACGCCCAAATGAAGTAACTTGTCCCTCAGAACCCTGCTCGAAAGCACTCATCGGCTCAAATCATGACATCTGAAGGCACACTGATACCTATCCTCAAATAAAAATCACCATTGTCCCATAGATCGACATCCCAAGTAATGAAGATCTCCATACTCCCTAAATAATATGGATCTACTAGCCTCAATATAGTGAGCGTCATCCACCAACCGATAGCCTAAACACTATCATCTAAAGGCTCCTCACCTTTCCCATGACTTTCTATGAAAAGAATCCCCAAACCAATTACCTAAGATACACTACCAGGGGCCTCTATCTCCTCAAGTAGTCAAAAAAATCACATCACTGAGTCAACTTGTGTGCACACAACGCCAATTAGTTCTTTGACCATCACAGGTGAGTGAAAATCATCAAAATAACACCTAAGAAACATACAACCAACACCTCATTCCCCTACGACCATGTCTCTCAAGTCTAATGGACATGACATCCAATATCACAGGCTATGACCTAAACCCGATGGCCTTACTTCCTCAACTGATGTCCATGATTCCCAACCTGTGATCACATCACCCAAAATATTCAGGCCAATCCTAACCAGATAACCACATCTCCTCAATACTAATGTTCATGCCTCCTTAATCCCTCAGACCAAGCCTGTCAAAATCCCATAGATCACATCACATAAAATTAAAGCATTTCATATGTATAATTCAAATCAATTTAAATAAACAATTCAATTTAATTAAAAAGAAACCCCGACCTAACTACTCAAGGTGGTCGATGAACTCTAACCCCGACCTTTCATGTATGAATTTGGCTACAGATTTACCAAAGATATTCCATAAGGTCACACTATCAATTTAACATCAAGAAATCAAATGAAAAAGTGTTTCACTCAATTAACCAATGGAGTGATAAAAACCACCCCCCAAACATCTATTAAAACAAAAATAAAGGAATAAACTACCAAACATAGACTCTTAGATGTAGACACATATGGTATTATCCTTTAACTCGAAGTAGTTGTGAAGAAATCGATGTTTCTATCGAGAACCCTGAAAATAGGAAAAAAACTCAAACAGATTTAGCGCTCCATGAGGTGAGAGAAAAGTAGAAAAGAGGTATGGGTGAGGAGAGCCTTACTGATGCAATTACAATTTACCTGATAGATCTAAGAATTAATCACTGACTAAGGAGTTGGATCAAATCTAAGAGGAGGATGGAAAAAGGTAGCCCCACTGCCATACGCACGATCTGTTTGCAGAGTTGGGACCCTTGAAATGAGATGATCCTTTTGAGATACTCTAAGTGATTTGTTATGGAAGTTGGAATATAACATAATGGCTTGTGGAGTAGGTTTTCCCGTTACATGTGCACTATGAGCAAAATCCTGCGACTGGCTATGACTTGGTAACTATGTGACTCATGGGTTTCATGACTTATCAAAACTCTATGTGTTATCAATACTTCATGTGTTATAGACACTCTGTGTGTTATCAACACTCTGTGTGTTATTGACACTCCATGTGTTATCAACACTCCGTGTGTTATTGACACTCCGTGTGTTTCCAATATTTGGTGTTCCATGGACTACGTCTGATAATCCTGTTTTTCGTGCTATAGACTTATACCTATGTGAGATGACTATAATTAATGTTTTTCCTTTGTGTTATACCATGTATTACTTCATGGTATAATTTGTTCATTTATTTGTAGTGTACTTCGTGTATTTCTTATTGGTATTTCTTTATGGTTTTAGGGTGTCCTACTGAGTATTGTTTTACTCACCCTTGCACGGGATTTTCCCGCACATGTCGTGTCTTATATAGATGATCAAAAATTTGATGGAGTTATAGGTGGACCAGGACCAGGTGGTTCTTAGAGTGATCAGACATAAGAGGTGTGCTTCTACGACTTTAGACAGCTATCCTACACCTACCCTTCGGGTAGGGTTTTCTACAGACGAGTTTCTAGAACTTGTGCATTCACTTTTACAGACTCCTTCTTTTGGTGGGTTTGTATTCTGGCCTTGTTTACTTTCTAGTTTCCTACTATCATACTATGTGGTTGGTATCTTAGTGAATGAATTCATTTTCTACTCAGTGTTTTTACATTTTAGTATTTTGGGATTAGAGATTGTGTACATGTGTACAGGAACTTAGGAAAATCCCTCCCATTTGTGGGATATTCCTACTCAGTGCTAGTTATTATCCCCTATCCTATTGGAGGTGGTATTAGTGTAGTCATGACATCAGCCCCTCTTGAACGTGTCATGAAATTTGGTCCTTTATATATATATATTTAATAACTCATTTAATCTTATTCATACCTGCCAATTCAACGACGAGGTTATAATAGTCATGTTTAAATAACAATATTTCATGGTTTGTTTAAGCTCCATGTTTCTTGGTGTATACACTATCGAACATAATGTTATTTTAAAGTCTAGGAGTGTAAATTATCCCACACTTTAAATATTTTTTCCCTCAAAATTTTAACTTTTGCTTGGTAATCAAGGGTTTTCATTTTAAAATAACTTTTTTGAAAACACACATCATAAAAAGGGTTAATAACACTTCCTCTTTAAAGTAGAAAAGGGAAACCCAAGGTCATATAGAATAACACAAAACTAGGTTTCCAAATAGGATAACATTAGGGTGAAGTGAAAATATGGACATGGAGGAGAAAAACAACACCCAAGGACTAATATAGAGTGATATAAAACATAGATAGGAGAAAGTTAATGACCAAAAAACTATAAATCTTTGATGGGTGAAAAGACCATTGATTTTTCTAAAATGAAGGTAAAATTATAAAATTTTATTTCTAGTTTATTTTTATAAAGTTAAGGTATTATTTTACTATAAATATAAATAACATAAGAAAATATAATTACTTGATTTATTTCCATTTCACAAGAACAATTTAATCCTTTGTTTGTGCTTTGATGAATTTCTACTTCATCTCTTACTCCATGAAATGAATATTCAAGATGATTGTTTCCTGAAAAAATCACTAGTAACTTTTAATAGATCATAATATCCATAAAAGGATGATGAGTCTTTCCTCACATCTTTAAATATTTACCAAAACCAAAATAGTTAACACAAGTTATCTAATATAATACATTAATATCTAGAACCTCAAAAGTAAAACCCAATGTTCATAGTTAACCTTAAGACCCTTCCAAAATTTGTTTAACCAAATTCAAAATCAAAAAAATTATAAGGATGGTCACTAAATTTCCAAAATCAACTTAACCTTAGTTTCCCAAATAACATAAAGTATCACTTAATGTCACAAACCAAATATATGAATACCTTGATCATATATTCTCCTAAATTATTTTAATAACTAAAATCAACATAAAATATTAATGAAAACATGTATTATTACAAAAATTAATTCTCTAATTATTCCTTAAATAAAATATTAAATTATCAAATATATTCCATAAATCAAAAAATAGTAAACTTCAGTAAAGATACCATCAAATCACTAATTAGTTCCTAGGTCACTGAAATTACCCCATTTACTTTATCAATATAAATCATCTCTTTATGCCAACCAAACATTATTATCTCAACATCAAGCATATATCAAGGGTTATCTTTCTCTCAATCATGTATTTTTTATATAAAATATCATATTACCATTAAATTAATTTTTAGGTCATCAGTACCATTCAACACATGATTTCAAATATTTGAAGAAAAACTACCATGGAACAATCCTTAGATGATTCAGGATTCTTATAACTAAAATATAATTAATACAACACTTATAAAACATAATTATCAAATCCCAATGAATAAACAATTCAATACTACCAATTCAATGATTAACATGGAATATGTCCTTCCTTTTTCTAGGATTTAACCCTTATATTAGGGCATATAACATTATATTACTTTTTTTAAGTTTTTTGAACCATTGATTTTAGTATCCTTTGATTAGATCTCTTCGTGGGTTGTTTTCATAGTTTTCTCAGAGTTTTTTGAAGGTTTCTAGGTTTTTGCATAGTTTTTTCATGGTTTGTGCATGGTTAGATAAAGTGTGAAATCTATAAAGAAGGGGGTTACATGGTTTGGGCACGGTTAAACTAAGTGTGCAGCCTAAGTGTGAATCTCTTCTAGTGGCTCTATTTTGGGCACATAGTTAGGTGCATGGTTAGTACTAACCATGCGAACTAACCCAAGAAAATGTGTTAATGGTATTTAATTATTATAAAATTGTAATTAAAACCCCAAATCCACTCTATTGAACCCTAAACTCCTCCCACTCAAACCTAAATCGATCATTTATCTTTTGGGATCCATCTGTAGCCATTTTGGCTCTCCAAACCTCATCTCTTGGGGGATTAAAGTTCCAATAAAAGCGAGGATCTTCTATTTGAGTATGTTATTATCTTCTTTATAATTTATTTATCACATCCTCTTGATTAATTCTCCATATAAGTTATGTTTTCCTTGAGTTTAATTAGATCTTGGTTTATTGATGTGGAATTGTTGATCTCAGATCTCTTCTCTCTTCTTTCAAGACTTATCTTCTTAGATCTAGTGATTTCTATCAAAGGTGACACATATCAAATTCATTTTGGTTGGATTATTTATTTTCCTAGTATGTGTTTCTATTATTATCCTTAATCCTTTAATTCATTATTTATTGATAATACATAGATACACATTTCTTAATGTTTAACACATGTTCCATAAAATTTATCTATGAAACTCCTTATGAAATATTATTTGACCATTTTCTCTTTGAATTGAAAATTATATGATTTAAATGGATATGATATTGATCTATCATAACATTTTATGAATTTTTTAAATGAAATATTTATTTGGTTTTATTTTTAAAGAACTTTTAAAGGTGTTTTGGTGAAATTGAGAGCATTAGCCCGTGTTTTTGTTCTTAAAATGAAATTATTTGATTTGAATGGAATGAGTTGAACTATTTGATTTTTTTTCTAAATTGTTTCAAATTATTGAATTTATAAAATGACCAAGAAACATATTTAAATTATTTTAACTTTTTTTGGAATGGGCTTTCTTGGGTTATTTAGAAAGAGGGTATAAACCCATGTTTTGAAATGTAAACCTTTTAAACTTATAATACTTCCTTTGAATGATTTAGGGTTTCTTTAAAATAAATGATTATTTTAAAGGCGTGATTGGAATTATTATGATGCTTTGTGAAAGGAATCAAGTATTATTACCCTTTTTATTTTTTAACTATATAAAAGGATTTGGATTGAATGGATGATTCTTGACAACCCAATTGATAATTTATGATGTTACTATCTTATAATAATCCCTTAATGTAACTTTTATTCTTTTACTTCCCATTATTGTGTGTTTAAAATGGGATTATTTACTTTGAGGGAGTTCAGGGGTTAGATTGAGATGTGATTTGAGGGCCACTACCCATGATTGACACTGATAAGGATACCTGTTGTGATCATTGTAACTTGATTATCTCACTCATCACTTTTGGCTAGTTATATGAGCCTGGATAGTTAGATGAGATGACTTATATATATGATTCAATAGGGGATTAACACCCTTATAGTGAATCTATAGAGAACATGAAAGGTTTATGCTATGGATGTGCAGCCCAGAAAGTGGGTGTGTGTGGAACTTATTTTCTTAAGACTTGTGAGACTAGATGTAAGCCCAAAAATTATTCATATTGTAATTTGATTAGCTATTCTGAGGTGGAATCACTATTTTACCTAGGTTGTACCCATAAAATACATATACTTGATAATCGATACATGACATAATTCATTATCACTACTTGGAACCAGAGTTTCCTTCATTTTACACCTTTTGATATCATGTGCATATTCACATATTTTCTTGATTATATGACTTTATCTTGTAAAATGGTTTTCAAAGATTTTCAATTTTTTTTAGTTTTTAAATGGTGAAATGGCATGGTTTTTTGGTTTAGTTTTATAAATTATTTTTAAATGTTTAAAACTCCATTTTTAAACTAATCCTCATACTCTCTTATTTTTACTTCTCTTTTAGCATATTTGAACTACCTTATGAAGTAACTGCATAAAATATTTGGTGGGATCTTACTAGGATATTTAAATCACAACCTAATTGTAACATTTTGTGTTTGTATCCTTTATGATATTATAAATTTTTTTCATGATCATCATCTTCCTTTATGGTTTTGAGTTAGGGAGACCAAGGTAAGGTGACTTGGGACATGGTGGGTAGTCATGGACCACAAGGAGATAAGTTTTTGGTGGCTTTCTTTTATTTATAGTTTTGTATAATCTCCTTGTTTATGATATAATTATATTGATTTATATATATAATTATGTTTACTTAGTGTAGTATTATTATTGTAATAATTTTAGGGTTAAATAATTCCCAATGGTTATTTATTGATGCCCATATGCTTATCACCGGCCAGTGGAGATCGGGAAAACTCTTTGGGTTAGTGGCAGATCAACTCAGATATCAGTTTAGATGGTATTATGGGTTGGTTCATCACAAATGTTATCAAAGGAGTTCTTTCCTTGAAAGTAAACACTTATCCTTGAAATCCATTATGTTATTTAGGGTGAGTCATGGTAGAAAAGAGATTAAGAATGCGTCAGGACTCAAGAGGTAGTTCGTGAGTGGGTTCTTGATCACCACCTCTTCATGAGGAGACTTGAGTTAACAGGAAAAGTGAGGACTTGAGTATTTGATTTGAGTTTTTTATTTCCTCATGATAAATGATAATTTTATTCCCACTGATATTATATTTGATTTTGGGAATCTCTTATGGGTTTTGGGTTAGAATAGAAAGATGACTAGAGTTTCAGTACACCTTAATGGTCTGGTAAACTATGAGGTATTGGTGTGACTAATATGGAAGTAAATATAGGAACTACTATGATATTGTTGTGTGGTTTACAGGCCCATGCTACAAATACATGTATGGTTCTACTCTAACCCAAACTTGAAACCTTGTCTTTTATCTTCTAGGTGACTTTAATTCAGTGAGGTTAGTCAGGAGAGTTATGGATATGGTATGTTTTATGCTCTTGTGTGGTATTTTAATCTTTAAGAACTCATTTATGATTTTAAATCCATTGTGAAAACTAAATTTGTGGATTAAAAAAAGTTTATTTAGTGATTTGAATTTTTTTTTCAATTACCGTAAGCGAGTTTTATGATATTTTTGGTTTGGAAAACTAATTATCAAAGAATCTTATGTGATGTGACAAAATAATGTTATAATATTTTTTTTGTTTTTAATATATTTTAATAGAAATGGGTTAGATAATTGGAAAATGGGGTTAATTATTTTAAAACCATAGAATAATTTCAATGAACTAGTAAAGTATTTATAAAAACTATGATAGATTTATAACAAGATTTATCATTTTGAAAGGAAAGAGAAATAATTTATAAATGGTGAAATCTTATGTGTTTAAAATCAATGATTCTTTGATAAAGTGGTCTGTGGATTGTTTAAAAATTGTTGGATTATTTTTTTTTTTATTTTTTTATGCTTGAGTTGAAATGATTATGTTTTTTTATTTTTATAAATGTATCCTAGAAATTCCTTTAAGAAAGATAGAATGTTGGTCCAATGGTCTAGTCCTCAGGGTAGTTATTCATGTTTTCCAGAAGTGAAATCTCTTATTAATGAATCTACCCAAACTCTATACTGAGTGGTGGATCCCAATACGATGCACCCTTTAAACCCCATCCCCTAATTCCTATATTTTCATCCAAATTCTTATAAAATTGAATAAGGTTTTCTTGAGGTAGTAAAGTGTTTTGAAGAATTTGATGATATTTTTGATTCTCTCAAGACTCTTGATACTATGAAGATTAAGTTTATCAAATCCTTATTTGAGGTACCTATAAAGGATTGGTGGAAAGTTGTGATTTCCTCTTGTCTTCATGAATTAATATCTTTGAAATTCTTCAAGTCAATATTCATTCGATGGCAGTATCCTAAGGAAGTGAAAAAGGAGAAAGTTACCGAGTTCTTGGGTTTTGGTTAAGATGATCTATCAATTGAAAACTATGCAAATAAATTCTAATGTTTGGAATTTTTTATACCTAGAATTATTGGTTATTACTTTATTAAGTCTATCTATTTTAGAAAATTTCTTCAACCCTACTAGTTAAACATCATGCTTGTGGTCGGGTTGATCTCTTATTTAGGGATTCTCAATAAGGATTTATCAGCTAAATCAGAGCTAGTGAAACAACATGAAGGTAATAATGCCTCTTTATAGTTAATAAAGTAAATCCTTATTAGGAAAATAAGAGTCCTACCATGTGTTTTTAGTGCAGAGCACTTGGTCATTCTAAGAATCTGAGTTTGAAAACTCTGATAGTTTTTAAACAGTGTGGATGTTTGGGTCACCATAAGAGGTTATGTAAGTTGTAAGACCAAAAATGGATGTTTCGTTTAAGAATACCAGCTTATGAATATATGTAAATAGATTATTCATGATAATAGGGATCCATACATAGGCCTCAAAGTGAATCTTTTCATGTAGTGGAGGAGATTCTAGTTGTTAGCTGTCAGTTGTTGGATGTTGTTGATATTGATCCAACTTGTTGTTTTTGACATTGAAGTGGAAAATTATTGAGTTTTTAATTATTTTTTTTTATTTTGAAACCTTTTATTTTTATATATTTGTGAATGATATATTGAGGAACTTGGTTTGGTTCATTTTTTGATTGATGATATGATAGTGGTTTCATTTTCTTGAGATGTTTGGGGATTGTTGTTCCTTTGTATCCTTTTGTTTTGACTTGATAGTTAGAGATCAATTTTGATGTAATGGATTATTTCACTCATGGGAGTATAGTGACCTATTGTGCACTAACCTTAATGTTTTATCTCTTTATGGTTGTACATGTATAGACCATGGGAGTGGACTCAAGTAACTAAGATGATATAGATTTTTAATATACGAGGCACCTAGTGGTGATAAAGTTTGATTTAATGAGCTCATTGAGGGGTGAGGCTCTATTTTGAAAATCCTATGTTATCATAAATTAATTAATCTAGGTATAAATCCTTGTTTTTTCTTTACATTTCTTATAATAATTTTATCTTATATGTCTCTTTGTTGTGAGTGGTTAAAGTATCTTCTTTGGGATTAAGGGACATTATTTTCTTGTTACACCATTTGGATAAATCTTTAAATGGTGGGGAAACAAATTCTATGTATCCATTATTTATCTAGTTTGGAGACATGTGATGATCTTAGTGTATTGATCTTGGAGTTGTGTGTGAGTTTTTGACCTTTGGGTGAGTCCATATTCTAGACCATAAACCATCCAACCCACAAGATTAGTGATGGATTTATTATTACATCATTGTGTTATTTCTTTCAGGATGGAAGATTTCTAGGGATATAAATTCCTATGGTGGGGAGGTTGTAACACCGTGTTGCTTGTTTTTTAAGTGTTTTGAACAATTTTTTTGAGTATCCTTTGATTATATCTCTTCACGAGTTGTTTTTGGATTTTATGGAGTTTTTTGAAGGTTTCTAGGCCTGTGAACGGTTTGAATATTATTTTTTCATGGTTATAAAAATTGTGAAACATAGATAGAATGGGTCACATGGTTTGAGCATGGTTAAACTAAGTGTGTATCCTAAGTGTGAAACTCTTCCCGTGGATCTGTTTTGGGAACACATTTAGGCACATGGTTAGTACTAACCGTGCGAACTAACCCAGGTAACCATGTGAATGGTATTTAATTATTTTAAAATTGTAATTAAAATCCAAAAATCCCTCTAATTAACCCTAAACTTCTCCAACTCAAACCCAAATTGATACTTTGGATTTTGGGATCATTTAGAGCCATTTTGGCTATCCAAATCTCATCTCTTAGTGGATCAAAGTGCCAATCACAGAGAGTATATTATCTTTTAATAAGTTCTTATATTCTTGGTATTTGAACTCTCATATAATCTTGATTCATTCTACATATATTTTATGATGGCCTTGAGTTTCATTGGATATTGTTTGATTGATGTTGAATTTTTGATCTAGGATCTCCTCTCTATTCTTTCAAGATCTATCTTCTTAGATCCGATGATCACCATCAAAGGGGACAGATCTCAGATTCATTGTGGTTGGATTCCTTAGTTTAAAATTAGGTGTTTCTATGATTTTCATTCATCTTATAATTAATTTATTCTTAATAATCTATAGATACATGTTTCTTTATTTCTAACACATGTTCTAAGAAATTTATCCATGAAAATATTTGTGAAAGCTTTTTGACCCTTTTCTCATTAAATTGAACATGGTATGATTTAAATGGATATGATATTGATCTCTCAAAAAATTTTATGAATTTTTTAAATGAAATATTTATTTGTTTTTTTATTTAGAAAGAACTTTTAAAGGATTTTTAGTAAAATTTAGGGCTTTCTCCTTGGTTTTTGTTGTTAAAATTAAATTTCTTGATTTGAATGGAATGAGTTGAACTATTTTATGTTTTCTAAATTTTTTCAAATGATTGAATTTATGAAATGGACAAGAACCCTCTTTGAATGATCTTACCTTTGTTTTGAAATGGGTTCTCTTAGGTTATTTGAAATAAATGATTTATTCGCATAGAAATAGGGTGTAAAACCACGTTTTGAAATGTATTCAAACCTTTTAAACTTATAATAATTTATTTGAATGAATTAGGGTTTTATTTGAAATGAATGATTGTTTTAAAGGCCCGTTTGGAATTATAATGATGATTTGTGAAAGGAATAGGGTATGATTACCTATTTGAATGTTTAATTGTATAAAAGTATTTTGATTGACTGGATGATTATTAATGACTTGGTTGGAATTTTATGATGACCCTCTATTGCAATAACCCCTTAATGTAACTTTCTTGATTCATTTACTTCCCATTTTTGGGTGTTGTAAAAGTTATTATTTACTTTGAGGTAGTTTGAGGATGATAGTGATATGTGATTTGAGGGACAATTCCCATGATTGATACTGATAAGGATCCCCATTGTGATCCTCATAACATGGTTTTCTCAACCACCTCTTTTGACTAGTCATGGGAACCTAGATAGTTAGATGGGATGAAATAGATATATGCTTCACTAGTAGACTCACAACCTTCTAGTGGATCCTTAGATAACATGAATGGTTTAGGATATGGATGTGCGTTCAAGAGAGTGGGTGTGTGTGGAAATGGTTTTCTTATGACCCATGAGACTAAATATAATCCTAAAAATTAATCATGTTGTAATTTGATAAGATATTCTAAGGTGAACTCACTATCATACCTAGGTTGTACCGATGACATCCATATACTTTATAATCAATAAATGAAAGACTTCGTTGTCACTACTTGTAACTAGAGTTGACTTTGTTTCACATATTTTGATATCATGTGTATATTCTCATATTTCCTTGATTATCCGACTTTATCTTGTGAAATGGTTTTCAAATATTTTCAAGAAAATGTTTAGTTTTAAATGGTGAAATGGTATGTTTTGTAGGTTTAGTTTGATAAATGATTTTTTAATATTTAAAACTCTATTTTTAAAATAATCCTCATAAAATCTTATTTTTAATCCTTTTTTAGAATATTGGAATTAATTTATGAAGTAACTACATTGAATCCGTTTTGGAATCCTACTAGGTTCTTTAGGTCACACCTTGATTATACCATTTTGTGTTTGCAGCCTTTATAATCTTATAGTAGGTTTTCATGATCATCATCTTACTTTGTAGTTTTGAGATAGGGTGACCAAGGGTGGGTGAATTAGGACATGGTGGGTGGTTGTGGACCACCAAGAGATGGGTTTTTGGAAGCTTTGTTTTATTTCTAATTTTGAATCCTCTCATTCTTCCTGACATGATTATATGTTTTTATGCATTTAATGTTATTTCCAAAATGTACTTTGATTATTGTAATCTTTTGAGTGAAAAATTATTCCCAATAGTTACTTTTTTATTCCCAGGTGCTTTTTGATTACTTGTGGAGATTGGGAATGATATTTATGTTAGTGGTGAATCATATCAGATATCGGTTTAGATGGAATTTTGGGATGCTTTTTCATAGGACATTGACTCAGATAATTCCCATGTAACCCACACATAATACATTTAAATAATTAATAATACATTGCTCTATAAACTTCATTTTTACACAAAATACATCTTATATTTCCATTGAAACATTCATTGGGGTGTTTATTTCCACATTTCTGACTTTAAGAAAATTGAGCCTTATTTCCTCCATAGTCTCCACTTCCTGAGATCTATAAAAACTCTATCATTATATTCTTTGGTGAGTACAAGAGTTAAGGTGAAATTTTTTAATCATATATCATGATAATTTATTAGCAATAATCACAATATATTTCACTTCAGTCTTCATCCCATTTGGTTTCTCATTGTCACCACATTTTCCATCACATTCAATGTTAACATGGTTCCTTATAGTTCCATCCATTGACTGAAACCAAAAAGTTTAGTGTGAGAAAAATTAATCATCATGGGAAACCACATAATCATGAAAATAATTTATTGGATGTCTAAATCATGACACCTTATTTTTAATCTGAGACACATTAAGTTTAACGTAGGCTATTCATAGTCACCATCTATTCAAATCCTTAATAATGGTTTGTAAAGAAAATATGAATTAACTCAAGAATATCCCAAAAAGTGTCAAAATAGGTGTGTAGTAAGGGCACACTCACCATGTTCTAGAATGATGACCAAGATATACTCAACCAAATATTTTTGGTGTTATTATCCCTAGATAAATCTATTTGGAAACCATGTCTATTTGTAGTATCTAGACATTGATTTATTTCTAGGAAAATAACATAATATCTACCTTAAAAATTTTTTGGATGTAATTATATACTTTGAATTATTCTCAAATTTAATCATAGGGTTATGTTCCCTAATCTATGTTTTTCCAAAATCTAGTTCCCAATGTTTCTACTAAAATTCCTTTGATACCAACTATAAATACCACATATCCAGTAGCTTAGAGTCAGTGATTACTTTATTACATTGGTACTAGATACAAAGAATCAAATCCCAAAAGATGAAATATTTTAGTATTCCTGTTAAAATAGATACATACTTGAATCACACAATAAATTTGAAAACATAAACTGTAACATAGTATTTTATTTGAGGAAACCATTATTTTCTTTAGCTTATCCATGTATATCAATCATAGTTCATGCTTGGGTATCTTGGGGAATGGAAAAAAATAAAGGATGAGATTATATGATCATTATTGGTTATGTAAAATAGAATATATATTGGATATTTAAGTCATAATCAATATGGAAAGTTAAATAACTGAAAACACATTCCATTTAATCAATAAATTGAGAACAAAGAATAATATGGTGGGAATAGATAATGATTAAATAATTACATATAAATAATCACATGATCTTGGAACTTATCCATGGATATCAAAACTTATTCAAATAGTAACATGGATATTAATAATATATTTCATAAATATGGAATGCATAATACCAAACATCTAAAACTTACCATTGTGGCCTTGTTCCAAGACATCTAAAAATACCTTCAATGCCTTATAATAATAAATCTATATAAATGGGTATAAACTCATCCAAATACCTAATATATTTTTCTCATGAGACCTATAGATAAATATATGGGTTATATAATTCTTGGCCCCAACCATCACTTAATAATTCTAATTCATTCACTATATTAATAAATAATAAAAATTAATTAAAATGCTTTAATAATAATTTTTTTATGTATAGGCAGAACTAGGATACATAATGTTAATGATTTTCCAAATAAAACTGATCATAAACCATATATAATAATATTGTGGATGGTATCTTTAAATTATATTCTCAGTAAAGTATAAGATTCAACAAATTATGTTGACATAAATAAAAACTACTTTAAAAAGATTATTGGAAAATTTCTTGAGTAAAATGCACTTTTCACTTTGAAATCACTTATTTAAAATATAAAAATTTCCCAAATATTAAGGGAAATATTTCACTTAAAAAAACTATAAGATTTTAAAAGAATATTTAATTAATTAATCATTCATGATGGTATAAAATTATTTTCATTCTTTATAAGTTTTAAAAAATATTCCTTTCACACTTTTGTAAGAAAATTTAAAAAGTACCTCATTCAGAAAATGAAAATAAGATTAATTTTAATCCATTTTTATAAGTAAATCATGGGTAAAAATATATTTACTAAATCATTTGAGAATAGTAAAATATTCTTTAAAATAGTTTAAAGAAAATATGGATATGGAAGAAAAATATTCCCGACCGAGTAGAAAAGAAAAGTCAATATTCCTTTAAAACTTGATTTTAGTATCATGAGTAATTAATAGTGGAAAATGAAATGAAAATTTTTAATTTATATAAATAACAATAAGATAATAATTTTTTTTGTGTTTATGATAGAAATATCAAATAATTCCCCCAATAGAGACTTAAACAAAAACACTCTCTAATAATGATTAGATTGTGAAATAAACCTATACCACTTTGGTAACTTTTGAAACATAAGCATTATGAAAGAATAAATTCAAATAAAACTTTAAATATAATTAATATAATGATATTAATGAAATAACATGTAAAATTAGTTGTATATACACATCACAAACATAAAAATCTGTATAACATCAAACATGTCTCAATGAAACAATATTGAGACGAATAAACCTTACCTTAGGTTCTAATTCCATTGCATGTGTTAAAATATCTTGTATAATAAATATATATTTATTATAAATATATTATATAAACATAATAATATATATATATATATAATACCATATATGGTTTAATTTTACCCTTTTATCACCCATTTATCAATAATTCTTTATTAAAATCATTGTTTCAGGTGGTAACCACTTCATTTTTCATGTAAGTTTTGATTTTGTAGTTTTGGTACTTATAATTTGATCATGGTTCCATAATATAAATAATATTAATCATGATATAAATATAATATGTATTCATTGTATAAATAGTCATCATTATCCATTAAAGATCGAGATAAAAAATAAATTACACCGTTCTTGGAGACGGTATTCTGTACGTATGCATGAACACTATTTTAAATTTCTAACAGATGGAAAAAATAAAGGTAAATAATAATTCACATTTATAAGATCAATTTATTTCATATATTTCTTATTTATTCATTAAATATATCATTATTACCATCCATGTAAAATTAAAATGAAAAATTAATCACATCACTTCATGGAGGTAGTAATCCACACATATGCACGAGCAACGTTATCAATTTCCAACTGATTAGAAGGTAAAAGGTAGATAATATATTATAATTCAAGAAGAATAATTATTTCATAAATATAATTTATAAAAATTAAAAAAATTATAATAACTACCCTTGAAATATGGTGATAGAAAATGAATTAAATAGCTACGTGGAGATAATAAGTTGTACAGATGCACGAGCAATACTTTCATTTCCTATTTGATAGAAAAGAGGGTGGATAATAGTGGTTTCATAATAATAATAAAATTTAAAAATATTTATTATAACATATTTATTATTTCTTGATGAATAAAACATATTTATAAGAGGTAGAAAAATAAATAAATTGAAAGAGGTCGGGTAAGATGATTACCTTTTTTTCGGTAGACCTCCTTTAGACTCCTTATCAAGAATACTTGGAATGGTCTTTCAAGAATACCAGAACCTATAATTCATGACTAAGGAATTATAAAATATAATTTTTTAGGTCTTGGTTGATCTAAATTTCTTAATGTGGTGTATATAATATAAAGGAGGGGTTCCCTTTTATAAGTGAGGGGAGTGACACTCTTGGAATTACTTAGACTATTAAAATATAAAAAATTAATTCTCAAGAAAAATGATTCTAAATGGAAATATATTAAAATATAAGGTATCATATGGTTTAAATATCTTCAACCAATAAAATTTTTATAGGTTTAAGTGGTATTTTAAACCTTATCTTTTGGTTTAACCCTTTAGTTTACCTATTTTAACCATAATCATGGTAACAACTTTTTCAATCATAAAGGGTTATCATTTTACTTACAAGGTATAAATTGGCTCATAAATGTACAAGGGAAGAAATTTTTAACCATATATTATACACCTTGTCCTATTTAAATATTTTTATTTTTTTTTAAATATTTTAATAAAATATTATTTTCATAAAATATCATTATTGTCATTTTAACACCATTCATTCAATTTAACATTAAAGGAATAAAGACAAGGATAGAATTAAAATATAATACTTTAAAAAATCATTAATATGATATATTTATCTATAAAATATGTGTAACAAAATAATTCTTTTAAATTGTGTTACTTTTAATGTTTTTAAAATCATTTATCTTATTTTTCCATTAATTGAATAAATACTATGTCAGTGTTGTGTAAGAATTTAAGGTAATTATATTATCACTAAAAATTATAAATAAATAAAAATAATAAAAAAATTCATTATTCACAAAATAACAATTAAGATTAATTAAAAACTGATTTTTATCCCTATGTGAATATAAAAAAGAAGTTTAAAGTCAAGAGAGTGAAATTTTATATTTTTCTTTACAAAAAATAATATAAAGGCCAATATCAAAAAAAAATGGCACCAAGTGGAAATATTTTCAAGATTTGGATGTAAATTTACAAAATTCACTCATAAAATTATATAAAGGAAAGTTTTTTAGAAATTTTAAAGGCTTATATAAAATTTTAACCCTATTAACATGTTTTACCCTTCCAAAGGTGACAAAAATTTACCAAGGTTACTATTTATAATGACCAAAGATAAAAGAGACCTATTTACTAAATTTGAACCACATAATAAAAAATATGGTATCTATTTTTTCAAATTAAATATCTATAACTGGAATAAATTAATTTAAGATAAAAACCCAAAACACAACAAAAAATAGTTTTTTCAGAAAAATGTTGTTTTAAGTATAAAAATATTTTTATACTAAATTTTACCATAAAATTGATTAAAATGAACTTAATTGGATTCTTAATAATACATTAGAACTAATTTTTCTTTTAAAATATTTTTTAAAAATAGAACAATGTAAATTATTGAAATAAAAATACAATTTTCAATAAAAAATAGATTTTTTCACTATTCATTGAAAAATCAATCTTTACAGAAAAATCCCAAAAATTCTATTTAAACTAATTTTAAAATTATGATTAAACAAATTATATCCTTTTTATAAATTAAAATTTCTAAAATTTATATAAATTAATTATAATATTCACTCATAAAAAACAATTTAAACCATTTTTTTAGAAAATATATTTTGAAGAATAAAATGTATATTAAAAATTGAGTGCTTATTTCCTAATAATTAATCAATACATTTGTATTATATAGTTAATATATATATATATATATATCTTAATGTGCTTAATCCTATTCATACCCACCAATTCAACTACTAGGTTATAACGGTAATATTTTAATAATAATATTTCATGGTTTGTTTAAGTTTAGTGTTGCGTGTTGTATGTGCTATTGAAAATAGTGCTCTTTTAAAGTATTAAAGTGTCATAATTGTCACCCACTGGGATGATCAAATACATGATTGAATGGAATACAAGTATTATATTCTCTACAACTCTAAGCCTTAACTCATCCCGGTCTCTAGACTCGTAGAGAGCTATCCTATTAGTCAATTAAACCTACACTGAAGACTAGTATATACCTTAAAAAAGTGAGGGATTCTTGGGTACCCAAGTTCCAATGATTCCTGAGATGGGTGTGAGTATAACTCAGTAGGACACCACCGACGTGGTCAAGTACCAAACCGGTAAGATGAAGTGTACATGGATATGATAAGCTCATCATAAATTAAAATGAAAACATAATTACACAAGAATAGAATATAACCACCAAAGAACAAAAAAAACTACCATATACTGAGTGGTATTGAACTTACCAATCCACCATGAACCTCTTCCATACTTGTTTTAGCTCTATACTAGATGGTTAGTCATAACATATTCCTGGATTAATCTAGAACAATACATATGAATGATCCACCAGGTATCGAGACATCGTGTCACTTAGCACCCATAAGGAATCAAGATAACACTTATCTAAATATCCACTAGGCATCGAGTGTACATGCTACTTGACATCCTCTATGAATTGAGTGTACATGCTTCTTGACATCTACTAGGCATCAAGTAAACATGATACTTGGAGTTCTCTCGGCATGAAATGCACATACTACTAGAAATCCACTAGGAATCATTTAAAAATGATACTTTGAATCCACAAGAGGTCATCATAGCCCAATAATACCACCATGGGTCTAGCCATGAGGCCATCATGCCCCTTCCATATGCTTAGGTCCATTGTTTCCATCATTGTAAGCTGTGTATACTTCCCCCTATAAGGGTAGTCATAACAAGATGGTCTACCTTTCATCAATACTAGAAAAATACCTCCAAAGTCAATATGATATAGATCACACAATAGTGAAAAGTATACATATAGACATAAAACATGTGGGACCTCCTTTGAATGATCTATCTAACATGTTGAAAGTTTCTCACATGATCTATAGAGTGATCACGTGAAGAACCTATTCATGCGACATGATACATTAGGTCATTCCCCTGATTTTACCTGGTGGAATACCTTTTCAATCATGTGAATAACCACTCCAAGAAGTCTGCTCCTACACTCCCATGTAGTAGTCACCCATTATGTGTTGTTTTTTATGCTAAGAGGATGGATTTATAGGATTCACCACCCCAATTATATGCTACCTTTCATGGAACATATATTATAGATATAATATGTAGTTGGTGGAGGGATTTTTGTATAATGCGCTATGCATGATATTTCCGTAGATCATCTATGGCCTCACATAATGATTAGCAACCATGAGAATGTTCTTCTATCACTATGTTTGTTAGACCCCGAATGATCAAATGAATTTATACTAATAATGTTAACATGTATAAGAGGTTTTAAAAAGTTAGGATGAAATGTATAAGATTATTCATGAGATTATGATACCTTTGGGAAGGATTTCACGTGATTGAATATGACTTATCTGGGTTTCTTCATGAGACTAAGGCAGCTTGTCAAGGGGGGATTCCACAAGATCAATTTTACATATCTAAGGGCCCTCACGAGATCATGATGGATTTTTGAAGGGGTTTCGTGTGATCAATATTGATCATCTAGGGCGTATAACCCCTTTTACATGAAGATCAATATATATTACCCTAGAAAGATGATTCCAACTTTCCCCCTTTTATTTCCATCTTTATTCTAAAAATTATTGATATCTTGTGAAGTCATGTGAGTGTTGTTGAGGAAAATTACTCTCCTTATCTGTGGTGCATCACATGATCGATAGTGGGCCTCACGATGATGCATGAGTATTTCCATATACAAACCCTTTCATCTACCCATGGTGACGAAGGGTTATCACATAATTGAATGGACATGTTGAGGTCCTTCGTGTGATGGAGGTGGCATGCCAACATGTTATTGTGTGAAAAGGTTGACATATCGCCAAAGTATTCACAAGGTCTTGAGTATTTTATGAGTACATTGCATAAATATAAACATAACTCTCCTTTTCATGATTCTTCCACCTTTCTTCAACTTTATTTTATAAAGGGGTTTTGGATGATTTTTAGGTGTCCATCAGTTGACGAGTTTCATGATCGGAGGAACTTGTCTTCCAGCCTTTTCATGATCACCAATACTTATCAGGACACCTTCAAAAGAATAATAGGGTTCATCAAAGGGAATTATTATGATCATTAGAATATCATTTACTACACATGATCCATTCAAATGACCTTTAGAAGGTCATGTGATCACATTTCCTTCTGATGGTTACACGATTCACGTAATTCAGCTACCTTCCATTCATTTATTTTGTAGAGAAAATAATACCCCATGATTCAAGTATTTATTCCCTTCTAGATTTTCTAATTCTTAGTTGGATGGAATCAACCCCCCTCAGGATTGATGTCCAATGGGATAAGGGCTCAGTTTTGAAGAAATTAAATTCCCACCCAAGTCTTTGGGGCTTCCATAAATCAATGTCTTGGGTGAAATTTGGTATTATGGGTGAAAATCATTATTTAGTGGATCACTATATAAATAGTGGGTGAAGAAGTAGATCATTTCATTAGTGAACCAAACTTCTAGATCTCTTGTGACTGCCTGCATCATGTGGTCGCTTCGAAATACCTTGTTACAATATCCCTTTCATAAGACCTCCCCACAAGAATTGATTGAAAAATCTATTTTGTAAGACTGTTTTATAAGAACTGTTCCATGAGATCTCACTGTGTGATCATGATACTCGAATGATTTATCCCTACACTTATTCAAACTATTCATTAATCAATTCTTGATAATTCCTTGAACACCTAGGTCATCATCCACATGGATGTCTTGTAATCTTTGTATGATATGCTGGTTTAGTCATGCAGTTGCATGACCATAATTCATTTCTCATGACCATATCAGGGTACTGAGATCGTGAGTCTCATAATAGATTACTCATTCACAAGATCCTTTATGGTTTATGCGATTTACAAGGCCTCCATGGGTAATGCGATTTGTGACACCTGTATCAGGTCACGTGATCACGAATCCCTTCATGGTTCATGTGATTTGTATAATACTGCTAGAGTCATGCATCTCCTTTGATTTTTTTCTTGTCTGAAATATACTTCTTACTTTTATACATATGGTTTTCTGTTCTCACAAAAGTTCTCATATGTCTTCAAATAAATTGGCCACAATAGAGATGGCTCATCAGAATTCCATTATTGTAAGTATGGATGTTGGCTTTCTCTATAATGTCGAATCATCACAGAAAAGTCAGATGAACCTAATGGGAGTGAACATTAAGGAATATCCTCTCTCATACTTCCTTCCCCTATATGGGTTTGGCCTTAATAATAAAACTCCCATCCTTCCAATGATGTCATCAATCATTCCTCATACCTGGATTCTAGAAAACTATAATAACTTCTAAGAGAACATCTCACATATAGGTCATTTCATTTTCAAGGAGAAATGAACGAACGAGAATATGCTAAACATTATGCCCACAAAATTTGATGGTAACTGTCATGAACCTAATTTAGACATCCACATGTACTACTTGATAATGTAGAAATATTCCGAAAATTAGAGGATTGGGTGTTAAATAACTGGGACCTTCAGCCAGGAGGGAGTTTTAGGATAGATTGGGGTTAGCCTTTTTAGGTGCAGTATATCACCTATGAATTTTCCACAAAGCTAAATTAGACTAGGATGTACAAGGATATATAGATATTAAAGAAAATTTTCTACTACAACAAGGGCTTGATAGAGGACTTGATCAGTCACTTGAGTCTAAATAAAAACACATTCCACCTGACACATGGTGAGGAGGGTATTGATCTGTGGGACATTGAGTAGGTTTTCAGCACACCCATATTGGTAGGGATACATGATGAGTTTTCCCCCAACCATTCGCATGGAACAATGTGGAGAGGACCCCTCCTTTTACTCACGAGTTGATCAGGTCAGTTGAAAAGTCCCTTAAAAAAGACCCACTTTTTAAGGCAGATATCCCATTCAAGAAATGGGTGAGATAATTCATCAAGAAAGTACACTCTGATCCAAAGACCAAGAATCCAAAGGATTTCCCCATGAAGGACTCCCGCAGTGCTAAGGGTGCCTATTGGCCCACAATTGAATAAGGTTAATTTATCAACTATGGGTGGGTGGTTATTCCTAATGTCCATTGGACCGTTCAGTTGGCCAGTTTTCTTTCCATGTAACTAAGAGGGTACTTGCTTCTGAAAAAGGAAAATTTTGGAGTCAAAGTCTCCACTTTCATGATGGAAACCTCTTTGGTAGGAAGGTATCATATTGAGTTGGCTATCCCTACATTGGCCAAACTACATCACCTCATGCGCCATATTTGTAACGACCTAAAATTCTTTTAGTGAAATTCCCTTCTTATAATTTCATATAGTATAAATCAAATAAACATCACATAAATAAGATAATAAAAACTTTATAAATGAATAATGAATGAAATAATTGGAATTTTCATAAATTAAGAAACCTATATCGATGAAATAGTTAATCAACCTTTACAATAGTAATATGAAACTTAGGAATAGTAATCTCGACAATAGAATAGTAACCTCAACTATTAAAGTATAAATAAAATTTTGGTATCTTATAAATGAAAATATGATATATTTATATATTTAAATAATTAAATAGGTGTTTTAAAAATGATAAATTAAGTGTTGGTATTTTTGTGAATAATAAATGTTTATCTATAATTTTATAATTAATATAATGATTTAAAAGAGAATTTATTTTCATAAAATAAATTCATAAATTAATATTTTTTTGTCTTATTATTATAATTTATTTTATGAAACCTTAATTAATTTTCCAAAGTGTAATAAAATCAGTTATAATTTTCAAATCGGTATTTTTTGAATAAATGAGGATTTTATTTAAAAATTAAATTTATCATATTTTGAATTTTATTTTAATAAAATGGAGTCTATTTTTTAATTCTTTATGTTGAAAAATGGTTATGTTTTTTTTGGATTTTTCTAAAATAGTTGAATTTTTGGTTAATAATGAAATACGATAATTTATAGTATAAGCTAAATACAGAAATTTTTGAGTCATTGTTGATGTGAGGATAATGTAAGCACCATTATCTAAAAATCACTTACTCTAGTTACATTATTTATTCATAATAATCAACACTATTTCTAGTCTTGATCCAAAATAATAAAATAATAAATAGAATAATCAAAAAACATCGCTCTCCTCCACTATAAAGACTACCCCTCACCACCTCTTCTCCTCACACCTCAAAAGCCTTAAAGATTTTCCAATTTCTAAAAATAATCTTCAAAATCCTCTCTCCCATTTCCAAAAGCCTTTTTTCTCAACAAAATACAAAACCCTTTTTCCTAAGGAGGTTCTCAAGGAGAAGAAGTTCAAGAGGGAAAATCCTCTTTCATTTTACTTTAATCTCTTTTCAATTTATTTTATTTTCTAATATTATCCTCACCTACATATCCAAAATAGTCATGATAAATACAGTTTCTTTTATATACTTGAATTTAGTTGTGTTGAAGGAATAACTCATCATAATTTCTCTTCCCCTATCCATTTGTTCTAAAAATGAAAACATTGTCCGTGATGTGTTGATTTATCGCATTCAAAGATGATGATTTTTAAATTTCAATTACCACTTTAAAGGCTAGTCATAAAACCATTTTTATAGTTAAACCAAATTATAATATATGTATTACATCCTATTTAATGTTAAGGAACTAGTATATATACATAATATTAATTAATAAAACAAAACTAGTTTGTGTTGACAGTTTAAGCGCCAAAATAATCTAAAAATATATCATTAATAGGGTTATACTATCATTGATGAAGTGGAAAGGATGATATTTATTTTCTATTCAAATTTCCATGATTCCATTACAACCTTACTAATTCCTTTTTTTCTTTTGATATATAAGGAAGTTACAGAAGAATGTACTCTCCTGCTATCCCTAGTATATTCTCCTAGGGTTAAAACCATTGGAGCTGAATTTAGTAGTGACCAGGGGAATGATGATGAGGGTTCCCCAGGTAAATTTTCTATGATAGGGCTTCAATTACCATACCTAGATCAATTAATTTAGCATAAACACCTCCCTAGTGGTGTTCTTTAACACCTTTAATATTGGCACATTTTGGAGACCTTTTATTAGAGAGGAAAGGGAAAATAAAGTGCTCCAAACTATCAAATCATTCTCCCCTAGAACCCCTAAGTAAGTGTTTCATTTTAATTTTTTCCTATTTTTACTATTTCAGGGGCACATATTGATTTGTAAAAAAAGTGCAGTTCCCCACTGAGCCCATTTTGAAGGATTATTTATCTTCTCCTAAGGCTGTGAGTGAGCGTCTTGTTGCTTCAACAGAACCTGCACTATTGGACCCAACCCATCAACCAGTAGAGAGGGTTGAAGTTCCATCTAAGCTAGGCTCAATTACTATTGTTGATATTACAATGTTCATGCTATTCAATATGGAAAAGGAAAATTCACTGAAGGAGGAAACCGATTCTAGTATATACTCTACTACCAATTCAACTTTTATAGAGGCACATTTTGGATAAGGTGAGAAATTTTGGACACACGGATCACCTCATATTATCCCATTGTAAATTTCTTATGATCTTGTATCCATTAAATTTGGTGAGAAAAATTTTACTTCATATAAATCAATTGTGTTTCCACCAAGATTCTCATCGCAAGAGGGTGTTTCCCCATTGTCGAGGGATGGGGTTTGGGAAACATATATTACCAGGGATACAACTGAGAATGATAGGTTTACAACATCGGTCATATGTATTGGTTACCTTATGATATCATACCATCTATCCTCTAAATTATAATCTCTTATGCCTCTTGTTGTAGTTCCTTCACCTTGTAGATCAGAGGTTCCATTCTCGTATTCTTTGGGAATTACTCTAACCAAGTCAACCAACAAAGAGGCCAACTCCCTACCGACTTCATCAAAGAATGTGAACATGAATCCCTCACTTAGTGAATTAGTCCCATAATATATTATTCTTCCCCAAATGGTATTGGGTGAAGGATCATATTCTGTATCACTTTATCAGTCGATGTGGTGGAAAGTGTGTAGGGAGATTTGGACCTTAGTTTTGGAGGCCCCTTTGGAAGGATTGAAGGACCACTTGGGTCATCTTTGATTCATGTTCACCACCATTGGTTATGAGGGTCTTAATTATACCACCCTTTATGAATGGGTGAATGAGGTGATATCTCTGAGAGAGAGAAAAAGAGGGACCTTGAATTAAGGGTAGAAGTAGATGAGGCTTCCTCTTCAGTAAATCAAATTTGGGACAAGGTCTTAAACAAAGTTTCCCAGTATGCGGTGGAGGCGAAAAATCACCAAAATGTGGTCAGCACTGAGAAGGTTGAAATTAACCATTTAGAATATAGAATTATAATTATTCAAGAATATCTATCTCATATTTATAATGAACTTAAAATATCGAGTAAAATTGTACTGGATCAACAATGACTTCTTAACATGGCAGAGAAGGCTAGTCTTGATGATGTTTCTAGGATGGATGGGTTTTAGTTGACTACGGAGGCAGAAACTGATTTTTTTGATCAATTACACCAATCCATTAACTCCATGGATAAAATGTTTGAATATCACAAGGGATCCTATTAATTCATGTTGTGATGTGCTTGTAATTTTGTGACACTTCCATTACTTGTGTATCCACATGAGAGACCTCGACATGTGGAGATTCCTCCTTCTGCATGATATCAATGAGTAGATCTTCCAAACCTTATATATCCTTGTCTCGTTTTCTTTCATTCATAATGTACATGAAATTTCATTGATATGATATTTCATAGACCACCAATAATACCCATCCCTTATTTAATATCAAGTAAACCTGAATGCCTAAATTTTCATTTTTAAACCGCAATAGATTTATCCTAATAAATGATCATGAATTCCCAATGATTTGAGATTCCTCATTGATGTATCTAATCCATCTATCATGATATTAACTAATTCATAAGGATAATTTGGTTAAACTATATGTCTCAGAGAGATAATTATCTATATTTTGGATGAATTCAGTGGACTTAGAGAGCATGGGTTGATTGTTTTCTAGAAAAAAATGATGATCCCTATAATCTTTAAAAATTTTCATTCATATTACCCCAATTCTTGCCTAAGATTCATATAAGGGAAGTTTTAGTGGGAACAAACTCAGATTTTTTCCAGGCCATCCTCTTATGGGTTGTTGACCTGTTAAGATTTATGAATTTTCCATTTTATGAATGCTCAATATTACCTGGATCGCACAAAATTCATATCTTGTGAGTAAAGACCTGAATCAGATTCCCTTATCAGGTTTTCAATCTGGTGATAATTGTGTCTCTTTTAGTTATATTATTTAAGGTCTCATAATCTAGACCATTTCTATAGTTTATGGTATTTTAGATCTGAACTCCTATTGCAATAGTTTAGGGTATTTTAGCTCAGACATTATGTTTCTATAGTTTAGGGTCTTCTAGCTCGGACTATCTATTTCCTTAGTTTATGGTCTTTTATCTCATACATTCCATTTCTATAGTTTATGGTCTTTTAGGTTGGACCTTATTTTGTTATAGTTTAGGGCCTTTTAGCTCTGACTTTATGTTGCTGTAGTTTAAGGCCTTTTAGCTTATAAATCATGGTGCTGTAGTTTAGGGTCTTTTAGATCAGTCTTGGAGATTCCATGTAGTTTAAAATCTTTCTTCCTGAACTTGATTCATGAATATAAAATGGGGAAGGTAAAACATGGATGAACCAAAACACCCTAAGGTGTTAAATTCTTCCATGGTGTGTCTAGGGATCATGAGGATTGTAGTTCCTTTCCTATTAAGAGAATATTCCTCTATTTGGTAGGTCAAATCCCTTAAACGTTGATAGCATAGTCAAATAGAGGCATCCCCACTCTTCTCCAAGGGTCATGAAATATTTATGGTGACTGTATTGGTGGATGATGAAATATTAGGGAAGATGAGTCCACCTAGATAATTAGAATATGGGTGGTGTAATTCATAACCAAAAAGTTTAAATCATTGAATATGGAATTAGACAGACATACCAGGGATGAACCATAACACCTTGAGGTTCCAGGTTTTACCACGGTGTCACCATAGCTCACAAGGATCAGAGTTACTTTCTTGTAAGGATGAGATACCTCTAATTTTTAGGTATAATACCTTATTCATAAGCCCATAGGTATTACTTGCATGGTCAAGTAAAGGGGATCTCCACTCTTTTCTAAGGTCCATGAAAGATTTATGGAAACTCAAATGTCTATATGGTGATGTCAAAATTAGAGTGAAATCTATCCATGAAGGGTTATGTAACCCTAAGATAGTTTAGATTTTATTTGAGAATCTTGGGACCTACTCCATGTGGTTTTGAGTCATAGGGTGTGGTCCATCAAAAGGTTTAGTAATGGAGTGTCTCATACCTACTTTGAGAAAGGGTACAAAATAAGGAGAAGTAATGTAGAGGATACCGAATCAACTTGAATACTTTGGTTATAGGGATTTTAAATCATGGTATAAAGTGATTGAGTCATGATGATGATATAGAAAAATTGTTCTAGGGATTACCAAAAATCTCCTAATGTGCTGTGTTCCACCATAGTGACATCAAGGCTCAAAAAGACCGTGAATCCTTTTTTTTCAAGGCAAGGAAACATTTGGTTGACAACTATGAGCTTATATATAGGGGTTATAGGCATACATGTATATTCAAATAGTGGGTCTCTTTAAGCTGGGTATCCTCTTCCATGGGCCATGGAAGGTTTATGGAAATTTGAGGTACTTAAATAATGAAGTGTGATTCATGGAAAATGTAATATTAAAGAAGGAATTTAACACCCTAAAGGTTGTGTTGTCTCATAGTGAACATGTTATCATGGAGAGGATTTACAAAAAACCATTGATATAACTTTTTCTTGGACCAGAGGGTCCAGTGAACAAGGATATACTTTTACTAGGGCCACAAAATGGGCCCTACGGGATTTATGCTTCATTAATTTATGATCTAATTTTTTTCCTAAACTATGGATATGAAGAGTTTAGTGAGTGGATAATTAAATTTTACTCAAGTCTCCATTTTTGAGTTTTCAACCTGACAAGTTTTGTGTCTCTTTCACTATTAGTTTAGGGTCTTGCAATTTGGACAATCAGAGGCTAAATTTTAAGGGTATATATCTTTGACCAAAGTGTGAGAAATTTAAGTTTATAATGTACATGGGCCTAGTATTAGGGGAATGTTACACAACATCCTAATTAGGATACCTAGGGTTAATATTACTCCAACATCCTTTTGAGAAGGAGATGAATATATTTTAAACTATGGCTCAAGGTTCTTAGGCCATGAGTAATGATATGGGACAATCAAACCAAGGATGGCCCAGAAAACTCCATGGTTATGAGTTTTTGACATAGTGACAATAAGATCACAAGGATTAGAAATTCGTTCCTATAAGGCCAAGACATTTTTGGTTGGTAGGTCAAATATCTTATGCATTGATAGAAAGGTTAAACAAAGACATCATTTCCCTTTTCAAGGTCCATGAAAGTTTTTTGGAAACTCAATGTACTCAAGATATGAAGTTTGATTTATGGGATGAGAGGATTAAAATAGGATGAAATCACCCCAAAATATGGCTAACTAGGGTCAAGTTCTTGTGGTCCTTTGATAAGGAAAGATTATGGGGGATTTCCTGCACATTTTAATGTCATGTAGTGGGGAAGTATCTGTCATTCATTTTAATGTCATGTGAAAAGGATGTGAGTACTAATGTGAAAATTATATAAGATATCCTTGGTAATACCTTATGATGGTCAGGGGAATTTACATGTAGGGAGAATCTTTTTTCCATGCATAAGATTATTGGTGTGTAGTCATATGTAGGAGCCCTTCTTGCACAAATTTACCACATGTGTAAGTGAACCCTATGTAGTTCTGACTTTTCCACAGGTATAATGATCTTGTATGACTCAACCCTCTTCAAAAATAGACATATGTTGCTTTTATGGTCTGGTCAATGTGAAGACCCTGTTTTCATAAAGTTTAACATCATGAAACTAGGAAATAGTCACGTAGTTTAGCATCATGTGACTAGGAAATGTTTCCTAATCTAAGATACATCTCGATCAAATCATCCAAAGTACTTTTATAGGTTCTATAAGCTCACATTATCCATGCTCGGTGTGATAAAAAAGAGAAAACTGGATAGTTGATTAAGTTGTGTGAGAGTGAGTCTCAGATGGTTTATTTTATAGGTCCAACCCATACGTGGTTAGGGGTGAATTTTTATAGTATTATAAATTGTGTATGGACCCATGACTGGAGATCTGGGTGTTACTATGTATCCTATGATGATAGGAATCAACCCATACATAGTTCATGAATGGGATACTCTCCACATAGATCTAACCTATATGCATAGGGGGGATTATTCCCATTGATTGTTGTAGTTAGACCCAAGATCATATATACTAGCATCACTATGTACCTTGTGATAACATGAATCAAGACACAAAAAATTCTTGAATGAGAAACTCTCCATACAGGCCTTACCCATATGCATAGCAGGGAATTTTTCCTATTGATTGTTGTAAACAGACCTAGGATTAGATATCCAGGCATCACTATGTATCCTGTGATGATAGGAATCAATATATACATAGTTCTTGAAGGGGAAAATATCCACATAGGTTTAACCAATTCATAGAGGGGGGAATTATTCTCATTGATTATTGTATATGGATCCAATACTGAAGATCCAGGTGTCACTACATATCCTGTGATATCAGGAATCAAGACACATGTGGTTCTTGAATGATAAAATCTCCACACAGGTCAAACCCATACATATATCGGGGCATTGTTTCCATTTATTATTGTAGTTATACCTAGGACTAGAGATTTGGTAATCACTACATATCCTGTGATGATAGGAATCACGACAAACATAGTTATTGAATGGGAAAATCTTCACCTAGGTCTGACCCATAAAAAGAGGGGGGAATTGTTCCCATTGATTATTGTACTTGGACCCAAGATTGGAGATCCAACCATCACTATGTATCCTATGATGATAGGAATAAATACACATGTAGTTATTAAACAATAAACTCTCTATGCAGGTCTAAACCATACACAGAGGAGGGAATTTGTTCCATTGATTATTGTAGCTTGACCCAAGATTAGAGATATGAGTGTCACTACATATCCTGTGATGACAGGAATCAACACACATATAGTTCTTGAGAAACCATGCAGTTTAATGTCATGTGACAAGGATATAGGCTCCTTGAAGTGAAAAGGGAATATTGTGGATATACCTAAGACTATAGATCTAGGTGTCACTATACATCTTGTAATGGCAGGAATCAAGCCATAAGTAGTTCTTGAATGGAGGTGCAGTGGGAGACCAACACTAAGATTTGTGGTCCTCTTAGGAAAGGTCCATGGTAATGAATAGTTTTATGTTAGGCATGCGACATATACTATGCAGTTTAACATCATTAAATAAGGACTCATGGTGTGATTTTTAAGGTCTTACATCCATGACCATGCTAACTGTTGGATAAAAATATCTCACAGTAACATTGAAATATTTTTTGGTTGATTGTGTTTATTGAAAAATAGGGTTTCCATGATTACTTGTGGAGTCTAGAGAGTTTTTTGACTAGGAATGTTGACAAAGATCCATGAAAAAGGAATGGATTCCTTATAAGTGGTACAAAAAATTATGTACACAAGGAGACATCATTTTTTAGTATTTTTCAAATTTTTGGGGTCTAAAATTTAGAGTTTAGATATCATCATGAAAAGTGTATTTCCTTAAAGGCATTATGAAAATATGGAAAAGGCATGAGTTTCATGAATATGAGATTCATTTAGGGTGTTTTGTAAAGGATCAAAGAAAGTTGATGGTGATCTACGCGACAACGAAGAGCATCACAAATGGAAAAGGAGAGAAGCATCGCGAGTGGAACATCGCAGCTGTGTGAAGAGTTTAACAATAATCTCCATGATAATTATGGGAATCAAAAATAGAAAATTTTCCCGAAGAATTTCAAAAATGGGAGCATCGCAGAGAAAAATAGGGATCACTATGAAATGGTGATGATGTGTTTGAAAGGTTATAGAATTAATGGGAATGCCTATAAATAGGAATCCACCCCTTCAAAAAAGTATCAAGACTTAACTAAAATATTAAGGATTAGAAATCACAAATTTGGTTCACAGAGGTGGTTTGAAAAGGTGTTTCATGCAAAGAGGTTCACAAAGGCTATAAAATCCTACTGAACGTTCTAAGAATCATGAAAGTAAGGGAATTAGTGAAGGATAAGTAAGCTTTGGAAAACAAAGGATCATCGCGAAGGCTAATTGAGATTCATGAAAGAGGTGTACTTCACAAAGGATAAGTGAGCTTCATGAAAGGTAGGAGCTTCACAAAGGCTATTTGAGATTTTCAAAATAGGAGATTCGTGAAGATAATGAGCATTGTAAAAGTTGTTCAGAAGGCATTTCCTAGTAAATCTGTGGTAAAGTTGTATTCATTAGTTGGATGAAAGTGGAAATTTAATAGATCATCTATCTATAACTGAGGATGTATTAATTATTAATAATTAAGGGACCTACAAGTCTATAAACTATGGGTGTATCCCTTACAAGAGTTGTGAGAAAAGGAAGAGGAATATAATGATCCTTTCTACTGGTAGTGAGCTATATAAAGAGACATAGGGAGTGACCCTTGAGAAAGTTGTGAGCTAACCCTAAACCTTGTAAAGGTAGTGAGCCTGGGTATATATGAGATCTATCCCAAACTACCATTATTGGTAGATATCCTTAGTGGATTTGGTACAATTGGCACATTGCTATTGTATGATCCTTGGATGTATCCTAATGAGGGTGAACTAAGTAAAATTGTCATGTCTCGTGCATGATTTCAATTCTATTCATAAATTTCCATGGTAAATGGAGAGAAGAGTGTATTTTTTAACTACAAAACAAGATCCTAAGGGGTATAATTTTTAATCTTCTGTACCCTAATTCACCCCCCTCTCAGGTTATTTAACCTAATTGGTCTAATAATTGGTGTTAGAGGGAAAGGTTGAAAGTCGGTTGTTCTATCTTAGTAGAATAAATGGAGGTTGTCAATCATAAAGGGATTTCAATCTTCGATGGGAACAATTTTCAATTATGGAAGAATCAAATGCAACAATACTTAAGATCATTAGAAATGGATGTATTTACAATAGCTATGTATGGAATATTAGTTATTATCGAAAGTGGTGCTTTATCAAAAGCTGACCGAAGAGAATTGGATGCTGATGCTAAGAGAATCAATGATTTAGGGGTATCCCAATTAAATGAAATTTATACAAAAGTGATGTCATGTAAGTCCTCACATGCTATGTGGGAGAATTTTTTGAATATTTATAAGGGTGAATCAAAAGTCATAGAGGAAAAGATTTAGGTTTGATAGAACAAATATCAGGATCTAAGAATGCACCCCAATGAGTCTGTTGATACATTATTTGATCGGGTGAATGTTGTTGCAGAAGATATGCGCAGTCTCATAGAAATTATTGAAGATAATAATATTGTTAAGTAAATCTTAAGAAAACTTCCACCCCAGTTTAATTTGAAGGTTTCAGTATTAGAAGATAAATATCAAAAGGAGATGACATTGGATAGCTTATACAATACTCTTATAGCATATGAAATTAGAAATGATGATAATGATGCTATGGAAAAGGGGAAGTCTAAAGAAGTGTCATTAAAGTCCATGAAGAAGATCACTATTTAAGAAGGATATAAAGATGAAGATACGAATGAGGTGATGTCATTCATTTATTCTAATATTCAAATAGGAAAAGGAATTCTCAAAGGGAAACTCCCACTTTCATGCTTTTAATGTGGAAATATTGGACATCTTACAGCAAGGTGCCCCAAGAAGTTTCAAGAAGATGAAGAGTATGAATTTGAAATTTCCTTGAAGAAGTATTCAGTCTATATGAAAGAAAATAAAAAATTTAATATAAATTTCTTCAAAAAATAATAATATGCTTTCAAGAGAAGATGAAAATTCTGAATAAGTTGGGGAAGAAGAGATGGAGAACTACAAGGATTATAATGTATATGCTATGGTAGTAGTCATTAGGAATTACCAAACAAAGGAAGAGAAAGACAATGAATAAGAATAAGTTGAAGGAAGAGTTGAACTTCATCTTTAATTAGAAGATTCTATTGAAGAGATAAATATTTCGAGAGCCAAAATGAATAAATCCAATAAAGTGGTTCATGATACCAAACTTTATATGCAGCATTAGGAAGCAAAGAAGTTTGAGTTGAATGAAGAAATTGAAAAACTAAAGTCATCAATGCCATAGAGATCAGAAAAGGTTGTTGAGTATAATATCAATATTGAAGAACATAAAAGGGAAATTGATAGTTTGATTGACACTAAAAAAGATCAGATAAAGCGCATAAATGAACTTAAAGAGAAAGTTTTCAGCCTACGATTAAGTGTTAAGGATAAAAAAAACTCTTAACTCTTGGTATGACATCAGGAAAGAAGATAATTTAGGAAATAAAGAAGATGCAGGTGGAGCATAGAGGTATAGAAGAACAAAAGTAACAGTCAAATCCAAATGATAATGCTAATAAAGAGGGTTGATAAAAAACAAAGAGGTGTGATGATTAATGTCAGAACACAAGAATAAACTCTGAAATTGAAGATTGATTTGGGTATAAAGTAGATTTAGAATATTAGAGAACCCAAGGGATAACTAGTGGTGTAGAAGTGACATGATGGAATTCATTTTTCATTAGGTGTTATTGCTGTGGAAATATGTGATGCTCACAAAATGTGTGTTCCATAGCCAAGAGATATCAAAGGGAACAAAAAAATGAATCCAAACATAACATAATACTATAGAACATAATTCTAGGTTTATTATTTTTGGTGTGGAGGCTTTGGTCACATGGTTAGATATTGTACATCAACCATGCATAGGAATATGCCGAAGCAGAATCAAACTGGTCATAAAAAACAATTCAATAAACCACCAAGTGAGCTCAAAATGAAAAATAAGTTTACAATATTTTCATATGAAGCTATTCCATAATACACCAAGGAAGATAAATATCATTAATACATATCGGTTATGAAGTCAAAATCATGGGTTAAGAAGAAAAGAGTTGTGTAGGCAGTGGTTTCATAGTTTTTTTTAAAACATCAGATCACATTGGAATATGGATAATTGATAGTGGATATACCTCACATATGATAGGAAATAAGGATCTGGTTACTAGAATCAGGTAAGATAAAGAAGATATCATAATATTTGGCAATGATGAAGGCTTGAAATTATTGGCTCTAGAAAATAAAATTTTGGGAGAAAAGACATGAGACGTGTAGATGTGTTAGTTTCTGAAGGTTTCAATCACAACTTGCTTAGTGTCAGTCAATTATGGGACTTAGGACATTCCATAATATTTTCTAAGAAATTGTGTGTTATCAAGGAAAAAGATAGTGTATTTTTTAGGGAAAGCGTACAAAAGGGAATCACTACCTTGCGAGTGGAGAAGAAGATATGTGTTTTTTGTCCAAGGAAGAAGAAAACAAGCTATGGAATAAACATCTTTTCCATTTGACCCAAACATCCTTAGAAGATATGGTGAAATATAATGTTTATCGATACCTCCCTAGATTATCATCTGATCATACTCATACATGGGATGATTGTCAATAAGGGAAAATCATTTGATAGACATATAAGGAAAAATGGAAAAGATCAACAAAACTGCTTGAGTTGGTGCATATTGATGTGTATGAACCAATTTAACCAAGAGATATTGATGGGAGGATACACTATGTTCTCTTAATTTACAATTTTAGAAGAATGGAATGGGTATCAATCATCACCCACAATCTAAGGTGTTCAGTTGCATTACAAGACATCAATGAGAAGTTGAAAAGATGCTAAGTTAGAAAATCCAAAATATCAGAATAGATAATGGAACTGAGTTCAAAAATTACCAAGTGGAATATTATCTCAAGAAACATGGGATAAGGAAACACGTTTCAGTAGTAATAACTCCATAGAAGAATGGATTAGTTGAGAGAAGAAATCAGATTATCAACAACATGGATAGAACAATGCTCATTGAGCAAGACGTTCCGGTGAAATTTTGGAAAGAAATAGTGATGACATCAGTCTACACATTGAATAGAGCATTAATATGTCTTAAATAAGATAAGAATTCATATGATCTATGGTATGGAAATATTTTTTCATTAAAATACTTTCGAGTTTTTGGAATTAAGTGTTTTATCCTCAATAAGGAGAAACATAGGAAGTTTGAATCCCATGGAGATGAAGGAATATTTATTGGCTACTCAAAGAAAAGAAAAGCATATAAATTCTTCAATAAGTGTCTAGGAAATGTAGTTGAAAGCCATGATGTAACTATAGTGTAAAATGAGAAGAATATTCATAAAATACATGACCAGTCTTAAGAGTATAGTGATGAAGAGATAAGTAGATCAAGGGATGTTCTAGTTCTAGAGGCTTATTTAGAAGAAGATTTAGATAATAATAAGGACGAGCACAATTCTATATCTTTACAAATATAGAAGAGAAGATCCAAAATTGATATACATAACATAATTGGTGATAAAAAAGTATCAGTGAAAACAAGGAATATGAAGGCTTTACAACAAGCATTGTACTTATCACAGGTAGAGCCTAAATGTTTCAATGAAGTAGTTGGAGATGAGAATTGGGTTCAGATTATGAATGAAGTGCTTGACCAAATTGAGAATAATCAAACATGAGATATTGTTTTGAGGGAAATATATAATAATCTCATTGTGAATAAATGGGTATTTCACAACAAAATTAATGAAGATGGTGTCATAATTCAAAGCAAAGAAAGAATAGTTTGTAAAGGGAACTCCTAGATAGAGGGTATCGATGTTGATGAAACATTTACACCTATTGTAGGGCTAGAGAAAATCAGATTATTATTGTCCATAGTGGTGAAAAAAAGGTTCAAGGTTTTCTAGATGGATGTAAAGTCAACATTTTTGAATGGGGTTCTAGAAGAAGAAGTTTATATTGATCATCCATATGGTTTTCTCATTCATGAAGATGAGAAAAGAGTTTTTTGGATGATAAAGTAACTTTATGGTTTGAAGTAGAAACCAAGAGAATGGTATTCAAGACTATATCAGTTTTTGAAGAAGCTTGGTTTTCAATGTGATGGATTTGATTATAATCTATATGTCAACCATGATAGTAATCAAAGGATGAAGGTGATGTTATATATCAATGACATAATCTTTGGAGGATTAGATGAAGCAAAGTGCATAAAGTCTTATGAATTCATGAAAATTGAGTTCAAAATGTCAATGATTGGTGAAATATAATTTTTCCTTGGTTTACAGGTAACATAATTAAAGAATGACACATTCATTTCTCAATATAAATATGCTAAGGAGGTTTTTAGAAGATTTGGAATGGATAATTCCAAGGATATGACAACTCTGGTGGCTACCTAGATGAAACTGTCCAGGGATGATAAAGGCAATGCAATTAATGTTACAGAATATAGGAAAATAATTAGTAGTCTACTGTAATTGATAGCGATAAGACCTGATATTTTGTTTGCCACATGCCAAGTAGCACAATATCAAATTAATACCAAATAAATCCATATGATTGCAGTGAAAAGAATAATTTAGTATATCAAGGGCATTGTGGATTTCAACTTGATGTATAATGACAAATATCAGCCAAAGTTATTGGGATATACAGATGAAAATTTGGCCGGATCAGCAGATGACAAGAAATAAATGTCAGGAGGTGCTTTCTATCTTGGTGGATTGTGTATTTCCTAGATAATTAAGAAATATGATTGCATTTCATTGAGCACCACAGAAGATGAATATATTGCTACTGCTCAAGCTTGCACACAACTATTGTGGATGAATCAAAATCTTGATGATATGACGGTTGAAGTAAAGTATCTGATTAGAATCTACTGTGATAAATAAAGTGCTATAAATATTAGAAAAAAATACATTCTATCACTCAAGGAAAAATCACATTGAAATAAAGTATCATTTTATTAATGAGAATGTGGATCAAGGTATTATGAATTTGGAGTATGTGCCTACATACCTATAGTTTTAAGACATTTTGACGAATTACTTACCCAAATAAGAATTTGAAGGGAATCTACTGGCTCTAAGAGTTTAGTTGAATCCCCACACATGAAAATGCATGGATGTGGGACCCAATATCCCTGAGGTGTGGGGTGTTTTTCCTTAATGTAATGATATGTGTTCTTTACCCTATTGTAGGAAACAATGAATTAACCTTCAGGTTTATTGGAAAAGGGGGAGAAATTGTGGATTTTAGAAGGGAGAAAATTTCTTAATCAAGACGGGGGAGAAGTTGTTTAGTGGAGTAACAAGATAAGTGGAGTTAAAGATGATAGGTGGAGCAATGAGATAGGGGGATTTTTAACTTTAACAATGCTAAAGGTGATCAATAAAAGACTATATATCACAATAAATGAGGTTCATGATGAAAACAATTGAGTGGTTTTGGAAATAAGTGATTTATTTATGAACCTTTCATGATACTCTTGTTTCTCACACCGATCATAGATCATGTGGTCTTAGAGTATGTGTTGAGTAAATATCTGATCACTATCTAACTCATATGAATCAAATATTTGTATAATATGGAAGAATATTCAATGAAGTATCAAAATGTAAAAAGTTGCCAACAAACCCAAAGGGGGAGATTGTTAGTTAAAAATTCTTCAAGGTAACATTGTAGTATTTTTAGGTCGATTGTGTTTGATTAAAAAGTGAGTTTACATGATTAGTTGTGGATTATAGAGATTTTTTTTTTCTAGAAATGTTTTTAAATATCCATGATAGAGGAATTTATTCCATGGAAGTGGTAGAGAAAATTACGTGCACATGGTGACGTCATTTCCTAGTGTTTGCCAAATTTTTGGGGTCCAAAATTTTATGTTTGAATAGCATTGTGAAAAGTGGATTTCCTTGAAGTCCTTATGAAAATATGAAAAATGAACAAGTTTCATGAATATGGGCTTCATGAAGGGTGTTTTTCAAATAATCAAAGAAAGTTTATGGTGACCTATGTGACAACGATGAGCATCACAAACAACAAAGGGGAGGATCATCACGATTAGAGCATCGTAGAGGCACAAAGAGTTTGATTATAATCTCCACGACAAAAAAATGGATCATGAATAAATTATTTTCTTGGAGCATCACGAAAATGGGAGCATCATAGTTGAAAAGAGGTAGCATCACAAAATAGTGATGACATGGCTGGAAGGTTATGGAATTAGTGAAAATTCCTATAAATAGGCCTCTACCTCCTTTAAAAAAGTGGAAAGACTTAACAAAAATCTTAAGGATCTAGAATCACTAAGGTGGTTCATGACGGTTTTTCATTTGAAGAAGTTTGTGAAGACTATAAAAGACAACTAAATGTTCTGAGCATCATAAAAGTAAGGGAATTCGCAAAGGCTAATTAATCTTTGTGAAAAAAAGTAGCATCATGAAGGATAGTCAAGCTTCGTGAAAGTGGTGTTCTTTATGAAGGATAAGTGAGATTCGATAAAGGTAGGAGCTTCGTGAAGTCTATTTGAGCTTTGTAAAATAGGATCTTTGTGAAGGTAGTGAACATCTTGAAAGTTGTTCAGAAATAATTTCCCAATAAATCTAAGGTAAAGTGGTATTTATCAGTTGGATGAAAGTGGATATTCAATAGAGAATCTATATACAACTTAGGATGTATTAATTATCAATAATAAATGGATCTACAAGTCTTTAAACTATTAGTGGATCCCTTCTAAGAGCAGTGATCAAAGGAAGAGGAAGACGGTGATCCTTTCCTTCAGTAGTGATCTAGAGAAAGAGATATAGTGAGTAACCATTTAGAAAGAAGTGTGCTGACCCTAAACCTTGTAAAGGCAGTGAGCCTCGGTATAGACAATATCTATCCTAAACCACCATTCTTTTAAGTGATCCTTATTGGATTTGGTACAATTGGCACATTGCTATCGTATGCTCCTTGGATGTTTCCTAGTGAGGGTGAACCAAGTAAAATTTCTATGTCTCCTACATGGTTTTAATTATATTCAAACATTTATATGGTAAAGAAAGAGAAGATTGTTTTGTTTAACAACGAAACAAGATCTGAAGGGGTAGAAGTTTTAATCTTCCATACCTTGATTCACCCCCCTCTCAGGTTATCTAACCTAATTGTTATAAAAATAACCTTATTGTGAACTGACATGTCTCAATCATGTGGGGAATACTTTACTAGAGTTCCTAAGCCCACATGAGATATGATCAGTGTGAAAAAAAATGAATGAAAAAGTTTTATTTCATGAAACGAAGATGATTAAAAGGAAGGAAAGGGGGATTTTTCATCACATGGTGGCTGAGACTAGATTTATGATCTAGGAATCCCTATGTATCTCATTGGAATGAGAACCAAGATGTACCTCATTTTGGAAAATCGTGCATGTTAGATTCATGTGATGAGGAAATCAACCATTCAATTTACTGTCATGCGGTAAGGACAAAGGTGAATCAACATGAAAAATTAAGTATCCTAGCTAGACCCAAGAATATAGATCTAGGCATCAATATATATCCTATAATGGAAGGAATCAAGACACACATAGTTCTTTAAAAACTGTGCAGTTTAATGTCATATGGTATGGATGTCAGATCTGTAGTTTTAATGTAATGCGGTAAGGATGAAGGTTTCTTGATGTGATAAAAAAGGATTTCATGTGGGTTCACAGTCTTATGTCTTGTGACTAAGAAAAATATATTGTTTTTGGACCTAGTATTTGAGATCTGGGAATTACTACATATCCATTGATGACAGGAATGAATCCACAAATAATTATTGAATGGGGAGACTCCCTATGTGGATCTGACTCTCATATAGGGATAGGGTAACTTCATTTCTCTTTCGCATAGATCTATCTCGTGTTCAGTGGATAATTTATGAAATGATGCTTCCCATGCAGTTTAACATCATACAATATGGATATATCATGCAGTTTAATGTCATGTGACAAGGATGAGAGACACCATGCAATTTATAGTCTTGCTGTCAGAACTTCTTTCGTACAATTTAACGTCATTTGGTCAATATATCTTATATATAGTTTAATGTCATGTGGTCAGGAATTCTTATGTACAATTTAACATCATGTGTTTAGTATATGTTATGAATTTTAGTTTTCATTCCACTAGGACAAAAATAATTCTTGATGGAAGCTATGCAATGTATTTCTTAAGAAACCTCACATTGGTGGGGGGTGTTACATGTTCCCCATTCATTGTGGCCAATGATTAAGCTCCATTTGAATAGAACTAATTTATTATATAAGGCCCTTCAAATTTGGGTTATAGATTTAGAGTTTTCTTACCTGATATCATTTGGGGTTTGAGGTCCAATACTAGTTCTCATTGAGGGAATGAATGTTAGAGAACTTTTTTGTTGAAGGCTCATGCAATCCAATTTGGATGGACTTTGAGGTTGGGCATCATACACAACCTTTTCTCATCGAACTTCTCTAATTCATCCAACCACTTTTTTAATTTCTCACCATTTGATAGTTTTCCATAGTTAACTATTCATAGTGAGGGAAACTAGAATTCTACATCCAACACTGCTTTGGTTCCATACACCAATGAATATTGAGTTGCTTATGTAGAAGTGTGCGTGGTGGTATGGTAGGCCAAAATGCATTAAATAGCTTGTCCAACTTGGACTTCTTGTATTTGTTTACAATTTTTTGGATTATATTTTATATATTCTTCTTTAAGACCTATATTTATCCATTTTATAATACATTATGGAAGGATAAATGGTTAGACTCAATGTTGTACTCTCGATACAATTTCTCCAACTCAGTAGAACATAATTTGGTTCCTTTGTCTGTTAATATCGTGTGAGGAAATCTGAATCTGGCAATGATATTTTACTTTACTAAGTTGATGATATTATTTTTCCCAACTTCCTTGAGGGGTATTACCTTATCCCATTTTGGAAAATTAGTTATTAGTAGTTGGGATGTACTTAAACTACTTAGATGTGGATGGGGGATATGGACCCACAATATCCATCCCCCATATGAAAAAAAACCAAGAATATTTAGCCATATGTAGAAATTATAGGGGATGATGGATGATGTTTTAATGAATCTATAATGCATGAAATTTCTTGGTGAACTCCACATAGTCCTGTATCATCGTTTTATAGTAGTAACCTAGCCTCCACATTTGATAGGAGAGCATAGTCCTAAACTGGTGAGTGCCTGCATGAAGTTATTCCATGAAAAAAGGAATCTCTATTTATACTATGCATCTAAGAAGGATTCCATCAAAGCCTCATTTGTAGAGGGATTTTTGATCATTTAGACCACCCCAAAGGGTAAAGTTCACTGATCGATGTTGAATCTGTTCCCTTACAGCTCAGCCTATTTGGAGAGTCCCATTTTAGAGATAATAAATTATTGGATGCATCCATCTAGGGTTAAATATCAGTTCATCATGCCCTGGGGTGGTGTTAATATGATTGATTTATTCTATTGAATAGATTACGACTGACGAGACCATCTTTCATTGTGTGATACAGAAGACTATCGCATCCTGATCAGGGTCGGCTAGAACTTTGGCTACATTAGCCAGTGTATTGGAATGAGTGTTCTATGATTAAGGGAAATAATGAAACGTGGGTTCAAAAGGGAACTATGAAATCATTCCTTTGACATAGATGATGATATGGGCTAATTGTTTATTTTTTATGGCATATTCACCATTGATTTTCTTTATCACTAACTCCAAACCCCCTTTGATGTCCAAGTAGGCAATTTGCTACTGTAGGGATAGTTCCAAGATAATGATGAGGAATTGGTATTCTATCTCATTATTAGTGCAGTTTTTGGATAGTGATAAAGAGTAGGGAAAAATTTATTTTTCTAGAGAAACATATTCAATCTCTAAACCAACCCAATTGAGTTTCGGGTTTTCCAATATTTTACCAATATGACTTCGGGGGGTGAAATCAAAATACATCTCCCATGCCCAAGGAGTGTCATCGATATAGAAAACCTTATCATATAGTAGTTTGGTGTAAACTGGTGTACTTTATGGGGTAGGATGTGCCACAAGGAAATCATCTAGGGCCTTCACTTTCACTTCCATTCATGACACAAAATGGATGTTGTACTATTTTAGAATAAACTCCCATTGGTATAAATTCCCAATTAATATACGGAGGCTAAGGATATACTTGAGCAGGCCAATACAAGAGACCAAGTGGACATTATGGTGCTACAAGTAATGCCTTGATTTTTTCGCTGCAAAGATAAGCATGAGGAAGTTCTTCTTGACATCAAAGTATCAAGTCTTTGTACCTAAAAACATTTGGTTGAGGTAGTAGAGATAGTTCTCATTCCATTAATTATTTTTCTATTCTAGTAGATCAACAAGTGATCATTCCATGGAATACACATACAAGATGAGTGGATTTCTATCCAATAGAGTCATCAAGACAGTTGGGTGAAGCAGGTACTGATTGAGACTCTCAAAGTCTTCTTGGCAGTTCTCATCCCACCGGTAGACGATTCAATTCATCATTATCTTGGTGAAGGGGAGAAATTTTTCGACCAGGTTGGCTATGAAACACCTAAAGTAAGTGAGGTTCAATTAGATACCCCTTAGTTATTTAAGGCTCTAAAGGGGTGAAATTTTCATTATTTCACTAGTATTTATGGTGTTGACCTCAATGTTATGGTGGCATACTAAAAATTCTAGGAATTTTTCTGATGTTACCCCAAAAGTTCCCTTTAGTGGGTTCATCTTTAAACTGTGCTGCCGCAACTTTTCAAAGACTATTTGAAGATCTGTGAAGTGATCAAATCACTATTGAGATTTGACCACAAAGTCATCGACATAATTTTCAACTATTAATACAAATAAGGTATTAAATATATGATGCATGACACATTGATAAGTAGCTCTAAAATTATTTAATCCAAAGGGCATGAACTGATATAAAAAGATCCACCAAGGTGATTCGAAGACAGTGGCTTACTCATCTTCAGGTGGCATATTTATTTGATTGTACCCTAAATACCAATTCATGAAGGAAAGTTATTATAATCCAATAGTAGAATATATTAATAGTTCTATGATTGGAAATGATAAGTCTTACTTTGGGAAGTGTTGATTAAGGTCTATGAAATTGATGCAGACCCTAATACACCCATTCTTTTTCTTGACAAGAATGATGTTGGTGAGAAATCTTGGGTATTTCAATTCCCAATTTTTTTGATTTGATCATTTTTTCAACTTCCAACTCTACATTAGTATCATGAGAGGGTTGCATCATCCTTTTATCTTTCTTGAAACCTTGATGGTCATCGGGTAAGTGTAGATAGTGTGTCTCCACATTAGGGTTTAGTCATAAAATTTATGTATAATTCCAAGTGAACACATACAAATTTTGATTTAGAAATGAAATGTACATCTATTTTTCCTCAAGATAAATAGATCCACTGATCAATGTGGTCTGTGGGTCTACTTCCATTCCCATATTTACCTACCTAAGCTCATCGATGATGGTGGAGATTCCTTCCTCAAATGTGGGTGGGGAATTTCTAAGATCATTCTCTTATTCTTATACCCGAGTCCATAAATTAATTTTAATAAATGTTAAGAAATATGAGGGAATATATACCACTTTCGGGATGAGAGAGGCCATGGGAAGATAGATTTTCATCTATAACTACCAGAGTTATTTCAAAGAGATTCCAAAACTGATTATTTTCTTTTACACTATCACTGGGGAAAAGAGGAGCCTGACCATATGGGGTTAAACCTACTTCCTCGATTAGATTTATGGGCATAACATAATCACTATTGAGAATACTCTAGGACTTTGCAGGGGTGGTTTCCAATCCATTGGGGGCTACAAATTTTATATTTTTATCCACTATTGGTTGTTTTTCCTCCCTTTTGTAGAAACCTTCCTCAACATTTGTGGCTTCACAAGACTCAAAGGGTGAACTATCACCATGTAGTATGACGACCTTTCCATCTATGGGATATTTCAAACATTGATGAAATTTTGAAGGTACCTCCATGTGGCTGTTAAGATAAGTCTTCACAAGAAAGACATTATATACAATGTCTTACTAGATCACCATGAACTCAACATTAGACATGAGATCCCAAAACTAAGCTTTGATCTTGATCTTCCCAAGATTTATTTTATCACCCTCATCATACCCTTTTATGGTTAGATATATAGGAGATAAATCCATCTCTCTATATCCCAAACATCTAAGGGTATGAATTGGGATGAGGTTGATTCTAGATTCATTTTCAATTAGAGCCCTTAAAATATCAACATTTTCAAGTATTTATAAAACATATAGGGGTATAATGTGATCCTGGATGGGATCTTACTGATTTGTATCTATGAATGAGATGGAGATATGGAATTCTGATGGAATAATATCCACTTAATAAACCTTAGATACAATGAATTCTGTCTCAAACTTCTGTGTACTCTCAAGGGATTTAATGAGTTCCACTATGAGTTCTTTTAAAAGATAAATCAAAACTAGGATTGAGATCATGATAAGTAAAACCAATAACTATTTTAGAATATCATAATTTTGTGACATAGTTATGTGATTCTCTATGTGGGACTGCTCCTTATTATGTGGTTGAAAAGATAAAGTGTTGGAGGTGGACGAGTTTTATGATTATGCAGAGGTAGAGGGAGAACCTACTACTAGTGGTGTAGGTCATGCTGACCTTTCCCTTTGTCTAGGTTGATAGGACAATCTCACCCCTTTCAGATGGTCATGCAAGATGAGTGGGTATAGATGAACCCCAGAGAGCTCTGAGGCACATCCTTGCTTCTATTGGGCATGCTGGAGTGCTTTCCCATGAGTCTCATATTCATATATGTCCTCCATGGGGAGGTGACTAAGATATTGAGTCTGACTATGCCTGAGTTGTTCCCTGTTTCCTCGGATCCTGCACCTTCTGTATCCGAATCTCCATTTAGGTGTGGAGAACTCATAATCAGAGGCATATTCATTATCATATAAGGAGACTTCCAAGTGTATTACATTAACAGAACCAAATATGATATATTTTTTCTAATTAGTGTTCCATTTTTTGGGGCAGTTCCCATGATTTGAATGTTACAGGGAAGAATTCTGTAAGAGTCAGAACTTGTGTAGGAGTTGAATATGACAATTCCTCTTCTGTTTTGTATTATGTATTATGGTTATGTACACCTCTAAGAGGCGTACATGATGTCAACTCCATGGGTAAAAAATATTATAGGTTTGGGAAGCTATTCTCTCAGAGTGGAATGATCTCAGTCAACTTTCTACCAAGTCATACAGTTTTCAAACATCCACCCATGACTTACTAAGATTTTTTTCCAATTACCCTCTTCTTCTAGTTGGGAAATGGTTACACAAGTAACCTCTTCCAAGAAGTTTTACAATATAAACTATCTTGGATTAACCATTATTTAGAGGACGCCTTTAAAGATTAATAAATCCTGTATGTTGTAACCCAACCTACTATGAAAAGGGAAGTAGTCTAGATGATCAGCGAGGTTGACCTCATTGGGTTTCTTGGTCTGTAGAAACTTGAGTAAATTATTTTCCATGGATGAAATAAAATAACCTCGGACCTACTAATTTAAGAAGGGGTATTCTTTATCCATCCTCTCCTCAAATCCTAGGTGACCATGATCTCTTTTTATATTCTAGTCATGGGTGATTTTTTTATTGCTTTTACTCGATTTGAGGCATTGGATGATTCAATACTTGAATAGGTGTTTTAATAGGAACTAATACTAGTTTGAGGGTAACAAATATAGTCTTTTTCTTACTGATCCTTTCCCCCTATTCCAAAAGAATGGGATGAGATCTGGATTTGTCCCGCTGAATGTAATCTTTCAAACATTGTTCTGTTTATGAAAATTTACGTAATCCACCTAGATATTTCATTGGGATTAGGGGTGTTTGCAGATCATCCAATATATTTTCAGCACAAAGTTCCTATAATTTGTCTTTTGAGGTAGGGATACTGATTGAATTGGTAAAACCTTTCCATCTGGCTGTGAAGTTAGACACATTTTCATTTTCATGTTGCTTACAGTTTATCAGGTTGAAAATTTTCATTTTCTTTAATGTGGAGTTGAATTTGTAAAATAATTAATGAATAAGGTCTTAACATCCTATAATGGATCCTTCAGGAAGGATTATAGAACAAATAAAGGCTGTACCTATCAGAGTCTGTACAAAAAATCTCAGCTTGGTCACCTCATGCTAATCTCAAGGTCCCACCATCAGAACACATCAGGTCATGAAGTGAGTGATATTCTGTTCTGGATCTCCCATGCTGTAAAAGGTTGAGAAGTCATGATTACTGAAATTGGGTGGGGGAAAGTTTCATCCAACCATTTGGGATATGGATTCTTATTGGGCTTCACAGGTTTTATTCAACCTTCCATAACTTCCATTTGAATAATAGGGATTCAATAGCATTGAGTAATTCAGGAGGTAATACTGTTTGGGCCACTTACCATTTATAGGGAGAAGGAGGGGATTGATGAGGTGGACTTTTTTTCATATCTTGATGATATTTGATTCATGATAAGACTGAATGATCAACCTGTTAGGAGAGATTTTGTCACCGTAATAGAGGGAAGTTGTAATCATTTTTGAGTTCCTCATTTATGTTGATGGTATTTCTGGATCTAGAGTCGGCCTGATGCTTAGATTCCACTCTTTTAGGTGGATCATCAATTTCCTAATTTATGGGAGGAAGGTTATTCATTCCATCCTAAAGATGATACCTAGTGGGAATGTTTCCCCTAAGTAACTCCTCATTGAGTTGTCTGAGATTTTTTATCTCATTCTCATATTATTCTAATTTCTCCTCCATGGAAGGAATTTTAGCTCTTTTAGGTGAATATTGGGATATGACCACTTATTTCTCTTTTATCCTTGATAGTGTTCCAACATAGAGGTGTTAACTCAATATTTAGAGGTTTTAGGTTTAGGATTCTCCTTTGACCCCTCATATGTGTAGCCTTAGTTGGTGCATCAAAATCACTTTCATATTGAGGTATATTTTCCATATTTTATCCCTATGAATTTTCATATTGATCCACATTATCATTTGTGTTGATGATGAATACATTCATAGAGGTTTATTGGGAAATTTTAGTTATCCCATTACTCTCAACACAATTGGGTGATTCTAAACTTCTTGCATCATGGTCATTTTTCTAACCCCTGGCCATATTAGAACTTTTTGGATTATTCCCCCTATGGGGTTTGATTACATTTTCTGTACGCTCCTCCCATCCTGATATATAAATAGTTGTAAGAACCCGGTTCTTATTCTTGAGGTATGAGTTTCTTCGTTTCCTTTTTCCTTAAGAGTTTTTGAGAAAATAAGGAAAATGGGGAAAAATCCCAAATTTTGTGGGTACACACTGTGTACTTTTCCACACGCTGTATACTTTGTCCATGTGGGATGAGTACATAGGGCGTGTAGCCCTATTGGCAATGAAAGGTGTAAAAACCAACTACACGCCATGTAGTGGGTATTTATACACCTTGTAGTCAGTCAGTAGGTGAATAGTAAGGCAGTAGGAGTAGGCACCAGTTGAGCGACAGTACACACCGTGTATTTGGGAAATACACGCCGTGTACTCATGTCGATAGATGAATAGTCTGACGGTGGAAAAAGTAGCCGCTAGAGGAACAGTTAAATGAGAAAAGTACACGCAGTGTACTTGAGAGTACATTCCGTGTAGTTTATTTTTTCTCTTAAAATGGGCAGTAGCCTCATCTGTTCACAGAGGAAGCTTAGAACGTCGTTGGAGCTCAGGAGGACGACCAGAGATTCAGAGATCAGCTAACTGCACACCAGGAATCCGTTTCCGTTTCTTCCGATCACGTTGGAACCTCACGGGTGAGTTCTACCTTCTCCTTGTGTTGTTCTTACCAATTCTTCCTCTAAGGGATGCTATTTTCCTTTGAAAGGGAATTCTTTTATCCTAGATCTACGCCATTCTTAGATAATTCGGGAGGCTTCGTTCACGTATATCGATTAGAGACGATCAAGGTAGGTGGTCTGGTGTTTAAATTCCAACTGCTGTGTGTTTTGTGTACCACTGTGATACGCGCCCATGTTGGGGGTGTCGTATGGCTGATTCCTTGCATAATTAAATACCTATAATTGCATAGGTAGTTTAATGAATATGTATAACTGTTGTTTTGGATCACTACTTGGATCCAGGACCACCCTGAGGGTGCGTTCCTCTGTTTAGCCATTTGGCCAAGTTACCTGAGGGTATACCGTAAAATTTAGCATGCTTTAAATTGCCTTGAGAGGAATTTTATATAATTTATTACTTATCTATTGGGATCGTCCCGGTTATTTGCGCCTGAGGGCAGTGTTCTATTTATCCTGAGGGAAGTGACCTATTTAGCCTGAGGGCAATGTTCTTTTTAGCCTGAGGGCATTGTTTGTTTAGCCTAAGGGAAAGGTACTGCTTAGCCTGAGGGAAATGTTCTATTTCACCAGAGGGAAACAATTCTTATGACTGAGGGCAGTGAATTCTGTTCCTGAGGGAAATATCTCGTACGCCTGAGGGAAATCTTCGATAGTGTGAGGGCAATCCTGAGGGCGTGGTTTTATTATATTAGCCTCAGGGCAAGGTTCTGATTGGCATGAGGGATTGGTACAGATGAGCACAAAATGTTATTAAATAGAATGGTTAAATGATTATTAAAATGACAATATGACTGGTAAAGTTAGTTACTTTTGAGTACTGCTTAGTTTATTGCATTTACTATTGCACACTGCTGTTTCACATTCTCATTGACAGTTGGGCACATGCCTTTGGTGGTTGCCTACTTGGATTTATTTCTCACACCCTATTTGGGTCATGTCTTCAGCCCAAAAAGATTACATTTCTATAGGTATGGATAAGGGAAAGGGTCCATATACAGGTACTTGATTGTAGCAGAGGAGTATGAGAGCGTGGGACTGAGCTTAGGCTTGCGATGCTGCTGCGTTTTGTTTACTCTGCTTTGTTTTGTTTGGTTGTACCCTGTACTTTGAGTTGTATTGTATTGTATTGTAGTGTATCTTGTTCTGGCTGTTTTCATAGAAATAGTGACACGTTGCATCTTTATATACATGGATGATGGTTCTGTTTTACTTTAGTTGTCCATTTCAGTTGGATATTGTTTACTACTTCCACTGTTGTATGTTTATATATTTTATTCCGTTGCGCTACACTTTGAAAAATAAGGGCATAGTTTCCCCACTATCAGACCTGGGCCCTCACTGCTAGTTGACAGCCTCTAACATTTGGGGAAATGTGCTTGAGGTCATGTGACCAACCGGGTTCGGGGCACCCGTTGAGTGGCACCCAGATCTGGGATGTTATAAAGTGGTATTAAAAGGGTTCTTTTTATTGACTTACTATTTGGAGCCTTATTCAGGGATAGGATGGAAATGGTAGTTGGTAATAAGCTGTGCCTGGGAGTTGCTAACCCATGTACAGGGAAAATCCAGTCTACCTTGGTTATTGCAATTTTTCTGATTTTGCAATTTTACAGTTTATTTGATTTTCACCATTGGGTGACACACTTGTGGTGTGTTGTTATATTTTTATATTGGGTTCTACTTAGTTGCAACCTGATGAGATGAGGGTATGACATCTCATGCATCATTTAGGCACATGCTATAAATCACATGTCATGCATTCTTCCATGCCATGTAGGTGCATTAGAAATTGCATGTTGTTGTGATAGCCGTTGTGCTAGAAACGCATGCAGTTGTGATAGATTCTTTGATAAATACCTACTATTTGATAAGGTATTTTTGTGTGAGGCATTGATAGAATGAATTCCAAACTTTGGTTATTGAGGAGTATGGGCCCTCAGTGACCAGAATTTGGTGGATCATTGGTTGTTTACCTTATTTATAACATAGAAAAGATGCCAAGATTTGATTAGCGAGGAGTATGGGCCCTCACAGATCATAATTTGTCACTTAGGTGTTGTTTCAGGGTTTTTTCTAGGTTCCAGAGTATTTTCGGAGGCTTATTATCCAGAAAACCCAGGATACATACCGTGTAGTTCTATAATTACACGCCGTTTAAACTTTCGTCTGGGAAGAAATGAAAACTTTTTAAGTACAGGCCGTGTACCCTCAGTACACGCTGTGTAGTCTCTTCCCATGTCATAGATTGTGTGGGCGGGGACACGGGGTAAGGAATGACTTGGGGAAAACACACCGTGTACCGGTTGTAAACGCTGTGTAGTTTAGACCCAGTGTCCACCCGTGTAACTAACAACACAGAAGACGAAACCTTAATACATACATGCCGTGTTCACATTGAACACACAGTGTAGTCTAACCCATGTACCAGGCCATGTCACTAACAACACGGGTCTGTGTTACCTCTTCTTGAACACGCCGTGTACCTGTGGGACACGCCGTGTAGTCTTGATTGGAGAAAGACCGTGTGGACCTGGCCATGTGGCTGGGAAGACGGAGTGGTGTACATGCCGTGTGCGGGTGTAACACGCCGTGTATTATTAGGTGAGTAGTCGGCCATGTCACGAATGACACGGGAAGTTGGAAATTAAAACATACACACCGTGTAGATGTTATACATGCTGTGTAGTCTTGTTCAGAAGAGAGCAATGTGGCTAAGCCGTGTATAAGGACCCGGGCATGGGAAGAAAAGTTAGGTACATGCCGTGTAGTTAATATACATTCTATGTAGTCTTGTTTTGAAAATCTTGAATGCCTTCTTCCTCCTGTTCCCTTTTTGGTCCCCTAGTTTTTAGTCTTTGATAAACTTAAATCTAAGGCATGTTTTTGACCTTGTAGAGTCATTCCGCTGAGACGACCACCGGTTGTTTGCCAAGAGAGTGGCAACGATTATACTCCGGATATTGTAGGCCATGGGATACCAGTTGATCCTCCAGCAGTGCCAGGTGCGGCACCAACCATTATACTAGACGCAGGCACAGAGGCGTAGTTCCGTGAAGGCTTCATACAGTTCATGCAGACCTTCCAGGGAGCACCACAGGCCGCAAATCTATGTTAGAGATGACGCGTATATTCCAGCAGCGGCATCCGCCTACATTTTCAGGGGATGGAGGACCACAGGCTGCAGAGCCATGGATGGATTCAGTGCAGACTATTTTCAAGCATCTGGAGACGCCTCTAGGGTGAAGGGTCAAGCTTGCTATATATATGCTGCATGATTCCGCCAAGAGGTGGTGGGATGTTACCACCCAATTAGAGAATCACAGAGACATGGTGTGAGAAGATTTTCAGGTAGTCTTCTATGACTTTTTCTTTCCGGAGATGCTGCGGGCAGATCGAGCTCAAGAGTTCTTGAATCTGCAGCAGGGTGCCATGTCAGTGATGGATTATTCTACTCGCTTTACCATGCTTCAGCATTTTGCACCCGTTCTGGTGGGTGATGAGATTTTGAGGGCCAGACTCTTTGAGTATGGTCTTCGATATGACATTCGAGCACTAGTGAATGTTTTCAGGTTGCCGAAAATGCATTCTATTGTGAACCAGGAACTGATTAATAAGCGGAACCTGTGGGAAGCTAGTGGTGTGGGCCAGGGTGGTTTGACACCAGTTTTTGGTACTATTTCTACCAGGAAGAGGAAGTGACAGAGGAGTTTCTATCATGGTGGCAGTACTAGCTAGGCGATTACTTCAGGTGGCCCAGTCATTTGCTACCATTGTGGTAGAGAGGGGCATAAGAGACCTCAGTGTCCTCGAGTCCTAGTGGAGTGCTGAGCTTGTAGCAAGATGGGTCATCTGCAATGATTTTGCAGGTAGTTTGTACCAGTGGCTAGTGAGAGGGGTTCTGTGCAGACTCCGCATGCGGGAGTAGGACCAACAGCTTCTTACCAGTCAGGCAATTGGGATACATTAGGACGTACAGGAAGGGGTGGTGGTTGTGGTCGTGGTAGCTAAACACCAGGATATTAGAGGCAGTAGGGCAGGATAGCTCAGTGTAGCCAGGCTGTGTCGCAGGGCCGCGACATTGAGTAGACATATGCAGTGCAACAGACCCAATAGGAGCAGGATCCCGGACCTTCTAATGTCAGAGGCACTATTCTAGTAGCTTCTGTTTTATCTTCTGCACTTTTCGATATGGGTGCTACACATAGATTTATATCTGTACCCATTGTAGATAGCCTTGGGCTCTGTGTTTCTTATTCTCCCGATTTCATGACGCTAGACAATTCGTTGGGAACTAGAATGGCTAGTGTGTGTCAGTGCAAGGAGTTCCCCTAGAGGTTGTTGGGTGTCACTTTCTATGGGACCTCTATGTCTTGGAGATGACAAGCTTTGATTTCATTCTCGGGATGGACTGGTTGGTTCCCTTTCAAGACTATATGGATTTATATCGTTGTAGGGTGAGTTTCACGTCACCAGAGGGCGGAGAGTTTCTATACAAAGGTGAATGGGATGTCCAGGCGAGTCGAGCTGGACCTGAGCATCATGGGCAAGGTGGTGTGACAACCCAGATTGTGAGTTTATATCTGGATGATCAGGGGACTTGTCAAAAGGATTTCCCTCCAGTGGTTGATCATTTCAGGGATGTCTTCCCAGATGACTTTTTGGGTCTACCTCTGAAGAGAGGTGGATTTATCTATTGAGCTTGTGCCAGGAGCAACACCGGTGTCTATTCCTCCTTATAGGATGGCTACAACAAAGTTTCAATAACTCAAGAGACAGTTATAGGAGTTATAGGCAAATGGTTTCATCCGACCCAATACTTCTCCTTGGGGTTCCCCTGTCCTTTTTTCAAAGAAGGAAAATGGTATCCTCAGACTTTGTGTTGATTATCGGAAGCTGAACCAGTTGATGGTTAAGAATCGATATCCCTTGCTGAGGATTGATGATATTTTGATCAACTTAGAGGTGCACGAGTGTTCTAAAATATTTAATTGAGATCCAGATATCATCAGTTACGCATTAGACCATCAGATATACCGCTTACAGCTTTTCGGATCAGATATGGTCTATACAAGTACTTGGTTATGCCATTTGGACTCACGAACGCACCAACAGTTTTCATGGATCGGGTGAATCGTGTGTTCCACCCTTATCTGGATTATTTTGTGGCAGTCTTTGTGGATGACATCTTGGTGTACTCTCACACTCGACATGACCATTCTACCCATCTTGAGATCGTATTGAGTACACTGAGAGAGCATCAACTATATGATAATCTCTCAAAGTGCCACTTTTGGATGGACCAGATACACTTCTTGGGTCATATCATCTCAGAGGCAGAAGTTGCCGTGGACCCAGAGAAATTGAGAGCAGTAGTTTCCTGGGAGCATCCTAAGAACATGTTTGAGATATGGAGTTTCTTGGGGCTGGATGGTTACTACAGGCGCTTTATACAGGACTTATACTGCTTAACAACACCATTGACGGGGTTAACTAATAAGGGTGTGAAGTTCATTTGGTCAGAATCTTGTGAGACAACCTTTCAGGAGCTGAAGGTAAGGTTGACATCAGCACCAATCCAGATACTTTCAGAGCAAGGGAAGAGCTATACAATTTACTGTGATGCATCGGGTATTGGGCTGGGAGCAGCGTTGATGCAAGGTGATCGAGTAGTTGCATATGGGTCTTGGAAGTTGAGGCCACATGAGAGGAATTTCCCGACGCATGATCTCGAGTTGGCTACAGTTGTTCATGCGTCGTGCTATTGGATACATTATCTCTTGGGAAAGCATTTTTTGGTTTTCACTGACCACAAAAGTCTCAAATATATATTTACCCAGCGTGACTTGAACTTGAGACAGTTAAGTTGGGTTGAATACCTTCAGTCCTTCGATTTTGATCTTTCCTATACACCGGGTAAGGTTAATGCAGTTGCTGATGCACTAAGCAGGAAGGCTCAGATACAGGTAGTGCAGGAGGCCAGTGATGAGTGGAAGCTTATGGCCTTGTTCTCTGAGATGAATTTGGAGGTTCATGACAGTTAGGGGCAGGACTGTCTTTCTTCCTTAGCTGTGACCTCTACCCTCCTGGATAGAGTGAGGATGAAACATCTATCTGATTCAGAAAGCCTCATTCTATGGGAGTCGGTGGCAAGTGAGGACCCTCCTCCTGGATGGACGATAGGAGATGATGATGTATTGTGTTTCCATGGATGAGTATGGGTTCCAGGGGATATACGCGAGGAGATGATGTGGGAGTTTCATGATTCAGCTTGGGCAGTGCATCTAGGAGTTACCAAAATGTACCATGACTTGAGACATCAGTATTGGTGGCTGGGTATGAAACGGGAAGTAGCTGGTTTTGTTACTAGATATTCCACCTGTTAGCAGGTGAAGGCAGAGCATCAGAGGCCAGCTGGACTGTTACAGCAGTTACCTATTACGGAGTGAAAATGGGATGATGTCATAATGGATTTCATGACTGGGTTGTTGAGGTCACCTCAAGGTAGTGATGTCATGTGGGTTGTTTTAGACAGACTTACGAAGGTAGCTCACTTTTTTCCAATCAAGGAGAACTTCGGTGTCGACGAGCTTAGAAAGTTATATATCCGAGAGGTCTTATGTCTTCATGGGGTCCATCATTCTATCGTTTCAGATAGGGACGCCCATTTTACATCTCATTTCTGGCAGAGTTTTCAGAGGGCATTGGGTACACAGGTGCTTCTGAGCACAACTTACCACCCTCAGACCAATGGCCAGTCAGAGCGTATGATACAGGTGCTTGAGGACATGATGTGCGCATGCGTCCTAGACTTTGGGGGCTCTTGGGAGAAGCATATACCCGTAGTCAAGTTTTCCTATAATAATAGTTTTCAAGCAATTATCAAGATGGCACCTTACGAGGATTTATATTGTAGGCCATGCCGATCACCCTTGTGCTGGTTAGAGGTAGGTGAGGCAGCTTTTTTGGGACCATGCCTTGTGCAGGAGACATCAGAGCAGGTTCAGTTGATATAGAAGCGGATGACTACTGCGCAATCTCGATAGAAATCTTATGCTTATCGCCGCAGAGGACCCTTGGAGTTCGTGGTCAGGGAACAAGTTTTCTTGCATGTTTCACCGAGGTTGGGACACAGGCGAATCAGGAGATAGGGTAAACATTCACCGAGGTATGTGGGACTGTTTGAGATTCTGAAGAGAGTCGGGCCGGTTGCCTATCGGTTGCAGTTACCAAAGAGGTACCGGGCCATGCACGACGTCTTTCATGTATCTCAGCTGCACCGTTATCATTCAGACCCATCTCACGCCTTTCAGCCCGAGGAGGTTGAGATTTAGATCGATGAATCCTTCAAGGAGCATCCGATTCGTATCGTTGATAGGATCACGAAGGTCCTCTGAGGCCGGTCAGTTCCTCTCATACTGGTGCTATGACAGTATAGCCGAGTGCAGGATGAAACCTGAGAGCGGGAGACCGACGTACATGCTCAGTGGCCAGATTTGTTTTGAGCTTTATATTCGCCACCCTTGGAAGGGAAATTCAGGGACGAATTTCTTTAAGAGGGGAAGTTTGTAAGAACCCAGTTCTAATTCTTGAGGTATGAGTTTATTCTTTTCCTTTTTCCTTAAGTGTTTTTGAGAAAATAAGGAAAATGGGGAAAAATTCCAAATTTTTTGGGTACACGTCATGTACTTTTCCACATGCCGTGTACTTTGGCAGTGTGGGATGAGTACACAGGGCGTATAGCCCTGTTGGCGATAAAAGGTGTAAAAACTGACTACACGCTGTGTAGTGGGTATTTACACGCCGTGTAGTTAGTCGGAAGGTGAATAGTAAGGCAGTGGGAGTATCCTCCAGCTGAGCGACAGTACACGCTGTGTATTTGGGAGATACACGCTGTGTACTCATGTCAACAGATGAATAGTCCGACATCGGAAAAAGTAGCTGCCATAGGAACAGTTAAATGAGAAAAGTACACACCATGTACTTGAGAGTACACGCCGTGTACTTGAGAGTACATGCCCTGTAGTTTGTTTTTTTCACTTTAAATGGGCAGTATCCTCCTCTATTCACAGAGGAATCTTAGAACATCATTGGAGCTCGGGAGGATGACTGGAGCTTCAGAGATCAGCTGACTGCGCACCGGGAATCCGTTTTTGCTTCTTCCGATCACATTGGAACCACACGGGTGACTTCTCCCTTCTCCTTGTTCTGTTCTTAACAATTATTCCTCTAAGTGAAGTTATTTGAATTTGAACAAGAATTTTTTTATCCCAGATCTACGTCGTTCTTAGACGATTCAGGAGGCGTCGTCCACGTATACCGATCAGAGATGATCGAGGTAGGTGGTCTGGTGTTTAAATTCCAACTGTTGTGTGTTTTGTGTACCACTATGATACACGCCCATGTTAGGGGTGTCGTATCTATTAGGCCTTGAGTAATTAAATACCTAGAATTGCATAGGTAGTTTAATGAATATGTATAACTGTTTTTTGGGATCACTGCTTGGATCCAGGACCACCCTGGGGGTGCGTTCCTCTGTTTAGCCGTTTGGCCAGGTTACTCGAGGGTATATCGTAAAATTTATCATGCTTTAAATTACCTTTATAGGAATTTAATATAATTGTTTTCTTATCTATTGGGTTCGGCCTAGTTACCTGCACTTGAGGGCAGTGTTCTATTTAGCCTGAGGGCAGTGTTCTATTTAGCCTGAGGGCAATGTTCATTTTAGCCTGAGGGCATTGTTTTTTTAACCTGAGGGCAAGGTACTGCTTAGCCTAAGAGAAATGTTCTATTTTTCCTAAGGGAAACACTTCTTATGCCTGAGGGCAGTGACTTCTGTGCCTGGGGGAAATATCTCTTACGCCTGAGGGCAATCTTCGATAGCCAGAGGGCGTGGTTTTATTATATTAGCCTGAGGGCAAGGTTATGATTGGACCAAGGGCTTGAAACCGATGAACACAAAATGTTATTAAATAGAATGTTTAAATGATTATTAAAATGGAAATATGACTAGTAAAGTTAGTTACTTTTGAGTATTTCTTAGTTTATTGCATTTACTATTGCACACTGCTGTTGCAAATTCTCACTGACAGTTGGGCACGAGCCTTTGGTGGTTGCTTACTAGGATTTATTTCTCACACCCTATTTGGATCATGTCTTCAGCCCAAACAGATTACGTTTTTATAGGTATGGATAAGGGAAAGGGTCCCTATACAGTTACTTGATTGTAACAAAGGAGTAGGAGAGTGTGGGACCGAGCTTAGGCTTGCGATGCTGCTGTGTTTTGTTTACTCTGCTTTGTTTTGTTTGGTTGTACCTTTTACATTGAGTTGTATTGTATTGTATTGCAGTGTATCCTATTCTGGCTGTTTTTATAGAATTAGTGACATGCTACATCTTTATATATATGACCGCTGGTTCTCTTTTAGTTCAGTTGTCCATTTCAGTTGGATATTGTTTACTGCTTCCGCTGTTGTATGTTTATATATTTTATTCCGATGCGCTACACTTTGAAAAATGAGGTCATAGTTTCCCCACTATCAGACCTGGGGCCTCACTTCTAGTCGGAAGCCTCTAACATTTGGGGAAATACGCTTGAGGTCATGCGACCAACCAGGTTCAGGGCACCCGTTGAGTGGGACCCGGATCCAGGATGTTACAATAGTGACCTTGAGGGAGTTTATGTTGTTCTTGCTAAACTGGACCCAAATAGAGGAGCTTTGTCTTTTAGTGGGAGGAATAGATGGGATTCCGACAATTGATATTTACCTCCAACCTGGATAAGACTGATTCCCACCATGGTGATGGTGATGATGAAAATTTCCCCAGCCATGTGGGATGGGGATTATTCAGAGATGCCATTGGAATTTTTTGATCATTTTATTAAGGATATTATGATTCTAGTTTAGGATTTTATGATTCCTAGGATGGGAATTGAGATATAAATACCCCCATCTCTATAAGTTAGGGTTGATATAGAGTCACCACTGATTTATCTGGGACCCTATAGGGATGTGATAGACCCGGTGATGGTGATTGAGATAAAAATGACCCTATCCCTATGGGATGGGGTTGGTTTGTAGATACTTCTAATATGTCCTAAATCCGCTCAGGGATTTATCACACGAGGGGTGAAGGTAGTGGTAAATTTTCCCCTGACCAAGTGGGTTGGGTTTTTTCTTATACGGCTGCTATAGTAGCTATTTCTATGACCCATATGATTTGACATTACTGTGTTCATGTATGAGATGAGTTAAAGGGAATCCCATGATGAGAGTCATTTTCTATGAGAATCTTCCAGGTTATCCATATATTTGAGTTCTATGTATGAAATTCATTCCCATTGTTTTGAGGAGCCTAGTTCAAAGATCTATTGGTGGCCCTATCCCTCCATTTTTGATGTCTTTTCATCATAAAAGTGGAGGAATTCCATTGCAGTGACCAATTGGATAACACATTACCCTATCCCATGATCTCATCAAATGATATGGTGTTAAAAGATTCCAACACTCCACACTTTCTTCATCATTGAATACAGATACATGAATAGGATTTAGTGATCAGTTTCTAAAGAGTTGTGATGTAATGGAAGAAAGCGTATTGTATATTTACACTGTGCCTTTTTAGTTTCAGGTCATGTTCCATGGACATAATATCTAGTTCTTTCTGAAAATAGATTATACTAATGGTATGAATGTGACCCTCATATTCTGGATAAGGGATGTGTCTAGAATTTAACCTATGATGATGCACCCACATATTTTTGGCATAGATAAGGAATGTACTCCTTATATAGCTCATATGGGATCTCATAGTCAGATGTGGAGAGGATCCAAAACACGGTTGGGAGGTTTTTTGAAGATAACTATCTCCATATATCACTGTCAAATTCCTCTTTATTATAATTACACGACTCCACTTGGTCATACCACACAAGTTGTTTCTCGGGGTCTCCTACTGACCATGGTGAAGGTTTGATGGATTTTGACGAGGAACTATATATGGTTGAACCCAATGTTCTAAGTACCTCTCTATATGAAGGCATCGGATTTTTGAGAACCTCTTTATACATAAGTGTCCAGGCAAGGGAAGGTTTTCCTTGTCTGAGGGAGATATCACCGTGAGGAAGTTAACCATAGTGGATGTCAGAAGTAGAGTCCATATGATCCATATCAACACCACCACAAGGAGTAATATCATATTAATTATCATATTTTGCTACATTTTATGAGTTAACAGATCCTTGAGGTGTTGCAGATATGTGTCAAACATCTTCAAGGACACTGACATTGAGTAGTTTAGGAATATGAGCCTCATTATATGTCGTGGATGGAATATGTAGACCTGAATTTTGAGGATGTGCAGGGATATGGGCCTATTGTATAACAGATTCCAAAATATTTTGATAACCGTCTGATGCTATGGGAATATGAGCCTTTTTATAAGAAGATATTGAAGTATGTTAGTAACCTCTTCACTGTTAGTAGGAATATGATCCTACCTATTGGTGGTTACTGGAATATTCCGACCAAACATGGCTGAAGTGGGGACATAATCTCAGTTCAAATATTCATTCCTTACTAGAATATTCTGATGGACCTCCAGAATGGGAGGAGGGATATGAACCTCCTTCTGTATAGCCTCTATAGGATACTGGTGCAATTGTTCATCGATTAAAGTAGGGATATTAGCCTAGATTCCACGAGCTACTAGAATATTAAAATTAGCTTCACTGATAGGAATATGAGACTTCCCTAAGGCGTGTCCCAATATCACTTAGTGGGCCCTAGTTGGAGCAAGGATATGAGCCCAATTATTTGCATTTGTAGTATGCCGAAAATCATTTTTGACATGGATATGAGCTTGTTCCGAGGAATGTGACACTCTCACTTGATGATCCCTAATTGAAACAAGAATATGAGCCTATTATGGTGCCTTTGGAGTATACACCTGATATTTTTCTATAGGAATTTGAACCTGTTATGGGGAATATGACTCTCTCACTTGGTGATCCTCGATTAGAATGGGAATATGAGCCCAATCTGGTGCCTCTTCCATTATAGGAATAATATGACAATCCTCCTAAATGGGAGTAAGAATGTGAACTTTCTCCTAAGTATCCACTTTTTCATACTGATTAGAGTGTTGTGCTTCCCTGGATATAGGAATAGTAATATATTCTAGTCCCTGTATCTATACCAGTGCTAGAATATACCGATGGAGTTCTTCATCTGTTACTTGAATGAAGTGATATTTTAGAAAAGTGTGCACATGCATATAGGGCATCAAATTTTTTTGTCTAAAATATATTTTGGCAGATATCTTTGATTGAAATGGGAATATGATCCCACTCCTATCCTCATCATGGAATTATAATACTCATATGGGCTTCATGAATTTTGGAATGAATATTTAGATCCCCCAAGATTTTTGTAAGAATATATCCACATACTTGATCAGAGTGAGTAAGGATATGAGCCTGCTCACTGGATACCACTAGAATGTGCTGGAATGCTTCATTAACAGGAGTGGTAATATGACCCCCTCCTAGATTTTCATATTTTTACATTCCCAATGTGACTTCTTTGGTTCCTGTGTATGAGCTTCATTGGTGGAAATGTGTCCAGTGGTTCCCTCAGAAGGTGATTGAGGGGCACCAGTGAGATGATGCTAGTGATAGTGGTTGATAGGATCCCTCTTTAGTAGATCTTTAACTGGAATGGAGACATAATTGACTCCTTGATCCAATTTAATCAAATACTAAAGGTGGTTATTTTCATGATTCGAGGATAAGCTTACGAAGCGATTGGCAGTGGAGTTGAGCACTAATGGTTTCACAACATCTTTTTTTGAATGATGCATACTCATTAGTTTCAATGTATGGAGACCCTTTCATGAATAATCATGGGTTTTGATCATACCATGTTGATGGTATTACCGAACCATTTCATTTTCCACCCGACACTGAAGGTGTTAGGTGGGTGAGGTTGTTCAACAAGTCACTGGGGTTGTTGCCATAGATAATTTTCCCAAACATTTTTTGGACGAAGACATGATCTCGGGTCAGGGTGTTATTTGTGAGAGTAGTATCTCTAGTCCTGAAGACAATAATTTATGAGGACACTAATTAGTATATAATTCCAGACTTGATACTTTCTCAATCAAGTATGAATAGGTAACACAATTTTCCTTTCCTATTCCCATTTTTCTATTCTTCTTACCTGAATTTTTCATGGTGAGAATGGAATATTTCATGAGAACCTTGATTATATAGTATTTTGCATTAGGCATTCATTTTTTTTGTGTATGAGGTGAAAAATGAAATGGTATGATGCATGGTTGACCAATCATTAATATTGTTTGAGAGTTTCACATTGAGTTCACCATTTTTTTTCATGGAAAGTTATGTACGGTGTGGTTCCCCAAGCTTAGGATACATGATGGCTAATGCCTATAGTTATTTTGTTATATTTTTCATTACAATATTTTACATTGGGTTTTCCACCTATTTTTTCCTTCTAAAATTTCTTTGGGCCCAAAAATTGATTATAGGGGGTTGATTGTGTTTCAAAATCTTCCACATTGGGTTCACCATTTTTTAATTCTCTATAGAAACTCCCAATGGTTACCACAACCATAAATGAGTACAAAATTTCTTTACAAAGGTAGTAAATCAGTTGGGATTTCAAACCCAATGGATCTTAGGAACTCACATTAGTTAAGTGTATTAGAGTTTAGGCTCATCACACCCTTTTAGGTGGAATTGTTTCCTACTCCAAGACCCTCTTATAGATTTAATATATGTTTTTGAATCTCTTCTTAATCCCCATACATGTCCAGTTACCTTAAAAAATGATCATGTGTTGAATCCGTCCATGTGAAAAGGGGGTTCTATTAATGAGTCCATCTATATGTATCTGAGGTACTCCATATGTTCCATGTTAATGGTTAGCTTCATATATTTTGAATCCATATAACCAGTCACTCTAGAGTTAACTTCCATCCAAGGAGGTGATTAATATCTTGTGGATGGGATTGAAACTTTATGGGGCATCCTATGTATCCTATTAATAATAGAAATCAAAACCCACATGGTTTGTTGAAACTATATAATTTAACATCATATGGAAATGAAATATATTAGGGAACTAGGTATTGATCTCTATCCTTAGTAATATATCCTACATATCATACTTATAATAGGAATCAGAATCATCATAGTACATTTGTGCCCTCAGGACTTACCCTGAGGTGGATTACATTCTATGGGTGTAGTCATATCATGCCATTAATTTGGGATTATACAATGAGGTTTCCCTAGACGATGGATATTTATGATGAAAATGATATGGTTGTTACATATCCTAAAGCCCAAGTGATCCATGCTCAGTTTGAGAAACAAGGGGTAACAAGTAATCAGTCTCACTGTATATGGATGAGGGAATTATGAATTAAGGTAGTCCTTATGACATGTTTGATATGGATATTGGGCCATAGCAAGGTGTATTATGTATCATGTTTATGATAAGAATTAGAGTCATTGTAGTTTATCTAACTCTCAATCTGCTGATGGATGAGGAAGAAAAATGAAACCATAAGATAGTTTGAATCTCATGGGTGTGAATTTTAGAGACATAGAGTGACTTAAATTGTAGTGGATTCCTATTTGAGTTGGGTAATTAGGAAGTAATCATACATATCCTATTTATATAAGGAATTAGAGTTATCATAGTTTGATTGGGGGTATGCCCAAATATATCCACTGGACAAGTTTATCATGACTCAGAAAGTTTACTTGACATGTCCTAATTAATACTTAACATATATTGATTGTATAATTTAAATTTATGAGGTGTATATATGATATTTCTAATTATTTCTTAACATTTACTAGTTTCCTAGCAGATATTCCCAAAGACAATCGCATGATCTTGTTGAATTATCAAAAGGAAATCACTTAATCTGAATGGAATGTCTAGAGGACATCAAATGATCAAGTATAACATGCTTAGAGGGTGTCACATGATCAAGGATGACATGTATGGAGGGTGTCACATGATTAAGGATGATATATGTAGAGGGTGTCGCATGATCAAGGCCGACAGGTCTGGAGGGTGTTGTATGACTTAGTTGGAATATCTAGATGGAATCACATGATCAAGACTGACATGTACATAGGGTGCCACATGATCAAGGAACAATTTTCTAGAGGGTGTCACATAAAACATTTTACATATCTGAAGTACATTTCATGATCTATATGACTTGTTTGATAGTCATCATATGATCTGGATGAATTGTTCGGGGGGGGGGGGGCATCGTAAGAACTGGATGGTATGTTCTAGTTCCACTGCATAACCTGGATGACATGTATGGAGGAAATTGTATGATTTGAATGGAAATCCCAAAGTAATTTACAAGACTTTAGTTTCATTCTATGATAGCTTCTCAAGTCTTTCTTGAAATTCACAAGTTACATCACATGATCTAAGTGGAATGTCGATAGAGTGTCGCATGACATGGGAAACATGTATTGGTGATATCAAATATCTTGGTTAGATCATGAAAAGAACATGAATATTGCATATATATTATCATTTTTATAATCCTCAAAACTTTTTTATTCTTTTTCCAGTATTTATTTTCACATGTGTCTCAATATTTTTCTAGTGCTATCTTATTTTAGGTTTTTGCGCGACCCAGACAACATGTGAGACCTCATTCGTATGATCTAGATGAAATTACAGAAGTTCCTCATGTGATCTATAGAGTGATTATGTGAAGAACCTATTCATTCCACATGATACCTTAGGCCATTCCCTAGATTTTACCAGGTGTAATACCTTTGTGATTGCATGAATGACCACTCTGAGAAGTCCTCTCCTGTGCTCCCGAGTAACAGTCACCCATTGTGTGTTTTTTTATATTGAGGGGGAGGGACTTATAGGCCTCTCCTCCCTGGTTATACTTCTACATGAGTTGAATGTATCTTGTAGATATGAGATGTTTTATGTGGACGGATTTCTGCATCATGTGATTTTCATGATCCTGCAGTGTGTCGTCTATGGAATCACATGATGATCAGAGACCATGAGAATGTTCCACTATTTATATGTTTATTGGACCCTAGCTAATTAGAGGAATTTTACCTAGTATTTTTGATATGTCTAAGAGATTTCACTAGGTCATATTTACATGTCTAGGAGTCTTTTCAAGATCAGGATGCCTATGGGAAGGCTTTCAAATGATCAAAGACGACCTGTATAGAGTTCTTCATGAGACTAAGGCAACTTGTAAAGAGGGGCTTCCACAGGATCTGGATGATATGTCTAAGGGACCTCAAAACATCATTCTATATTTTTGAAGGGGATTAGTGAGATAAATTGTGATCTATTGGCACATGTAACCCCTTTCTCATGAATATCATCATATATTCCCCTCACAAGAAGCTTCCACCATTTTCCCTTTTATTTTATTTTTTATTCTTTAAGGACATAAGATCTCACAATGTTGTGTGAGTGTTGTTGTGGAAAATAAATATCCTTATTTTTTGTGCATTATGTGATTGATTTTGAGCCTCATGACGATGCATGAGTATTTTCATAGACAACCCTTTTTATCTACCCATGGCTCTGAAGGGGTATTTCAGAATCGAATGGATACGTCGAGGTCCTTCACACGATAGAGGTGGCATGATAATATGATCTTGTTTGAAAAGATCTACACATATCTAGGGTATTCTTGGGTTATTATGGATCATATGAGTATTTCACATGAATATCAACATAACTCTCCATCACATGAGGCTTCCTCCATTCTTTTCATTTATTTTATAAGTGGTTTTTGTTGATTTTTAGGTGTTCGTAGGTTGAAAAGTCACATGATTAGAGGAACTTGTATAGTATCCTATGCATGATCATCAACACTTTTTAGGAGGCCTTTAAAAGAATAGTATGGCTTGTTAAAGGAGATTTAAATGATCAATACAAGATCATGCACTACGCATGATCTGTTTGCATGGCCTTATGAAGGTTATGTGATTTTATGTCCTTATAATTGTACAAAATATACATAATTAATCCACCTTCCTTTCATTTTTTATGTAGAGATAATAATACACCATACTTTAGGTATTTCTTCCCATATATATTTTCTGATTATCATTTAGTAGGACTAAATAATTGTCATAAAAGAAGAAGTCACATGTCACTTTCAAATTCATTTTTTTTTGAAAATGTGATGTGAAATTTTTTGAAAAAAATATTTTTTAAAATATTTCTCACCAATAGATCCGTGAAAAAAGACATAAAGGTTATCCTAATGTAATTTGTATAATAAGATAAATAAAATGACCATATGAGGAAAACCATTCTAATATTTTAAAATACCTTTATTGAAATCTATATAGTAAAAAGGGATATTAAAAATTTCTTATGAAAATAATAAAATATAAATTTGAAGATAACCTGAGATAGCACATAATTGGGTTTCCAAATATAAAGGATAAAATTGGAGGTAAAGGAAAATATGGAAAAGGAGGGGAAACTGTTATTAAATAGGATGCTATTTATTTTAAAAAATGATATAGTTTTTGATAGATAAATATGTAAAGTAAAATATTTGAATTGAAAAGAAATTTTCCCCTATATAGGATGATAAATTACCATGAAATAAAATCTCATGGTTAAAGAAACCAACTATATAAGAAATAAGTTCATAAAGATGCATTATAACTGAATAAAAAAGACTTCAGTTATCAAAATCCATTATAGATTTAGTAACATAATAATAAAATGAACATTATAGGGAGATAAAGAAATGGACATTAAAATATTTGTAAAAAAAAGATATTTATCATAAATGTAAACAATAGGGAAGTTAATACACAATATAAAATAAATATTGGTGTGTAATATCAATCATGCCTCAAGGAATTGAAAATATAGACAAATAACCCTTACCTTAGGTCATGATTTGTTCTGCGTATGCACATAACATATTGAATAATCAAATAAAGTTTATTAAAAACTTCATTAAGAAACTTTTCCATCTATATTTAATTTTATAAGGTATATTTATTACCATATGTTTTATGTATTAAATAGCTTTCACTTATAGTGGATACTTGTGGCAGTTTACTAAATTTATCGGAAACTTCCGTGATATATCTTCCATAGTAAAATATTTTTTAAAATATATTTATAATCTATATACTTTTATAGTTTATGTATTTTATTATTACACTAGTAAAAAATTTATAATTTTTTTTTAAAATTGACACTAATTAAGAAAGGTACCTTGATATGTTCATTTTAACTGGTTAAATTTACAATGTCCATTTATTATTAATATCACCTATAGAATGTCCAATATTATCTTTAAAAAATATCAATAGAGTCATAAATATAATTTTTATTCATTAAAAATATTTTTAAATTCATCCATTTTAGATGGTAATAAAAAAAATATGACATTCCATGGAGGCGTAGTCTGCATGTACACACAGACGATAGTTTTATTTTCAATAGAATTGGATTGAGGAAGAAAAATAACATAAAAAATCATTTAATAATTTTTAATTTTTTATAAATTTTATATTTATTCATTAAATAACTCTTTTATATCATACATGAAAGTCCATTATGAAAAATAGAACATGCCATTCTTGGAGGTGGTGATCTACATGTATGAATGATGACCTTTTCATTTTTCAAATCATTTTGGAGGAAGGTAGAAAATGGGTATTCCATCAGCATAATAACGCTTTAGTATATTATAAAAAATTATTTTATTATAATTTCCAAAAAATAATATATTTTATGTAGTATAAGAAGAAAATAACTAAGAGATTTTGATTAAGATCATTAACTCTCCCTTTGGATAGTCACCCTTGGGTTACAACTTAAAGATCCTTAGCATGGAATTTTGGAAAGAATAGGGATTCTAGGACACATGGATAAATTTGAGGAGAGACTAAGGTAGAGTTTTGGTAGAGATAAGGATTTGTAACACAGGTATAAATGTGGTGTAAGTGATCTTATTTTATTAGTAAAGAAAATGACATAGTTGTAAATGACAAATAGTTTTTCATTGATGGAATGGAACTATTCAAGGGTCAATGGTTCTAAAAGTAGGAAATAATGAATTTTGGTTTGATATTAGTTTGATAAAACCTCTAATATCTAATTAAAAGTATGTTTTAAATATGTTTCAATTATTTTACCATTATTTTTTTACATTTTACCATTTTGGTTTTTTTACTTTGGTAACTAGTTTTTTCCCATGTAATTTTATATATTATTAAAAATATAAGGTAACCCATATTACAAATTTTTTATATTATAAAAATAAATTTAAGTTCCATATAATATAGTTAAATTTTTAGAAAATATAAAATCAACTTTTCAATTAAATAATTTAATATACAGAGAAACAGTTTTGTAGAAACATGTTGTTTTCACCATTAAGTGTTCTTAATATTATATAACATTAATTTCCAATTGAAGGAGTGAAAATATATTTTTATATACTTTAAAACATCATATAAAATCTATTATATAATATATAAAAATTTAATTTATTAGATAACAAATTACACAATATTAATAAAAAAATTCTTTGAAAATAACCCTTTCATCATTATCATGGTCATTAACTTTATTCTTAGTAATCATACTTTTATGCATAAAAATGAAATTTATATTATTTAATAATATGACAATTTTAATATAAAATATTAAATATAAATTTTTAGATTTAATTTATACAAGTTATGAAAACTAATTTTTAATATAAGAAACTAGAAACTAATTTTTAGAGTTAAATATTTCTTAAATTTCCAAAAAAGTTAAACATGAGTGTTATAAATTCAACGCAACATTTTTAAATGATTTATTTTACTATATATATCCATATTTATAGAAAAAATGGTTTAAAAACTTTTAAGTTATTGTTTTATTATGATAATGGCATAAAAAATATGATGTTAGTAAAATCAATATTTTTTACCATTCACCTAGAAATCAATTATTTTAGAAAAATATAAAACATTAACCATAAGATTATTTTTACATTATTATTTCAAAAATTATTTTTGATTTAAAAAATTGAAATTCTAAAATTTATAAATTTATCTTTTAAATGAAAATACAATATATAAATAAAAACTACTTTTATTGAAAAATGTACTTTTAAAACTTTAAGTTCTATTAATCCTATTTTATGTACATTTATAATTGATTAAAATATTTTTGTTTACTAGAGGTATTATAATTCTTAAATTTTATTAATAATATTTATTTAATATGTTGTGAATCATTTATCTTTGGTGACGTTTGTGAAATAATATATTGATTGATTCAATGTTTATTTAAAGTAAAATATATTCTGAAATCTCAGGACGTTACAATTACTATTTTTGATTATAAATCAAATATCTTATATAATAACCATAAAGAAATTTATGAAAGTAAAATCCTACATAAATTAGTGGACACATACATGAGTATGTAAAAATACAAACCAAAAGAAAAACACTTTATGAAAACTATAAAGGAAATACACCAACATACAACTCCACTTAGTCCCAGTTAGATCAACTCATGCCCAAACTAAAGTATCTAAACACCTCCTTTGAATTTATCTAGTAAATTAGAGATGAAAAAATTAATAAAAAAGTAATAATATGAGTATACACAGTAGATTAATTACCCAAACTCTTCCATGTCAAGTTAAAAGGAATATTAAATCCTTAGTGAAGTAAATATGTAAATATTAATTAATTATAACAACAAACAAGAAAATGACAACATAAGTGACCTATTATGTATTTCATAAAAAAAATTATCCTCATCACCATATCCATAACACCCTATCAAATTAAACAATCAACACCTCAAGTTATCCACACCTTTAATGATAGTAAATCTAACTATAATAATTTCCTACCACCATAATTTACAACGTATAAATGAAACAAAAAAATGACATAGATATACAACTAAAACAATAAAAATTTCCTGTTTTGTGGGAATACTTGATCCCCTACATCACAAAAACCTTTGAGAATAAAACATCTAGCTAATAACCACTTAATAAAAATTCAAATAAAGGTTCTCACAATTTCACAACATAATATCAACATCATGAGTCAAAAATTATGTTAAATAACTTCAAATAAGAAATATGTTATCATAACCAAAACACAATTATAATCATAATGAATTATCCACAATAACCCATTCTAACCTTGACATAATTCCCACGAACACTATATTAATATACACATATATTCAGGAAAACCACTTCAATGAATCTTCATCAGACCACATAACCCAACTATTTTACCACTAATTTATGATCACGTAACTCCTATCAATCCCTTAATTATAGAACATAAATGATAATTCTCAGGATTTATAATAAAAACCAAAAAATATTACAAATCATATTCTATATAGATTCATCTAAGAGTACCACAACTAAAAATAAATTTATTTAATCTACCCATTATATCAACCCACATTTTTTTAATGTTCATGTCATTGTGTAGGTCCCATCCCCCTTATATAATTACTAGAAGTACTATCCTTCCATTTGGCCATTATTCCATGTAATTTTAAACCTTAATTCTTTACACATCTTATAGATTGATTCATAATAATTACTTATCACCAAATAAACTAAACTATACAATTATATTTAACATGTAGAAAAGAGTGAAGTTAGAATTCCATATCTCAACATAAATCTCAATTCACCACATTGTCAAAGAATGAATATAAATCCCCAAACTCTTAAATTTTCTTTGGAGGATCTCATAATAAATACATAACCAATCAATCCATTTAAATTACCGATCATCTGATTTCATTATATCTTAAGAAGAAATATAAGGATATATTAAAGAAGGAAGAGTAAAGGAAATATTACCATGATAATTGTGTGTTCAGCCTCCTAGAGGAAAGAAAATCAAGAGTGGAAAAAGAAGCACTATAGGGTGTCAATTAAACTCTCAAGGTTTCCAAAATTCATGAAGGTAAAGAATAAACTGAGTGGAATATAAAAAACCACTCAATTTTAAATTTAAAAAGGTATTTTAAAAAGTTATTGTGTAATGTATTTCATTATGCCAAAATGGGGGTTGGTTAACCATAACTTTAAAAATCACAGTGAAAATGGATCTACATCCCAAAATAATATTATATTTTCTATTTAATTTCAAAATCACATGGAAATAATCATAGAATATCTAGAATACAAAAATGTATTTAAAAAAATATTCTAAAAACCATGACCTAAAACCATGACAAAAAAATCCACCCATAATGGCTTATTGTAATAGCCGAATATTTCCCCACTACTCATCATGAAATAATTTAATCCATCATAATAAAATCATGTAAATAATGACATAATCCTTAGGCCATAATAGTGATCAGTAGATTTTTTTTTCATATCTAATACTTAGTTAAAATATTTTAATCTAGTAAAAAATCATGGCCCAATAAGGGATGTAATGACATGATTTCTTCAAAAACTATATTTTTATCTTTTCTCCCAAAATTCATCACTGATCTTACTTATAAATTACACATCAATACAAAACCTAAAACATAGTAGACCAATATTTTTTGTGCCACTATATTAGACACCTCTCAAATGATTCTCACCCTTGAGAATAAAAAATCATAGATTAAAAGAAACAAAACCTTAAAACAGAACTATCATGCTAGATTTTTCTCAAATAGTAATACTTCAATGTAAAGACTCAAGGAAAATATATAAAATAAGGGACACCATAAATCAATTTAATCCATAATCAAATATTAACTTTATTATAAAAACAAGGTTGAAAAACACACAATTCACTGAAATGTACATTCCTCTAGAACACCATGTCTCCACAAGACCCATACCAAAGGAATGAAATGTAATTATATCACCTTATCATGATAGGTCCTAAATTACATATATCATCCCATGAATTTTTTATTCTCCTCATTATAAAACTACCCCTAATCAATTACATGAGAGTTATCATGGTGATATATCCAAAGTTATGACCTGGAAAATTTCATGAACTCAATCAATAAAAGGTGGGATTTCTAACAAGTGAACCACCTCTCCAATATTCCCGAACACCTAAAAAGGTTTGATAAACTATGGATAAAGAATAATGACCCTACTGAACCTATGTTACCATAAAAAAAGATAAAAATTCAAGATCACATGGTTGTTTACCTCAAAATCTAGAGGTATCTACCTTCAATTGATAAAATATTTTTTATGTTCATGAGTAGATTTAATCCACTCTCAAATAACATGTGCTTTATTTGTCTAATTTAAATAAAATCTTTTCCAAATATCATTTAATACTCAGACTTAGTATAAATTAAAGGATATCCACATGGTTACTTATAAAACACCTCAAATATTTCCAAGCTAATAGAAGAGTGATAGGTATTATTATAAGAGGACTCAAATTGTGGCCAATGCATCATCAATGAACCCCCATAATCAAGGGCACAAAAAACACAATATATTATGTAATTTCTAGATTTTACAATCCATATGCTTATCTATTTTAGGATAAAACACTATTCTAATGAATAAATGATAACCAAAATCATGTTATAATCTATTCCACACTCATGAAGTGAAAATTAAGATCCTAATAAGAGACGACTATCCTTTTTTACTATGTGAAGCCTCACCACCTCTTCCATATAATTAATTAATAATGAAAGTACTACATTTGAATCCTTAATCTCCATGAAATAATCTAACTTAATTAATTTATCTATAAAAACTAATAATTCTATAGAATCTTAATTATTGAGGAAAACATGTCACATAATCCATTGAAATATCCTCTTATTTTCACTAAAGAATATCCAAATGACACAATAAAACAACTATAAATTGATTCTTTAATTTAACCTGTTGATAAAAAAAAGAATCAGGACTTTAAATCCTCCATTAACTTATTTTTACTCGGTCACAAAAAGTACTCTGTTAAGGCATGATATATCTCAAATATAATCAGATTCACCACTAGAGGTGAGATATGAAACTCATGAAGAATTTCCTCCTGCATTAACTATGGAACTAAAAAATTACATTGAAATAGAACCTGATTCCTATCATCCTTTTTCCACCTTTCCAAAGTATCTACATAAATTATAGAATATCTCTAAAACTCTACCTTGAAATATTCTAGCTGAGATTATATACCTACAAAAATAAGAGAGTACACAATTATTTTATATATATAAGCTCCAATAATTATGTATTTCAAATGAATATATATAATTTAAAACTAATATTTTATCCTCCACTCATCATTGGTCTCACATGAAACATTTTCATACATCTTCTTACTCTGTGCATCAACTAACATATTACCTTTCATTGTGGTATAAGAGATCTTGAATCCATAATCCTATAATAACTACACCCATATTTATTAGCATAAATTCAAATATTGTTGAGATAATATATATCATAGATCTTATGATATGTAGATACCAAAAAGCACTATTATATTTATCAATATCCCCACATCTTTAAAGAAAAAATCATCTCCACAAACTCAAGATCATGGGTGACATAATTATCTTCATGTGAATGTAACTGTTAGGACCTATAAGAGATCATCATTGAATCTTTTATAAAAAACATAAGAAAAGATGGGATACATCATAATAGACCTCAAAAATACACCCTTTATAATTTATGTAAATTATAGGGGTACAATTAAATTTCTCCTTTAGATATACAAACACCACCTGACACTAATCCACACACACAAAGGCCTAAATCTTCTTAGTTAAAATGTTAAAATATTCTATGATTAGAGATAAATCATATACAAACCATCTATATTAACTCATTAAAACAAGATACACCTCTATGAAATTATTGGATTCTTCCCAATAAATAAACACCTCAATCATTGAATGATAAATAACCACACCTTGTTGTAACATGACATACCCAAAGAAGTGCACCTTATGTGTCTAAAACATGAACTAAGAAATTTTTTCTTATAGATATTTTTTAAGTATCCCAAAGATGGTTAAGAAATGATTATAATGACCATAATATATCCTTTAATATACCAAGATGTCCTAGATAATCATAATAATAGATCAATATAGATTCTCACCAAACACCAAATTCAATGACTGCATGAAAATTTACCATGAATTTGTAACTCCAAAATGCATTACCATAAATTCAAGATGATTTTAGAAATACTTAAAGGTGGTAATATAAATATATTCATCCCTTACCTATATAAGATGATATATTGAACACAAATAAACCATTAATAAATAGCCAAATCCCTTGAGTTTATTAAATAAGTCATCAATCATTGTGAGTGGATATTGGTTATTTACCATCACCTAATTCAACTGCCTATAATCCATGAAAATCCAAATACCACTATTTCCATTTTTCATGAAAAACACCTATCTTACTAAATATATTTATTAGGTTAGATGAAACCCTTTTGAAATAGGTCAATAACCCAAATTTATAGCTTTCAAAGCTCTAATGGCATCATTGTATAAGGATATATAGAAATATAAAATATAATGGTTTGTAACTATATCTCAAACTCAATTTCATATCAAAGGGGTAGTGTCAAATCCTCTTCAAGGAAAACATACAAGAACTATTTTATTACTCACAAATACTTATTCACCTATAAGTTAAATAATCTAAAAAATATATCATACCAGATGTGATGTAATATGATCCAATTTTTTATGATCTAATAAATGATCTCTCTCACCAACTAACATCATACGCTTACCCTAAACATTAGATAAAATCACCATTTATGATAATGATCAATAATGTCTAGTATATATTATAACCAATACATAAAAAGGATGACATTATATGGTTATATTGGTTATAGGAAGAACTACACAATTGACTATAACTATCCTACTATCAACTCAAACCCTTGACACACCTATGTTAAACTAGTAAAACCTACGAATCATTTAAACAACACCAAAAGTATAGGAATACTACCTTCCCTAAGACATAGAAAACTAGGCCTAGTGAAATAAAAGAGTGATTATTTTGTATCAATTAATATATAATCCATTATATAATATAAGAAAATAGTATCTTAAATGATATCTAATCCACCTAGCTCAGAATCCTCTATTGCATGAAGTTGAACATGAATTCCACTCATAGATTTTTTTTCTTTCCTGTCTACATTTTCATCACCCATGATCATTCCTCTACCCCATAGGATGAGGATTATTTCTAGGATAGAATATACCACTACAAAATTACACTAGGGGTCCACTTGGTTACTGGTGGTGGTGTTTCTAAATTTTTTTAAGTGGACACTACAATTTTTGTGGTGCCTATTCCAATGTTAGAAAATGATTTGTCTCACACTAGACTTCTTGATAAGATGAAATCATAAAAATAATAGGTTACTCTATCTTTACATGGATAATATATCACTTCACCACCCATTTTGAGGGACATGAGCTACCATATCCTAATAATTATATGGGGATCTATGATAATTACTTATCTATATTAAGGATCAAAGGTTATTTATTCCAGATCCACTATGCACTAAACTTTTTCATCTACCATCACGTGTTACTCTACTTGCCCATAATAAAGTTTTCTTACTAACCTTTACCATCCTGAGCACCTTAGTATAAATCTGTAGAGTAAATAGATCTTAGTTTTGTGTCCCCACTCAAAGTAGTATATTATACACTCTTAGATAGATAAAAAGTTAAGGTATTATCACAATATGATCATAAAATTCACTCTATACTCATGAATATAAGATATTACCTATCAGATATATGATAACTCATGATACCACTTAGACCAAAGAGTACCATTTTAGAACACCCCTAGAACTGGTCTTGAAATTTATCCCACTTTATCATAGATATTTTACAATCACCCAAGTATAGGGTCTATCACTACCATGTTTCTCCATGTAATAAACTCATGAATAATGGAATAAAATACTCCTCCACCACCAGAATTATTTGAAAATATATCTTTATTTCATCTAACCACTTCTATATTTCTCTATTATAAATAAATGCCTCATACTTCATTAAGTCCTACTATTGGAGATCATGTAAGGAAACTCTACACACCTATATTACTGCTGGTATAACCTCTAATGGTGAAACACATGGGACTAAATAACAATATCTACCTATACTACATGATTTTGATATATATATTTAGCATGACTAGAAGATAATGAACATTTTATCCCAAGGAAATAATGGATTATCATAATTAAACTATCTCAAGATCAACCACAAATAGTCAATACATTGAAAAACAAAGATAATAATTATGATCTAATTATATATGATATATGATCCCATACCAACATACTACCCCAAGGACTATATGAAATACCCCAACCCTAAAATCCCAAATATGGTGTATTATTTTAATACATTGGAATGATTACAAGGAATCAAATATTGAATGACTGATCAGTTTAGTAGTATTGGAAAATAGATTACATACATGAAATTTACATTACAATTAAAAACATAAAATAAAAAATAGACAATCCTTTGAGAACTCCATTATTCACCTAGATTAACCTCAAATATCAATCATAATACAGATTTTGGCATCCAGGGAAAATAAAACATAAGAAAGGGGTGAGTTCAGATGCTCAGTAATGGTAAACAATTCTGCATAAGATTTCATAAATAAACATAAAATTTTAAGGTAAGGTATAAAACTAAAACACAATCCTTTTAAACATAAACCTGAACATAATATAGAAATAATAAATCAAAATAATTCCATTTAAACATTAACATAGATATTATACTAGTCGAATAATCACATGTAATATCAATAAATAATCTCATAATGAGGGAATGCATAATGTCGAGCATCTGAAACTTACCATCGATGCTTTATGCCAAGAATATAATACTATCAAAGATTCATGACAAGAATATAATACTTTCAAGGCTACATGCCAAGAATATAATAAATGGGTAAGACATCAGCCAAAAAAATATCTATATTATTTCATGAAACCTACCAATGCATCGAGAGGCTATATCAGGCCCCACCCGTCACTTACTAAGTCTAATATATCCCTCATATAAAAACGGTGAAACATAACATAAACATTTGTATTAGAACTAGTATATGAAATGTTAATACTTTAAATATAAACCATTAATGGTATAAAAATAGAACATATATAGTAAAACATATCATAAAACCTTAAATACAATATGTAATATTGTATCATAATAAATAAACCTCAATTAAAAATAAAATTTAACAAAGGATGTTGACATAGATTAAAATAATCTAATAAAATCATTAAAACCCTTTGAGAGAGATATCCCTTTTTTACATAGAAATCATTTAATAGCCGTGAAATTATAAAAAAAAAATTCTTTTGAAAATATAATTGTAATATTTTAAGGGGAGATTCAAAATGTTAAGGTGTTTCACCATATATGTTAAAAAAAATTATTTCCTTAATTTGTTAAAAAGGTCATAAAGTACATCATTTGAAAAATGACAGAAAGATTCCATTCAAAAAGTTTTATAAAAATTAAAATATAGGTATAAATGACTTTAAACAATTTTAAAATAATAGTAAGAATATTTTGAAATACATTTTTAAGAAACATAGACATGTATGATAAATATTTCCCAGTAAATACTTAAGTATAAACAGCCTTGAATTGTAATGAGATTGTGAAATTAACCCTTACCTTGTGATTCTATTTGGGTGATCATCATTTATCCTCCTGTATAATGGTTTTAAGAGTGTTACTAACTTATTATATAACCATAATCATGTTTATAATATTTTATATCATAATATCTTATTACCTATTTATTAACAATATTTCATTATTTCACTATTTTGGGTGTTAATTTCCTAGTTTTCTCAAGTATGTCTCGACTTGTTATTTGATTCTTACATATTGAGTACATATGTATTTATAATAATCTATAAAGTTTGGGGATAATAAATGAAATGCTCTATTCATGAATATGATAGTCCGTAAGTACGCATGAATACTACTTTAATTTTTTACCGTATTAAAATATTGAAAAGTGAACGATATATATATATATATATATTATAATTAAATTATAATATATATTTCATATATTTTACATATTTTTATTTTAATTATCCTTAATACGTTCCATGTATAGCATGAATAAATCAGATCACTTTGAGGGGGTGGTAGTCCACACATCCACAAATGATGTTATCATATATCCACAATATGAGCATGAGGGTATATTTAATATAAAATTTAAAGAATATGAAATAGGTTATAATGTAAATATTAAAATATTATTTAACTATAAAAATAGTTTTAATACTATCCATTAAGTTGGTAATGGAAAAATAACAAAAACAATATTCACAAAGTCAATTAACCAACATAACTTGGACAAAAATTTGATTTCTTTGAATAAGAGGAGGTGAGAAATGACATGGATAAGAGATATTACATTAAAAACATAAAAATATTATATATAAATTATTCTGTAGTTATCATGAATTTATGGATGAAGGAGGTGAGGATAAATTAGAAAAGGAAAAGAAATTAAGAGAGGCATTTCGAGAAAATTACATTTTGAATATCACCTCACTCAAAGACTCTTGAGGACCTTGGATTTGGTATTTTGGTGATACTAGAAGCACTTGGACATGGGGAGAGTGAGGAGGAGAGATTTGGGAAGATATTTGAGGATCTGGAAGGATTTTTAGGTCGAAATGGGGAGGTGATGGGTGGTATTTATACATGAGGAGAGGTGGGTTCAAGTGATTAAATTATTGATTATTTTATATTTTAAGCTAACAACACTGAGGTTGAATTAATTTCAACAAATTAGAATTTAAATTAATATTTTTAGGATTTTTAGGGTTGATAAACTCCTCAACTAAACCTTAAATGTTTCAATTTTTAGGTATGTTAATCTTATACCTTTTAACTTTAACCCTTGTCACAATTTTACGTATACAGCGGTAAATAATTTTTTTTACTATGGTAACTTTTTTATACCTAAAAATAAAATTGACTATATAAAATAATTTTTAAATTAAAATTCCAAATATGGAATACATTTTACTTAATTATATTTATAGAATGGGGAAAATAATATTTAATATTAATTTCGTAGACAAAGCGAAAAAGCGTGTTTTTAAAATGAAACGTTCAAAATTTTGAAATGTTTTTATATTTAATTTCAATTTAAAATTGATTAAAATGACATATTTTTTTATTGAAAAAAATTAATCTAATTATACTTTAAAATAAATTAAAAGGATAATCTAACAATATAAATAAATTAGATGAAAAAGCAGTTTTGAATTAAAATGAAGCATCTTTCACTATTCACTAAAATATGAAATTTATCGAAAAAATACCAAAAATTCAAACACAGTAAATTTTTATGTCCTAATTCCAAATAGGAAAATTATTTTTTTCAAATAGAACTTATAAATGTGTAAAAAACCTTATTTAAAATGGGTACGCCATCAAAAGGAGGTAAAACTACGTTTGTGAAAAATAATTGTTTTATTGAATTTGTTAATATATCATATCTAGAAAACACACAAAATGAATGTTAAAAATTATATTTTATATAATGTGGTAAATAATATTCACTCTTTATTTTTAATGGATACATTATAATAGATTGTGGTGTGTTTGAACTTGGTGTTGCATGTGACACAAGCTATTAACTATATATTTTGTTAATGAAAAAGTACCTTAAAATCTTGGGGTGTTACATTCTCCCCTCCTTCAATAAATTGCATCCTTTAAATTTTCAAATTCAGGTTCAGTAACTATGGTTTGAAAAATGAAATTTCCTTTATTTTAATCCCACATCGAATTAAGGGTTGATAAAACTTCCACTTTAAAATAAAGAAAGAGACGTATTAAGGTTACAAGTGATAACACATACAAGGATTCCATGTAGGAAAACATGGATATAAAAGAAAAATATACAAATCATGTTCTGATGGAGAGTGATAGATAATATGATGAGGAGTAAGTTAATAATAAAAAATATCTAAATATGAAATGATCTAAGAGACCATTTGATTCATCAGAAAAAAGTACGTGGGTATCATTTTTGGTTTCAAGATCATTTATCTAGAGTTGAGGCATTAATTTACTTCATAGACTAAGAAAACAAGGAAGAGTACTGATTATAAAAGTAGAGTTTCATCCTTTAACTAATTCATACCACAAATCATATTTATATTCAAAAGATAATAAAATTAAAAAATATTCTATTTATCATAATCATATAGGATTAAAAAAATGAACTTATACTTCATCTGTCACACCATTTAAATAAATAAAACTATGTTAGACTAACCAGGACATCAAATAGGTGAGTGGAGGGTGATTCACCATTATCATTCTTAATTTTTGGGTTCAAGTCTTGTGGCATTTCCGGATGTGATGGGTTGTCACCCAACCTATATATTTTCATTTTTCTAAAATTACTTTATTAAAACATTCCATAAATAACATTAAGTAATGTTTTAACATTAAATAATAATATCCAATGTTCAAATTAATCCATTCCAACCATTATACTTATCCAAAATACTTCTGTTCAAATTAACAGTCTAAAAAGGTCTATAAATTCTCCAAATCATTCGTAACATCAGATTCCCCAAACAATGTAATGTAGCTCTTATTGAAACATACCAAATATTTTATCACCTTAAAAAACTTTATGAAAATGTTCATTTATACAAATACTTAAAAAAAATTACTACAGTACAATCCTTATATATCTCATGATTCTTATAAACAAAATATAATAAAATAATTTTTTGAATCCAAAAACACATATACATTAATCATTCCACTTCGACTAGAGTAACAACATAAGATTGACCTTGATATGTTTTCTTCTTCTAATTTATATTTCCTTGATGATTAGGGAATTAATTTTCATAGTTCTCCATATCTTTATAGTTGAAACATTTCACATTAGAAAATTATTTTTTTCCTTACAATCATGAGCATAGTATCCTTTTTCTCTACACTTGAAACAAAATCATTTTACTTTTAAGCAGGCACCGGGGTGTTTCTTTCCACAATTTTCACACGTGAAAAAAATTCATCTTTCTATTCTTCCCATTATATGTCTCTTGCTCCACCATTCTATTCTTCTCTTACTTTCCCTTAAATTCATAAGTCTTTGAAAATTATTTATCTGTTTTGATAACACATGAGACTATATATTCGTATGATGATAATGTTTGGGAGACCAATGCCTTTTGGAGAAATGGATTTAAACCATAAAATAAATGACCAATATTACTCCTTGTTTTATGTAGGTAGTCTGTAGTATGCCTTTCTAACATTGTGAAGTTAACTTCATACTTTGCAATATTCTCATCCTCCTTCTACCTTATACTCATAAATTATCTCTCCATATCAACTCGTTGTTCACGATGGAAGATTTTTTCTAAGAAAAGTTATTTGAACTCCCTCCACTCTATATTTTCTACTTATTTATCTTCCTTTATGTTTTGAATTAATGACCACCATTAATCAGCATCTCATGAGAGATTATAAACTTCGATGAAAACTTTTTCCCTTTCATTACTTCCCAAAGGAAGAAATATCTTATCTAAAGAACTTATCCATTGTTTAGATATAAATGGTTTTTTAGCAACATTTAATGTTGGATGTTATTGTCTCATGAAGCAATCTAACATTTCTCCTCCATGTTGTAGATATAGGTGCTCTATATGGGTAATTTTACTATTCATAACTTGTGTTAGCTATCCCAGTATAGTTAAAAGCTATTCAACACCAATTGTATCACCAGTTCCACTATCATTATCTTTCATAGGAGGGAAATCCCTACATGGATTATATATGTTGATATAGTTTTCATTTCTTCCACTAGGATCCATTTATAAAAAATGGAATATACTATATTAGATCTTATCATTATGTATAATCCCACAAAAATTTAAATTCATAACTTAAATTGAAAAATTCATGTGTATCTAGTCTCATAACTATAAAATTGGTTTATTTAAGATGGTATTATATAGTTATCCTTAATTTGTATCTTAGGGTTATGTTCCCTATTCTATGTTTTTTAAGTCTAATTTCCAAGGTTGTTTCTAAACTTCCTTTGATACCAACTGTAACACCCTAACACTAGAATCTTGGAGCCAATGCATTATTTTAATACATTGGAACGATTACAAGGAATAAAATCTTAAAGGACCGATCAATTTATCAGTCTTGGAAAATGGATTCATACATGAAATTTATATTATAATTTTCAATCATAAAATAAAATATAGACAATCCTTTGAGAACACCATTATTATCCTAGATTAACCCTTCTCATAAATCATAATACACATCTTGGAATTCTAGTAAAATAAAACATAAGAAAGGGGTGAGCTCAGATACTCATTAAGGGTAAACAATAAAACATAATCTTTCATAAATAAGCATAAACTTTTAAGGTAAGGTATAAAACTAAGACACAAGACTTTTAAACATAAACCTAAACATAATGCAGAAATAATAAATCAAAATAATTCTATTTAAACATTCACATGGATATTATACTAGTAGAATAATCACATGTAATATCAATACATAATCTTATAATGAGGGAATTAATAATTCCAAACATCTTAAACTTACCAATAAGGATTCATTAAAAGAATATAATACCACCAAGGCTTCATGCCAAGAATCTAATACTTTCAAGGCTTCATGACAAGAATATAATAAATGGGTAAGGAATTAGGAAAAACCATACCTATTTTATTTCATGAAACCTACTGATGCATAGAGGGTAAATAGAGGGCCCCATATATCACTTACTAAGTCCAATTAATTCACCATATAAAAAGGGCGAAACATAATATAAAAATTCATATTAGAATTAGCATACGAAATATTAATACTTCAACCATAAACCATGAATGGTATCAAAATAGAACATCCATATTCAAACATATCATAAAACCTTAAATACAATATGGAATATTATATCATAATAAATCAACCTAAATTAATCATAAAATACAATAAATTATGTTGACATAGATGAAAATAATCTAATAAAATCATTAAAACTATTTGAGAGAGATAACCTTTTTTACTTTGAAATCATTTAAAAGCCATGAAATTATAAAAACAATTCTTTTGAAAATAACCTTTTAATATTATAAGGGGGGATTCAAAATGTTAAGAATTAATAATGAAGAAGAATAGCTTCTTGTTCCTTATAAGTTAAAAAACATTATTTCCTTAATTTGTCAAAAAGTCCATAAATTACCTCGTTTGGAAAACGATAGAAAGATTCCTTTCAAAAAAATTTATAAAAATTAAAACAAGGGTCTAAATAAATTTAAATAATTTTAAGATAATAATAAGAATATTTTGAAATACATTTTTAATAAACATGTACATGGATGAAAAATATGACCCAGAAAATACTTACATATAAATAACCTCAAATAGTAATGAGATTGTGAAATTTACCCTTACCTTGCGATTCCATTTGGGTGATATTCATTTATCCTCCTGTATAATGGTTTAAGGAGTTTTAATAACTTATTATAGAACCAAAATATTTTTTATAATATTTTATATCATAATATCTTATTACCTATTTGTAAACAATCATTCATTATTTCTCTATTTCGGGTGTTAATTGCTTAGTTTTCTCAAGTATGTTTTGACTTGTTATTTGCTTATTATATTACATAGATAATTATTTAATAATATACAGAATGTAAACCATGACTTAATTATCTTATATATTTAGTACATATGTATTTATAATAATCTATAAATTTTGGTGATAAGAAATGAAATGTACCGTTCATGGAGACTGTAGGTCGTAAGTACGCATGCACACTGCTTTCATTTATTTTTCATATTAAAATATTGAAAAGTGAATGATAAATATGTATATTATAATTATAGTATCATATATATCTTATATGTTACATATTTTTATTATAATTATCCTTAATAAGTTCCATGTATAGTGTGAACGAATCGCATTGCTTTGAGGGGGCGGTAGTCCACACATCCAAAAATGATGTTATCTTATATCCACAATATGGAAAGCATGAAGGTATGTTTAATATAAAATTAACATAATATGAAATTGGTTATAATTTAAATATTAAAATATTATTTAACTAGAAAAATAGTTTTAATACTATCCATTAGGTAGGTAATGGAAAAAGACCAAAAATAATACTCACGAAGTCGATTAACCGACATAACTTGGACAACAATTTTATTTATTTGAATAAGAGGAGGTGAGAAATGACATGGATATGATATATTCCATTAGAAACATAATAATCAAGTATATACATTATTCTGGATTTATCATGCGTTTAAGGATGAAGGTGGTGATTAGAAAGTAGAAAAGGAAAAGAAATTAAGAGAGGTACTTTGAGAAAATCACATCTTGAATATCACCTCCTTGAAAAACCCTTGAGGACATTGGATTTGATATTTTGGGGAGAAAAAAAGATATTGGACATGGGGAGAGTGAGTATGAGAGTTTTTTAGATATTTGAGTATCTACAAGGTTTTTTGGGTCGAAATGGGGAGGTGAGGGGTGGTATTTATACTTGAGGAGAGCTGGGTTCAAGTGATTAAATTGTTGATTATTTTATATTTTAAGCTAACCACATTGCAGTGGAAATAATTTAAAAAAATTATACTTTCAATTAATGTTGTGTAGGATGGTTAGGGTCGATCCAAACCTCAAAAAACCAATAAATGTAGCAATTTTTAAGTATGTTAAGATTATACCTTTTAACTTTAACCCTTGTCAAAATTTTACCTATACAACGGTAAATAATTTTTTTACCATAATAACTTTGGTATACCTAAAAATAAAATTGAAATCATAAACTAATTTTGATATTATGATTAAAAATAAGGAATCCATTTTACCTAATTACATTCATAGAATTGGGAAAATTATATTTAAAATTAATTCCAGAGACAAAACGAAAAAATGATGTTTTAAAGTGAAACATTCAAAAGTTTGAAATGTTTTTACATATAATTTCTATTTAAAATTGATTCCAATGGACTATATTTTTTTATTGATAAAAATTAATCTAATTATATTTTAAAATTGATTAAAAGGATAATGTAACAATATAAATAAATTAATTGAAAAATAAGTTTTGAATCAAAATGTAGTATTTTTAACTATTCACTAAAATATGAAATTTATGAGAAAAATACCAAAAATTAAAATAGAGTATATTTTTATTTCCCAATTACAAAGAATAAAATTATTTTTTCAATTAGAACTTATAAATGTGTGAAAAAATTGATTTAAAATGAGTGCTCCATCAAAAGGTGGTAAAACTATGTTTTTAAAAAATACTTGTTTTACTGGATTTGGTAATATATCGTATCTAGAAAAAACAAAAAAATGAATGTTAAAAATTATATTATATATAAATTTATAAATAAAATTCACTCTTTTTATTTTAAGGATAGGTTATAATAGATTGTGGTGCATTTGAACTCAGTGTTACATGAAACCCAAGCTATTAAATATATATTTTGTTAATGAAAATGTATCGTAAAATCTTGGGGGTGTTAAACTATAAAATAAATATCTAGTAATAATTTGTAGACAATTGGAGTCTATACTTGGAATCACAATGGACCTCTCTATCTCTACTTGTTTTCTTTTGTTGTTTTATATGCTAGGTTTAGAAAATATGATAGCCTTACCAACCCATGATATTTTTAATAGTGCCTACTGTAATATTTATCCAATAACACTCTATCTAATACCACTATATCATAACCCATACTTGATAAGACTCCTTTTGTGATGGAAACAAGATCAAGAGTAACCCCACCTTCAATAGACTATAGAGTGGTTACCTACACTAAGGGTATATAACTCAATTTATATGAGGCATTACCATTTTTAATTATAAATTAAACAACCCAAGGGATAACTATTGTTTCATGTATAACAATAAAATCTATTTAAAATAAATAAGCACATACATTATTATGTCAACTAGAAAAAAAAACTAAAAAAATATATTTTAAATACAATATAAAGAGACAAACATTTGACTTCACATACTCATAAATAGACCAAATCATTACAAAACTAACATTTTATAGAACATCCTTCAATTTTATTATGTAAATATAAAAAAATAGTGAACAATAGGGAGAGGATGCACATATACTCAATAGGTTTCTCTTCCAACATCTCCCTTGTTAATTGAAAAAGAATAATTAAAACTAAATGATTGAAACATGTAAATTTTATTCAATTATCACTATAAAACAATAAAATAAAAACATAATTAACCTCAACCAAATGTCTTCTACTACCTCATTCACATAACCAAAACCATAATGCCACAACTAAAACAACAATCACTACCTTATTATATCCACACATATAATGAATGTATATCTAAATAAAATAAATTACAACTACTATAATGAGGGATATAAAACTAAAATAATAATAATTTTATAGTGATACAACTGTAATAACAAAAAATAAATTTTTAGCTAGAATACCACATATCTCATATTACACCAACCTCTAGGAATTCCACATCCCACTGAAAAACACCTCATAAACCTCCTATGTATTATAACACAATTCCACAACATTATACCAACATCACATGTCAAAAAACATGTAAAATTAATTTTAAAAAGAAATATATAAACACAACCATAATACAATGATAACTGAAAAAACTTGTCCACAAAAACCTCTTATAACCTCAACATACTCCAACCAACCACTATACTAACATCCACATGTCCTCAGGTAAAGAAAATAAATATAACTCTATTAGAACACATAACCCAACTAGTTTACTTATACCTTATAATCATATAACACTAATCATTCCTCTAATTCTGACATGTCTATGATAATTATCAAGGTTTTTAATAATATCCACTCAATATTAGAAATCACATTTTACACTTCCAAGGGTACCACAACTAATCATTAATTTTATTAATCTCTTTATCATGTGTTTCTATGTATGTATGTATAAATTTATATATGCATGCATTCATATATATGTATATATCCATGCATGCATTTATTTCCATGTATATGTGCATGTACATATGCATGTATGCCTATGTTAATTCTTATGTATGAATGTATGTATGGATTCATGTATGTATATATCTATGTAAGGATTTATGTATGTATGTATGTGTGTGTGTATTTTTAAATGCATGTCGATGTATGTATATATGTATGTATTCATGTATTTGTATGAATGAATTAATTTATATATATATATGCAAGCATGCATGCATATCTACAAATATACATATGTATGCATGCTTGTATGTATGCACTTATATATATATATATCTATACATGTATAACTTTCTATGTATGAAACCATGCACATATGTATGTGTGTACGTATGTGTGTTCATATGTGTGTGTATGATATGGATGGATAAATGAATGGATATATTTATGTATGGATGCATTCATGGTAACATGTATGCATATATTTATATATGTATGTTTGGCCCCTGTGCCAAGTTTTGTAGCATGAGATGAATTTATAAAAAATTATTGATAATAAGGGAATTATTAGAACTAAAAAAATAAACTATGTTCTATTCCATCCCTTTTATAATAATTTCCCAACAATGATATTACAAAACCATTCCATCCCATTAAAAAATATCCCAATAACAGCATATCTAATTACATTCCATCTCACTTCATCCCATACCACTCCATTCAATTAATGAAAATTCAATTACATTATGTAAAACACCCAAAAAAACCTAAAAAAGGGAATCCCAAATAAATTATTATAGGTTTATAGAATATATGGAGAAAAAATTAATGAATTAAATGAAAATTATAAAATAAATAAGGAAAATTAAGGACTCGAGATGATGAAAATAACGGGAAAATAAAAGATAGGTAATTAATTTAATTTATTTTTTATTTACTTTTATTTATTTATTTTAACTTTATTTAACTTATATTTCCAAATTTTTATTATAAAACTCCCCCATACCTATATTCCTCACTCTCATGGTTCACCTTCCCTCTCGTCCCCACACATTGACAAAACCCTTTCTCTCTCTATTTAGTGTGTTGATGCAATGGACATAGAATAAAAAAGTTATTATCATTAGGTTTTTTAAAATTATTATAATATCATGAAACTCAAGATCATTGTTTAATGTTTTAAATGGTTGATATTAATAATAATTATCTCATATGTAAAAATATTGGAAGCTATGATTTTTTACACAAATAAAATATTGATGCAGTAATTTCATTGCATAAAATATCTTACAAAACCTTCTTACATAACCAAACACTCTATCATACATTATTCCCCCTTATAGTAATTATTAATTTATGAATTTAGGAAATATAAATGATGAAAATTTTTAAGTTATTATAAAAAGTCTAGTAATGAGTGACATAGAAAAAATATATTAAGTAACCAATAAAGCATATCAATAACTCATAAAGTTGGGCCTAGATCATAAGAGATAATAAATTAACATAGATACAATCATGAATTTTATAATTATGATAAAATATATAGAAATTGTATTCATATATAGATTCTTTTTTCTATGAAATCTAATAATAATGACAATGACTACCCATAATTATCCTAAGGGTAAATGATCCCTCTCTCATATATCTCATATATCTTTGACTCATAATATGATTTTTTTTAAAAATTAAATGACTTGTATAATTTAAAAAAATAGTTCTATTATCATAATTTCCTATAAAGTTGAGTATTACATATTTTTTTTCTTCTTGTGTTTGAAAAAACGAAAACTAATTAATGATAAAAATAAATATACAATCATCAATGTGAAAAATTCAAAACTATGAAAAGATTACTCCATAATATAGATGACTATGGTCATGAGTAAATAAGTAAATATTTTTCAATTAAATTTTCCAAAATTATAAGTGAAGAAGAGGGTCATAAAAATAAATTTAAGGATTGTAGTGTGATATCTTATCTTCTTAAAATATAAGACATTTTTAAGGGAAAAATATGATAACTTCAGAAAGTTATTTATCAGGGGTTTTGTTTTTACAAAATGAACCCATAAAGATCTCTCTTGAGCTATAAATTATATTGAGATTTTTCCTAGAAACCTTCCACTAATATAACACAAAATTAAGACTAGAACCAAGGGTATAATGCCCAATTTATGGGAGGCACTACCAAGACACCCAAACCCACGCTTAAAAATATTATACTAAAAATGTTTTCTTTAAAAAATAGATCTGATATAAAGTGAGATAACCTAAGATAAATATATATTAATTTTACATAATTTCAATAAGTTAAACACTGAATATCACATATAAACACACAATACCAATAAGAAAAGGTTTATTGTCTTTGAGGATAAGATATACAAATAACTTATTTTATGATTCTTGTGAACATTTCTCCATAATTGATCCACATGAAACTACCTTCTATACTTATCATAAATTAAAATCATATTCATAACCTAGGGAAATGAAAACATAAGAAATGGGGTTATCTCAAAAGATATATAAGGGTAAGAAATAACTATTAAAGATCATAAGTGAGAATAAGATGAGAATATGTGTGTAATCATAGAACATGGAAATAACATATGAGAAGAATACACAAAAAAGTATAGACCAAAAATCTGGAGTAAGGTATAAGGCTTGTCCTAAAATTACACACAAATCAAAAGGGCATGGAAACATTAGGAAATAAACATGAGTCTTGAGAGCATAATATCAGGATGCCTTAGAAATATAGAACATACATTATCATAGGGAAACTTCACCATTTTGAGTTAAAAACTTGCACCCAAACTTGTGAGAAAAATTAATTGTACCCATGGATTAATAACCTTAATGGGTTACACACTTGAACCCATGCTTGTGAGATAACTTAATTATTCTATTTTATAAATATCTCATTTGATTTAAACTTTTAACCAATAAATTAGAGGGTGATATAGGACCCTACCCGTCAATCATCCATACATATGTGTGACACTTTAAATCAATCATTCATCAAATCATAAATAGATAATGGAAAGAAAATGTGGTTAATATCCTTTTCAAATGGAATAAAATAAATAAATCATTCATAATTCCGTCAATAATAACAACATGATAAATCCATAAAAAATAAATTGGTATACAAACATATTTAGTATATTTTTAATTAAATACCATTCAATTAATATGATGAGGTATATTGCATTTACACTGTATAAATAAAAGGTATATAGTTATTCAATAATTTTTCTAATTAATCAAAATATTTCATCTAGGTGAAAACCCTTTCATCATAAGAAGAAAATATATAGTGTTCACAGATAAAAATCATTGGAAGAAGAACAGTGTTTATAGATAGTGGATTATTTGGAAAGCCAAAAATAGTAATAAATTTCTATGAGTTTAATACCCTAAAATAATATAAGTGATTTTAAAGGGTAATTTATGAAAAATGATTTCCAAATAAATAAAACCATTTTTTTGATAAAGAGAAAAATAGAAATGAAACCATAAAATATTTTTTAAAATACTCTTTTAAAATTTCCATAAAAGAAGAAGTCACATATCACTTTCAAAATACATTTTTATTGAAATGTTGATGTGAAAGCTTTTGAAAAAAATAATGTTTAAAAATATTACCCAATAATAGATCCTTGAAAAAATATATAAAGGTTATATTTATGAAATTTTTAGTGGATGATAAATCAAATTACCATAAAAGCAAAACCATTTTAATATTTTTTAAAAAAATTACTGAAATCCATATATTAAAAATGGATATAAAACTTACTTTTGAAAATATGAAAATGGAAATATTAAGATCACATGATATAACACACAATTGGGTTTCATATATGAAGTATAACATTGTAGGGAATGTAAAATATAGATAATAAGGGGAAACTTTCATTAAATAGGGCGAGATTTAATATCAATAGTGATATTATTTTTGAGATAGAAATTCATAAAAGTAAAATATTTAAATTGAAAAGTAATTTTCCTTTATAGAGGAAGATAAATTAGCTTGAAATAAAATCTTATGGTGAAGGAAACCAATGATAAAAGAAATAAGTTCAGGAATATTCATTATACTCAAAGAAATAAGATTTCAGTTATCAAAATACCTTATAGCTTTGGTAACATAAGAATAAAATGACCATGAGTGGGAGATCAATAAATGGACATTAAAACCTTAGGAAACAAAAATATATTTATCATACATGAAAACAATAGGTAAGAGAATACACCATATAAAATAAATTCTGGTTTTTAATATTAATCATTTATCATGGAATTGAAAATATAGACAAATAATCATTACCTCGGGTCTTGATTTGTTCCACGCATGAACCTAAAATATTTAATAAGAAAATTAAGTTTTTTAAAAAGTTTATTAATAAAATTATCTATTATATGTTCTATTTATTATCATATATTTTTTATTTATTAAATAGTTTTCTCTTATTGTGGTTACTTATGGAGGTTTAATCAATTTCTCTGAAACTACGTTGGTATATCTTCCATGGTAAAATATTCTTTAAAATATATTTATATTATATATAATTTTATATTTGTATTTTTTAGTATTACATTAGAATAAAATTTATACAATTACAAAGATTTTACAAAATGGGCACTGATAAAGACATGTATTATAATATGTTCATTTTAGGTGGTTAAATTTACTATGACCGTTTATTATTAATATCACTCATAGAATGTACAATATTATATTTACAAAATATTAATACTGTCATGAATGTAATTTTTATGAATTTTTTTAAATTCATCCATGTTAGGTGGTAGTGAAAAACAAAATAGGATGTTCTGTGGAGCCAGAGTCTGTACGTACACACAAAAGACACTTTGGTTTTCAATTGAATGGGATAAGGGTATAAAAATAAAATAATTATCTTTTCAGAATTTTAAAATTTTCATAAAAATTAAATTTTTCATTAAATAACTCTTTTATATCAGCCATGAAATTCCGTTATGAACAATAGATTCTACCGTTTATGGAGTTGGTAATATACATGTACACATAATGACGTCTTTATTTTTTAAATCATTTTTGGGGAAGGTAGAAAATTGATATTAAATTATTATATAATTAATTATTTATATTAGAAATAATAATTTTATCAAAATTTCTTGGAAGTAATATATTTTATGGGGTCAAAAAAGAAAAGAACTAAGATAGTTCAATTGAGAAGGTTAACTCTCCCTTTGTTTATTCTCTCTTGGGTTACACCTAAACATCCTTATCTTGGTATTATTGAATGATAGGGATTCTATGACCTAGGAATATAGATGAGGAGATATTAGGGTAGGGTTTTGGTGTATATAATTATTTGGAATTTGGTGGAGAAATGTGGTGGAGGTGGTCTCCCTCTATAAGTTCAGAATGTAACATTTGTAAATACCTATTAGTTTTTCAATGATGGAATGAAACTATTCAAGGGTCAATGGCTACAAAATTGGGAAATAATGAAGTTTGGTTTGATTTAAGGTTGATAAAACATATAATATTCACTTAAAATTATGTTTTAAATATGTTTCAAGTCCTTTACTAATATTTTTATACATTTTACCATTTTGGTTCTTACCTTGGTAACTTGTTTTTTCCTATGTAATTTTATATTTTATTAACAATATAAGGTAATCCATATTACAAAAATTTGATGTTATAAAAAAATATCCAAATAATCTAGTTAAATTTCTATATAATATAAAATCAACTTTTAAATCAAATCATTTAATATATTAAAAAATTATTTTATAGAAAAATGTTGTTTTCACAATTAAGCTTTCTTAATATTATATAACATTAATTACCAATTAAAAGAGTGAAAATTTATTTTTAAATAATTTTAAAAATAATATAAAATTCATTATATAATATATAAAATCTAAATTATTAGATAAAAAATTAAAAAATATTAATAAAATAATTATTTGAAAATAACTCTTTCATCATTATCATGGCCATTAACTTTAATCTTAATAATTTTACTTTTATTCCTAAAAATGAAATTCAGTTTATTAAATATTATGAAAATGTTGATATAAAATATGAAATAATTTTTTTAGATTTAATTTCTATAGGTGATGAACACTAATTTTAAATATAAGCAAATAAAAACTGATTTTTAGAGTTAAATATTACTTAAATTTATAAAACGTTAAACATGGGTGTTATAAATTAAAAATAGTATTTTTAAATGATTTATTTCACTATATATATATATATATATATATTTATAGAAAAAAGGGTTTAGAAACTTTTAATCCAATTTTTTATTAGGATAATTTTATAAAAGTGACACTATTAGAAAAATCAACATTTTTTACTATTCACAAAGAAATAAATTATTTAAGAAAAATATTAAAAAATCACTATAAGATAATTTTTATATGATTAATTAAAAAATTATTTTTTTGACAAAATTAAAATTATAAAATTTATAAATTTATCTTTTAAATAAAAATACAATATACAAAGAAAAACTACTTTTATTTAAGAATTCCATTTTAAAACTTTAAGCTCTCTTAATCCTATTTTGTGTACATTTATAATTGATTATAATATTTTTTTACTAGAGGTTTTATAATTATTAAATTTTATTAATAATATTTACTTAATATGTTGTGTATCATTTAAGTTTGGTGTTGTGTGTGAAATAATCTATTGATTGATACAATGTTTATTTAAAGTAAAATATATTCTAAAAACTTGGGATGTTACAAGTACTCTTTTTGATTATAAATAAAATAACATAAATGATAAGCATAATCACATGTATAAAAATAAAATCCTATATTAATAAGTGGACACATACATGAGTATCTCAAACTATAAACCAAAATAAAAAAAATTTATGTAAACTAAAAAGGAAAGATATCGACGTACAACTCCACCTAGTCCCATCTTGATCAAATCATTCCCAAACTAAAGTATGTCAACACCTCTGTTGACTTGATATTTTAAATTAGAAATAAAAACAATTCATAAAATGTTATCATATGAGTATACTTAGTAGATTATTTCTCCAAACTCTCCCATTAAAAGTTAAAATTCATATTAAATCCTCAGTGAAAAAAATATGTAAAAATTAATTAATTAGCACAAAAAAACAAGAAAATGACAACATAAGTGAAATATTATTTATTTCTTCAACCAAATTATCCTTATAACCATATCTATAACACCCTATCTAATTAAAAAATAAACACCTCATTTTATTCACACCTCTAATGATGGTAACTCTAAATATAATAATTTACTACCACTATAATTTGGCCCGTATAACTATAATAAAAAATGTAATAGATATATGACTAAAACCATAAAAATATCATTCATTTTTATAATAACACATCCCATACATCACACTAACATTTTAAAATACCTTATCTAGCCAATAAAAACCTCATAAAATGTCAAATAAAGGAGATTACAATTCCACAATATATGTAACATCCAAAGGTTTTCTAAAAATAAATTGAAAATGCTTGAAATTTTGTTTAAGGTATATATTTATAAGTATCCTTTAAACATAATTTTATTTCTTCTATGATTTGAATTTCAAGAAACTGTCATCTACAATTGGGTTCAGTATGTTATTTAGAGTCTGATGAAACAAACTTGTTTTTCGGTGAATAGTATCACGCCCTTATGAATAGTAATATGAATAGTAATATGACCTCATGAATAGTAAATAATAATAATATTTTATTTTTCCATGTCAATAGGATAATGGGATCATAATTAATTTTCCAATGTCACATGAAACTAGTTGCACTTAAATATTGTTATTTTTCGAATTAACTGTGACCTTATTTAAAAATTAAATTAATAATATTTAGGAAATTATTTTTTGAAAAATGGAGTTCATTTTTGAATTCTACACATCGAAAAATAGTTGGGGTAAATTTTTGGTATTTTTCTGAAACTCTTGAATTTTCGGTGAATAGTGAAATACGATAAAATACCGTATAATCAATTTATCGGTAAATATGCACTATTTATGACATCATAAGTGATGAAAGGAAACTTGCCTCGAACTCACTTGATATTTTCACTAATTAAGGCCACTTGATTTGATATTATTCATAGTCTTGATAAAAATATTATAATAATAATTAAACTAATCTAAAATACCTCCCCTCCTCCACTATAAATATCACCCTCACTCCCCTATTCCTCCCACACCTCTCAAGCCTTGAGCATTGTCTAATTTTTGCCAAATTCCCTCCCTAATCTTCTTCCCCACGTCCTAGAGCTGTTGGTCTCACCAAAAGACCAAAATCAAAGCCCTTAAGAAGGATCTCAAGGAGAAGAGATCAAGAGGTAAACATCCTCTTTCATTTTCATTCTTTCCTTCCATTTTATGTTATTCTCTTCCTTTACCTTTGTCTTTTGTTGGTATATTTCATTAAATATTTCCCCTTACTTTCCAAATTTTGTATGAATGATGAGATATTCCCTTCCTCTCATCAATCTTGTTTTTATGAAATTTTAAGAGACGCCGTTAGGCTGCCGAATTTCCGTAAGAAATTTCTCATGTTTTCTTTATTTCATGATTCCTTTTCTTCTTCCTTCACCCCCTCTTATCCAAAAGGCATTAAATATCCAGAATCATGTATATTCTGGATGTTTTCATGTTTATGGAAAATTACAAATCATTTTTCCTCTCCTCTCTCACTTATTTAAGGAATAAGAACATTGTCCGTGATGTGTCGAATTACCGACATCGTGGACGATGTAATTTCACTTTCCATTAATTCTTTCAAGTCTGGTCATGAAACCATTTATATGGTTGAACCAGGTTATAATATATTTTTTATGAATAATATAAGGTTCTGGAATTCTTTTGTACTCATGATTCAAATTTATAAGACTAAATGAAGTTGTAATTATCAAAGAACCACTTAAATGATCAAAACGAAAATAATTAATGTTTTAACTTATAAATCATCATCATATAAAGAATCAAAGTGATAAATGGTATAATTTATGGTACTGGAAATATTTAAATACTACTCCATTCCAATTCTGGAGTTTCGCTTCCAATTAACAAGAACGATTCATCATGAACCGATTGTGAAAATCACAAAAGAACTCACCCAAAATAATGCAAGGAACAAAATACTAACAAACAAGGGGTGAAATGAGGTTATTAAATGACCATATAAGATGTTATAAACATGAACATGTTTCTGTAAAATACTAATAACACTCTTTTAACCATTATACAGGAGGTTTAAACAATTTTGAAGTAAGACAAGCCTAAGGTAAGGGAATTCTTAACCCGATTTCCATTCTTTGGGTTAACCTTCTACTTTATAATTTATGTGTTATTTAAATTGTTTGTGTGATGGGTTATGTTTATATTATGTTTAATTATGTGTATTTACAGAGTATATACATATTACATCCACTCAATTAAGTCTCACTTCAAGTATATGATGTTTATAAGGGACTTTTCTTCTAAATTCTTTTTTTAAAATTCTGTTTTGCAATATTCGAAAGCAATGTTTTTATGCTATTGTTTATGTTGTATGATTATGTTTTGGTTATTGGGAATTGTTTATGATGAAGGGTGGGACCTATATTTCCCTCCAATGCATTGGTTATGAGTAATTTGGAGGTCGGCCGTATGGTTACTCCAAGTGTAATTGTGATGGTTACACAAAGTAAGGTAGCCGTGAGGGTTACAAATTTTAAGGTAGCCAAGATGGTTACAAGATTATGTAAGTAATGCCCCAATATACCTCTATGATTATAATTATGTTTGTGTTGATCTTGTGTAAATATCATGATATTCTAAGTAAGGTTTTATGGGTGGAAATCATGCCTTTTGAAAAAAATTTCATACGTCATGCGTATTCATGGACTAATGTGATTTTTCCTTCTTTTTCATACCTTACTGAGCTTTTGTGCTCATCCCAAGTTTTTAAATGATTTTACACAGGTTAATGATGAGTAATACAAGTAAGGAAGACATGTTAAATGTTGAAGAATTATCAAGGAGTCTTGTTTTATGTTTTAATGTTTTATATTTTGAGGAAAATGGAAACTGATTTTATGGTATCCACTATGTAACAATGTGTAATGTTATGAATGTTTTGTCTTAATTCTCTAAAGATATAAACTTGAAAAGATCCTCAATGTAAAATGAAGTGTTTTCTTGATTAAATTCAAGATTATGTATGAAATAAGTGCGGGTCTTTATAGTTGGTATCAGAGGTCGGTTTAGACAACTTTAGGGATTAGAAGTTCTTGTGAGACACGTGATTAGTCCCTATATCTATTATTTCAGTTAAATCCTTGTTTTATAATTTTTTTTTCAGGTCAAGTAAAGTCGGTTACGAATGGAAGGAGAAGGATCTCAAATGACATTCCTATCTCTTCCTGATGACATGCTTGCAATAATTATTGCAAAGTCATCTTCGGATGATTGTGAAACTTTTTCTAGAATACAACTCACTTGCAAGCAGTTTTTTGAGATATCAAACACCTCCTCTATACCTCATTATCATTGTGGATCATGGGTTGTTTTTAGACAAATACTATTTTCACAATATTCACATAATTTCAAGAAAGGTAAATATTATCAAGGTATTTTCAAATATTTTACCTTATCACAAGAATTTGAAGCATATTATGATTTTAAAAATGGTGCTGAGGAAGGAGACCCTTGTGCAACCTATTTATATTTGCTTTTAAAATATAGTCTCACATCACATACTTATGGTATTTTAAAAGGACCAATAATAGAAAGTTTCAACTCAATTTCGGTCCTACTATTTTATAGAAATCATGTTTTATCAGATGTTTTGGAATTATATGTCATACATGATTATTTTCCAAAACTGTTTTTCTGTGAACACCCATATGACCCATGTTGTACGAGGTGTATTTGGATGGAGGAAGCAAATGATTTTGAAGGATCTATAAATCATTTTTTTAATGCATGGGACTTCTACCTACGTGAACAAGATGACGATGAAACCGAGTGGACACCTTGATCAAGGTAACCCCACTTGTTTAATAAGTAAATAAAATTGCGAGGACGCAATTTCAAGAAGGTGGGGATAATGTAACATCCCAAGGTTTTCTAAAAATAAATTGAAAATGCTTGAAATTTTGTTTAAGGTATATATTTATAAGTATCCTTTAAACATAATTTTATTTCTTCTATTATTTGAATTTCAAGAAACTGTCATCTACAATTGGGTTCAGTATGTTATTTAGAGTCTGATGAAACAAACTTGTTTTTTGGTGAATAGTAACATGCCCTTATGAATAGTAATATGAATAGTAATATGACCACATGAATAGTAAATAATAATATTATTTTATTTTTCCATGGCAATAGGATAATGGGATCATAATTAATTTTCCAATGTCACATGAAACTAGTTGCACTTAAATATTGTTATTTTTCGAATTAACTGTGACCTTATTTAAAAATTAAATTAATAATATTTAGGAAATTATTTTTGAAAAATGGAGTTCATTTTTGAATTCTACACATCGAAAAATGGTTGGGGTAAAGTTTTGGTATTTTTCTGAAACTCTTTAATTTTCGATGAATAGTGAAATACGATAAAATACCGTATAATCAATTTATCGGTAAATATGCACTATTTATGACATCATAAGTGATGAAAGACCACTTGCCTCGAACTCACTTGATATTTTCACTAATTAAGGCTACTTTATTTGAGATTATTCATAGTCTTGATAAAAATATTATAATAATAATTAAACTAATCTAAAATACCTCCCCTCCTCCACTATAAATATCACCCTCACTCCCCTCTTCCTCCCACACCTCTCAAGCCTTGAGCATTGTCTAATTTCTGCCAAATTCCCTCCCCAATCTTCTTCCCCACGTCTAAGAGCTGCTGGTCTCACCAAAAGACCAAAATCAAAGCCCTTAAGAAGGATCTCAAGGAGAAGAGATCAAGAGGTAAACATCCTCTTTCATTTTCATTCTTTCCTTCCATTTTATGTTATTCTCTTCCTTTCCCTTTGTCTTTTGTTGGGATATTTCATTAAATATTTCCCCTTAATGTCCAAATTTTGTATGAATGATGAGATATTCCCTTCCTCTCATCAATCTTGTTTTTATGAAATTTTAATAGACGCCGTTAGGCTGCCGAATTTCCGTAAGAAATTTCTCATGTTTTCTTTATTTCATGATTCCTTTTCTTCTTCCTTCACCCCCTCTTATAAAAAAGGCATGAAATCTCCAGAATCATGTATATTCTGGATGTTGTCATGTTTATGGAAAATTACAAATCATTTTTCCTCTCCTCTCTCACTTATTTAAGGAATAAGAACATTGTCCGTGATGTGTCGAATTACCGACATCGTGGACGATGTAATTTCACTTTCCATTAATTCTTTCAAGTCTGGTCATGAAACCATTTATATGGTTGAACCAGGTTATAAGATATGTTTTATGAATAATATAAGGTTATGGAATTCTTTTGTACTCATGATTCAAATTTATAAGACTAAATGAAGTTGTAATTATCAAAGAACCACTTAAATGATCAAAACGAACATAATTAATGTTTTCACTTATAAATCATCATCATATAAAGCATCAAAGTGATAAATGGTATCATTTATGGTACTGTAAATATGTAAATACTACTCCATTCCAATTCTGGAGTTTCTCTTCCAATCAACAAGAACGATTCATCATGAACCGATTGTGAAGATCACAAAAGAACTCACCCAAAATAATGCAAGGAACAAAATACTAACAAATAAGGGGTGAAATGAGGTTATGAAATGACCATATAAGATGTTATAAACATGAAAATGTTTCTGTAAAATACTAATAACACTATTTTAACCATTATACAGGAGGTTTAAACAATTTTGAAGTAATACAAGCCTAAGGTAAGGGAATTCTTAACCCGATTTCCATTCTTTGGGTTAACCTTCTACTTTATAATTTATGTGTTATTTAAATTGTTTGTGTGATGGGTTATGTTTATATTATGTTTAATTATGTGTATTTACAGAGTATATACATATTAAATCCACTCAATTAAGTCTCACTTCAAGTATATGATGTTTATAAGGGACTTTTCTTCTAAATTCTTTTTTTAAAATTCTGTTTTGCAATATTCAAAAGCAATGTTTTTATGATATTGTTTATGTTGTATGATTATGTTTTGGTTATTGGGCATTATTTATGATGAAGGGTGGGACCTATATTTCTCTCCAATGCATTGGGTATGAGTAAGTTGGAGGTCGGCCGTATGGTTACTCCAAGTGTAATTGTGATGGTTACACAAAGTAAGGTAGCTGTGAGGGTTACAAATTTTAAGGTAGCCAAGATGGTTACAAGATTATGTAAGTAATGCCCCAATATACCTCTATGATTATAATTATGTTTGTGTTGATCCTGTGTAAATCTCATGTTACGCTAAGTAAGGTTTTATGGGTGGAAATCATGTCTTTTGAAAACTTTTTCATACGTCATGCGTATTCATGGACTAATGTGATTTTTCCTTCTTTTTCATACCTTACTGAGCTTTTATGCTCATCCCAAGTTTTTAAATGATTTTTCACAGGTTAATAATGAGTAATACAAGTAATTAAGACATGTTAAATGTTGAAGAATTGTCAAGGAGTCTTGTTTTAGGTTTTAATGTTTTATATTCTGAGGAAAATGGAAACTGATTTTATGGTATCCACTATGTAACATTGTGTAATGTTATGAATGTTTTGTCTTAATTATCTAAAGCTCTAAACTTGAAAATATCCTCAATTTAAAATGAAGTGTTTTCTTGATTAAATTCAAGATTATGTATGAAATAAGTGCGGGTATTTATAATATAATATCAACATAATGAGTCAAAAATCTTATTTAATCACTTCAAATACGAAATATATAACCATAAAAAAATTAAAAGTCAAAATAAAGTATCCACAACAACCCATTATAACATTTAATTACTCCACAAAACCTCTATAATAACATACAAAAATTCTCATGAAAACCACTTTAATGAACCTTCATTAGAACACATAACCCAACCATTTTACCATTACTTTATGTTCACAAAAATCCTATCATTACCCCAATTCTATCACATAAATGATAATTCTTAGGTTTTATAATAAAAACAAAAAAATATTAGAAATATTATTCTATATAGACACATCTAAGAATACCATGACCAAAAATCAATTTAATTAGTCTACCCATTATATCAACCCATATTTTTATTACAATGTTCATGTCATTGTTTTGGTCCCATTACCCTATCTAATTACTATAATTACTGATAAAGAACATTTTTATTTAATATTTTATTGATAATAAATTAAATAATTTCCTCATAATATGTTAAAAATGTTTATTTATGGAATATTTTGAATTAGATCATTCATTTGGAAATTTGATAAAAAATACAATTTTGACCCTTTAAAGTGAACTGTAGTATTTTGAAAATAAATATTTTTTGTGACTTATTTTAACTTATTTTTTTAATAGTGTTACCCACTCAATGGGATAAAAGTTTCATTTATTACATACAAGTTGGATCATGCATTTTATTGGAGTAAATGAGCCATGAAATCAAAGATAAACTAAACTAACCAGATTGGACACCACTTTATCATTTGGTCCATATCTTCTACATACATGATTTTATTTTTCTAAAATTTAAATAGTATATATAGTAAAAAATTCCTCATAAACCATCATTATAGAATAATAGTTGGTTCATTCATTTTGAAGGTCAATAAGGTGGTGCAATTTGCATTAAAATATTTTTCAGAAATTCCCATTCACACTTGAAAAGTTTTGAAATCCTAGCCTCCCCTACACTACATAAATGTGTTTTTTTCTCATCTTTAGGGGTTTGGACTTGAATTATAAAGTTTAGGTAAGAGGGGAAGTGGTTCCACTCTAATTATCTAAGAATTTCAAGAAGGGTATCTCTTGAAGAAATGATCCCTTCATCGAATCCTTCTTCTTCTTCTTTGCATTATAATGTTTGTATTTTTATAATAAACTCTCCCTTTATATTCCATCTATTTAATTAATTTAAATTAATTTATTATCTATTTTTCCACTTGGGGATAGAAATAAAGATTATAAATGTTATTGTATTATACCCTTTCTACGACCTTTGCAAATTCCAAACGTTTCTACGATGACTACACCACCCATGAAAGATTAGTTTTTTAGTAGTCAATCTACCTTTATCATTATTTATTTTTTTGAATAAATGAGATGATTTAATTAACATTATATAATCTATTAATTTAGTTTTTTACTTAAAATAAACTAATCAAGAAATTGAATAATTAACACAAAACATGAGAGGTCAAGAGTTTTGTAAATTGTGAGAGCACAATTTTAATCAGTAAAACAAAAAAAATATGTGATCAATTTTTAGAGTTAAAATATAAAACCAAAACTAAATTTATCCTCATTTCCATAATATATATTTTCCCTCATTTAGTACTGACTATAAACTATCCTTATAACAACAAACAAAGCAGGGTGCTACGATTTCATGTTCCGAAGCTAGCCTTGGGTTTAATTAAATTCATATTTTGGTTAGGTTAACTCTTATAGGGTTCGAGGGTTAAAAAATTAGGGCATCATAATTAAGTGAATGTTAATTTAAATGATGATTATTAATAAGAAAGTAAATAGATATATTCATATTGATTACAACTTGTAAAAGTAGTTAACAAATATATTCTTATTGCGTTTTATCAATATCATTTCAAAAAAATAAAATATTCTTCTAGAGTACTTATTATTAATTTATAAACCTACAAAACCCCACCATCCTTTTAAGAAGTGTGTTTATTTCATTTTATTTTATTTTCAGAATAACTTTAATAATTTGTTTTAATTAATTCCTCATTTGAGATATGACCTTACTCAGCCACTCCAATGATCCTAAAATACCTAAGAACCATACATCATTTGAGAATTCCCATGACCATGCCTTTCAAATTGGAGATATTTCAAGGGAGGCTAGTATTTTGTTAAAATAATTAGTGGTATTTATTTTCTTTTATATTATCCTTTTTTCCCTTCTTTATTGTTTTTCCCCTTTATCAATTATCTCTCTCTCTGCCCTTTTATTTTATACTATCAATTGAAACTTATTCTCATGATATTATGGTATATTATTATTAATTCATCACATTTTTTTATTTATAACATGATCCTATCCTAATAATCTCTTTGATTTATACCCCAATATTAAGCATAAAATTATTACTCGAATCAAACAATCTCACTCTATGGGAAGTGTCTATATTTACCCAATTGTAGAATTCATCCACTCAGGGAGTTTTGAAATAGGAATATCATATAAAAAAATAAACTAGATCCAATGTTGGAAAATAATAACAATATACTCAATAGTACCATTTGAGAGTTGGATGCACCTGATATTAATTATCAACCTACATTCATTGCATACCCAACTCTCAAATCCAAATTTGAACTGAAATCATGGTTAATTCACCTTCTTCCAAAAATATTCTGGATTATTTATAGAGGACCCAAAAAAACACCTTAAATAATTAAATATGGTATGATAAAAAATGAAACCAATAAATGTATTTGATGATGAAATAAAACTAATATCATTCCCATTTTCACTTGATGGAATTGTAAAATATTGTATTTATTATCTACAACCTCAAAACATAACATGTTGGAATGATTTGAAATGCCTTTTTGTGTTGATTTGTTTTCCAACATCAAGGGACATTTTCATTCGAAATTAGATCTCACAAATTAATAAATACTAGGGGGATTCATTTTATGAGTACTAGGTGTGATTCAAGAAGTTGTGTACAAGATTCTCACATCACCAAATTAGTGAGAAACTCTTCATCCAATACTTCTATAAAAGCCTTATGTATATAGAGAGGATCATGGTGGATGTTGTGACTGGAGGGGAATTGGTTAAAAAAACATCAAAATATGCACATGTGTTAATCTACAAGATAACACACAAATCTCAACAATTTTGAGATTATGGAACACCACATGTTAGAGGAGTACATTAGGTAAGTACATATTCTCCTGAAAATAATTTAATTAATACAAATTTTGATGAGTTAAACATTATGGTGAGATAGATTTATTTGTCTAAAAATACATCCCAACCCACTTCTATGAGGCCCTATGAAATTTTTAATGAAATAAACCACCCATCTAACTATTTCACCCAATTACAAGAGATTGATTATTGTAGAACTGTATTCCCTGGGAGACCATATTACCAGCTACAACAACCACATCCCTATAAGAAGTATGATTATTTTATACTAATATGTAAACATGGATGTAAATATCAATCAAACATGAGGTATGAATATTGACAACAACAAAAGCCCCATTTTTTAAAAAAACTTATAGAATCCTCCACCTTAACAATAAGGTTTTCAAAAATCCAAATAAGATTTGAATCCCAAGAATTGAAAAGTCAAAAAAATAAGTGATTTCTCAATAAATGGTATATTCTAATACTGATGAGATTTTGAAAAAAAAAAGTTCTTAATAAACAGAATGAGCTAAAGCATAAAGGTTTTGAGTTCAGGGAGTTGAAGAAAGAAATGATCTAGATTGCCACTAAACATAAAATATTCATACTTGTTGAATGATAAAAAATTTCCTACAAAAATTTCTAACAATAACATACCTAAAAAATAAACACAACATTTAAATATTTTAAATGATAATATTAAGAAATTTGGTGGACCTTAGTTGAAATATCGTGAATTAACCCATCAATTTGTATACTTAAGATTCTTTTGAAGGATGGTGCTAAACTAGTTAGAAAACCATTAAGGCGAATTAAACCCACACTATTAGAAGTTATGAAAAAATAGGTGGAAAAGTTTCTCTAGGTAGGTATCATTTACCCCATTTCTAATTCTCAGTGGTTCATACCTATCTATGTTATACCAAAGACAACTAGGCTCACTGTTATAAAGAATGAAAATGATGAGTTAGATATTATAAGAGTATATAATAGTTGTAAAGTGTGCATAAATTATAGTAATCTGAATCAATATACTCATAATAACTATTTTATACTTCCATCAACTGACCAGATGCTTGAGAGACTTTCATATTGGACACACTATTGCTTCTTGGATAGTTTCTCTGGCTATTTTTAGATTCCCATTATAGCATAGGACTAGAATAAGAGAACATTCACCTTCCCATTCGATACATTTTCTTACCATAGGATTTCATTTGGAATTTATAACACCTTAGGTACCTTCCATAGATTCATGGTAAGGATCTTTTATGATTTACTTGAGATTTATATAGAGGTATTTATGGATTATTTTACTGTGTACAGTTCCTCATTTTATGAGTGTCTCCTAAGTTTCGGTAATGTGTTGAATCGTTTCATTGGGAAAAATATAGTTTTGAACTTTGATAAATTCCATTTAAAGGTAGAAAGGGGGATCATCCTAGGTTATGTAGTGTTATGGAATGGAATTTTGGTTGATAAATATTAGGTATATATTATTTCATCCTTTCCATATCCTTCATGTGTATGTGATATTGAATCATTACTTGAACATGATGGTTTTTATCGACACTTCATCAGATATTTCTATAAGACCTATCTACCCTTATCTTGATTGATTTAAAAATATATTGACTTATTTTTTGAGGATTCATATAGGTCATCATTTTATGAGACAAATAAGTTCTTGTCCATTCCACTAATCATACAGTCCCCACAGTGGGACCTCCCATTTGAGCTTATATGAGATGCTTCAAAATTCGTAGTTAGATAAGTCTTATCTCAGTGGGTGGAAGAGAAGTCTCATGTGGTTGCTTATGTGTCAAGGAATTTTGATTTACCCTAATAAAATTACACCACTACATAAAATGAGTTTCTTTTTATTACATTTTATTTAGAAAAATTCCACTCTTATTTATTAAAATATAAAATGGTTTTTTTCTATGATCATGAAGGTTTGAGGTACCTCCAAAATAAGAAATATGAAAATCTACAACTTATTCAATGGATAATCATTCTTCAAGATTTTAACATCGAGGTAAGAGATAATAGGGGGTCATATAACTTGGTGGATTATCACATGTGTAGTATCACTCACATGTTGGAGCATACTACCAAAAACCAGGTACCACTTCATGAAACATTTCCCAATGAGCATATTTATGTAATCTCAGGTAAACATCCTTGGTATAGTGATTTAATTTAATACCTTTTTTCCTTTGAAATTCCAAAAAAATTAAATAAACAATAAGTTAAAAAATTGAAGAGTGTGCCTAGGTTTTATATGTGGGATGATCCCTACCTCTAGTATATGTGTAGGGACCATGTCATTAAGAGATGTGCGAAAAATCATGAGTTTGATTCTATTTTTTATTTTTTTCATACAGTTTATTATGGTGGAAAATTTAGACCCCAATAGATATCTTGGAAATTATTAGACTCTAGATTATATTGGCCTAGATTGCTCCATGATTCTCATGTGTTTTGTAAGTCATGATCACATTATTTCATGAACCAAGTCGGGTTTCCATTTGAATCAACGCCTGATTCGGCCCGCAGCAAGGCCCAAAGGGAATTCCTGATCCCCACGGGCTGGCACAAGTGCCCGAGTATCATAATAAAACTTGGGAATGATTTACCCTAATAAAAAAATATAAATCAACCAACAAAATAAACCAAACCAAAAGTTAAAGTCACAGCCAAAAAAGGCTTTAATCAAAACCAGATTTTGGGTCACATGTAAAACCAAAACCCAAGAAATACTAAAAAGTATGTTGACCAAAAACCAACCCAAAAAATACCACCCAGTGAGAGGACACCACCCTCAAGCCATAACCACAATGACACATCAAGAGGTCTGCTAACAACCTAAACCACCACTCCCAAACGCTAGACCCTTACCTGTATCAGACATAAACAAATCTATTTACACCCAAAGGTGTAAGTAGGGTGTGAGAAATCGGCCAGGAGGAGGACACCGAGAAAACATTCCATGCACAAGCATTAAAATATAGATACATTTTCAATGATAAATAAAGGAAAGTAATAAATTCTTAACAATGTTAATGAAAATAGTTTTCATGGAACAACCTTAAAGAAAAGAAGTTTAAAGAAAACACATGTTTGTGTAGTATCTCAAGTGACATATCATGTATCATTGGTGTGCACATAGTAACCGAGAGCACCAAATGATGGGAGAGGCCCTATGGGTACTAGTAATAGGTGGGACCCTAAAATGTCACGTATCGGTGAAACGTGGCTTAGAAACCATGACCCTAAGAAACCATGGCTTAGAAACCATGTCCCTCATAAAACACGACTTAGAAACCACAACCCTTAGTCATTCATATGTTTAATTAGTGTTGAAATCATCAATCCTTCCAGTGAAACCGGGCCAAGCCATCTCCGGAACACTAGATCACTAGTCCTAGTCCCCCCACATAATACCCCAGGATTCCATCTTTGTGCTCATCTAAAAACCAATTTCACATCTCATGTCACATTAACACTTAAGATATAAATGAGGCTCTTAAACACAAGAACACACCATTCACACACCAATTTTTTTAGAACTTAACATGCGCTGCTTGCACATTAAACTAAACCAACAACATAGTTTTATAAAAATAATTTTATAATCAATGAAACCACCAAGAAAATTTATTATCAAATTTACAAGCATGTCAGAAAAATTTTAAAGGAAAAATATTTCCCAAAATATTTTTTTTCAATAGAAATGAATTTTTAATACTATGCCAAAATATAATTGAACCATCCGCACCTTCTAACACACACATTACATAGTTTTTAAAACACCAATATACAATCCAAAGTAGGTTTTCACAATAAAAATTCACCAAAATCACTTAAAAATAATTTCTAACCAATTAAATACATAGTAAAACTTAGTCAAAGATAATTTCGTAGCATGTAAACAAATAGAAAAATACAATAAACTAATTAGATAAACAAGAAAATTATTGTTAGTTAATACTTGTGTGTGGAATCACCTACTAGTGTGTCGTAAACTTCACAAAATTGGTGTGCAAGGACCACCACATGACAACGCAGCTCAAACCAACTCAAATACACCCTAAAACAAAGCATCATAAAAAATACATCAAAATATAATCAATCGAAACTAAACCACAACTGCAACACTTCCAAAAATAAAAGTATGAACAATGAGGGACTCTCCACCTACAATGAGGAGTCTGAGAGGTCGACTAGAGGTCGATGGGGGCTATCTAGGCTTGCACAGTGATGAAAAAACAAATAGAGAGTCACTGAAAAAAACAAAACCAAGGGAGGAGGCTGTCGGAGCTTCGACCAAACCAAGGGGGTGGTGCGTGCTGCTGGACATAAGAGGGGCAGACCACCAGGGTGAATTCCAGCTGAGCAAAGGGAGGAGGGTGCGGCGTGGCGTAACTATCTAGAGAAGGGAGGTGGTGTGGCATGACTATCTGGAGGAGGGAGGAGAGTGCAACATAGCTTTCCGAAATAGGGAGGAGAGGCATTGCGGCCTGGCGTAAGGTAGCTGGGAGTGGCGGGGGGCGTGAGGCGGCGAGGAGTGAGGTGGTCTGGGAGAAAGAGGAGGTAGTTGGTGCAAGGGAAGGGTAGTACCACGATGAGGGGGAAAAGCAGCATCAGTGTAGGGTTTGAGAGGGGGGTCACCTGGGTAGTGCAATGGGAGGGAAGAGGGTAACTGAGGGATAGAAAGAAAAAAAGAATAAAAGAAATAAATAAAAAGGAAATAGGAGAAAAAAAATAATAAGAAAAGAAAACATTGAATAAAATAACAGAAAAATGAAAAAATGGGAAATAAAAATACAATAAAACCTAAAAAGAAGTTCTAACCTAAACTAATAATAATAATAATAATAATAGTAATGATAACAATAATAATATTAATAAAAATAAAAATAATATTAATAACAATAATAAAGAGAAAACTAATTATAATTATAATACAATTTTATTTTTATTTGGTTATTTAACCATTCACGCACTGGGTCAGCTACACGTTAAACTAGCGAAGCCACGCGGGTTCGACCGTGCCCTACCCGCATGTCGAGCGATGTCAAGATTACACTCATTTATCAGCGCAAAATCACAAAACTCATATCGGATCATCCCACATTTCAAGCAAAAAAATTATAAAAAGGAAATTAAACGTATGAGATAAAAATTAAAATTAAAAACATACCTCAAAGCGATGTCCAGGTGTGGTAATTCTCCCCACCATGGGAACTTTCTACCCTTAGAAAGTCAATTCGAATCTTGATTAGAGAATAAAAATGGGTACTCCTACTCAACCCAAGACTCATGCTCCCAAGTATCATGCTCTTTATTCTCATGCTGCCAAAGAATGATAACCAAAGGAATGGATTTTCTATGAAACACCTTCTCCTGAGAATCCACTATCTGCACTGGCTGCTCAAAAACTAATAAGTCAGGATCTATCTCAAACTCTTCCCAATTCAACACATGTGATAGATCGAGATTATACTTTTTTAGTTGGGAGACATGGAATACGTCATGAATCGATGTCAACTAAGAAGGTAAATTTTACTAGTAAGCCACCTTGCTAATCTGCTTAATAATCTCTAAGGGCCCAACATACCTCGACGTCAGCTTCCCCTACTTTCCTAAGCGGTGGTGACCCAAGCGAGGGGACACCTTCAAGAACACCCCATCTCCCACTAAAAACTCCAGATCCTGACGCCTATGATCTGTATAAGATTTGTGGCGACTCTAAGCTGTCAACAACCACTGTCTAATCAACTCGACCTTCTCAGATGTCTTCTGAACTAGGATCAGTCCCAAAAGTGAGGCCTCACCTACCTCATCCCAACACAAAGGAGATTGAAAAGGATGATCGTAGAGTGCCTAAACAGGTTCCATTCTAATAGAGGATTGGTAACTGTTGTTATAACAAAACTCAACCAATCCCAAATGGCTATCCCATGAACCTTCGAAATCCAACACACATGCGCGAAGCATGTCCTCCAAAATCTGATTCGCCCGCTCTGTCTGGCCATCCGTATAAGGATGGTATGATGTGATCATCTTAATCTGTGACCCCAAAGCCTTCTGGAGACCTTCCCAAAATCGATAGGTAAAGTGAGGGTCCCCTTCAGAAACAACCGCTGATAGCACACCATGAAGTCTGACCACCTCCTGAACATACAAAAGACCTTGCTCATCCACCTTCGTTGTATCTATGATTGAGATAAAGTGAGATGACTTGTTCAAATGATTAATCACTACCCAAATAGAATTCCTCCACCTAGGTGTACAAGGAAAGATAAAAATAAAGTCCATGGAGACCTCATCCCACTTCCAGGTAGGAATGGGTAATTACTGAAGCATGCCAGATGGTCTATGATGCTCTACTTTCACCTGTTGACAAGTGTAGCATCTCGATAGAAAGTTAGCTATGTTCTATCTCATACTTTCCCACCAGGAATGGCAATGAAAATCATAATACATCTTGGTAGTTCTAGGATGGATGCCCCACTAAGACTGGTGGCTATCCAGCATCACCACCTTCTGCAGAGACAACAACACCACTGCACAGCCCATGAAACACAAGATCCTCTCAGGAGACAAAGGACAATTAGAAGGAGTCTCCCCACCATGAAGAAACTACATAGATCGTTGAAACAACTCATCATCAAGCTACTACTGCTGAATCAACTCCAGAAGAGTGGGAGTCAACTGAATGATATCCAAGAAAGTACCTCCACTGTGCTTATTTCTCTCTAAGTGCATCTGGGTGAAGATCCCTATCAAAGTCCACTCATCGCTGGATTTCCTCAATGTCTACAATGGTACCTTCTTGCTCAAAGCATCATCCACCACATTACCCTTTCCCGGGGTATAGACAATGTCAAATTCAAATCCCTGTAGGTACTCGATCTAGTGGCACTGCCTCAGATTGAGATCCTCCTGAGAGAAAATGTAGGCTAGGTTCTTATGGTCAGAATAGAACACAAATTTCTCCCCAAAGAGGTAGTGATGCCAAGTCTTCAGGGCATGAATCACTACTGCCAACTCCAAGTCGTGAGTCAGATAATTATTCTCATGTAGCCAGAGCTGGCGAGAACCATAATCCACCACATGATTATCCTGCATGAGTACACACCCAAGGTTCATGCCTGAATCATCAAAATAAACCAAATAGTCTTTCCTAGACACTGGTAAGATCAACACAGGTGTGGTGGTCAACCATCACTTTAACTCCTCAAAGGATTACTGGCATTGAGGGATCCATTCAAACTTTACCCCTTTCTGGGTGAGTGCGGTCATAGAGGAGGCAAGTCATGAGAAATCCCGAAAAAAACACCTATAATAACTTGCAAGGCCAAGACAAATCCTGATCTCAAACACATTCCTCAGTTGTTCCCATGACATAACTACATTGATCTTCTTAGGATCCACTGAAACCCCTTGTTCTGAGATGAAATGACCCAGAAACTTTACTTCCCAGATCCAGAATGTGCACTTCAAGAGTTTGGCATACAGGCCGTGGTCTCGTAAAGTGCCCAAAACAATGCACAGGTGATGCTCATGCTCCTCCTCAGATCTAGAATAAACCAGAATTTCATCAATTAATACAATGAAAAAAGTGTCAAAATATTGGTGGAACACCCTATTCATGAGTGCCATGAAAACCACCATAGCATTTTTTAAAATGAAAGGCATGATCAAGTACTTGAAGTGACCATGCCTACTTAGAAAGGACATCTTTGGAATACCTGATTCTCTCACCCTGAGCTGGTGGTATCCCAAACGAAAGTCTATTTTGGAGAAATACTTTCCCCCCTTCAGTTGGTAGAACTAAATCATAAATCCGAGGAAAAGGGTATTTATTCTTGATGGCCACCTTATTCAATTTCTGGTAATCAATGCACAACCGGAGGGTTCCATCATCCCTCTTTGAAAATAAAACTAGGGCCTCCCAAGGAGAGATGCTCCGGAAAATGAATCCTTTGGATTCTAAATCGTCCAGTTGTATCTTTTATTCCCTCAATTCAGTGGGGGCCATGAGATATGAGGGAAGAGATATAGGCTGAGTTCCCAGCACCAACTCAATCGAGAACTCTACATCTCGCTATGGGGGTAAGCATAAAAAATAATCTAAAAATACCTCTGGAAAATAATCCACTACAGAAGGTATCCCACTCTGAGAAGCACAACTATTACCGTCCAGTGCAAGCAATGATAAATGATAAGAAAGATTCCCCAACTCAGGAAGTGGAGGTCCCGTGTGACCCGAATGAGGATCCCATTCCCCAAAAAATACCTAGGGGCTCCCATCAGGTGCCATAAAACTAACCCATTGCAGATAGCAGTCCATATGCACTTGAAAGAGCACCATACAATCTATGTTGAGGATCACATCAAATAGGTCCATATCTTGGACCAAGAAATCCTACTCCATCTTGACTCCTGACATAGAGAGCGTGCACTATAGACACCAAAGGACTTGCTCCCTCTTTTTCCCCAATGGTGTTACCAATTCCATGGAAAAAGATAATAGTTCGGTTGGTAGGTACAACAGGTTCACAAGACAAGCATATATAAAGGAGAATAAAGCACCAGTATCAAATAAAACTACAACAATAGAAGATGAAATCAGAATGGTACCTCAAACAGTTGAAGGTCCTGCATTAGATCCCGCTAGTACCTGATATACAGCTTGCAGATGCCTGGTCCCTACCTGAGAAAGACCACTCACCTGAGGCTCTTCCCTGACCTGGCTCTACCCCAAAGACGATTCGGTCTTGCCACCATGGCCACCAAACTGAGATCTCATCATCCTAGTCGGATCCGACTGAACTGATACCGCTCTAGAAGCCATAGATCTAGTCCCACTCTGGTAAGGGAATAGAATCCTACAAAAGTGTTGTAGATGTCCTACAACTCCACACCCATGGTAAGGTGTGGGAGGGTATGGACATGCAGGTCAGATGTTCCCTACCCATCCACACTGATGGCACACAATGAGCCTCGTATTAGAAGAAATAGATGAGGTATGCCTGAAAGGATGGCCTGAGATTCCACCTGCCTTCTTCCCATGCTCATCACGCTTCCTATTCTTCTCGGATAAACTACCAATGCCAAACCTTGACACTGATCCAGAAAACCCTGAATTTATTATCTTGTCAATCTCTACAATGCAAGCACGATCAACCACCTTGATATAAGTTCTTAACTTAAACAAGAAAACTTGAGAGTAAATTTATGGTCTAAGGCCCTTCTTGAAATTCTGTGCTTTCAAATATTCATTTGAAACAATCTCAGGTGCATACCACACTTCCTTAGCAAAGCGGTTTGCATACTCCATCACTGTCTGATGCCCTTTTGAATGATCCATGAACTCCCAGGATCTAGTGTAGGCTAGGAACTCAGGACAATACTACTCATTAAATATAGCTTTGAAATCCTTCCAACTCATTTTCTCATGCTTCCCATCCTGAATCATCAATTCCCACCACTTGTGATTGGAACCCTCTAACTAGAATGAGGCACATTTACCATGACCTCCTTAGGCATGTGAAGGAATTTGAACATATGCTCTATCTTTTCAAGCCATTCGTATGCCTCTTGAGGTTCTGAAATACCCCGGAATGAAAGAGGTTTATTCTTCAAAAACTCATGAGCTTTATCCTTCTTGGAGCTAGAATCATATCCTCTAGCTTGAATAGGGGTAGGGGCTGGAGTAGCCCTTTTTCCTAAAGCGTGAAAAGCTCAGACCATAGCTTCTACCAATCTCTGATCAATCGGAAAGGGAGAAATCTCTCCAATTTCCTCTCGTGGGTGCTTGTAAGCTCTCTGGGGAAGCATCTTGCTACAATGAGCATCAGTTATAAAAGAACATCATCAATATATCACATCTGAAGAAATGTAAAATTTCAGCAAGGAAAATAATCATCAGCAAACCAAACATGAAGAAGTAACATCATATCCAAACCACTTATTTCTCATTCGATGTCCATGCACAGTCTGTAGCCTGCACATCCCACCTGGAAGATAAGTCACACAAGAATCCTAACACCCCATGGCAACTCAGGGTCTGTCACGAGGTGTGCTAGCCAGGAACCCTACTTGCAACCAGAATTCTAAGCCCTGACAATCCCAGCTTCTGTCTAACCAGACTCATCCTAAATAAAATAACTCAGACAACAAAACCTGCCATCTGATACCATTTTGTCACGAACCAAGTTAGATCTCCATCCGAACCGATGCCCGAACTGGCCCGTGTCAAGGCCTGAAGGGCGTTCCTGATCCCCACGGGCTTGCACAAGTTCCCAGGTATCACAATAAAACTTGGGAACAATTTACCCAAATAAAAAATATAAAGCAACCAAAAAAAATAAACCAAACCAAAAGTAAAAGTCATAGTCGAACAAGATTTTAACCAAAACCAGATTTTGGGTCAGATGTAAAACCAAAACCCAAACAACACTAAAAAGTATGGTGACCAAAAACCAACCCAAAAACTGCTACCCAATAAGAGGGCACCACCCTCAATCCATCACCACAATTCCATGTCAATAGGTCTTCTAATAACCTAAACCACCACTCCCAAAAACTGGACCCTTACCTATATCAGACATAAACAAATATACTTACACCCAAAGGTGTAAGTTGGGTGTGAGCAATCGCCCAATAGGAGGCCACTAAGAAAAGATTCCATGCACAAGCATTTAAATACAAATACATTTTCAATGGTAAATAAAGGAAAGTAATAAATGCTTAATAATGTTAATGGAAATAGTTTTCATGGAAAAACCTTAAAGAAAAGCAGTTTAAATCAAACACATGTTTGTGTAGAAGCTCCAGTGACATATCATGTATCATTGGTGTGCGTAGAATAACCGAGAGCACTAAAGGATGGGAGAGTCCCTATAGGTATTAGTAATAGGTGGGACCCTAGAATGTCATGTCTAGGTGAAATGTGTCTTAGAAACCACGAACATTAGAAACTGTGGCTTAAAAACCATGACCCTCAAAAAACGTGGCTTAGAAACCATGACCCTCAGTCATTCATATGTTTATTTAGTGTTGCAACTGTCAATCCTACCAGTGAAACTGGGCTAAGCCATATCTAGAACACTAGATCACTATCCTAGTCTTCCCACATAATACCCCAGGCTTCTATATTTGTGCTCATCTAAAAACCAAGTTCACATCACATGTTGAATTAACACTTAAGATCCAAACAAGGAACTTACACAAAAGAACACACCATTCACATACCAAAAACATTTTAGAACATAACATGTGCCTCTTCCACATTAAACTAAAATAGCAGTATAGTTTTATAAAAACACTTTTATAATCAATAAAACCACCAAGAAAATTTATTATCAAATTTCCAAGCATGTTGCCAAAATTTTAAAGAAAAAATATTCCCCAAAACATTTTTTCAAAAGAAATGCATTTTTAATACTATGTCAAAACATAATTGCACCATACACACTTCCTCACACACACACTGCACAGTTTTAAAAACACCGATAAACAGTCCAAAGAAGGTTTTCACAATAAAAATTCACCAACATCACTTAAATATAATTTCTAACCAATTAAATACATAGTAAAACTAGATCAAATATAATTTTTTAGAATGTAAAAAAATAGAAAAATATGATAAACTAATTAGATAAACAATAAAATTATTGTTATTTAGTACTTGTGTGCGAAATATCCTACCGGTGTGTCACAAGCTTTGCAAAATTGGTGTGCAAGGACCACCACATGCAAACGTAGCTCAAACCAACTCAAATACACCCTAAAAACAAAGCATCGTGAAAAATGCATCAAGATTTAATCAATCACAACCAAAAAACTACCGAAAAACTTCCATAAATAAAAGTATGAAGAAAGAAGGACTCTAAACCTACGACGAGGAGTCCAAGAGGTCAGCCGGAGGTCGACGGGGGCTGTTCGGGCTTACGCGATGCCGAAAAAACAAAGAGAAAGTCACTGAAAAACATAGCCAAGGGAGGAGGATACCAGAGCTTCAACAAAACCAAGGGGGTGGCACGTGTGGCTGGACAGAGGAGGGGTGGACCACCGGGGTGAATTACGGCTGAGCAAAGGGAGGAGGGTGCGGCGCGACATGATTGTCCGGAGGAGGGAGGTGGTGTGGCGCATCTATCTGGAGGAGGGATAAGAGTGCGACACGACTGTATGAAGGAGGTAGGAGAGGCGTTGCATCTTGGCTCAAGGAAAAAAAGAGTGGCGGGGCATGAGGTGGTGAGGAGAGAGGTGGGATGGGGGAAAGAGGAGGTGCCTGGTGCAAGGGAAGGGCAGAACCATGGTGAGGGGGAAAAGCAGTGATGATGTAGGGTTTGATAGGGGGTCACCTAGGTAGCGTGAAGGGAGGGAAGAGGGTAGGTGAGGGACAGAAAGAAAAAAAAGAAGGAGAAAAGAAATAAAGAAAAAGGAAATAGGAGAAAAAAACAAAAATAAATGAAAAGATGGAAAAAAATAAAAGAAAAATGAAAATATGGAAAATAAAAATAAAATAAAACTAAAAAATAAATTCTAACCTAAAATAATAATAATAATAATAATAATGATAACAATAATAAAATTAATAAAAATGAAAATAATATTAATAAAAATAATAATAATATTAATAAAAAAATAAAAAAAATTATAATTAGAATAATTTTTTATTTTTATTTTATTATTTAACTATTCGCGTATCAGGTCGGCTGCACGTTAAACTGGAAAATCCACAAAGCTTTGCTCGTTCCCTGTCTGCGTGTCGAGCAATGTCAAGATGATGCTCATTTATCAGTGCAAAATTGAAAAACTCATATCGGCTCGGCCCACATTTCAACCAAACAATTATAATAAAGAAATTAAATGTATGAGATAAAAATTAAAATTAAAAACATACCTCAAAGCGAATTATGGGTGTGGCACATTGCCAACACACTAAAAACATTTCGAGGAGACACGAGATACCCCAACAACCTATATCATTATGTGACATTTTTGATGTTTGGAGAATTTATTTTACGGAAAATTTTACAATTTTATTTTGTTTCTTGTAAATTTTGGTTTATTTTTATTATGTTAGAAAATGGGTGGGGGCCAAGGCCACTAATAATAATGATTCTTATTTTGTAGTGGATTTTATCAAGGCTCATATTTTCTATTGGTTTTGGAGTACCAAAGGCCATCATTAGTGACCACGAGAAACAATTTTTCCATTATGATTTAGTTTCCCTCCTTTGAAATTATCAGGTGAAACATAAAACATATACTCTATTGCACCCCCAAAAAAATGGCCTGGCTAAGGTTTCAAATTAATAGTTGAAACCAATTTTGAAAACAATTGTGCTACTAAATAAGAAGGACTAGACAAAGCACTTGGATGATGAGATATGGGCTTATATGATTAAATTAAAAAATCCCATTGGTTTATCCCCCCTACAGATCATTTTTGTGAAAGCATGTAATCTTACAATGGAGGTTAAGCATCAGACATATTGGGATATAAAGAAATGCAACATGAATTTACTTCAAGTTGGAGATCAAAGGAAGATACAAATCCATGTTCTTGAGGAGATTAAATTTTCATTATATGAGAAATCAAGGCTCTATAAGGAAATTTAAAGATCATATCATGATAAAATGATCCAAAAAGGGAGTTTCATATAGGATAGAAAGTACTTCTCTATAGTTCATAACTAAATTTGATGCCCGATAAGTTATACTCCAAATGGTTAGGTCCTTATGTTTTCTCTAATTTTTTCCATACAGTGTATGGAGATCACAAAATAAAAAATAGGAAATATCTTTATAGTCAATGGAAAAAGTTTGAAGTAGTACAATGAGGGACTTCCCACCCATCCAGTTGATTTCATTACACCACATAACTCCATTATTACTTGAGAATATGAGGCTATCCCTAACCCTTTCACTTTTATATTATTTTTCCTATTTAAAATTATAAATTTAATGTGAATTTATCATGCCATAGGTTAACATTGAGGACAATGAAATATTTTAAGTGTGGGGGAGGGGACACCATTTTGGGTTAGTTATTTAGGATTTTCATTTTTGTGTTTTGTGTGTGGTTTTCATTAATTTAAAAAAAAGAATAAAAAGAAATAAAAAAACACATCATATAACATGGTCATTTACATGTGGATCATATAGAAGATTCATGTTTTCAACATTCATTAGTATCATGATAATCTCGAGCAATATTTCATCATCAAGGGAATATTTTTATAAAAATAGGAGTCATTGATGATGTGATTGGTTGTGGAATTATAAAACTTTTAGATTTTGACACCATTATTTGTGATATTTTTTCATGGTAAAATATTTCATTGATTCTTCCACAAAAATTTTCATGAAACCATGACTTGTGAAAATTTTCATACTCAATTGAAGGTATAACCAAGTTAGGTAAAACAAAATTTTATCTTATATCAATAGTTGATCCATACATAAATTTCTCTTCTGATTGATTTCATTAATTTACCAAATTGATCTATGCATGTGTAACTGATATCCAATAGTTATATTCCATAAAAAAATATAAAATCAAAAAAATCAAAAAAATTATTACCTTAATAAATAGGTGAGGGATGAAATGTAAAACATGTGAGTTTATCTCAGTCGGGAGCATAAGGTTTGACTTTTATGAATTCTTAAGTGAGTGGGTCTTGAAATTTTATTGAAAAGGAATGTAGAATAGGTGTGGTAGAATTAAAACAGGTAAGAAGAAATGTTTTACTTTACATGAATAAAATGAATAAAGGGTGGATATACGATCTTGAAATGGTTGGTACACATACATAAATGCACGTGGGTAATTAATGGAATAATATACCCATAACTTGTTTCAGTATGATTAGTGTCATTAATATCACTATGTTTTTTTTGTTATAATTTATGAGATAATTAATTTTAATTTTATTGATATTGACTCTTTATGATATTATTACATTTCCTATATTTCCACTATGGATTGAGAAATATGAACACACATATCTTGCCATAAATTTCTAGAATACAATACATGTGAATTTTCACAGGAGTGAAAAAGGGTAAGTCATGGGGAGTTGATTAAAAACATTTATATTGAATTTTTTATTGATAATAAATGGCATAATTTCATCACATTGTGTTAAATATGTTTATTTATGGAATATTTTGAATTATATCATTCATTTAGAAATTTGATTAAAATTCCAGTTTTGAACCTTTAAATTAAACCGTAGTATTTTGGCCAAAAATATTTTTTTGAGGCTTATTTGACATTAATTTTTTAAATAATGTTACTCACATGATGGGATAAAACTTTCATTTAGGAAATCCAATATGGATCATGAATTTTATTTGAGTAAATGACCCATAAAGTCAAATATGGATAGGACTTACCAAATTGGATACCACTTCACCATTTGGGCCATATGTTATACATGCATGCTTCGATTAGACTCAAATTTTGGTAGTATATAGAGAAACCAATTAACCCAAAAGAATACTTCTCTAAGGACATTGATTTCATTCATTTTTGAGGTTAATAAGGTGGTGTAATTTGGATTAAAATATTTGGATGAATTTCCCATTCCCACTTGAAAAGTTTTGAAACCCTAGCTTCCCATCCACTATAAAAATGCATGTTTTTCACATTTCAAGTGGGGTTTATGTCAATTATTAATTTTATAGAAGATTATAAGTTTTTCCACTCTAATTATCCAAGTATTTCAAGAGGGGTAGTTATTGAAATAAGTATCCCTTCATCAAATCCTTTTTATTCTTCTTATTTTCATTATAGTGGTTTTGTTTTTATAATAAAATAACCTTTTATATTCCATTTCTTATATTATTTTCAATTTAGTTATTTTTTATTTTTAAAATTTGGTTTTGAATTCATGTGTATAAATGTGATCGGGTTATACCATTTATACTACCTTTTTAAAAACAAAACATTTCTACGATGACTACACCACCCATGGAAGAGTAGTTTTTCTTTATAGTCGATCAACCTCCATCCTTATTCATTTGTTTATTTTTAATGAGTGAGATGATGGAATTAAAATAATATATCTATTAATTTAGTTTTTTAATTAAATTAAACTAAACTAGTTATTAAATATTTAACAAAAAACACATGAGGTCAAGAATTGTGTGTATTGAGAGAGTGTAATTTTAATCAGTGAAAAAACAATATGAGATCAATTTGTAGAGTTAAAATATAATCCAAAAAATAAATTCATACTAATTTATAGAAAATATATTTTACTTAATTTAACACTAAACATAATATATAAATATAATGACAATAAAATAAGGGGGTTATGATTTCGTGTTCTAAATCTAGCTTAGAGTTTAATTAATTTCATCTTTGTGGTTAAGTTAACTCATACAGGGTTCAAGGGTTAAAAAATTATGGGATCATAATTAGTTGGATGTTAATTTAAATGATAATTATTAATAATTAAGTTAATATTTAGATTTATATCAATTATAAATTTTAAAAATAGTTTCTAAAAAAATATTCTCATTGTGTTTATTCAATATCATTTCAAAAACAAAAACAAAAAAATACAATCTTATTCCATTATACTTATTATTACTTTATAAAATTAAAAAACCCCATACTTTTAATTATTGTTTTTATTTTATTTTATTTTATTTTCAAAATACATTTAATAAGTTTTTAAAATTAATTCCTCCTTTGATAGACGACCTTGTTCAACACTCTATTGCTCCTAAAATACCTAAAAACCACACATCATTTTAGAGGGCCCACAACAACGCCTTTCAATTAACATCTTTAATTTTTTCCATTATTCTAGGTAATTTAAAACATTAATTCTATACACATCCTACCTATTGACTCATAATAATTAACTATCACCAAATTAACTAAACAATACAATTCTATTTAACACATATAAAAGAGTGAAGTTAGAATCCCCTATCTCAACAGAAAGCTCAATTCACCACATTGTCAAAGAATGAATTTCAATCCACAAACTCTTACATTATCTATGGAGGATATAATAAGAAATACATAACCAAAAAATCTATGTAAATTACCTATCATATACTATCATAGGATCTTAATAAGAACCACAAGGATAGATTAAAGAAGGAAGAGGCAAGGAAATATTACCATGATCCATGTGTCTTCAGACTTTTGGAGGAAAGAAAATCAAGTGGCCAAAGGAGCACTGTAGGGTTTCAATTAAACTATTAAGGTTGAAAAAATTGATTAATGGGAAAAATAAAACTAGTGTAAAATATAAAACCACTCAGTTTTATATTTAAAAAGGGATTTTAAAAATCATGGTGTAATGTATTTAATTATGACACAATGGGGGTTTGGTTAACCATAAATTTGAAAATCACCATGAAACTGAATCTATATACCAAAACAAATTTCTATGTTCCATTAAATTTCATACTCAGATGGAAATATTCATAGAATATTTAAAATAACAAAATTTAATTAGAAAAATACTCTAAAAACCATGACCTAAAACCATGACAAAAAAATCCACCCATAACGACTGATCGTAATAATGGAATATTTTACCACTACTCATCAATACATAATTTAATCCATCATGTTGAAATAATAGAAATCATGATGTAATCCATAATCCAAAATATCAAGTGGTAACACATTCCTTCAACTCTAACAGTTAGTTAAATTCATTTAATGTAGTAAAAAACCATGGCTTAATAAGGTGTGTAATGACATGAGTTCCTAAAAACACATATTTTTATATTTTCTCCCAAAATTAAACTCTAATATTACATATAAATTATTCAACACTCAAAAAAATACAATATAGTGGACCAATAATATTTATGACACTACATTAGACACCTCTCAAATGATTCTCACCCTTGAGAATAAAAAAACCCATGTTGAAAGAAACAAAACCTTAAAACTAATCTATCATTCTAGATTCCTATAAAATAGTAATAATTTCATTGAAATTTTAAAGAAAAATATGTACAATAAAAAAACCATCAATCAATTTAATTCATAATAAAATCTCAACATTATTATAAAACCAAGGTTGAAAAAAATCTAGGAGCTGAATCTACATACGTGACTCCACTCCCATGAACGTTCCTCTAGACCACCATGTCTCTAAAAGACCCATACCAAAGGATTGAAAGGTCCTTATATCACTTTATCTTGATGGATAATAAATTTCATATATAATTACCTAAATTTTATATCCTCATAAATATATAACTCACCCTAATCAATGACATGAGAGTTATCATGATGATAATTCCAAATCTATGAAATGGAAAAAAATGTCATTAACTCAATAAATATAAGGTGATAATTACAACCAATACAACACCTCTCTAATATCACCCAACATATCAAAAGATCTGATAAACTATTGAGAAAGAATAATGCCTCTACCAAACCTATGCTACTATAAACAAAGATAAAAATTTAAGAACACATGGTCGCCTACCACAAAATCAAATGGTCTCTACCTTCAATTGACATAATATATTTGATGGTCATGAGTATATTTAATCCACTCTTAAATCACATGTTCTTTATTTATCTTACTCTGAATCAAATCTTGACCAAAGTACATTTACTACTCATCCTTACTCCAACTTAAATGGGATCTATATGGTTACTTATACAATACCTAAAACATGCCATGCTAATAGAAGAGTAATATATATTATTATATGAAAACTCAACCAGTGGATGATGTTCACTGATGAACCCCCCTAATCAAGGAAACACACAATATATTCTCTATTATCTAAATTTTCCAATCCATATTCCAAGTCATTTGAGGATAAAACACCATTATATGTCATAAATGATATCCAAAATCATGTTATAATCCACTCTATACTCGTGATGTCAACTTAAGATCCCAATAAGTGATGAATATAATTTTTAATCTATGAATCCTCACCACATCTTCCATATAAATCATTAATATTGAAACCACAACACTTGAATCCTTAATCTCCAGAAATGAGCTAACATAATTAGTCAATCTATAAAAAATTAAATAACACTATATCCTCTTAATTCCTAAATAAGAACTACTAGATAATCCATTGAAATATGCTCTTATTTATACTAAGGAATATCTAATGGATATAATAAACTAACTATGAATCAATGGTTGGCTTTCAACTATTGATAAAAAGGCATCGGAATATGAAATCACCCATAAACTTCATTCTACCAGGTCACCAAAACAAATCCTTCAAGGAATGATATATCTCAAATATACTCAGATGCACCACTAGAGGTGAGATACGAAACTCATGATGAATTTACTCATGCATTAACTATGGAATAAAAATATTACCTTGAAATAGAACCTGATTCCCATCATCCTTTATCCACCCATCCAAATTATCCTAATAAATGATATAATTTGTATATAACTCTACCTTGAAATATTCTATATAATATTATATACTTGTGAAAATAAGAGAGAGTACACCATCATTTGAAATAGATAATCTCCAAAAAATTATCTTCTTCATATGAAGATATAAAATTGAAAACTCATATATCATTCTATATTCATAATTGGTCTCATAAGAAACATTTTCATACATATTCTTACTCAGCACATCTAATACCATGTTACCTTTCCTTGTGGTATAATAGATCATGAATCCATAATCCTATAATAACTACCCACATATTTATTAACATAATTTCAGATCCTATTGAGATAAGATATATCATATTCACTAATGATATGTAGAGACCAAAAATACTCTTTCATATAGTAATATATCCACATATTCAAAGAAAACATCATCACCACAAACTCAAGATCATGGGTGAAATAGTTATGTTCATGTGGATATGACTTTCAAGACCTATAAGAGATCATCATCCACTCTTGAATAAAAAAAAATCTAAGACAAGATGGGAAGCATCATACTAAACCTAAAACATAGACACTTTATAATTTAAGAAAATTATAGGGGAACATGTAAATTTATACATTAGATACACAAACACCACATGACAATGATTCATCCACACAAGGGCCTAAATCTTAATAGTAAAAACGTTAAAATATTATATTATATGAGAGAAATAAAATACAAACTTTCTATAGTAACTCACTAGACCAATAAATCTATACAAATCTATGAAATTCTTGTGTTCATATAAATAAACCACCACCTTTATCATTGAATGATCAATAACTAAAAATTGTTGTAACATAACATGCCCAAGGAAGTGAACCTTATGTGATTAATAATTGAAATAAGATTTTTTTTTTCATATTGATAGTTTTTTGAAGGATCTATAAGATTGTACAAAAATAATTAAAATGATCATCCTTCTCCCTTGAATACACCAATATTTCATAGATAATCACCAAAATAGATCAATATAGATGCTCATAGAACACCAAATTCATCAATTACATAAAAATTTATAGTGAATTTGTAACACCAAAAGGAATCACCATAAATTAAAGACACATATAACAACAATTAAAGATGTTTTTATAACTATCTTTCTACATTACATATATATGATGATATATAACCCAAAAATAAGCCATCTTGTACTATCAAACTCACTCTATTTGATTAAACAAGTCATCAATAATTTTTAGTGTATAATGGGTTTTTACCGTCACCTAATTCAACCACCTAAAATACATTAAAACACAAATACCACTATATTCATTTTCATGAACAAAATTAAATATTACTAAATATATTCATTGGATTAGATTAAAAAATTCTAAAATATTTCAATAAATTAAATCCATAACATTCATAGCTCCAAAGGAATCATTGAATAAGGAAATATAGAAATATAAAATATACCAGGTTCTAACATTATCTAAAATTCTATTTCACATTGAAGGGGTAGCGTCACAACCTCTTCAAGGAAAACATCCAAGAACTACTTTATAACTCTCATATACTCGTTTACCTATACCTTTAATAAGATCAAAATATATCATACCAAATGTGATGTTATATGATCTAATTTTTTTTAATCCATTAAATGATCTCTCTTACCAACTAACATCATACACTTACCCTCCAAATTAGATAAAATGACTCATCTATGATAAAAATAAATAATTTATTGTATATATTATAACCTATCCATAACAAGAATGACATTATATGGTTGTATTTATTATAATATGAACTCTTTAATTTACTAGAACCATCTTACTATCAGCTCACACCTTTGACACACCTCTACCAGAGTAGTAAAACCTATGACTCATGTAAACAACACCTAACATCTAGGATGCCTACGTGCCCTAATCTCTAGAAAAATAGTCCTGTTGAAATAAAAAAGTGTGAAGATTTTGTATAAATTAATAGTAAACCATTATATAATATAAGAAAATTGTATCTTAAATGATATCTGATCCTCATAGATCACCGAACTCTATTTTATGGAGTTAACCATGAATATATCTCCTACCATGTTTTCTTGCCTCTATACCTCCTACTCACTAATGATCATTCCTCTAACCTGTATGACGATAATTATTTCTAGGATAACCTCTACCACCACCACCTTACATTAGGTTTCCATTTAGTCACTAGTGGGGGTGTTTATAAATCATTTCAGGGTGGATACTATAGTTTATGAGATGGCTCTTCCACTATTAAAAAATTATTTGGCTCACACTGGCCTTCTTGATAAGATGAAAACATAAAATAACAGTTTTCTATACCTTTACATGGATAATATATCATGTTACCACCCATTTTTGGGGGACATGAACTACCGGTTCTTGAAAAATATAAGGGGCTCTATACTAATTACTTAACTATCTCAAGGATCATGGGTTCGTTCTTCAAGATCCAATATGTACTATACTTTATCACCCACCATCATGTGTTACTCCACTTGTATAGCCCAATATTTTTTTAATAACATTTACCATATTGATCACTTTATTATACATCTGTAGAGTAAATAGATCTCATGTTGGGATTCCCACTCCAAGTAGAATGGTCTCCACTCTTAGACAACCAAAAATTTAAGGGAATATCATAATAAGATCATAATCTTCACTATATACTCATGAATAGAATAGATTCCCTATCATATTGATGAAAAATCATGCTACCAATTAGACCAAAGAGTATCATTTTATAACTATCCCTAATATGATCTTGAAATTTATCCCACTTTACTGTAGATATGTTACAATCACCCAAGTACAGGATCTATCACTACCATTATTCTCTGTATAATAAAACCATGACTAATGGAATCAAATACTCCTCCACCACCAGAATTATTTTAAAACAAATATTCATTTACTCTAACCACATATCTATTTATCTATTACAAATTAATACCTCTTACATCCTTAAGTCCTTACATTGTAGATCATGTAAGGTAACTATACAAAACTATACTACCACTGGTATATCCTCTAATGGTAAAACATGAGTGCCTCAAAAACCATATATCTATTTACTACTTGAATTTGATATATATATGTAGCATTACTACAAGAAAACAAACATTTTAGTCTAAGGGAAACATGGACTCTCATACTTAAACTATCTCAAGATCAATAAAAATACTCAATACATTAAAAAACAAACATAATAATTATGATCTAATTATATATAATATATGATCCAATACCTAAATACTACCCAAATGACTATACACCATCCGTATAGTAATGATTCATAGATAATCAGAGTCTGTACTTGGAATCCTAGGGGCCCCTGTATCTATAGTTGGTTTCCTAGTTTTTTCTACATACTAGTTTTACAGAATATGATAGCCTTACCAACCCATGATATTTTCAATAGTTCCTACTCCAATCTTAATCCTAAAACACACTCTCTAATACCATTGTATCATAACCTAGACTTTATAAGACTCCTTTTCTGATGGAAACAAGATCAAGAGTGATTACTAAAATCCACCTCCAATAAAACATAGGGTGGTGACATACAGTAAGGGTATAAAACTCAATTTATAGGAGGGATTACCCTTTTTAGTTATAAATTAAACAACCAAAATGATAACCATAGTTTCATGTATTAAAATAAAATCTCTTAAAAATAAATAAACACATACATGAGTATGTCAACTGGAAAATCAAAAACTCAAACACCATATGTCAAATATAATATAAAGAGACAAACATATGACTCCACCTACTCCTAGCTAGATCAAATAATTTCTAAAATAACATTTCTTAGAACCTCATTCAATTTTATTATATAAATTTGAAAAAAATAGAGAATAATAGGAAGATAATACACATATACTCAACAGGTTTATCCTCCAACCTCTCCCGTTGTAATGTGAACAGGAATACTTAATCCTTAGTGAATGAAATATGTAAAAATTAATCAATTATAATTGAAAAAAATAAAATAAAAACATAATTAACCTTGACCACATGTTATCCACCACGTCATCTACATAACCACAATAATAATTACACAAATAATACAATAACCACTACCTAATTCTACTCACACCTTTAATAAATATATCACTAACTACAACCACTACCAACCACAATAATGAGGGATATAAAACCAAAATAATAAGAATTTTATAATGATACAACTAAAATAACAATAAATGAATTTTTAGTTGGAATACCACATATCTCATACTACAACAACCTATAGAAATGCCACATACCACTGAAAACCACCTCATAAACCTCTCATGCATGATAACACTATTCCACAACATTATAACAATATTATGATTCAACAAAATTATAGAATTAATTTAAAAAAGTAATATATAAACACAACCATAGTATAATGATAACCAAAAAAACATTATCCACAACAACCTCTTATAACCTCAAGATACTCCACAAAACCACTATACTAGCATCCACATGTCCTTAGCTAAACCACCTCAACAAAACTCTATTATAACACATAACCCAACTAGTTTACTAACACCTCATATAATCATATAACACTAATCATTCCTCTAACTCCAACATGTCAATGATAATTCTCAAGGTTCATAATAATATCCAATCAATATTAGAAATCACATTTTACATAGAAACATCCAAGGGAACCAATAACAATCATTAAAACAATTAATATTGTCATTATTCTAATACCCATTATTCATTACATGTTTATATAATTATTGTAGTCCTATTACCTTATCCAATTACAATAATTACCTCCCTTTATTTTTTCTATTATTCCATGTCAATTAAATACTTACATCAACATACATCCGTTAAATTTAGTTTATCTATTATGTTATTTCATGTGAATTGTATTAATTTACCATAACCATATCAACCAAAATATATAATTTCAGTTAACACATAGATAAGAGAGAATTTATAATCACCTATCTCAACATAAAGCTCTGTTTAACATGTTGCTCAAAAATGAAGCTCAATCCCCAATTTTTTATTTTCTCTATAAATAATCACATAATAAATATATAAAAATATATCCCTAATCAATTAACTATCAAATTAAATCATATACTGTAACATCCCCAAATGATAAAGGGTTAAATGACTAAATGATATGACTCGTGTCAACAAGGTGCACCTTCCTTTTCGGGAGCCCGTCTGATTAGAACTCTATAGTTAAGCGTGCTTGGCCTGGATTAGTGATCAGGATGGGTGACCTTCTGGGAAGTTTCCCAGCGTGTGTGCGAGTGAGGACAAAGCACACTGTAAAGAACATGTGTTGTCATGTGGGGACTGTCATTAGTCAGATGACCCGTTCGGGCATGTGGGTGGACCCTGGGGTGGGCCCCACGTGTCTTCGGGGCAACTGGTGGTACCTGGTGGGCCAGGACCCGACGACCATGTTAAGGCGGGGTGTTTGTGCTGTCACCGGGACCCGGTTGTCACATTTGGTATCAGAGGAGGAACCCAGCCTTAAGTGCGTGGTGCACTGCCTGGGTTGAGATGTAGGGCCCAAAACAGGGGCGTTGTGCTCTAAAGGGGGGGTGATTGTAACATCCCCAAATGATAAAGGGTTAAATGACTAAATGATATGACTCGTGTCAACAAGGTGCACCTTCCTTTTCGGGAGCCCGTCTGATTAGAACTCTATAGTTAAGCGTGCTTGGCCTGGAGTAGTGATCAGGATGGGTGACCTTCTGGAAAGTTTCCCAGCATGTGTGCGAGTGAGGACAAAACACACTGTAAAGAACATGTGTTGGCCTATGGGGACTGTCATTAGTCAGATGACCCGTTCGGGCACGTGGGTGGACCCTGGGGTGGGCCCCATGTGTCTTCGGGGCAACTGGTGGTACCTGGTGGGCCAGGACCCGACGACCATGTTAAGGCGGGGTGTCTGTGCTGTCACCAGGACCCGGTTGTCACATATACTACTAAGAAGAAACAAAAGGATAGGTAGAAGAAGAAATATTTTGGGAAATATTACCTTTATTTACATGATTTGGACTCATGGAGGAATCCAAATCAAGTGTATTAAACGTATAGCTCTAAGGAATTAAGGAAACTCAAAGGTGACTAGAATTAATGAAAAAGAATAATAAAATGTGTGGAAGGTGATAAACCACTAAATTTTATATTTAAAATTATTTTAAAAAATTTATGGATTAATTTATTTTATTACACCATAATGGGGACTGGTCAACTAAAACTTTGAAAATAATGGTATAAAATTCCTTTAACAATCCTAAAAATCCATAAATATAAAATTATAAATTTGATAACATCAAAGGATATTTTAATATAATATGACTCATTACAACATAATTTAATATTCCTTCAAATTTTACTATGAAACCAACTCTCTTATAATCTTTTTTTGGTAAAAAAAATACTTTATAATATAGTGGGAATACTTAAAAACTCAATATTGAAGTAAAAACCACTAATTATGTGCATGTTCACAATTAAAATCACCCAAAATAGGCCACTAGAGAACAAACACCAAGGAAACCACAAAAAATTCATGGAAACCAAAGAGAAAAACTAAATGAGTCAATATAATTACATTTAAAAAAGCTTGAATTTCATTGAAATATTTAGATATTCCAAATGGTATTCAAATGTCATTTATAAGGTGACAATACACATAATTATTATTCTTGAGTCATCCCCTCAAGGGAGGAGATAAGAGAACTACACTATCAACCATTAATTCTAAAACTGATCCATTTTCCTAAAATTGGATATTTTGGAAGTCCCGAATGAGGGTTAACTCACTTAAATTGATTTAATTCAATATAATATAGTTTTTAGATAAACCTTATAGAAATATATTTTTTTTTCATTTTCATCCCAATCATTGTTTCCACTTTTTCAGCTATCATTATTATCAATAGTTGACCATACATCATGATAAACCACTAATAATTCAAAGGATTTACAAAATTAAACCAAATAAGAAACATAATTAATTATAAGATCCACTCACACACCCACCACACCAATAATTTCCATTGACGGTAAATTATGAGAAACAAAAATCTTTGACACTAGAATAAATCCTAAACCATTATCCCAGAAAATAGTTTTAAGAAGATGAGTAGTAGACCCGAGTGGGGATACTATCTTAGATCCATCCTTATAAAGAGGAAAATCAGTTGCATAAGGACTCAACAACTAGTTTCTATTAACACATCCCATGCCATATGATTGAACTTGAGGGATGAAGGGTAGTTCCCATAATGACCTGACCCATTGGGTCATACTTAGTTGAGTAGTAAGATGAGAGTGACACCCTAAGACCACCTCCAATAGGATAGGGCCTGGAGACTAGCGTCGAGTAGGAATATCACACATATAGGAGATATTATCTAAAGGTACCTAGACACACACACCCACACACACCCACCAAACTCTACACAAATAAGTTGAGTAATAATGACTCAAATTAATAAGAGTATGTAAAAGAATAAAACAAATTCTTGGAATACATCAAAGTACAATAATCAATACCAGAAGAATAAATGATGAAAAAATACACACCCAACTATAAAAGGACCCTAACATAGAAACTATTGATAAAGAAAGGAAAGAGAGATCCCCACTCTCAATTTCTAATAACCGACCCCCAAACATAGTCACTTCCACTTAGTATTTCTATGATCCATTAACATTAAGTATTCCAAATCCACTATCTACCAACTTTTCATTTGTATGAGACATGATAAATGTAGGAGAATCCCAATTAGGGGTGAGTATATGAATACATAATAGGAAACCCCAAATAATATAAGGAAATAGTAAAATAACTAATAAACTCAACCCATGATAAAATGGGGAGAATATAACACAATAGGTATATATTCTCAAAGAAACCCAATACAAGAGAGATAGGGGATCTCTATCTTCACATCGAATTCCAAATCAAAGACTACCCGCAAATTCATGTGTTTTCTTCCCTACTACCAATACCCCAATGTAATCCTTACTACATCCATGGGGGACCCATTACTCCTAAATGGAACATCATGGTAAGGGGGTGCTGATCCTAGAAAGGTGGATGAAACAAAACTTATCTGTCACTTGATGATGTAGGGGTACCAATCCATAAATAGGACACCCATGCACTGGGGTGAGTACAGAGGGGTTCTATATTACCTATATTAGAAAATAAGAGGCCCATGCCTTGACCCCAACATTAAAGGTTTTGAGGGTAGAAAAGGAAGTTATCAGGGCTAGGCTCGACTCAACATTTTTTATATTTGATGAAAATTCCATGATGTACAGGACATGAGAGCCATGAAAAATAAAAATGTTATTATGAAGCTTGAAAAACACACCAAAACGAAGTGGATATTTCATGCTAAATTTATAATTAATTTAATTAGACATAAATAAATCTCAACTTGATCTTGATATATTTATTTGATGAAGATATTGATCATCCAAAACAATTTCAGTCTAACATTTTTTCACTTGTAGGATCCAAGTATAGATTACCTCTAGTAGTGATACACGCACACTCTGTTGATCGTTTAACAACACTGATGGAATACCGGGTGTTATCACAATAGATCGATCATCTTATATTGTTAATATTGATCACTATGATGATTCCTTCAGTATTGAAGAATCATACTTTAAATCTCATTCTTGATATGATGGAGGGATGCTAATTTCTTAGGATTTAGAGATGAAACATTAGAGTGTTCATTGATCCTGAGAGAGAGAGTTCTCTAGATTTCATTATATATAAAAATTATCCTATAATTTTTTATTAACACTTACATGATAGAAAAAATAGTCTATTGATAGAGTTATGGATTAGGGTTAAATATTATTTAATTGTACATATGCCCTTAATAATATATTAAAACATTAAATGACCTCATGAAATATAATAATAATTGATTAATTATTAGCTCATGGCATGCACTTAATGTCACAAAGATAAATATTATTTTACCTTATTGAAGATTAATATTTATTACTATACCTCTTTTGGTTTGATCATACTCCTCAACATTTTTTAACTACATATATAAATATTTATAAAATATTTATTTATTTAATAAATAAAAAAATAAATATTATGGATTCACATAACTGAATAATTACACTATGAATAAATATTTATTTAATTTATGCAATAAATTAATCCCAAATAAAATTATTTGTTAGACTTGATAATAATATTTATTTCAATAATTAAATTAAAATAGTATTTAATTGAGGTTAACAAAAACAATTAGTGTGTGAACCTCTAGGCTTATTCTTTGTTGGAATTAGGTGGGATTTCTTAATATTCAAGATTAATTTATAGCAACGGGTCAAGGAACCTAAGAGGAAGAAGTTAATATCCTAATGTCAACAACCACATATGAGAAAAAAATGTGTATTATTATCCCTTTATCTCGATATATCATCAAACGGGTTAAATACTTGTGTCATCAAACATAATGCTTAATATATCTTTCTTTTACTATCCTGGATGAACATGTCTACATCACCATGGCCATGAAATTAATTTTTATGGTTCTATTCCAATCTAAGGGATGGGATATTCGCTTCCATAAATAGAAGGTACAAATCCTTCCATGAATTATTCTTTAATAACATTCATATCAATACATACCCAATATATCATAATTAGTATAAACACAACACATCACAGGTTTATTTAATACATATATGTATATGATTCATGATATGTATTAATAATAATCTTAAATCCTAAGGACCATTACACATGATCATAGATAGGTATATTTTATGACACAAAAACATAAAGAATTATTATCAGTGAGTATGTACCCATAATCTCCCATCTTGGAGATCACCGTATGTGAATTTCATGAGATAAAACCTCATCATCTTATGAGCACTCAAAACTGACTGTTGAAAAACTATATGCCCTGCCACTATTCATCATGCTGACCATAAGATAATTATTTAGTAGATATCATCATAACATTTCAAGGTTATTATCATAGTAGGGAATTTCTATGACCTATCTTGATTCAACAGATTCCCTAAGACATTATCACATTAAATCATACATAATAATGATAAATATGTGATAAAATATATTTAATATTAACTTATTTTAATATATTCAGTAATCTAAATTACAAACCAATAGGTTCTAGGACACTAACTCAAAAAACTCTCACTTGGCCTAGATCCAACTGCTGATGACTTTTAGTCTATTAGATCTCACATAAATATCATGATTTTGTTGAGATATGAGTTTTGTTAAGGGATCGAAAATGATTTATTCTATGAAAATTATTCTCACTCCAACTTCACCTCTTTAAGAAAAAATCCCTTAATAAATGATAATTTTAGAGTATTTGATTCTTCCACTATAGAATCAGTAACCACAACTTTCTTTGAGCTCTTCCAGCTCATGACCACTCCATTAATGGTGAATATATATAATGAATGTGACTTCAAATCATCTTGATCTCTTTGGAAACTAACATCTATATATCCCCCGATGAATAGATACCCATATCCTCTATATACTATGAACATATCCTTATTTTGACTTAGATACTTAAGGATAGTTTTGAAATCCATCTAATGGAGGTCTCCCAGTTCTTCTTGATATCTACCTATTTTACTTAAGGAATAAACATCATCTATCATAGTACACAAAATTACATGCATGACTAAACCAATTAATGATGCACATGAAATACTTTCCATTATCTATATATCATCATGTATATGAGGAAACATTTTCTTGGAAAGATGAATACCATGTGACATAGGTAACAATGCCCTCTTGGATTGTTCCATACCGAGCCTCCTCAATACCTTGTCAAAATATATATACCCCAACTTAGATAGAATAGTCTCTTGGATCTATCATGACAAATCTAGATCCCAAAAACATATGTTTATTTTCCTAAGTATTTCACGAAGAATAATGTATTTATCCATATCTTAATGGTTTGTAAGACAAGTATCTCATTTCTAATAAGTAAAATTTCTTTGAAATATACTATTAGGAAGATGAACACACTCCCAATAAAGAATTTATAGACACAAGTCTCACATTCGTTTCTTATGAACCCAAATTCCTTTATAGATTCATAAAAATTAATATTTCATGACCTGGATACTTTCATTAATTCAAATATACATCTCTGTAACTTTTATAATTTATCATTACATAGAGTCACAAACGCTTCTGGTTGTGTGATATAGACATATTCATGAAGGTGGCTATGTCATATAGACATATTCATGAAGTTTCTTATTAAGGAAGGTTGTTTTTATGTACATCATCCAATATCATATTCATGGTATGGAACTATGTAAAGTATAATTATAATGAATTTAAGCATAGATACTGGTAAAAAAATTTCATCATATTATATTCCTTGATTCTATTTATAACCTTTTACAACAAGTCATGATTTATTAGTACTTACTTGACTATCCATGCCCATTTTCTTCTTAAATACCCATTTGGAACTAATGGGATTTACATCAATTGGAGTATCCACTGAAATCGATACTTGGTTTTGGTACATGAAGAATATTTTATAATTTATTTCTTATTAAAATTTTGTAGTATCTGTTCTAATTACTACTTCCCTATAGTTTAGAAAATCATTATCATCTATTAATAATGAATCAACATCCTCGATGACTAGAAAACCATATATTTCAAGTTCTCTAACCTCTCTTGTACAACTACATAGTACTTATACATCTGGAACATTTTCTTCCATGGGGTTTTATAGAACTTATTCCAATACTAACTCTAATGTATCCTGAGTCTATAATTAATTGAAGTCTATCTCGGTCCCAATATATCTTTTAGAGATATACTCCCTATCAAGGAACATAACATGTGTTGCAACTATTACCTTTTTATCTAAGGTTCTATAGAGGCAATACCCCCTTATTTCCTTGTGGTTTCCTATAAAGATACACTTTATCCCTTGAGGTGTAGGTTTATTGCTTGAAGAATCCTTAACAAATGATTTAGATCCACACAAATGTATGTTTGATAATATGGGTTTATTTCCAATCCATAATTGGTATGGAATGTATTCTACTGATTTAGTTATTATTGGTTTAGTGTGTACATTGATGTCTATAATATATATCCCCAAAATAACCTTAGAATATTTTCTTGACTTATCATTAACCTCACCATATAAAATGAGGAACAGTTCCTTACTTCACTTACACCATTCCATTGGGGTTTAAAAGGAGGAGTGAGTTTAGATAAAACCCATACACTCATAAATATTCAATTAAGTATTGATCAAAAAATTATCTACTATGTTTTGATAAGAGTTTCTCAATCTTATAAATAAGATGGTTCTCAACCTCATTTTATGAATTCTTTGAATTTCTCAAAGTATTCTGACTTGTTCTTCATTAAGTAGATATATCCATACCTACTAAAATCATCATTTAAAGTTGTGATATAGTGACCAAATACCTCTATATATATTAATATATTATTTTTAACATAATCACCAATTATTTGCAACCAAAATATCATGAGTCCTAGAATCTTTGGAATACTAGGATTATAATACATCAAAGGAAACTAAAACATGGAATCCTTATTTTTTATTTTCCTTAGTGATATCCTAAAACTACATAGGATAACCTGGGGAATAAGTAAATGAAGAGTGGGATAAAAATACCATTAAAGGAATAAACATGATAAAGAAAAATAACGTATAAGTTAAATATATAACATGATATCATAAAAGATAAGTCACATGAGTAATCACATGGAAACATAACATAAATAACACAGTATTATAAGATCATGAAAATATAATAAATGTGGTAGGAACTAATAATGTCACCAAAAAATGAGTTAAGGCTAACTTCCTAGATAGTATCACAGGGTAGAAAAATTCACATAATGGAATAGATTTACTACCTAATATAATACATGATACCTCATGAGGCTAAAAATATTACCCAATGCATTGGACCGAATGGACCAAAGGCCTTATTTTTTATTTTGTTATAGATAATCCCCCTTTTAAGGGTTGAAGGGGAACCCAAACATTACCCAATGCATTAGAGTGTTATTTAGGAATACCCAATGTATAAGCTATATTAGGCTCACTCTATGTTATTTGGGTGAACCCATCATAAAATGTTCATGATTTACATGTTCCATAAATATTAAATCAATTATAATACATAAACATAATAATTACCAATGGAAATGAAATGGGTTTCATAATCTTGTCTCATATCATGATCAAAGTAAAATTCAATATGAAGGAATTTGAGAGATGAACAAAATTCAAGTATTTCCCCATCAAAGTAAGGGATAATAAGCTTGGTATATATATGAGATACATGTATACACAATTTAGATCAATATATAATATAAAAGGTTATTTTAATTGATTAAAATAATTTTAATAAGATTAAAAACATTCTTGATGAAAATAAATTGTCCACTTTGAAAATAAATTTTGAAAGACTAGAAATTCACAAAATATTGTTGAAATAAATTTATTTGAAAATTAACTAGGATAATTATAAATTAATATTCAAGGAAAATAATGTTAATGAAGGTGAAAAATACATTCTATTCTATACATGTGAAATAAATATTCCTTTCACATTTTCAGTAAAATCCAAATTGGAAATGTTTAGAAAATTACATGAATATTCATTTTAAAACATTTCTATTAAAATTAAAAAATAGAAAAAATTAATTTAAACAATCATATAATAATATTAAAAACCATTTTGAAAACACTTTAAATAAAACATGTACATGGAAGAAAAAGGGGTTTCAATCAAAATGGAGAAAAAGTTGATTGTCCTTAAAAAAAATTATCAATCATTTTAAGTACCAAAAAGAGGAAAATGGTAATATTAATTTAAAAATCCATGAATAAATATATTAAAATAAAATTAAATGTTTTTATTATGAAATTATAAAATAATTTCCTTTAATGTAAATTCAAGAATAAACAATCTCATTTAAAATAATATTGAAACATAAACCCTTACAATTTTGGTGAATTTTGAATCATAATTACCATGAATGAAGTAAATGAATTATTAATTAAAATATCATTAAGTATGAATAATTTATTATATAATATTTAATTGTGAATTATATAAACCATTTAAAAGATACTAGGTGTATAAAAGAACACGTGTCTTAAAAAGGAAGTTTTGAGACGAAACCTATACAGAGTTCCTATCATTGAGGTGAGAGTTAATTAATGAAGTGATTATGTGTAAAAAATGAATAAACACAAAAATAAAATCTTAAATACAAAATAAATTAATAAAATTACATTTTACACATAATCTTGGCATAATAAAATTGATAAAATAGACGTATAACCCAATGAATGTAAATTAAATTAAGAAACCCCTTACCTCAAGCTCAAATCATCACGTGCATTACTTATATTCCCAAATAATAAAATTATGAAAATTATTTACTTTATTAATATTTTTTTTCAATTCTATTATAACTTTTACTTTATTTTTTACCATTTCATATTCAATTACACAACTAATTAGCTTCACATGAGTTGTTTTAATGATAATCAACTCATATGTCCAAAATCACTTTAGAAAGTTAAATAAGGTAAAAGACTTTATTAATTAATCATATAAATAATATTAATAATGAAATAATGATTATTTTTATACATAAATTATACTTTTAAAAATATCCATGAACTTTTTAATGAAAAATGAACTATGTTACAGTTATGGAGACGATATGTTGTACAAACGCATGAGTAATGTTTCCATTTTCTGGAGATCACGATGGAAAGATGGTAAGTTTTGATTTATATTTATATGAATATAATTATATCATAAATAACATATTATTTATTAAAAAACATTTACATATACCATCCATGCGAATCGGTAATAAAAAATAATCACATCGCTTTGCGAGGTGATAATCCATCATGCACATCAACGATGTTATCATTTATTCAATAGATAGTATGGTAAGAAAGTATATAATAAATTTATTATAATAATTATTAATATTTAATTAATATAATATATAAACATAAAATTAATCCTGATTACCTTACATTAAAATCATAAGTAAAAAACTAATCACACCACTTCGTTAGGTGGTAGTTCGCCGTACACACGAGCGACATTATCATATTTCCTACGGAATAGAAAGTAAAAAAGGAATTTTTGATATTATAATTCCATAATTATAATTATATCATAAATAAAATATATAAACATTAAATACATCATTATATTCACCCATCAGAAGTGGTTTTGGGAAATAAATTATGTTGGTTCGTGAGGCGGTAGTCCTCTTTACACATGATCAATAGTTTCATTTCCTATTTGAGAGTGAAGAAGATGGATGTAGGTCATGAAATTAACATAAAAATATCTCAGTATATTAAATATACTATGTTTAAATTTTCATAATGGTTTAATAATTTTTTCATGGAGGTGGAATAAGAAATAAAACAAAACACTTGGTTAAGAACGATGCCAATTCTTTAGAAAACTTCTTTAGGTTTTAACTAAAAGATTTACTATATTGGATTTTTGATAAAAAAGGACTCTAGTATATTTATAGGCAAGAAAAGAATTTATTTTTTTAGGTATTGGTCAAACCAATGTGTTTTGGAAGTGTGTAAAGGAGATGAGATGGGGTGGCCTTTTATAAGCGGGGGAGATGACCTAATTGGAATTTTTGAAAAGAATGAATTATACTCACGTTTTTTACATAAAAAAGGATCTAAAATGGACCATTCTCTAACATTATAAGATATAAAGTCTAAATATGACCATAAAATAGTAATTAGACAAGTTATGTTTCATTTTCAACCCTTATTGTTGAGTTTAACCCTCGGTAAACCTGTTTTTTCCTTAACGATGGTAATTAATTTTTATTGCTTTACAATTCACTATGGTCAAAAATTATGTTGAAAATATTAGATAATATAATATATTTTGATTCAAAATATGGAATAATTTTTTTCAAATTCTACTAACAAAATTGGTCTAATTTAATTTAAAATAAATCAAACATATGTGTTCGGAAAAAATGGGTTTTCAAGAAATGCATTTTTCAAGCATAAGATGATCTTGTAATAACTATATGAAAAGTAATAATAATTAAATTAAATTAAGTTAATATTTTTAGATATATAATCTATAGATATAATTTAAATAATTCCTCATTAGGGGTATTTTAATTAATCAAAATGGAGAAACATTATGCACTTTAAAACTATTTTTCAAAAAAACATATTTTCAAGACTAAGAATAAAATTATAATAAAATATAGTTTAAATATAATTTAAATATAATTAATTGTATTATATATATTTGAATAATAATTATATTAATTTTAAATTAAAATAAAATAATAAAGAGTCTTAATTTACTAAAATAAAATGATAATTTTATAAAAATCAGTATTTTCACTATTCACTACAAAATTAATATTTTTGGAAAAATCACAAAATTTAAACTTAATTAAGTTTAAATATTTTTATTTCAAAAAATATTTTCATTTTATATAATAAAATTTCTAAAATATCCAAAAAATTAATTATAATAGTTTCTCACAAAAAGCAAAAAAAAAACATTTTTGAAAAAATGTTTTTTTAAATGAGTGCTTATTCTTATGTGTTTTTGAATACATTTTTATTTAGTAGTACCTTTATACACATTAAGTAACTTATTTAATCCTATTAATACCTTCCTATTTAATGGATAGGTTATAAAGGTCTTATTTAAATATTAATATTTCATGATTTGTTTAGGCTCAGTGTTACATGACATATGTACTATCGAGCATAATGTTCTTTTTTTTAAATCTCAGGGTGTTACATTATATAACATTAAATAAATTTCATCATCACAATTTTCAATCTTACTCATTAATAAAGGTTTTACATTGGAAAATTACTTTGTGAAAAAACCACATCATAAAAAGGTATAATAAAACTTCCTCTTAATAAAAGAGAAAGGGAAGTATGAAGGTCACCATCTAACAATGTTTCTAAGTAGGAGGATATTGGTGTAAAATGAATATATGGACATGTAAGGAAAATATAAATAATTTTGAAGAGTGATAGAGATTATTTATTATAATAAATTGAATGATCATGATAAATTAAACATCCACAAAACCATAAATCTGTGATGAATTAAAAGACCATCGATTCAACATATATGAAGGAAATAGGACACCATTTTTATTTAAAAATCCTTTTCCTAGATTTGAGGGATTATTTTACAATCATGAATAAAAAAATAAGTAAATATACTTAATTGAAAAATATAATACCATCTATTAATTATTTCCACCACAATACCATATTTTCACCAAACGATGAGCATTCAAGATGAAATTTTCATGATTGAAGAACTAAAATAAAAATTTAACAGATCACATAATCCAAAAAAGAATAAAAATATATTCATCCTATATTTAATAAAAAAAAATTAGCAAAATTTATCAAACACAATACATTAATCACTAATACTATAATAGTAACTCTGAATGTTCAACTTAATCTATTACATAAATAGATAACACTATATCCTAAATAACCTCAAAATTAAAATGTTTAATTATTTTTTAATGAATAATCTTTCATATTAAATCACTTTTTAGACCCAAGGGTTTCATATAACTCAACCCAATGAAATATTTCCCAAAATATCATTAATCACCTCAAAATCCTATAACTTAAAAATGATTTGATCAAAAATTCTCTTTATCAAAATAAAATAAATATTTATCCATTGAATATTTTATGTAAATGAAAATTAATACTAGCCAGTACTTTACATAGGACAATGGTCAGTTATTCACCCTTTTAACCTTTTGGTTGTGGGTTCAATCCCCATAGCCTTTCCAGATTCTACGAGTTGTCACCCAAATTGCGAGTTATTGTTTTTTCTAAAAATATAGAAAATATTATGTGATAATTATATTTATAATTAAATATGATAATATTAATATATAAATAATATTATGGACATATTCAAAAATAAAATTAGTCAAAATATCAATTTTTAACCACTAAGGTTTTCTATACAACTTATTCTTTTCCACAAAAATCAACTAATCTTAATTAATTATAATTACCTCAACATTAAGAACATATTAAAAATTATATTTTCCTAAATTATCTATTTTTACATAGAATATAAAATTATCCTTAAATATAATTTATAGGTCATTAATAAAATACCTAATTAAAAACTAACATGAAACAATCCTAAGATACTTCATGAATCTTATACCTAGAATACCATTGATAAAAAATACTCCAACAAAATGGTCCTTTAGTCCCAACACCTTAACACTTAAATAAATCAACTTCAATGATTATAATAACATAGGTACTTAGGAATTAATCCTTTTATTAGTTATTTATCTTAGACAATGAACAAATTCCCTACATTTACAACATTAAACTATTAGTGGTTCCTTAGGATGAACTTTATTTCCTTGTATCTTGTTAACCAAAACCTTCATTTTTGTTCAGCAATTTGCTTATTTTTGCCATAATTTTTTACACAAAAATTATCTTATAGTTCCTTTAAGTCATTTTACATGGTGCCTATTACCACATTTTTTACATGTAGAAAATTGAATATTTTTTTATATTTAGCACTTGAAATTCCATGAGTTATCATCCTTATCTTCTTTGGAGTGTTTGGAAATTTAACTATGTTCTAGTTGTTAATCATAATTCGAGAAAAGGTCATTTGGAATGATCACAAGATTCCTAACTTAAATTAACATTAGTTTAGGTATCTCATTAGGGAAATAATTACATTGACCATCACAATGGTTTTTGGCATACTTTCTCATATTTCCCTCCATTAACTAAAAATAAAAAAAACAAGATGTGTATACTTTAACATAAAAATTACAAACTTAAATAATATGTATATATTAACTTATGTGTCTCTAAGATTAAATCTAGGTTATCTATGGTAAGGTTTCCTATTATGTTATCTAACCTAACAATTTTTTCATGTCCAACATAATGGTTTGTAAAGAGTTTGTGAATTTATAAAGCATATCCCTTGGGAGTGTCAAACCAAGTGTGTAGTAAGGATAATTATAGTTTACTAGGTATTTCTTGATTCAATATTGAAGTTCCTTTTCTAGAGTTATTACCTCTAGGTACATAATTTCCAAAACCACATCAAATTGTAGTATCTTAATGGGGATGTAATTTTTCAGAAAACATTTGCTCGATATTTCACCAAGATTCTAGGATACTTTTCTAAACATAGTATTTCCCTTAGACTTATACCTAGGGTTATATCTAAATTTTTATCATCCTAATTACAAAGGTTAACTAAAAATTTTCTATGATACCAACTATAGTGACCCAATCTCTTAACACATATTAATAAATAATTTTTAACATAATCATCCATTAGTTACAATCCAAATATCATGAGGCCTAATGTATTTGAAATATTAGGATCATAATACATAAAAGGAAAATAAAACATGGAATCCTTATTTTTTTTCTTTTCCTTAGTGAGATCTTAAATTCATTTTAGCTCCTAACATTGTATAGGATAACGTAAGGAATATATAAAAGATAAGTGTGAGCTAAAAAACCTAGTAAGGTAATAAACATGATACTGAAACATAACATGTGAGTTAAAGATATAACATGATATTATAAAATATAGGGAATATGAGTAATCAAATGGAATCATAACAAAAAGAACACAATATCATAAGATAATATAATAATAAGAAATGTGGCAGAAACATATAACATGACATAATAATGAGTTAAGGATAAATACCTAGATTACATCACATGGTGGAAAAATTCCCATAATGGATTAGTTTTACTACCTAATCCCATACATGGTGCCTCATGAGACTAAAAACATTACCCATTACATGAGACCACTATCAGTGTGCACACATGATATAATCTATATCATGCTCACAAGACACTATCTGAGAACAACCATTATAACATGCTTATGATCTATGTGCATCACAAAAATTAAATCAATAATAAGGCATAAAAATAAGAATTACCCATGTAATTAAATTGGGTTACATAATATTATCTCATATCATAATCATAGGAGATTTTATACTGATGGAATTTGAGAGATGACATAAGGAATGCATTACCCCATACAATTAAGGGATAATAAGATTTTTATATATGTGATATACATATATACATAATTTATAAAAAATACATAACACCAAAGGTTGTTCTCACTGGTGAAAATACTTTTAAAAACAATAAAAACATTCTTGAGAAAAATAACCTTTTCAATTTGAAAATAAATTTTTAAAGAATATAAATTAAAAAAATATTTTGGAAATATATTTATTTGAAACTAAATTTAGAAACTTATAAAGAAATATTTAAGGTAAATAATTTCCATGATGTTCGAAAATACCATTCATTTCATAAATGTTTAAATAAATATTCCTTTCACATTTTTAGTAAAATAAAAACATGCATTGTTTGGAAAATCGCATTAAGATTCATTTTAAAATATATATTTGTAAAGTAAATAATTGTAATAATTAATTTCTACAATCATAGTATAATATTAAAAACCATTTTTAACAACACTTTAAAGAAAACTTAGACATATAAGAGAAATGGTTTTCAATAGAAGGGGGAAATATAGTTGATTTTCCTTAAAAACATTTTTTTCAATAATTTTAATTAAAAAAGAGAGGAAAATGATAATATTACTTGAATATTTCCTGGAAAACCATAGGATAAGAAATTAAAAGGTTTTTATTAAAAAATTATCAAATAATTTCCATTAATTTAAATTAAAGGATAAACAATATCGATTAAAATGAGATTGAAACATAAACCCTTACCACTTTGGTAACTTTGAAATAATAATTACCATGAATGAAGTAAATGAATTATAAAATAAAATATCATTAAGTATGAATAATTAATGATATAACATTTTAATGGATAGTATATACACTATTTAAAAGAAATTAGGTGCATAAAAAAACATGTGTCTCAAAGAAGGAAGTTTTGAAATGAAACCCTTACAAAGATTATATCATAGAGATGAGAGTTAATTAATGAAGTGATTTTGTGTAATTTTTTTTGATCCATATAAATATAAGTATAAATACAACATAAATCAATAAAAGGTCATTTAACACCTAATGTTGGCATAATATAAGCAATGTAGTAGACATATAACCCAATGAATAGAAATTTAGTTAAGAAACCCATTACCTCAAGCCCGAACCATCATGTTCATTTATTATCTTCATGAATAATAAAATTATATTAATTATATAATTTCTTAATAAAATTAAACATTCTTATTATTAAATTTATTTTTATTTTTTACCATGTTATATTATATTACATAAGCAATAAGTTTCACGTTAGATATTTTAACGATAATCAGCTCATATGCCCAAAATCACTTTGTAATGTTTATTTATGCCAAATATATTATTATTTAATCATATAAAAAATTTTAATAACGAAATAATTATCATTTTTATACATAAATTATACTTTTAAAATAAACTATAAAAATTATGAAAAATTAACTACTTTATAATCATGGAGACGGTAGTCCATACATATGCATGAATAACATTTATATTTTTCAAAGATTATAATGGAAGGAAGTTAAGTGTTAATTTATATTTAATGGATTATAATTATATCATAAATATCATATTATTTTTTTAAATACACATTCATATACCATCCAAGTGATTGAGTAGTATAAATGAATCACATCATTTTGTGAGGTGGTAGTTCATCGTACACACGAACAATATTATCATTTATTCAATGGATGGTAAGGTAAGAAATTATATAATATATTTATTTTATAGAATTATTAATATGTAATTAATATCATATATTAACATAAAATTAATCCTTATTACCTACCATGTAAAGTGTAAGTGAAAAATGAATCACATTGCTTTGCGAGGTGGGAGTCCGCCGTACACACGAATGACGTTATTGTATTCCCTATGGAATGGAAAGTAATAAGGAGTATGTATTATTATTATTATATAAGTATAATTATATCATAAATATATTATATAAATTTTAAAAACATCATTATATCCATCCTTTATAAGCGGTTATGGAAAATTAATTATGTTGGTTCATGAGGCAGTAGTCCGCCATACACTTGATCGATGGATTAGTTTCCCATTTAAGGGAGAAGGATATGGTTGTAGGTAATACACTTAAAAAAATACAAGTAAAAGGAATATAATCATGTTAAATTATAATAATGGTTTAATAGTATTTTAAGTATGTGGATGAATAAATAAAACAAAAATATCAATTAAGAATGTCACCTCTTTTTTGGATAACTTCTTTTGGTTTACACCAAAATATTTCTTAGTATGGTTTTATGATCTAAAAAAGACCTCTAGCATGTTGATAGAGAATTAATTAATAGATTTGGGTTATTATTTTCTGAACAAATGGGTTTTGGAATTGTGTAAAGGATAGGATAGGGGGTAGCCTTTTAAAAGTGGGGGAGATGACACACTTAGAATTTTTGAAAAGAAAGAATTACATCCACGTTTTTAATATAAAAAAGATATAAATAGTCCAATTTAAAACTTTATAATATATAAGGTCTAAATATTACCATAAAATAGTAATAATACAAGTTTTGTGTCATTTTAATCCTTATATTTTTAGTTCAACCCCCAATAAAATCATTTTTTCCTTAACCATGCTAATTAATTTTTACTATTTTTACTATTCATTATAGTAAAAAATTAAGTTGAAATTATGAGATAATATAAATTATATTGATTCCAAATATGTAACCCATGTTTAAAAATCAAACTCATATAATTGGTAGAATTTAATTTAAAATTTAACCCATATACGTGTCGAAAAATGGTTTTTAAAGAAATGTATTTTTCACACATAAGATGATATTATAATAAATATATGATAAGTAATAATAATTAAATGAATTTAAATTAATATTTATAGATATATTATATATACATATCATTTAAATCATTCCCAATTAGGAATTATTTTAATCAATTAAAATGGATAAACATTATGCACTTTAAAACAACTTTTATAAAAAATGATTTTCAAGCCTAAGAATGAACTTATAATAAAATCCAGTTTAAATATGATTTAAAGGTAATTAATTATATTTAATATAACTAAATTTTACTTATTTTTATTTTAAATTAAATTAAAATAATAATGATACTGAATTTATTCAAAATAAATGAAAATTTTATAAAAATTGGTATTGTTCACTATTCACTGAAAAATTAATATTTTATGAAAAAATTACAAAATTTCACCCTAAGTAAATATTGATATTATGATTTTAAATATTATTTTAATTTTATAAAATCAAATTTATAAAAGGTTTAGAAATTAATTATAATTTTTTTTTGAAATAAATGTTTTTATTAAAAAATGAGTGCTTATCCCTACGTATTTGTAAATAAATTTATATTTAATAGTACCTTTAAATACATATTGTTATGTAGTTAATACTATTAATACCTTAAAATTTAACTGATAGGTTATAATGGTCTTATTTAAAAAATAATATTTCATGGTTCATTTAGGCTACGTGTTGTGTGTCGTATAAGCTATTGAGTGTAATGTTATTCTTTTAAAATCTCAAGGAGTTACATATAATATATGAGTAATAAAACCTTTATAAAATGGTAATGGTACACTCATATCAGTGTGTACAAACTCTATAATCTCTATGGCCCTTTTACCTTTTCTACTAAATGGATCTTTGGTCATTTTACCTTGTAAACACACTTGAAAAATATTGAGTGGTTTTAGTTTGAATGAATATAAATAAAAAAATTGATTTAAATTAATCAATCATTTCTAATTTAAATAACTTAAGTATTAATTCCATAGTTTATTATGACATGATTCAAACAAATCAGATTTATTATTTATTTCCAAAAATTGGTTCTCATAATCTTATACATAAAGACCATTATGTAAATATGCCTTAATATAACATACGATATCTTTATAAAAGAAGAAAATTTCATTTATGAAACTGAAAATAGATCCTTATATATCTAATTTAGATATAGAAATAATGTTTTTTAGTAATTACCATAACATAGTAACAATTTTTTTAGAACCAATATCATTCTCATCAACAATGTGAGGTGTTAGTCACTAATATATAATACTACCAAATTAACTCCATTTATTTCCAGTAAATCCATATAAACCCTAAAAAACTTTTGAAATATACTAGGATATTTCATTTTTATTCAAATTTGAGAACCTAATTTGGTATCCAATAGTCAATTCATAGGAATTTAAAGGTTACACTTGATAATGAACATACCTAAAACATCGCCTTGCTTCCAGTGGCCCTTCTTTATAATTATAATTCATAGAAAATTTTTCTCCCCCACTCCCCCTTTAATATTACACTTTTTAGAAGGGACATAAAGAAAATACTTAGACATGGAATTATTCTTGGGGATCTTATAATTTATTTTTCTCTTATTCACCATTAATACAAAATATTTTTTTTGGATTCAGTTCCTTATTAGTACAAAAAATTAAAGTGAGGAGAGATGGGAGTGACTTCTCTATATTTTCATGTGGAAATTCTCAATAAATTTAGAGAAGATATATGGGAGTGAGGTGAGAATAAAATTAGTTCATAGATCATCAGGTAGTTTTGTAAGACCTCACGTTTTTTAGGTTGTAAATTTATAAATTATTTTGAATTTTCAATTACTGGATGGGTAAAATCTTGTTTAGAGGTTCATAATAGAATTATAAGAGTTGGAATGACTCTAATTGATGATTTTATACATGGAATGAGGCTTGGTTTATAAACTAAATGGTTAAATAGCGGACCAAGGGTTCGGGGTCCAAAATCAGAATTTTTGGAAAAATAAAGAAAAGGGCACCTAGTTAGCAAACAATTAGTGCTAACAGTGCGACCCAAATTGCATGGGTTCATGGGTTGGGGGGACTATATGGTAGGATAGGGAAAATTGTGCAGGTATATATAGTTTATTTCAAAAAAAATCATGACTAGAACATGGTCTATTAAATCATGCGATATTACTATGCATGGGGTGTGGTTATTGGACAGTTCCAAACACATGGTTGGTGCACATTTTGGTCAACTATGCAACCAAATTGTGTGGACCATTAAATAGTGGGAAGATGAACCTTTTCTCCTTTTAGGTTTAATAGGGTAGACCCTATTTTTTTATTTCTCATAAACAATGTGCACAACCATCCTTCTCTCTTCCTATATGGGAGTTATCCCTCATTCTTGGTTGAAATTAGATGTCATCAAGTGTGCTGGAACCCTTTAGGTGATCCTTTGACTTCGTTAGTCTTGGTTGAGTTATTTTTCTTATTCCTCTAAACATAGATTCCAAATTTAGGGTTTTTAATTCCCAATTCCACCTAAGCATGGTGGAATCATATTTATATATTTTGTTTTTCTCTATTCTAAGGAAGAGGATAACCTACGAGAGGTAGCATCCTTGGTCCTCCTCTCTTCTTCCATACAGAAAGTCTATAGGAGAGATGGACACTGTGACCTTTGATACCCCATCCCTCTTCCTTTGGGATTTATCTCCATTAGGCATCCATCTTGGAGTAATTCCAAATCTACATCTCCCTGGGCCACTAGTCAAGCATAAGCCCTTGTTTTCTCTCTAGGCCGCTAGCCATGTGTAAGACCTTGTTTTCTCTTTGGGACGGTAAACATGCATAATCCATGCTTTATTCCTCATGGAATCACCTTTAAAAACATGATCATTAGGTCTTTTCTTCCTCTTGTTTCTCACACCGATCATGAATCACATGGGATTAGAGTAAGCATCGACCATGGAATCCTACCTGGGCCACCTTAGCATGTAATCCCAAAGCCCCATCCCGAACTACGTGGACTTTGATCCGTGACCCCTTTACAAGAAAGGTATATAGGGAGAATCCCTGAGGTTCAATCCCAACACCAATATTTCCCGACCACTTCTTTTTTGTTCACCCTTATCCCTCATGATGTTAAACTGTATTCTTTCAAACTATGTCGGTTTTGATCCCTATCTCCTAGGCTGGGTATGTAGAAAACCTCCTTGAGGTTTACCCCAAACACTGGTAAAATTCGGTGTCCCCTTTATTGGGACCCTTATCCTTGGTATGTCCCTTAGTGTCATCAGAACAACTCATGGGCCGCTAACCAAGCATAAGCCCCAACATGTTTTGGGATCGCTATCCTTTGTGTACACCCTGATTATATGACCCATTTTGAACTATGTGAAATTTGATTACCTACCACAGGGATATGTTAGAAGACTCTATGAGGTTCAATCCCATCACTCATGTCTCATCCTATTCTCTCCCATGAACCTTTGCATTTCGGGAAGGTCATGCCCCAACCTAGAGGTTCTACTTCTTCTGGGTACCACCCATGTGTCCATTCTCATGGGCCGCCTCCTTTGGTGTCCCATCACCCACTGAACTATGTGGACTTTAATTCCCCACCACAGGGATACGTATAAATCCTCTCTAGGATTCAATCCTAACACTATCATCACCTTCATGATGGTTCCATCTCATTCCTCATCCACTCCATTCAATGCTCCAATATCCATCCTGATTCTTACTCGAGCCACCACATCTTGGTGAAGTCATGCCATCCACTTGGGCAACTAACCATACATATTCCCCAACATGTCTTTGGGTTGTTTCCCTCTGTGTACACCCTGATCCTATGCCTCACCCATTATAACTACATGAGTTTTGATCCTTGTCATCTATACAGGGTACGTAGGAAACCTACCAAAGGTTCAATCCCAGCCAATGGTAAACTATGGCGTCCCCTTTATAGGGACCCAAGAATCCTCAAATCCGTCTTTATTTTACATTTTTATCCAATCATATAGTAAATCCCTTAGGTGTCTCCTCATGGAGATGTACCCATATGATCCACTCTTATCAGTCTTCCGATTATTCAAATCTGTCTCTGTTAGACATTAAGCTTGTAGCATACCCTCTATCAAACATGGGAATCTAAGGAAAACCTTAGGGAAATGCCTATGGAATATAATTACCTACACTCTACATGGGATTAATCGGAATTCCACACTCTCAAGAATCCCTATCATAAGGGGAAGAAATCCAGACACATCAGTGTTTCAGCATCTAGACACACCAGCGATGTCCAACGTGACTACTCCCCTAATTGAAGGTCGCTTCCCTGACTTGACCCCTTGGAATGTCCTGAAAAAGCAGTGTAATTAACTAGAATCCATGAAGATATGGTACTGAGGAAGAGTTTCATGAACAACATCTTAAATCTATAAGGGAGACCCGGACTAGGTGGAGAATTCCGAGGAGGAATCCACAGAAGGAGGAGCCAACACCCTATCATCCTATTTCGATCATGGAGCAAACATCCCTAAATAAGAGATGGATGCCACCCACCTTTGGAAAGTGGGAATGTGAGGAAAAAAATCAGTACATCCTTGAAATATGGATGCACGTACCTAGGAAAGAATCAGAGACAGAAATGGTGAACCCAACGTGAAATTCGTATCCTCAATGTAAATATTAGTAGAATTCGAGACATCAGTGGATAAGCATGTCACTAGATCCAGTTATCCGGCACTAGGTCCCACCAAGGAAATAATGGGTCTGGCATGAAACTCACCAAAGATTGGGGTAGTTGAACATTGGACATCACAGTCTGCAACATTTTCAGCATGGATCCTTCTTACCAATCATTGGATATGGAACAATGTTGGGGCACCGAACGTCACTTTCTTCCTTTCAGCGCTAATGGTTGAATCTCCCTACTTTGCAGGAACCAAGCTGATATGTCAGGAAACTAATCACCACCCACCCACTGACTCAGGGGCTAGGGCAACACCAACACTGAAATCTTGCATAGCTCAATCTCTTCTATGACAGAATTCACATCCATGGCTACTGGGCACCCACGCCCTATTTCACCATCCGAAATCGTTCAGAGGAGGGTGAATAACGACCTTGTCCAATGATATGAGGAATAAGGGATTATCCCAACTTGGGATATGGACCGACATGACCTAGATCCTTCTACACATCACTATCATCTCCACCCCCAAGGTCCACACAAGGAGACACTACTCCCCAATCCAACCTACAACTGTTTCAGAATCCTCTCCCCAGAATGCTTTTATGACTCGCTCCCTTACGCCAATGAGGTGAGGGAAGCCCGGGCTAGCCCAACTGTGATCCCCTCCTGAGGGCCACCAATGATGGATCCCTCTAGGCTATGTCAGCGCCACCACCCGATCCCACAGGCTGAGGAGTAGGTGTATTATAATCCTGCACCCCAGGCCCCATCCTTGTTAACCCAATGCTAATGTCAGGTGAAAGATGAGAAGGATGCCCGCCAGGGTGTTTCATCATCAATGACTATAGTGGCCCATGCCACCGCCGACGCATACCATCAATTCCCTATTTATACTAAACATGGGAACTTATATGCCCAACCCAGATTGATGACCCAAATTCCCCACTGGCAATTTAGGACGACTCTCTTGGTTGTCGACACAGGTAGCTCCCGACGCGGGCCGACCCACTGCGATGAAATACAACATGGAGGTCCTCCCTATGTCAACACCAATGAGAGTACAGTCCCTCCCCACTACCAATCTCGGCATAGAGGTCCTCCCCATGGCACCATCAGTCTGGGAAAAGGCCCTCCCCGCCACAATGACATCCAACATGGAAGTTTCTTTCTCACCTATGATCCTAGGTATGGAGCCATTCCTCCTATCGTAGGTCACCGATGAAAATATCCTCCTTACCCAGTCCATCACCAGTGTGGGGGGTCTTCTCCATGTTCTTACTACAACTGACGGAGGTCCTCCTCATCCCTACAATTAGAGAAGTGGAGGTATGCCTCAACGTAGAGGTCTTCCCCATGTTCAGTTTGACCAGTATGAAGGCCCCTAGTATCGTCACTTCTAGGGGAAACAAACATGGAGGTACTGACCATGCTCTGATTATCTCCAGTGGAGGTCCTACCCACTCCAACACTTACCACAAAGATTCTCTCTGCACGCCATCTAGTGAATGTAAAGTCCCTCCCCGTGTTCCTTTTGACATTTTTCTGGGTTCTCCTCACACCCTAGATTACCTAGGAGGAAGTCCTCTCCACCCTGACACCAATTCGGCTGAAGTTACTCCTCATGAAAAAAATATTCCCGGTCCTAAAGAACTATCCCGAGGTAGGAGGGTGGTTCGCCACCACCAAGGGAAGAATACTGAGAAGTTTTAGACCACGATTAAACCTGTATACTTTTTAGATTCTGAGGAAAAATGTGATTTTCTAATGGAACCCTCACCCTGATCCTCTATGTTGGGGGCTGGGGTAGGAACAAGTCATATAAGCCTCATCCTTTCTAAAAGTGAGGTCCATCGGATCCTCTACTCCCTTTGAAGATACATCCCGGAGGAAGAAGATTTGATCTCTTTCCAGGGTCTGTCCATCCAATCCTACCTATCATCAATAAGATCATTCTTTACCTCAACCAGAGATCTTGGAGAGTTATTCTAGGGACTAGTAGAGGATGAGAAATGGCATGACCCACCGTCATAAACCGCAAAACCTGCATTGGTAGCTTTGGCTTCTAGTCCGTCTTACCAAGATGTGGTGGCTCAGTCATTTCATTTTTCAAAATACGTCCCAAGATACAGTGTTTTGTCATCCCACTCATTGTATTCTCCACCTTCCAGTATACCATCTTAATATTCTGCTTCAGTGTCGTTACTGGTCCCTCAGCCACCCAGAGTCAATGAATGGAGAAACCAAGGGCCAAATCTCGAGTCTGATCTGAGGAGCTTGCGGTAAATCCTTGCAGCAGACCATTTCCCAGATATGTTCTATCCAATTATGACCATGAACTTCAAAATTCTAGAGTCTCTTACCCAATATTAGGTCACATTCTTTCGTCAAACCCTCTGGGTGACGCACTTCTGTCTCCCTCATCGGTAGGTGGCTTAGATGAAGAGTCAGGAACACTTTGAAGATATTGGACAACAATGTCGTATGGTCGACTTAGTTGTGCTCCCTATGTACTAGAGCCCTAAGATGATCGGTCTCTATCGGACCTCCAGTAATTATGCATTTAGATCTTTAAATTTCTTTGAATAATTGTCAAGGAGGCTTTCCCCCATGTTCATATCCATGGTTGGGGGTAGTATGAGGCCTTAATTTTGGTTCTATCCGGCACTAGCCTGACTTTCTAGGAGATATTGAGGATATTCCTTCAGGTACAGTCATTGTTAACATGGATAACCTATTAGAGGTAGAGAAGGAGCTAGAGATCCTTGAAGATAACATACTCCCTGGGGGAGTGCCACACATATTGTATCCATTGGGAAGGGTTTATCACCAGCAAATAAAATTATTGTGTCTTTCTGTACCTACCGAGTCATTAGCCCTAATTCAGAATCCCAATAAGGGGAGAGAGAATCCCGGGGCTATCAAAACCTATGATCTATTTGTACCAGTACAGAAGATGGAATATGACCCTAAAAATGCTATGTTGCGTCAATAGTTTGCAGAGCATAAAAATATGGTTGATGACCTTCTCACTGAATGTGACTTGGAACGACGACCATACTATAGTAATCCTAGATCGGGGAAGTAGGGGCAGGTACACCCCCCCAAGAATTGACTTTGGGTGACATTGACCATCTATCCCATGTAGATATGGTAGATTCTAGAGTTTATGGAAATAGAGCATGATACGCCTTGCCAAATCCACTTGGATTGCATGATAACCCTCCTTAGGACCCATATCAGGTTCCCCCAGCCGCTCCAAAGGTCATCCCACCAACCGATCCATGAGCCTCATAGCCTACTTATCATGTTTAAGAACCTACCAATGCACTAGTGGTCACATATCATCGCCAAGATAGGAATCCCCACCCATATGATTCAATGGCTGCGCTCATTTCCCACCTCAAGGCTTTGGAAACTCGACAAGTGTAAATTCCTCCTGAAGGAAAGCCATATATGGCATGGGTGGATGATATGGCAGCACCCCTGGTTTTGTAAATCCCACCTTTTCACCCTTTAATTGGATGGGTGATCCATTGTAGCATCTGGACCACATTATCTCAAGGTGTGGACCCATATTGGGAACTCTAGTGTAATAGGAGGCCGCCAAACTCTGTTGTTTTGTAAAAACATTGGAAGGGACCACATTTTTCTGTTACATATAGATACACATTAGGTTAATAGCTAGTTGGGAGGATCTTAATAGGTAGTTTATTTACAGGTTTAGTTCCACCACCCAGAAGACGAGTATTTCAGACCTCTTCTAGTGAAAGCAAAGGCCTGTCGAGTGAGTCACAGACTTTGTCGCCCAGTGGAAAATCATCACCTACTCCCTTGATATGAAACCGACTCCGGAATAGCTACTGAAAATGTGTGTGGGAAATTTCAAAACTAAATTGGTCCCCTATTTCATCCTACAAAACTACCCAGGGCGATTTTGGGATTTCTCTGACAAATCACAGCGTCTAGAGGAATCCTTACAGTAGGACAAGTAGGTATGTCTGTTTCCTCCTATGATTCCCACAAGAAGAGTCGTTAAGGCTAAGCATACTGCAACAACATAGATAGAGGATCCCAGGAAGCTGTAGTTATTATCATTGGATCCACCTATATAGCCTTTCATAGACCCACCACCTCAGGCACTACCTCTATCCCAACAGTTCCCACCTCAAAATTAGCAGGCACCCCCACATAATGTACCACTGCCACTAAGGTGAGATAATTAGGTTCCACATCCTCGATAGGCTCCTACACCCCCTCATTAGAGTTAGGCTTCTAGAGCCCCCTTCTTGGATATAAGGAACCAAACCTACTCATTTAATGAGGCTTAAGTCCGTGGATATTTCTAAAGAGCCTTGGAATAGGTAATTCTATGATTGTCAGAATACAAGAAACCCGAAGAGGCAGATCTCACTGATCTCCCCAATTAATTACCCTATAAATGGATCTTGAGGCACAACCTAAAGTCGTGATATGTGTTTAAATATTAGCTCTAAGACTAGGTTGATAACAACATAGTCAGGTTAGGTCCAGTCCCAACATAGGTGACATGTTTATTCATATAACTAGATAGTGATAGTGATGGTGAAGGTGAGTGGTAGCAGGTTCCCAACCTTGGGTCCCAAAAATATAATGATTGGATGGATCATAAGGAAGTCTCCTGTGATCATGGTATTATCCGTACATGTCTGAATCAACATAATCCTTCAAAAGTTACCACATCACCCACATTCACTACTTATGAGTTAACATCTTAGTCTTCCTCCTCCTGAAGGGGAAGGAATCAGCAATGCAAGGTAAAACAAAGTCCCCCATTGATGCCATCATCATCCCATACTCTCGGTGATTTCATGCCCACAGAGATGGCGATTACCCCCAGAATCCACCCGGTGAGGGAGGATTCTTTAAGTAATAATCTAGGGTAAGCTCCAGTTAACACTGTGGAGCAGGTAAACCCCTTTACGATTCTTGATGACGAGGAGCACTAGATGGATCCTACCAACATCCCTGACCATTTCCAGTATCGATGGAGCCATGGATATGTGAGTCATCAGAATGCCTTGATCAATACTTCCAGCTAGACTATGTATGCCACCAAAACTAGAAAATAGGCCTAGTGTAGAGCTCAACACATGAAACCTTCTCAACTTGTTTCATCAGTCTGCCTCTACTGCTTTTTGTGCTACATGATCAGGAAGATCCACCACGATCGTGCTATGATCAACCATGTTCTGTTGCGGATCAGACACAGTCATCGAGACCTCATCCGGTAGTCACTCCACGCATTTCAACTAGTGATAAGTGGGACATTACAAGCACCAGTCGGCCGTCGGTTCACCCAGAAGGCCCCATCATACCTCCTTCCACAGAATGACCTCATGTCAGCAGAAGTCCATACTTGGCATGGAAGTATGATCCCCTTAAGATTCTTTCCATGTTTCTTGCGGGGATCTCTATCCTTGAGGACCTTCTCTTATCAGTGGATATGTGTTAATCCCTCATCAAGGCATTAAGAATCCCCCTCTAGTTTGAAATGTCAGTAAAAACCGTAGAATCCTTCCATGTTGAGGGAGTAGAGCATACAGAATGTCAGGAAATTATCTCTTTCACTAGAAAATATTAAGGTTCTCCCATAGAGGGGCATATTCTCCCACTGTACATCACTGGACATTTCAACAGCGTGGAGGTTTTCCACTATCTTGTTGACACAGTGTTAGGGATCAACCTCATCCTGAACCGGACATTCTGATAGATAGGGCTGTGCAAGGATGACCTGAGTCCCTCTGACCTAAATAATCTAGGTTATGATAGGATAGAACATACACCAATTAGAAAGATCCTCCTGATGACCCAGTTTGGTGGCCTAGTTTCTAGCACCGAGTTCATGGTTGTCTCACAAGACACCGCCTAAAATGCATTTATGGGTAGGCCATGAATTCACCTATTCATGATGGTCCCTTCTTCGTATCACCAAATCCTTAAGTACTCCCTTAGTGGTTGAGTATTCGTACTCTAAGGTGATGTGTCTCCCTTTTCCTCTTGTGAATACCACTACCTCGATGCTAACTATTACAAGAGAAAGGAAAAAAAGATTCAGGAAAATGAGGTTGAACATGCTATGGCTACTATCAACCCGTGGACAGACCTGGATGATGCCTAAATTTTCCCAATCAACTATTTTTAGGCCATGACCCTGGATATGGGGAAATTATTTGTTGTTTCTGGAACGAGGGGGAAACACGTTCCCAAGTATAATTGACACCATAACATCACCTTGAATTCCTATAAAATTTGGATCAGGTGATCCTAGAGCCCCCTACTCCCATAAGGTATTAGGATGTTTTCCCCATGTCAATGAAAATACTTTATACTTTTTTATTTGTTCACGCTTGGATAAATCGACATAAGATGACGCACCACTATTCCTTTGATATCATCAAGAGTGGCCCCTTGGTTTGAAGGCCAAATGGGACTAGGTTGACAGATTTCATCACTATAGTCGCAACAGTACAAGAGCTCCCCAATGCTATGTCCACCACTGCTCAGGTTGGAACCAGTGTCCCATCAGGATCTACCGACATAGAATAATTTACTCCCATCGATGATCACTCCTCTGTGAATGAAGAATAGGATTTGGAGGATGCTCCTCCCACATTATAAGAGGGTGTCTTCACCAAGGTCTATGAATTGGTATAAGTGAAACTTAGTAATGAGATGAATCCAAAACCCACATTGATTAGTGCTTCTATTCCTAAAAAAGAACAACAATAATACATGGATTTACTGAAGCAGCATCATGATGTATTCTCTGGGAGGTATGATGAGATTCTAGGACTAGATCATCAGGTCACCGTCCACTGCCTCGGTCTTCCTGAAAATCATCACAGGTTCAAACAACCTCCTAAAAAGATACACCCATCTCACAGTGCCATGGTTGAGGATGAGGTTGATAAGGTCATCAGATCTAACTTCATCAAGGAGGTATAGTACCATATATGGTTAGCTAACATTGTGGCTTTCAAGAAGAAGAATAGAAAGATTAGATTCGAATGACTTTGAGCAGCTTTGCGTTTCCCTCCATGGCATCTAGGGTTTCCTTTTCGGCTTCTCTTTCCCTTCCCCCTCCGGCCTGATCGGTCTCTTGTGGGCTGCCTTCAGATCGCCTTGGTGTGTTGCAGCTTGGTTGGACTCCGGATCATCTCGGCACGTCATGGCTTGGTCGACTTTCTCCGGATCATCTCGGCATGATGCGGCGGCGATGGTGCGACGCGATGGAGTTATAGAGCGGTTCTGTGGTGTCTTCGGCTTCGGAAAAGTCTCGTCTAGTTGAACAATGACTTCATCTCAGTTCAGAGGGTTGGAAATGCAACGTGCGGCTCAGATCGGCATGGATCGGTCCGTGCGGCCATTGGATCTGGCTTCAGTGCGGTCAGGAGAAGTCGGGCGCTGCATCTGGTGTGCATTTAGTGATGGCCGACGACAGATCTAGAGAGGCCGGAGGGGGGAGGTCATGCTCTATGGAATTTTTTGCAAAGTGTAGGTATGAAGATTTGGTGTTTTCTCATTTGGTATGGTTGGCTGTGTTTTTTGTGATCTCTGCTGGTTGTCATGGTTTTCTGAGTTGGATTTGGGGCTGCACGCTTATGGCGTCGATTCTGGCTTCCGGCGTGCGAAATTGGTGCTGGTTTGAATGATTTTTAGTGTGGTTGAGTTTTATGATGGGTTGATGTGGTTTAATATGTTGGAATGGAGATGCACCTGTACTTGACCTCATGGATCCGACCTCAGAGGAGGTTTTCAGAGCTCTTTGTTCATCTTTGCAATGCTTTATGGATTTGGATGTTTGAGAGGGTATGGCGTCAGCCATCGGATCGGCCTGTGATTTGACACAGGACACTTTCTAGCCATTCAGCTATGTATTGATGGAGAGTTTTATCATGTGTTTATGCTGGGGAGGGGTGCTCCATGTTGTCTGTTTGGTTTGTCTCTTTTGACCTTTAGGTAATGATTTGTATTACGTCCATGATGTCTATTTGGGTTCTTCCCCTTCTTCCCTTAAAAGGGGGTTTTCTTATAATAAAAAAATTGTAGGCCTTTGGGCTGTTGGATAGAAAGATCAGAGTCTTCATAGAATTATGGGATCTCAAGTGTCATAGTCTGAAGGATGAATTTCACCTTCCTATGAAGGAACTGTTGATTGATGCCACTATGGTGTTCCAAGATCTCTCCTTCTTTGACGGGTATGCCGGGTATAACCAAATTCGAATGGCCCCCGAGGATGAAGAATCCACCACTTTCAAGGAACCACAAGGTACTTTCTACTACTAGTTAATGACTTTCAATCTAATGAATGTATGTGCCACCTATCAACATTCCATGCATCACATATTTAAGTCGATTCTCAGGACATTGGTGGAATTCTACCTAGATGCTCTGGTGGTCAAATATTTCCTACACCAGGAGCATCTCAAAGATCTCGAGAAAGTTTTTGGCTTCCTCTGATCCTGATATCTAAATATGAACCCATTCAAGTGCACCTTCTGGGTCACCTATGGAGAGTTTCTTAGCTTTCTTTTCATATATAGAGGCATCGAGATCGATTCAGATAAGATCAAGGCCATTAGTTAGATGTCTCCTCTAAGAAACATCCTGGATCTTCAAGGATTTCAAGGACACTTATCCTATATACACCGATTCATCACAAATATGTCTGGAAAGTGTAATACATTTCCCCATATCATGAATAAAGGTTTCAATTATCATTTGGATGAGGAGTGTTAGACTACTTTTTAGGAAATCAAGCAGTACCTATTACAGCCATTGGTCCTCATGCCACCTGTTATTGAAAAGCCACTAGTCCTTTATGTGATCACTCTGGAATGATCTCCCAGAACCCTCCTCACCCATAAGAATAATGAGGGAATGGAGAAAATTTTATTTTATCTCAGCTGCATGCTCCTTGATACAAAGACTATATACTCCTCTATCAAGGAGAGCTAACTTGTGCTAGTGTTTGCAGTGCAGAAATTGTGACATTACTTAAAGCTTCATGAGATACAGATAGTGTCCCGAGTGGATCCACTGAAGTACATTCTGAACTTCCCCATGTTGATAGGCCATCTAGCTCAATGGGAAATGGTCCTCCAGAAGTTTGACATCAATTTTGTTCCCCATAAGGCCATCAAGGGACAAGCATTGGCAGACTTCCTTACTGCCCATCCATCTCATGTGGACTAGTCTCTGGATCTTGATTTTATAAATGAGGCAATCCTCTTGGTAGATCAAGCCATTCCATGTTGGAAAATGAACATTGATGGTGATTCCCAAATCCATACCAGCAGAAGAATAAATGTTCCCAAACTCAACAAAGTGGGCATGAGTATCGTCTTTTTTACGCCAACACAATTTGTTCTTCTATATTCATTACTATTGTCAGAAGCCTGTACCGACAATGAGGCCGAGTACTAGGCTATCATTACTAGTCTCAAGCTGGACCTTGAGATTAATGTTCCACACCTATGTATGAAAGGGGACTCTGAACAAGTCATAAAGAATATCAATAGTGACTATATTGTCAGGAATCCGAAGCCTGTACCATTGTTAGAATGTACCCGTCATCTGATATCCCAGCTCTCAACTCGGTCAGAAGTTACTCATGTAACTCAATCCTAGAATGGTCGACCCGATGCCTTTTCCAGCTTGGTCACATCTCTTGCAGTGCCTTTTCAGGATGATTTGATTATCCATGTGGTGCATTGGAGTGTCATCTCTCCCAATACTCCAGATGATTATGATATACCACTAGCAAGACACATTCTTGCCAGTGCCTCTACGTCAGGACCCCTAGGTCCTCCTGATGTGGTGTTGTAAGTAAATCTTGACTGGAGGACCCCCTTTATAGAGTATATACATCATAATAATCTTCTGGTAGATTGATCCGAGCGTGAGAGAATCTGACGGTGCACATTGCAGTTCACCCTACAGAGTGGTCCCAGTTTTGAGCATATTCTCTACAGACGCAGGTTTGATGGGGTTATCCTAAGTTGCAGTCAAGGAGGTGATATTTTTGAGGTCATGCAGGATGTTTATGCCAGTTTCTACGGGGCTCATTAGATAGGGTCGAAACTCTCTCACCAGATCCAGAGATTGGGATATTTTTTGTCCACCATGATATGTGACTATATCGAGTTTTCCAATAGGTTTCATTCATGTGAAATCCATGATAATTTTATGCATCTTCTGCCAGAACCTCTCCACACTACCAAGTACTATTGGCCCTTTGCGGTCTGGGGAATCGATGTCGTGGGACCATATGCACCGGAAAATGCTCGCAAGTGCAGGTTCATTCTAACAACTACAAATTTATTTTCAAAGTGGGTAGAGGAAGTTACACACAAGGAGACTAAGGACCATTCTATCATTTAATTTATGAGCTCTAATATCATCTACTGATTCAGAGTCCCTCACACCGTCCTCACTAATAATGACACCAACATCCGGGAAGCCGAACTAAATAATTTGTATGCCAAGTACAACATCCATTGTAACCATACCTCCCACTATCATGCACAAGAAAATGGGTAGATCGATGCATTAAACAAAAACCACTCTAATATTTTGCAAAATATGGTTGTTCAGAACAAGAAGAGTTGGCTGGATAAACTCTGAAATGATATTTGGGATTATCGGATGACGACTCGTAATTATATTCATATGAACCCATATTACCTAGTGTATGAAATGAAGATAGTCATGGCCATCAAGATTCAGTTGCCTTCATTACACATAGCTATCTAGGATCAACAGACACCAGATAAAGTAGTCGAGATTTGTCTGGCTGAGCTGGAAGCACTTGATGAGAACAAGCTTTGTGCCCTACACAATTTGGAGAGTCATCAGAACAAGATATCTAGAGCTTTCAACAAGAATGTTTTCCTCCACTCTTTCTTACAAGGTGACATGGTGTTTTCCCTAATAACACTAATGATATCTAGTAGTAAGCCAACAAAATTGGATTCGAAATGGGAAAGACCATACATCATTCACAAGGTTTACCCCAATAGAACGTACTCTCTAGTTACCATGGATGATGAGCGTATTACTCCTCCCAAAAATGCTAAATTCCTCAAGTAGTATTTTTCTTGAACTGTCACAAATGACTTTAAATTGTCATGTCTTCACTGCATGACATTAAAATGTGCAATCTGTCAAGGATTAAGGACATAAAACTACCCAGCACTCGTCTTGCTTGACAATAAACTGCAAAATGGTCTGAGCTCTATGACCTTAAACTAAGATCTACCCACGTCCTCTCTACATGATTTTATACTACACAACATCTCAATAATTATATATGGATTGATTCCCATCCTCATGGGATACATAGAAACACTTGAATGCTTCATCTTAGAGTCCATCCCCCAAATTCTTCTCTTTGACTGCCCCCCTGGGTATAGTTTTTTTGAAGGATTGCACATAGTGTAGTGTAGACTTCTTTGTCCCAAATTTATGTTGGGTTTAAAATGATCTCACCATGTGCCCCTCTCATTATTCTATCCCCCCACATCCTCACCGCACGACGTTAAACTGCATGGACCTTTAAGAACTATGTATGACTTGATTGATACCCTCAGAGGATACGTAGAAATACCCGATAATTTCGTCCTTAGGCCCAGCCTCAAACATCAAGATCTCCCCTTGGGTCCAGCCTCTTGGCCCAGATGTTTCTCAAAACACATAGTGTGGAATCTATGTCCTCATTCACATCGGATTTATCATGACCACTCCATGTATCCCTCTCCTTGGATATCTCCACCTCTTTCATCCTTACCACATGATGTTAAACTGCACAAGAATATTCATGCTTCACACATCAAATTTATTTGGGTCTCCATCAATATTCACATTTGAAGGGACCCCCAAACAGTACAGATGCTTGACCTTATGGCTCGCCTACTGTTTTGGGCCAACATCCTGGAGGGTCTTGAATGAAACTTCAATAAAAGTCACGCATTTTGACTATGGTCAGTGACCAACTCTCATTTTTTGTTCTCATGTCAGGTCACATGATATGGATTTTTCATTTTGAACATGGTCAAAATCCATCCTCCATCGTTACCACCACCCCCATATGTACCAAATAATGGGTGCAATGATTTTTTTTGTCTTGGTATCCCTTCAAACATCAGTGCTCCTCGAGAAGGAATGTTGGTCTGGTTGGGATTGACCCCGCCCGATCTCTTTCCCTCATTGTCAGACCCCTATATACTGGGGAGAACCTGATCTCATTCCTTATTTCCCACATTGAGCATTGATCTCGTGGGTTAAAGAGATTTGGTAAGGAAATACCCGCATAAAGGGTCACATAATCATGGTCCGATCACTATGACCCTAAACTAAGATCACCACCATCCTCACTTCATGACTTTAAACTACATGATTCATTCAGGCTAAAAGATGTAAAACTAATCATCACTCATCCCATATGATGATAAACTACAAAATGGATGGGACTTTTCATCCATGGCCCAACCTCAGGTCCCTCGACCTTTCTAGCCCCCTGACCAAAATTCACACTTAGGATTGTGTGGTGTGGTATGGACTCTATACACTCATTCAAATCAGGCTATTTTTTCCATGCCACACACACATTCCTCTTTGAGATCCCCCTTCTATATTCATCCCCACCACATGACGTTAAACTGGATGATACTTAAGAACTACGTATAGATTTATTCCCATCCTAATGGGATACATAGGAATGCCCAAACATTTCATCTATGGGACCAAACATGTTTCTTATAAACCTCATATTCCTTATGTCCCCTTAGCCTATGCTCTTCGATAGGGGTTTGTGATGTGTTATGGACTTATGTACTCATTCATTTCGTGTTTTCAATATCCATGCCACACAAACACCTCTTGAGAGCTATCCATCCCCCTATACTCCAATAATCTTCTTGAGTTGTCTTCTCTAAAATTGGGCCACTCAACCCTCTTTGGCAATTCACCAACGTGCCTAAGAGCACTCTGGTTTAAGACCTAGAGTGTCAGATTCTACATAGACCCGTTTTGACCCATTTCCATGATTCATGTTTCCATTTATTTGGGATTTTATCATATTTTAAATTCGAAGGAACCCCTGAACAACATGGATGATAGGCCTCAGTGATCTCCTACTGTCTTGGTCCAACATCCCTGAGGATTTCGAACGAAAATTTGACACAAGTCCCATGTTGTGAATATGGTCAGTGGTCAATGATCATTTTTTTGTTCCCATTTTAAGTCACATGATATGAATGTTCTGTTTTTAACATGATCAATAGTTACCATTCATAGTTATTCCACCCCCATTAAGCCCTAAATACTGGTTGTGTGATTCACATCCTTTTCCACTCCATCATGTCCAAGTGAAATTTCGATACTCTTGGTGCTATCCCTCAGTGCACATTTTCATGTTAAGAGGATGAATCCACTGTGTAGTGTCATTCAAGGCTCCGTTCCATTTCCCCTTATCTACATTATATATGTTTCAAAGACCTTCTCTGCCTTTATTTTCCACATCGAGCATGGCTTATGTGGGCTTAGGGATTTGATTAAGGTTTAAGCCCGCTTGGGAGAGTCTCACTTTTTTCAGTATGAGATTTATGACCATAAAATAATATATTCCCTTGTCCTTATCGCATGATGTTAAACTACATGAATCTTTCAAGAACTATGTACATCTTGATTCTCATCCTTATGGAATACATTGGAACAGCCGGACATTTCATCTTCAGGTCCAGCTATGGCTCCACTAATTATCTCTATTATTCATCCATTTGTCCTTGACTCTAATAGGGCTTCATAGTGTGGAATATGTGGGATTATTCCCTCATTTATGTCGAGTTTGAAATAAATGCACTATGTACCCCCTTTAGGAGCTAGTCTCTCCTACCCTCATCCTTATCACATAACGTTAAACTGCACGAATCTTTCCAGAACTACATATGGATTGATTCCCATCCTCATGGGATACATAGGAACATCCATAATTTTTTTTCTTCAGGTCCAACCCCACATCTTTTGATATTTTCTATCCCCTCAGCCTAAGGTTTCTCTTATGGAGTTGTGTGGGGTGTAGTGTGGACCGTATCCTCATTCACGTTAAGTATGCTTTATCACACCTTGCACATTCCATCTAAAACCTTGTTTTTATGTATGCATCCAAGACATATGACCTTAATCTATGCTTCCTGGTCCCACATGACTTTAAAATATTGTATCTTTGCTACGAGACATTAAAATACATGGGTTGGTCCTATCATATGACCCTAAACTATGAAACTATTGTCCTGGTCGCACAATTAAAAATGGCACCGAATTATGATGTACTTTCTTGAGGGGACATCATGTTTGGTATCATTCATCTACCATGCCATTTTCAAGGCCTACATATGGATTTATTCCTATAGAGATGCCCAAATTCTTTATCCTAGGTTTGTTGCATCACAAAAAAAATACATCCACTTTAAAGAACAAACAAGATCCATCAAATACTGCTTCTTTTGGTGCATGGGCCAAACCTGCATGACAGTATTGCACTTCGAATTGGTACTCTACCATTCCATATCTAGAACTATGAATGGCTTGATTCCCATCCTCTTGGTATACGTAGGAATTCCCAGAAAATCCATCTCGAGCCCATCCCAAACTCCACCTTTGGTTCCCTGACCTAGGTTGTCCCCTGATAGCACCTGGTATAATATAGACTTTTACTTTCCTCATTCACATCAGGTTTTGTAACAATCACACTATATTTATCCCTCTATCTAATACGTCTCATTGGTATACTCAGATACACTATGGCGTAGAGTCCAAAGTGTTGGATTCACATGGACATTCCCTTGTTTTGTTTCCACAATTCATGATCCCTTTAATTGGATCTCCATCATCTCCCATGTCTGAAGGGACCCCCTTTATAGCCTAGTCTCATGCCACATTGGCTCACCTACTGTCTTAGGACAATTCCTAGGAAGACCTTGGAAATTTTTTTACGACATGTCCCATATTTCAAACATAGCCAGTGGTCGACCCTCATTTGTCTGTCCCCATGCCAGGCTAACACGAAATAAATGTTGTGTTTTAAAAAAGGTCAACCTTTATCCTCTATAGTCATTCCACCATCATTATGATCCATATCTCGGGTGCCAAGATTCATATCTTTCCACTTTATTATGTTCAAGTGTAATTCTGAAACACTCGATTTTACCCCTTCACACATCTATGTGTGTTAATTAGGCGAGTCAATATTATTGGGATGTCATTCACCTAGCATTCCATTTCCCCAAATGTGTGCCCTTCCACATGAAGAAAATCCCATAACTACTCCTTGTTTCTCTCATCGAGAACTACTCATGTGGGTTTAGTGGTTTTGGTAGGATGTGTACTGGTGCAACCAAACCACACATACCTTTTATCCCACATGACGTTAAACTGTGATTTTAGAACTACGTGTGGCTTGATTTCCATCCTAATGGGGTATGTAGGAATACTCGAACACTTTGTCTCAGGCCCATCCTAATTTTTCCATCTTTGGTCTCTCGACCTAAGATTTTCCCTGGGATTACATGGTATGGTATGGACAACTTTGGTCCACATTCACGTCGAGTCTAGAATAACCACAATGCATACTCCCCCTTTAGGATCACCAATTTCACTCTTCATCCTATTGAATAACATTAAACTACATGTATATCATCCCCATTAGCATGATGTAAAACTGTGGGCCACTCCAGGTTCTCTCAAGAGAGATCCTTTCAGGAAATAAGTATGATCCCTGATCAGACTGATACGCTCACCTAATGTGTTTTCATTATTGTGGCATAATTTCAAGAGTGTTAGACTCCATCTGAAAAACCCACCACTCCACCATCCACACTTTACATTCCCTTTATATGGATCCTCATCCTCTTTCAAGCATAAAGGAACCCCCAAAAAGTGTGGATGCTCAGCCTATGGCTCACCTACTATCCTGGACCAATGTTTCAAAAGACTATGGATGAAAATTAGATTCAACCCCCATGTTTTGAATATTGTCAGCAATCGACCCTCATTTTTTCCCCACTTCAGGATAACACAATAAGGGATACTATGTTTTGAACATGGTCAACATTTATCCTTCATTGTTATCATACCCCTACAGTGTTCTAAATTTTGGGCATCATGATTCACACTTTCCTTTTCCTTCAATTTGGATTGATTCTAATGCCCTTGACGTTATCCCGCTCGTGTACTAGATCATGTTGGGAAAGAATCAATTCTATGGTTTTGAGGACCCTATTACCTAGTCGAGGCTCCCCTTACCACTTCAAACACTCAGGGTGGTCATCCAGACCCCAAGTTTTCGAATTTCAGCAGATTCCCTCATACACAAAGTGAACAATTATGTAGTCTTCTCTTGTTTCTCACACTAGGCATGAACCACATGAGCTTTGGGATAGATTTCTAATTACTTCATTGTTGTGGTCAGAATTCATTAAAATAAACAAGAAAGAAAATAATTAGTCCATGCACATAGTTTGGAAGAAAAACAAATGGAGATAGGTTTATGAGTTTTTCCAAAACATGACCCTTAGGGATCAATGCCTTTGATGGATTGCTTCAGTGATTACACATTTTGGATTTTAGCCTCCAAGGATGCTTCCCACTCCCTGAGACCTCTCTCTTCATTAGCATCTACAGAGCATATCTCATTAGATTTGGCCTGCACTTGTGCCTACTCATATTGGATCTCAATCATTTGGTGACTTTCCTGCACTGCCTACTTGTAACGCCCCAACCCCAGTTACCCAGAGTCGGTGCATTATTACATAACATTGGCATGATCACAAGAAAGATCAATTCTCGAAATAATGATTAGTTTAGTAGCTTTGGAAACACTAGATATATTCAGAAAGTTTTACATTACATCATAAAAATGAAAACTACAACAACATAGTCTCCATATTCCACACTCTTATCCCCTCATAGTATCCCTGCAGGTCATTCATAATTTACTTCTTCACATCCTAGGAAAAAATAAAATATAGAAAAGGGGTGAGCTCAAATTCCCAGTAAGGATAACAATATAGAGGAAACTTTCATAAATAAGAATAAACATTTAAGGCAATGTATAACTAAAACAAAAGCCTTTTAAACTTGAACTTCAACATAGTATGGAAAAAATAAAATGAAATAATGCCATTTACTTATTCACATGGATATTATACTAATCGAATAATCACATGCAATATCAATAACCACTTTTATAATGATGGAATGCATAATTCCAGACTATCATAACCACATAGCCAAGGCCTCGTGCCAAGACTAAAAAAAAGATTTTGTCAAGGCCTTGTGCTAAGACACTAGTTTGTCTCATGAGACCTACCGATGCATCGAGGAGCTATAGCGGGCTCCACCCGTCACATAATAAGTCCAATGCATTCCTCATATGAACAAGTTTAAACATAACATAAACATTTGTATTACAACAAGCATACGGAATGTCAATACTTTCTCCATAAACCATGAATGGTATAAAAATAACACATCCACAGTCAAACAAATCACAAAACCTTCAATACAATATGGAAGTTTTGTATCATAATAAATCAACTTCAAATAAGCTTAAAATTCATCAAAGGATGTTGACATAGATGAAATCAAAACTATTTGAGAGAAATATCCCTTTTTTGAAATCAATTAAAAGTCACATAATTATAAAATATAACATTTAATTTGAAAATTTTCTTATAATCTTGTAAGGGAAGCTTCGAAGATTTTATAACGGTAGAAAATAGCCCCACCCTCTGTATAAGTTAAAAAAACATTCTTACCTTAATTCTGTCGAAAAGGTTAAAAAGGACCTTGTTTGAAAAAAGACGGAAAGATTCTATTATAAACCACTTATAAAAGTCAACAAGGGTATAAATTAATTTAACCCATATTCTAGTAAATAGTAAAAAAATGTTTTGAAATACATTTTTAAGAACATGTATGTGGATGATAAAGAAATCCCAGTAGATTATTACGTATAAACAACCTCAGATAATGAAGAGATTGTGAAATAAACCCTTATCTTGTACTTTTTCTTGGTTGAGGGTAGGTTAAACTCCTGTATAATGGTGAAATAATTTTTATTAAATTATTCAAGAATCATATACATTAATATGCTATCATATATGATCTTTTAACATTGCATTGTTATTAATATCTTAGAATTATCATCGTTTCGGGTGTTAACTTACTCATTTTCTTTTATATGTTTTGTTACATAAGCCGTGTTTGTTATGGATGGGTTGTATATTATTCATATCTAGAATGATATCAAGTCCTTAAATACTATTATTAATCATCAAATGATAATTATACTTGAATGGATATGATGGAGAATGAATCTAATCGCATTCGTGGAGATGGTAGTCCGTACGTACGCACGAGCGACAATATCATTCTTTTGATATTAAATAATATATAATTGGATGGTATATCATATATAAAGAATCATTATCATGTTATATTTATTATTTACACGAATTACAAATCATTATTATACCCATCCAAATAATAATATATTGAATAACAATTACACCATGACGTGGAGACGGTAAGCCGTACGTACGCACGTATGGTGACATATCATTCAAAAGATGGATAGAATAATGAATATGGTTGTACCATATTTATAATAATATTACATTATATAGGAGATACTGGATTCATTATTTTATAATGGGAATAACAAAGAAAGAATAAGTTGAAGAAGAAATGAATTTGAAAAAGGGTGGTGAAAACATTACCTCTTCTTCAGGTTATTCCTTTTGATTTGATCAAAAGGGCTCCTTAGGTTGGATTTATGATCAAAATAAGGCCACTAGGTTGTATTGAGGGAATTTGAGAGAGTATTTGGGTAGGGTTTGGCTGAACCAAAAGGCTTTGAAGGTGTTAATTAATGAGAAGGTGGAGTGCCCTTTTATAAGAGGGGTGAGGGGCACCTTTGGAAAAGCTATAAATATTATTTTATAATAAATTCATAATCGGTTTCTAATGGCTCAAAAGTGTATTATTTAAATGTTAAGGTGGGGATGGGTCGAAAACCACTAAACAAATTTAATTTAGACAGGTTTGGCTCATTATATTAACCTTATCTTTTAGTTTTAACTCTTAGTTAATTAGTTTCACTTTTAAAATGTCTCTTTGTATTTTTATATGATATGGTTAATAAACTTACTATATACCTCCAAGAGACCCCCAAGTGGTCCATTAATGATACACCTATCATGATATAATTCTCTTGGTTGAACCTTAGATTTTTATGAATTTAATATCAATTAATAATATAATATTTGTTTTAAAAACTCTTTTATGTCAATTTTGACACTATTCAATAATTGATTTTTGTGAAAATCATAACAGAATGATTACTTCGAAAAAAGTTAATTAAGTCAATCATAACATGTCATATTAACCTAAAAAATTAGTGTAATTCATAAAAAGTCTCAAATTATATTTATTTGTGTATTTCTAATATCAATTATTTTAATTTTTTCACTATTATGGTAATTACTGCATCATCATTGTGTCATAAATAAATTAACCTATTTAATGTCTAAAAATTATATATAAAATGTCATTATGTAGTAAATATTTTTAGATTTCTAATGAATATTTACAATTGAATTTATCTTATGTATAACCCTATATTAAAAATGTTTTAGTAAATAAACTTTGATTTTAACTCCTTTAACTCTTCTTTGAATTAAATAATAATAAATGTCCTAATCTAATCCAAGTGGACCTAAATGATAATATTTTATTCCTAAGGTTGTTTTTGGTCGAGATACACTTGTACAATAGAATTAGTACATGTGTTAGGGTAGTATTAATATCATTTTTACCCTTAATTATCCTATTTACTTTTAACCGTGGTAAATAAAAGTAAAAAGTTACTATTCACCAAAAATTATTTTCATCTCAATGAACCACATTTTACTCCTTGATATTAACCGTGTCTCTCGAATTTTTGAAGTTCCAATCACAGAAGCGGTAAAATTAAGTTTTATGAAAAATTCTGTTTTTTAACTACCACTTAGTAGTTTCACTATTCATCAAAAAATGAAGTTTTTTAGAAAAATTCCAAAAATTTACCCTAGGCTAATTTCGATATTCCAAATCCAAAAATTAAGTCCATTTTGAAAAATAAAATTTATAAAATTTCAAAAAGTAGTTATTACTATTCATAACAGCTAGTTTGATTGGTTTTGGTGTGTTAGAACTCGATATTCTGTAAAACACACACTATTGCATTATTCAAAGAGAAGCGTACTGTAGAAGCTTGGGGTGTTACATTCTCCCCTCCTTCAAATAATTTCGTCCTCAAAATTTCTAGAATACTACCACATGAAAAGACTCGGGCGGTTCTTTATCATAAGTTTCTCAGGTTCCCACATTGCCTCTTCCATCTTATGGTTTCTCCACAAGACTTTTACCAGACGAGTCGTCCAGTTTCTCAGTACTTGTTCTCTCATATCAAGAATCTTGACGGGCTCTTCGCAATAAGATAGATCGGGTTCCAGTTCTAATTCCTCATAGGTGAGTACATGCATTGGGTCAGGCATGTATTTCCTCAACAGAGATACGTGGAACACATCGTGAACTTTGGAGAGACTTGGCGGCATTGCCAATCAGTAAGCTACAGCCCCAATTCGTTCTAGAATTTCAAAAGGTCCGATGTACCTGAGACTCAATTTACCTTTCTTACCAAAACGTATGACTCCCTTCCATGGAGATATCTTCTGGAAAACATGATCACCGACTTGAAATTCCAAATCCTTCCTTCAATTATCAGCATAGCTCTTCTGCCTACTTTGAGCTGCTTTGATATGGTTTTGGATTACCTTCACCTTTTCCATCGTTTCCACCACCAGTTCTGGGCCTAAAAGTTTTCTTTCACCAACGTCATCCCAACAGGTTGGTGTGCGACATCTCTTTTCAAATAACGCTTCATATGATGCAATCTGAATACTCGAATGGAAGCTATTGTTATAGGAAAATTCTACCAAAGGTAAATATTGATCCCACATACCCTGAAAGTCAAGTGAGAAGGATCTCAACATGTCTTCTAAGGTTTGAATAGTTCATTCTGATTGTCCATCTGTTTGAGGGTAGTTGGCAGTGCTCAAATGAAGTTCAGTATCCAAGACTTTCTGAAGAGTTTTCCAGAATCTTGAAGTAAAACGGGGATCACAATCAGAAAAAATCGATAGGGGTACTCCATGAAGTCTCACAACTTCATTAATATATAGTCTTGCTAGATGTTCCAGTGGTAGATCTTCTCTTATAGCAAGAAAATGTGCTGACTTGGTAAGACGATCAACAATAACCCATATTGCATCATTCCTTCTAGGAGTCTTTGGTAGCCCCATGACAAAGTCCATCGTAATATAGTCCCATTTCCACTCCGGTATGAGAAGAGGTTGCATGACTCCTCCAGGTTGTTGCCTTCCAGCTTTCACTTGTTGAAAAACCATACATCTTGACACAAAATCAGCAATCTCCCTCTTCATGTTGTCCCACCAAAAATGTTCCTTCAAATCTCTATACATTTTGGTGCTCCCAGGGTGTATAGAGAAATTGTAACTATGAGCATCATCCAACAATTCCCTTTTTAGATCAGGTATATCGGGAACACAAAGTCTCTTCCCAAATTTCGAAATTCCATCTTCATACACAAAGTCTCTCAATCTCCCATCATTCACAGCTTTAATATTCTTTTGAAATTCTTTATCATCGGTCTGAGAACTCTTAATCCTTTCTAGTAGCGATGGTTTTGAAACCATTTGAAAAAGAATTGATGTTTCACCTTCCATGGTTATTACCATGTCCATCTTCACTAGATCCATGAAAATTGGATCCCTTTCAATTCTCATATTGTTCAAAACTCCATGATCTTTTATGATCAAAGCATCTGCCACCTTGTTTGCTTTCCTCGGGTGGTAGTGTATCGTACAATCATAATCCTTGAGTAATTCAAGCCATCTCCTTTGCCTCATGTTGAGTTCTTTTTGTGAGAAAATATACTTCAAACTATTGTGATCAGTATAAATCTCTCATTTTTCACCATAGAAGTAGTTCCTCCATATCTTAAATGCAAAGATCACAACTGCTAACTTGAGATCATGAGTAGGACAGTTTTGCTCATGAATTTTTAACTGTCGTGATGCATAGGCAATAACCCTATCATTCTGCATAAGTACACAACCAAGTCCTTTCTTCGATGCATATCTATAAATAACAAACCCATCATTCCCCTATGGTAGAGTCAATATAGAAGCATTGACTAATCTTATCTTTAGTTATTCGAAACATTCTTCACACTCTTTTGTCCAAAAAAATTTAACTCCTTTACGTATGAGCTTTGTTAATGGGTTAGACAACCGGGCAAAATTTTGGATGAAACGTCGATAATAACCTGCTAAACCAATAAAACTGCGTACCTCATTTATAATCGTCAGTGCTGGACATTCTTGGATTGCCTTGGTCTTAGAAGGATCAACAGAGATTCTATCTTTAGAGACAGTATGGCCAAGAAAAGAAATCTCCTGAAGCCAAAATTCACACTTGCTAAACTTCCCATATAATTCATGTCTTCTCAGAGTCTTTAGGATAATGCGCAAGTGATTTTCATGATCTTCATAGATTTTGGAGTATACCAAGATATCATCAATAAATACCACCACAAATTCATCGAGATATTCCTTGAAAACTCTATCCATCAGATCCATGAATACAGAGGGTGCATTAGTCAATCCAAAAGGCATTACTGTAAACTCGTAATGCCCGTACCTGGTTCGAAATGCTATCTTCGGAATGTATTCCTTCTTAACACACAACTGATGGTATCCATATCGAAGGTCAATCTTTGAAAATTATTGAGCTCCATGCAGTTGGTCAAATAAATCATCAATGCGAGGTAGGGGATACTTGTTCTTTATTGTTATATAATTGATCTCCCTGTAGTCAATATATAACCTCATATATCCATATTTCTTTTTTAAAAAAAGAACAGGGGCTCCCCATGGAGAAACACTAGGGCGAATAAATCCCTTATTACTCAATTACTCTAGTTGTTTCTTTAGTTCAACTAATTCTATAGTGGTCATTCTATAAGGGGTCTTCGATATAGGCCTTGATCCAGGAATTAAATCAATAGATTACTCAGCTTCCCGTTCTGGAGGATGTCCAGGTAAATCGTCCGGAAACACATCTATATATTCTTTCACAACAGGTACATCCTCTATTTGATCATTCCTTTCCTAACCCATAGTCATTTCATTATCTTCCTCCCCAATAATTGAATTTAGTTGAGCTAATGGGGGTGGATCTAGATAAGAATTAGGAGGTGATGATTCTTCTCTAAAGATAAGGTGTTCCTTATCATCATCATCAAGAATCGTAACCTATTTCTTCTTACAATAAATCTTCGCATCATAGTCTGAAAGCCACTCCATACCGAGGATTATATCAAACTCAATCATAGGTATGACGACGAGATCAATAGATAAAGAACATTTATGTGCTCTAATGGGGACTGATTTACAAAACTTTGTTGCAATGATACTTCCCTTAGAAGTTTTAACTGATAACTACCTTGTTAAATAAAATTGGAAATATCTAATTTTCTTAGCAAACTGGGAAGATATGAAACAATGCGATGATCCAGAATCAAATAATGCATTTTCTAAACTTGAGGAAACCATTAAATTACCTGCCACCACGTCTTTCGAAGCTTCTACCTCAGTAGTAGTGATATCATAAGCTTGGCCTTGATCCCTTGGCCTTTTCTGAGGTAAGTTCCCCTGACACTTAGGAAATTCATTTTCATAATGTCCCATGTCCCTGAAATTGTAGCACTGAACATTGGTAGCTTCCTTCTTTCCTTTTCAATCACGAGCTTGATGGCCTTTTTCACCACACTTGTAACAGACACCCATTCCCTTCAAGAAAGTACCGTGGTGTTTCTTCCCACATTTAACATAGGATGAATATTCAACCTTTCCCTTCTTCCCCTTATATCCATTCCCAGATTGATCAAAAGATCTCTTATTCTCTTGCTTTTCTTTAAAGTCATAAGACTTAGAGAATTCCTTTTCGGTCTTGATAGCACATGAGACAATGTCTTCGTACGACAAGAAGGATTGTGAGACTAATGCTCGATGGAGAAATGGTTTTAACCCATAAAAGAAATGACCAATATTACTTCTTGGGTTACGTATATAATCTCCAGCATACCTTGCTAACCTTGTAAATTTAGCCTCATACTTTGTGACATTCTCATCCTCCTTTTGTCTCGGACTTAGAAATTTCCTTTCCATATCTGCTCGATGGTCGCGAGGAAAGTATTTTTCTAAAAACAGATCTTTGAACTCCCTCCTTCCATATTTGATACTTCATCATCTTCCTTCGTGTTTTGAATCAATGACCACCATTGATCAGCATCTCCAGTGAGGCGGTAAACTGCCATGATAACTTTTTCCCTTTCACTACTCCCCAAAGCCTGAAATATTTTCTCTAGGGAATTTATCCATTGCTCATCTACTAAGGGATTTGTACTCCCATTGAACGTTGGTGGTTTTTGCCTCATGAATCGATCTAACATTGATACTCCACACTGTGGATCAGGGTGATCCATACGGGTAAGGTTATTATTCATAACCTGAGTGAGTTTTCCCAGTATGGTGATTAGCTGATCGACACTAGTTGCATCACCAGCTCCACTATAATTATCTTGAGTAGGAGGGAAATCCCTACATGGAGTGTGTGCATTGATACGATTTCCATTTCTTCCACTAGGCCCCATTTCTAAACAATGGCATAAACTAGATTAGTTTACGAATCAAAATACATAATTCCATACTTATAAAACAGTTAACATAAATTGAACTATTTATGGATATAATCCATAATCATAAAAATGTTTTCTTTGAGGAAGTATATACTCATAAACCTTTCATAATGATTTGTAAAGAAAATGAGAGTTATCCTAAGCATATCCCCCAGGAGTGTCGTAACCAAGAGTGCAGAAAGGCCCGTTGTTGTGCACCAGTTCCCGTTTGAGTCTAGCTCAAAGCGGTGTTTTCGGGTTTTACCCCTAGGTACATCTGTTCCAGAGCCACCTCTACCTGCTCGTATCCAGACAGGGATGTATTGCTCAGAAAACTCACAAAATCTCTACAATACCAAAATTCTAGGAAGTTCTTCTATACTAATCCTCAAAGTCCATCCTAAATCTATGTGCTCTAATCAGAGTTTATCTAAATCTAGCTTCCAAGGTTTCTACTAAACTTCCTCAGATACCAACTATAACACCCCGACCCCAGTTACCCAGAGGCGGTGCATTATTACATAACATTGGCATGATCACAAGAAATATCAAGTCTCGAAAGACCGATTAGTTTAGTAGCCTTGGAAACACTAGATATATTCATAAAGTTTTACATTACATCATAAAAATGAAAACTACAACAACATAGTCTCCATACTCCACACTCTTATCCCCTCATACTATCCCTATAGTTCATTCATAATTTACTTCTTCACATCCTGGGAAAAAATAAAACATAGAAAAGGGGTGAGCTCAAATGCCCAGTAAGGATAACAATATAGTGGAAACTTTCATAAATAAGAATAAACATTTAATTCAATGTATAACTAAAACAAAAGCCTTTTAAACTTGAACATAAACAAAGTATGGAAAAAATAAAATGAAATAATGTCATTTACTTATTCACATGTATATTATACTAATCTAATAATCACATGCAATATCAATAACCACTTTCATAATGATGGAATTCATAATGTCAGAATATCATAACCACATAGAGAAGGCCTCGTGCCAAGACTACAAATAAGATTTTGTCAAGGCCTTGTTCCAAGACACTAGTTTGTCTCATGAGACCTACCAATGCATCGAGGAGCTATAGCGGGCTCCACCCGTCACATAATAAGTCCAATGCATTCCTCATATGAATAGGTTTAAACATAACATAAACATTTGTATTAAAACTAGAATACGAAATGTCAATACTTTCTCTATAAACCATGAATGGTATAAAAATAACACATTCACAGTCAAAAAAATCACAAAACCTTCAATACAATATGGAAGTTTTGTATCATAATAAATCAACTTCAAATAAGCTTAAAATCCATCAAAGGATGTTGACATAGATGAAATCAAAACTATTTGAGGGAAATATCCCTTTTTTGAAATCATTTAAAAGTCACATAATTATAAAATAAAACATTTACTTTGAAAATTTTCTTATAAGCTTGTAAGGGAAGCTTCGAAGATTTTATAACGATAGAAAATAGCCGCACCCATCATATAAGTTGAAAAAAACATTCTTACCTTAATTCTGTCGAAAAGGTTAAAAACGACCTTGTTTGGAAAATGACGGAAAGATTCAATTATAAACCACTTATAAAAGTCAGAAAGGGTATAAATGACTTTAACCCATATTCTAGTAAATAGTAAAAAATGTTTTGAAATACATTTTTAAGAAACATGGATGTGGATGATAAATAAATCCCAGTAGATTATTATGTATAAACAACCTCGGATAATGAAGAGATTGCAAAATAAATCCTTACCTTGTACTTTTAATTGGTTGAGGGTAGGTTAACCTCCTGTATAATGGTTAAATAATTGTTATTAAATTATTCATGAATCATATACATTAATATGATATCATATATGATCTTTTAACATTGAACTGTTAATAATATCTTAGAATTATCGTCATTTCGGGTGTTAACTTACTCGTTTTCTTTTATATGTTTTGTTACATAAGCCGTGTTTTTTATGGATGGGTTGTATATTATTCATATCAAGAATGATATAAATTCCTTAAATACTATTATTAATCATCAAATGATAATTATACTTGAATAGATATGATGGAGAATGAATCTCATCGTGTTCGTGGAGACGGTAGTCCGTACGTACGCACGAGCGACAATATCATTCTTTTGATATTCAATAATATATAATTGGATGGTATATCATATATAAAGAATCATTATCATGTTACATTAATTATTTACACGAATTAAAAATCATTATTATACCCATCCAAATAATAATATATTGAATAACAATTACACCACGACGTGAAGACGGTAAGCCGTACGTACGCACGTATGGTGACATGTCATTCAAAGGATGGATAGAATAATGAATATGTTTGTACCATATTTATAATAATATTACAGTATATAGGAGATAATGGATTCATTATATTATAATGGGAATAACAAAGAAATAAGAAGTTGAAGAAGAAATGAATTTGAAAAAGGGTGGTGAAAACATTACCTCTTCTTCGGGTTCTTCCTTTTGATTTGATCAAAAGGGATACTTAGGTTGACTTTCTGATCAAACTAATGCCACTAGGTTGTAGTGAGGGAAGTTGAGAGAGTATTTGGGCAGGGGTTGGCCGAACCAAAAGGCTTTTAAGGTGTGAATTAATGAGAAGCGGGAGTGCCCTTTTATAAGAGGGGTGAGGGGCACCTTTAGAAAAGCTAGAAATATTATTTTATAATAAATTATTATTCGTTTTATAATAGATCCAAAGTGTATTATTTAAAGTTTAATGTGGGGATGAGTCGAAAACCACTCAACCAATATAATTTAGATAGGTTTGGGTCATTATATTAACCTTATCTTTTAGTTTTAACTCTTAGTTAATTAGTTCCACTTTTACAATGTCTCTTTGTATTTTTATATTATATGGTTAATAAACTTACTATATACCTCCAAGAGACCCCCAAGTGGTCCATTAATGACAAATATATCATTATATAAGTCTCTTGGACTAACCTTAGATTTTTAGGAATTTAATATCAATTAATAATATAATATTTGTTTTAAAAACTCTTTTATGTCAATTTTGACACTATTCAATAATTGATTTTTGTGAAAATCATAACAGAATGATTACTTAGAAAAGAGTTAATTAAGTCAATACTAACATGTCATATTAACCTATAAAATTAGTTTAATTCATAATAAGTCTCAAATTATATTTATTTTGGTATTTATAATATCAATTATTTTAATTTTTTCACTATTATGGTAATTACTGTATCATCATTGTGTCATAAATAAATTAACTTATTTAATGTCTAAAAATTATAAATAAAATATCATTATGTAGGAAATATTTTTAGATTTCTAATTAATATTTACAATTGAATTTATATTATGTATAACCCTATAGTAAAAATGTTTTAGTAAAAAAACATTGATTTTAACACTTTTAACTCTTCTTTGAATTAAATAATAATAAATGTCCTAATCTAATCCAAGTGGACCTAAATGATAATATTTTATTACTAAGGTTGTTTTTTGTAGAGAAAACTTGTCCAATAGAATTAGGACATGTGTTAGGGTAATATTAATATCATTTTTACCCTTAATTACCATATTTACTTTTAACTGTGGTAAATAAAAGTAAAAAGTGACTATTCACAAAAAATTATTTTCATCCCAATGAACCAAATTTTACTCCTTGATATTAATCGTGTCTCTCGGATTTTCGAAGTTCCAATCACAGAAGCGGTAAAATTAAGTTTTATGACAAATTCTGTTTTTTAACTACCACTTAGTAGTTTCACTATTCATCAAAAAATGAAGTTTTTCAGAAAAATACCAAAAATTCACCCTAGGCTAATTTCGATATTCTGAATCCAAAAATGAAGTTCATTTTGAAAAATAAAATTTATAAAATTTCAAAAAGTAGGTATTACTATTCATAACGGCTGGTTTGATTGGTTGTGGAGTGTTAAAACTCGATGTTCCGTACAACACTCGCTATTGAATTATTCAAAGAGAAGCATATCGTAGAAGCTTGGGGTGTTACACTACTCTTGGGAATCCTCCAGATGGGCCCTCAACTATTCAAGGAGCTCAGAATCCCTCATGATAAATGCCTCTCTTTCTCTTTCTTTCTCTTCAAGGCATCACACTTCTTTCTCATCCTTGAGGAACTTTTGGGTATTCTCTGAGTCCTTTGGGAACCAAGAAATATCAAAGCATTGGATACCCTCTCGTATTTTCTTATCCATATAATCACATATAATTATATGAAGATGGTGATCATCCACCCCTCCAGTATAAAGAAAACATATCCGGGTGTGAAGTGACCCCATCCGGCTCAACCATTCCACCTGTGACTGATTGAGAAATTGTTTGATGCACTTCCACGCCTTGCACCATGTCATATGACTCTCCTCAGCCATGTTTGGGTCAGATTCGTCCATGTCCTCAGGATCCACAGGCCTATACTCAGGGAAGGTCACCAAGAGTTCTGTGGCAGGGTCCTGTTTTGGCATTTTCTCTTCCTCAGCAATCTCACCCTCACTGACCTGGAGCTCCACCTTGGCAGCATTATCTCCCATGATTGCTACTTCTGGATCACCAAGTACTTGGGCGAGGCCATCTTTAATAGTTGGCTCTGTAGGAGCTGGTGCAATCACTGGTAGGGATCTTGTAGATGGTCCAGACTCGATAGTTTTCTGATTCTCCAGCCTTGCGATCACTATAATGGGAATCAATATCTTGGTCAGCCAATTTTCCCAATAAAAGATGAGATCCAATGAAGGTAAATACTTACAAGACCCATGCGTGGTAGTATCCAGTGCCTACATCATGGTGGGATCCGCCACCACAATAGATCCCACAACACTTGTTAGCTCGATCACTGGCACCAGCTCCTTCTTAAAGATGGGAATATTGGGAAACTTAGAGGTCACCATTTCATCCCTTCCATCTGGTTCATCGCTGCCCACTCCAACCATGGGTGGTTCCCTTCCATTCTCAGTTCTGAATGTAGAGTCATGAGGATGTTCTCTCATGTCCAGGGGTACATCTCCATCCCCTACAGGGAAGGATTCATGTCTACCATCGTCAATATGTTCCTAAATAGGACAAAGTTGGGATAGTAAATTTGAACTGCGAAAAGGGAAAGGCTAGTGGAGACAAGAGTTAAAAACTCACCTCAAGCTGTTTAGCGAGTTCTGAATCAGAGCCTGTGATTTCACCACTCTCACGTGGAATTCCATAGAGAGAAGATTTTTCTGAGAGCCCCTAACCCCTAAGACCTTCAACATATTCCTCCTCATATTCCTCTTCGTATGCATCTTCTTCATCTTCTTCCTCCTCTTCCCCTTCCTCTTCATCTTCCTCTTCATCTTCATCCTCATATGAATTTTTTTGGGCCATGTTCCTTTCCAAGCATCACTTTCACCCAGAGATGAGGATCTTCATACTACCCTCTCTAGCAGGCGTACATATCCATGGCTATTAGGTATGCATGCCTACGATGAAATTTTACCCTATTCGCCACTTGGATGCACCCTATGTCTGGTAAGTTGAGCCTGATACACACTGGTCCCCGCCACAACTATTCAACAAACATAGATTATTGCATCATCCTCCATGCAGAACATAGAGATGGGAAGATAATGTCAACGATAGAATTTAGGAGATGCCTTAGGTGATTCCCAGTAAGTTCCCTAGCTAGCCCACAAGGCCTCCTATGGGACTACCCCTCCTCAGAAGGCAGAGGCACGTTCTTGCCTTGCGATGATCCTGCCGATGAATTTCCAGCCTATGTCGTTCTTACCACCTAGCCAATTCTTTGTATCACCTACCCAGCATCACCTCATCTTCCTCCTCTCTCTCTAGGATCTACACTAGTAGTGTTTATTTTCTGGATTCATTTACATAGAATCGACTTGGGGTACATTTTTGTCCAATGGTCAACATACTCTATTGATAGGCCAACACTGACATCGGTAGGGGGGAGGGGGATGACTTCACCTGAGACTACAGTCGTGAACATGAGACATATTTGGAAAAGAATTAATGGATTTCTCTCTTCCCAAACCTCTATGTATACTTTTGTTGTCATCCACTGCATTCACCCGAACTGCCTGGAAAACCTGGTTGGAACATATGGTTCGTAGAATATTTTTCCATCGATCCGGGCTACCAGCACACCACCCTTGATTCTTTGTAGGTACTCCCTATGCTCCAATGGCCCCATCCCATTATCTACCATTTAAACAACTAGGTTTTGGAATGGATGAAAGTAAAAATTGGTATTCCTATTGATGTTGAGATTGATCGCTTCCCCTATAAGCGTTAGTGGGAGCATTCCAACGATGTTCAAGAGGGATGTCTGTAGACCATCAATTGGAGGAAGAATAACATTAGAGAAGTCATACCCACCTCATTGAGCTACGACCCAACCATAAAATATCTGGACTGAACTAAATATCCTTCTTCGTGTACTTCCCCTCAAGATGCATTCCAAAATGCTGTATAGCCTAGCTAGTATGGGAACCCCCAGATTAACCTTTTTCTTCGGTCCCATGATCCTGTCCATCACTAGAATTCTTGGGTGGACCCTCATCTTCTTTTCCCTTACTGGAAGTATCCTCCCACTCAAAAAATATAGTAATAAACCCAGAATATCATATGTTCGGGTCCCGACCTTCATTTATACTGACGCCCCAAGATCGGTACCACTACTACAAATACGCCCTTTATCAGCGCTAAAAATGGCCTTTAATAGCACTAGAAAATCACTATTAAAGCCGGTGAAGATAAAGGGGGGGGGTCCCCTTTATCATTGCTAAAAAAAGCACTGATAAAGACCCTGTTTATCAGCGCTAAGAAAAGTGCCGATAAAAGGGGTCTTTTATGAGTGCTAAAAAAGCGCTGATAAAAGTACCCCTTTATCAGTGCTTTCATTTTAGCACTGATAATGGACCATTTCATCAGCGCTTTTAAAAAAGCGCTGATAAAAGTTAAAAAAATTAAAAAAATTAAAAAAATTTACAAAAAATTTAAAAAAAATCATGCCAATCTGGGGGGGGCTTTATAGCGCTTGATCCCCACTTTTAATAGCGCTTTCCACCCCCTCCAGCACCCCGCACACACCCCCTCCACCCTTTATCAGTGCTAGCTCCCCACATCCACCCCCATGCGTGCGCCTCTGCCTCCATTAGGTTTTGAACTCGAGACCTCCCCCCTGCACGCCTAAGCCCTTACCACTACTCTATTTTGATTTGTTTGCTATTTCATGATATCTCTATTTGTATATATATATAGTTATATGAATTCGTATAGTAATATATATTTATATTAATATATATATATATATAGTTATATTAATATATATATAGTTATATTAATACATATATAGTTATATTAATATATATATATAGTTATATTAATATATATATAGTTATATTAATATATATATAGTTATATTAATATATATATAGTTATATTAATATATGTAGTTATATTAATATATATAGTTATATTAATATATATAGTTATATTAATATATATATATAGTTATATTAATATATATCTCCATTTATATATATATATATATAATTATATTTATTCGTATAGTAATATATATTTATATTAATATATATATAGTTATATTAATATATCTATATATAGTTATATTAATATATATCTCTATTTATATATATATATAATTATATTTATTCGTATAGTAATATATATTTATATTAATATATATATATATAATTATATGAATATATATATTTATAGTGATATTAATATATATATTTATAGTGATATTAATATATATATAGTAATATTAATATACATGTAGTTATATAATATATATATATAACTAGATTAATATATATATATATATAGTTATATTAATATATAGTAGTTATATAAATATTCATATATTGGTATTTTAAATAAAATGGATATTAGTTATTATTTAGATAAAGCTAATATATTTTACATGTAAATATGTCTAATTATTTATTTTAAAAATTTAATTTTTAGGTGTGAATATATAAAAAATATGTACATATAATTATATATTTGATTATAAATAGCAGTGCATTATAAAAAACGATAAAATTTAAAATAACTAATATCAATATGAATGTAATACCTTGGAATAAATTCAGTCCCCACCAAAAAATCCAGTAATACCCCCTTAAACGAGGCTGAAAATCCACAAAATGTTAAAAAATCGGGGTACCCCGACTAAAAACTCAGTTTTGGAGGCCTCTAGGGACTCTTTTGGCCTCAATAATCCATTTACCAATGTCCCCTTGGAACACAATGACATAGAGCTCGTTGCAGGCTTCGATTTGATATGTGGTAGAGCTCAAACGGACACCCGGATCAAAAGTTATGGCCGTTTGAAGTTTGAGTTGCGTTTTCAACATATTTTGGATCTTTTTATAATTTTTATAATTTTTTTAGTCTTCAAATTGTTATTAAATGACTATTACTCCATAATAATTATCAAATTATTAATTAATTTTTTTTAATTTTTTAAGAAGCCATTTTCACTAAATATCTTATATATTAAGTATATTAAGTGTAAATGTACATTTATACTTATCTAAAATATATTTAAAAATTATATATTATATTTATATCAATATAACTATATTTATATATTAATATATTAATATATATATATATATATACATATTTAATTCGACCCTTTATTAGAGATTAAAAAAAACACTGATAAAGGTCCCCCCTTTATCGGCGCTACTAAACAAGCACTGATAAAGGGGGTCCCTTTATCAGCGCTAAAAAAGCACTGATAAAGGGGGGGCTTTATCAGGGCTAAAAAAAGCGCTGATAATGGGATACTTTTATCAGCGCTTTTTTTAGCGCTGATAAAGGCACCCTTTATCTGGGCTTTTTTGAGCGCTGATAAAGACCCCCCCTTTATCAGAGATTTTTCGTTAGTGCTGATAAAGGGGGGGTGCTGGGGAAAACTGTTTTTGTGGTAGTGTACTCGCCTATTTCTAGGACCATCTAGTATGATCCCACCTTCCCCTCTATGATGTGTTCAGGCATTGCTTTTCACAGCCCGAAATCTTCACCACCATGTCCTACATTAGAAATAGACTAAACCACCCTAAATAAGATATATCCTTCAGGATTTACTTCATCTGCAACTTCTCCTTAGCTAGCTCCAACAAATGCCATGTCAGAAATGAGGTGTGCGTCCTGTCCCCCAGACGTTCTCTGTTGGGAGGAACTTGTCATATTGATACCCCTCTAAGGGGATTCCCCAAATGTATTGGATTTCCCATATACTGTTACCTACCTCCCTATGGTGGAGGTGGAAGGTTTTTGAATCGGGAGACCACCAACTAAACAGCTCTGGTACAAGGTCCTGCTGGCAGTAGAAGTGAAACTACGATGTCCAAACGACTTCAAAAAGCCTGATAGACCACAACTCTGCCCTAAAATCCTCACATGTCTGGAAAAACCAGTATGACCATACCCATTCACTAATGAAATTACCCCCAGACTTGAATTCCCATTCTTTCCAACCCTTTGGCTCATCAGAAATGATGCTTCTAAAAGTGATCATATAATGAGTTGGTGATTCCTCGGGAACCGGATCACTTCCTTTAATAGTTCTAGTATTCAGATTCAAGATTTAGATGAGTGTGTTCTATGTTTCCCTAGTGGGATGACCATTTTTCATGATATTGAATTGTGGAAGACTATCCTCGCATGTTACCCATGACCATAGTGTATCAGTTTCAAAGCCTACCATCGGTACCTCCTCTAAAATGCCAAAGTTCCATATCGGTAGACTTTCAATCATGACGTAATCATTTTGATATTACATCAACATACCAAAAATCATTTGATTATCATACACGACCCTTCTCACATGAAGAATACGAGGGTTCATGATCATATGAGTCCTCATTGAAGCTGCGGTGGCCTCACTCTCCGCATCGGTCTGTTGAGCATCCATTTCCATTGGGTTTTCCAAAACTCAAAGGTATGTGCATGAAAGAACGGGGGACTGGGGCCAAGATATCCTGTTGTGTGCAAGAATACCACTAAATCAGGTGCACACAAGAAGGAATGACAACATGGAAGAGCCTGAGAGTGCGTGAAAAACTCAGATCAGCTGTGAGAACTTGGGCGTAGATATGAACCTTTTTCATGCATGAGAGCAACATCGCCTGTTGTACCGAAAAGTCAAATCGAGGAATAAGGGGTCCCTCAACATATTTTTAGGTGCAGATCAAAACTTTCATGCACGCAAAAGTGGTTTGTTCACTAAAGGGTCATTTTTTGTGCACACTAACGGTGAGTGACTTACTTTTTAGCATGACCCTCAGAATCTGACCTTCGGGCCCCCTTTCATCTCTAATTCTAAGGGGGGGGGATTTTGATTCCGAATTTTAGATAGGTCCATGAATGGGCACTGTTAAGAAAACCTAAGGTATCTTGGGAATCCATGAATAATTATAATATGCCCGAGGGAGCTGCGTGCAATAATTAAGAGGTGTGCGCAAGATTTCCTTAGGCACAAAAACCCTTGCACACCCAATGCGATGTCAAAGGGAGGCTTTTGTGAAGGCCTTCTCAAAAACCATCCAAGGAAATGGCGTAAAAGAAGGGATCCATGTACGCAAGATTCCCTTAGGCATGCAAACCCTTCTGCACCAAATGTGACATCAAACAACCTCTTGCACGCAACTCCTATTACGCACCATCGTCAAAGTTTTCAGTTATAAATAGAAGTGTAAACCCTACCCTTTAGGGATTATTACAGAAGACAAACTTACAATCTTTCGCGTGAAAGTCACCACTTCCGCGACTTCATGAAAAACACCATGACCTCAAGGTATTGGATATTGCACAACAAGCCTCCCAGGGGTCCTACTTTGGGTGGGCCCACTTGGGCTTGATCCCCATCCATTTTCTTTTATCCTAATGAACTTGTGCACAAAATATTCCACTTGTGTGCAAGTTTCTCCTTATATCGTAACATTTTTTGCATGCATATACTCATTTTTCACACAATTGCCCCATCTTTCACGCAACCTCTCATCTTGTGCACTCCCCTCCTCATGTACTCCATGTGTCATCCTCACCCTAAGGCACCATTTCTGATCCCCTTTTATGCGCAACACCCCTGTCATGCACATGATTCTCCCGTACAACCCTCGAAGTTTTTTTGAAGTGATTTCAAGGCCCCTTAGGCAGTTCTTTATATTGTGTTTCTTAGCCTAATGATTCTTCGCATAGGAACACTAATGACTATTGCTTCTTTGTATACCCATGCTAACATGATCCCCTCAATGGATCACTCTACAAACCCATCTCCACACGACATTTTCAATGCCTTCCCTTTACTAAGAGTTAAAGTATGCCAGTTATGTAATTCCTAGGGGTGAGGAGTGAATCCTCATCATCCAAGATACATGATGTTAAATTGCCAAGAACCCACGTCCTCAGCACATGATGTTAAAATATTACCTCTCTCCATGAAATATACATGGGGTTCCCCACCTCAGACATTTTCCATGCTCACTGGTCTCCACGGGAGTGAGATCTTCCCCACATGGAATGATATCCTCCTTACATGGAATGACATATGTCCGCGAGGAAGGGTAACCATCCTAGTGTAAGTCCCTAGTCTTTCTTGCGGGAGGTATAATCCTTGATCCTCCTCTCTTCTTACATGTGTAAAGTCCAAAGTAGAGATGGTCACAAGGACTTTTGATACCCCATCCCTATCTCTTTGAGATTTATCACCATTGGGCCTTCATCTTGGAGTAAGTCCCAATCTCTATCTCCCTGGGCCTCTAGCTAAGAGTAAGACCCTATTTTCTCTCTGGGCTTCTAGCCAAGCATAAGTCCTTGTTTTCTCTTTGGGCCACTAACTACGCATAATACCTACTCAATTCCTCATAGATGCACCATTTCTGATGTGATCGTTAGGTATTTGATACCTCTTGTTTCTCACACCAAGCATGACTCATGTGGGCTTAGAGTAATCATCAACCATGACATCCTACCTGGGCTGCCTTAGCGTGTAATCCTCAATCCCCATCCCAAACTATATGGACTTTGATCCTTTCTCCCTTTCCAATTAAGGTATGTAAGAAGCCTTTCTATGGTTAAAGCCCAACACCCATTGGTTCCAACCACTTCATGTCAGTTCACCCTCGTCCCACATGACATTAAACTGTATGATTTCTAACTACGTGGGGTTTGATCCCTGTATCCTAGGCTGGGTACGTAGGAAGTATCCACGAGGTTCAATCCCAAACACTGGTAAAATTCAGTGTCCCCTTTGTTGGGACCCACATCCTTGGTCTGTACCTTAGTGGTGTCAGACCAACTCTTAGGCCGCTAACCAAGCGTAATCCCCAATATGTTTTCGGGTCACTATCCTTTGTGTACACCCCGATTCTATGTACCATTATAAACTATGGGAACTTTTATTCCCTTTCATAGGGATATGTAGGAAGCCTCCCAACAGTTCAAGCCCATCACTCATGTCTCATCCTAGTCTCTCCCTTGACCCTTTCCATTTCAAGATGTTCATTCCAAAACCCAAAGGTTCTACTTCCTCTGGGTACCACCCATGCATCCATTCTCACAAGCCACATCCTCAGGTGTCCCATTTCCCACCTAACTACATGGAATTTGATTCCCTACCATGGGGATACATAGGAATCCTTTCCGGGATTCAAGCCTAACACTAATATCACCTTCACAACGGTTCCATATCATTCCCCATCCACTCCATTCAACCCTCCATTATCCATCATGATTCTTACTCAGGCTGCCACATCCCAGTGAAGTCATGCCATCCACCTGGGCAGCTAACCATGCGTAAGCTCCAACATGTCTTCAAGTTATTTCCCTCTATGTACACCCCAATCCTATGCCTCAACCATTGGAACTACACGAGTTTTGATCCCTTTCATCTACATAGGGTACATAAGAAACCTCCCTAAGGTTCAATCCCAACCAATGGTAAACCTTGGCATCCCCTTTGTTGGGACCCAATCATCCTTGGATCTGTCTTAATTAGACGTTTTGATCCACTCATCCAGTAAAACCCTAAGGTTCTCCCTCCAGGGGATGTACCCATCAAATCCACTCCTATCAGTGTTCTGATCAGTCCGATCCATGTCTGCTAGATGTTAAACTCGTAGCACACCCCGTGTCAAACATGGAAAGATGAGGAAAACCTCAAGGACATGCCTATGGAATATAATTCCCCGAACTTGATGTGGGATGCATCGAGCTTCTGTGATCTCGAGAAGCCCTATAATAAGGGGAATAAATCTAGACACATCGGTGTTTCAACATCTAGACATGCCAATAATGTCAAACATGACTACGCCTTCAATCGAAGGTTTCTGCCCTGACTTAATCCCTTATAATGTCTTGACACAAGAAGTGTAATTAACCGATATCCATGAAGATTTGGAACTAGGAAAGAGTTTCTTGAACAACATCTTAAATATATGAGGGAGACCTGAACTAGGAAACGAATTCTGAGGAGGAATCCATAGAAGGTGGAGCTGACATCCCATCACCCTATTTCGATCAAGGACTAAACATCCCGGAATAAGAGATGGATTATGCCTGACTTTGGAAAATGGGAATAAGGGCAACAATCAGCACATCCTCGATAGATGAATGTGCACCCTGATGAAAGTGTAGGAAAAACATATTCTCTTCTTTACTACCTTAGTGGTTGTTGTTGATTTCCTCTGAAAACTCTCGACCTAAGGCATTGGTTAAAAAATTTACCACGTTCCTTGTAGTTGAAACACTACACTACAGGCTAATCATTGATATAAAACTTCCTTTCCTCTTCCACATTTGTGGGATTATTAATATCCCTTTGGTAGTTCTTATCCAGATTCCCCATTCTTCAACATTTGAATCATTTCTTGGTTCCCTTTAGACATTTCCCAGGATGCTTGTTCCCACAATTTGGACACATGGGGTATTAGTTATTCTTTACATAATGGGATTTATTTTCTAATCCACCCATATTAGAATCCATTTTTTCACCTTTTTCACCAGACCAATGAGACCATTGAGAGTATCTAATATCCATTTCATCCTTCAAGGCACAACAATAAATATCCACATAACTATAGAAGTGTCTAATCACTAATTCTTTTTGGAGACTCATCTTTAGTTGAAGGCGTATCTTTCAAGACTTGTAAAGTTTTATTTATATGCCATAATAGACTCATATTCCTTATGTTTAAGTCATAGGGAATCTCTTTTCATATTGAGATGGAGGGTTTGAGGAAAATATTTATTGAAAAACATTTTCTAGAATTCCTCCCAATCCATGAAATAAATTTCCTCCTTGGACTTCATATTTTTGATCAGTTTCCACCACTGATCAGCTTCCCCATCAAAATGATAGACTGCCAACACAACTTTCTCTTATTATAAGAACTATAGGACATATAATATCTTTTTAATGGAGTAAATCCACTATTCCACAAGGAGGGGATCAGAAGATCCACTAAACATGGGAGGCATTTTCTGCATAACGGATTCAATCAAAACTTACCCTCTCTTAGGAGAAGGAGGTTGTTCCAAACGATTCGAGTTATTATTCATAACTTAAGTCTTTTGACCAATTACTGTCATGAAGTTTTGAGAACCCATTCCCATTATATTTAGTATATCATTAGGGTAATCATAACATTACCTTTCACATTTATTATGGGAACAAGTTCTTATATTCCTATCCATTAACTAAGAAAAGAAATGTAAAATTAGGGGGCTTGAATACTTAACTAATAAGTATAATAAAAGGAAACTTTGAACATAAAAGGATAAACATGTAAAAGAAAATTATATCATAACATGTGATTCCCTAGGTTCCAATCTAGGTTATCCATGATCTATTTCCTAACATATATTTATTATGGGATTCTTTTTGTTCCCTTAATAATGGTTTGTAATGAGCTTATGAATTTATTAAGGCATATCCCTGAGAGTTTCAAACTAGGTGCACAGTAAGGCCCATTATTGTATACCAGGTTACCCCAAGTTAGGCCTGATTTTTTTTTTCAGATTTTTTACTCCAAGTTATATATATTCTAGAACAACATCCACTTGTTGTATCTAGACATGTATTTATTTTATTGATAAACCACTTAATCTATACTTATCAAAATTTAGGGTTGTTTTCTAATACTTAGTCTCATCCCTTTGGTCATTACTAAAGTTCTCTATTAATAACCTCCAAAAATAACTAGACCTTCATATGATACCATCTATAGTGACCCTGACCTTTTACACATATCATTACATGATTTTAATCATAATTAAACATCAAATTACAAGTCAGGGATCATAAAGTCTAGGGTCTTGGATATTAGGTACATAATTAAACATCATGATTCCAAAATAATAAAATCTTTTATTTAATCTTTATAAATAGATCATAACATTCCTTGAGCCCTTATATATGTAGAGGATAACCTAGGGATAACATTAATAATGGGATGAGCTAAAAAAATCCCAGTAAGGGAATAAAAATTAAAAATAAATCTTAACGCATGGTTTATAAGACACAATATAATGTTATAAAAATTAATGAAACATGATTAAACATAATTAATAATAACATATACAATAGGGGAACATATAATAATGGAATAATAGTAATCTGAAAGCAATATAAAACATGACATTAGCACAATTCAAGGCTCGTTGCACATAGAGGAGCACAAGTCAAGGATAACCACCAAGACCGTTGCACATGGAGCTCAAGTCAAGGATAACCACCAAGATCATTGCACATAACATCTCATGAGACTAAAATTACCCAATTAATTGGAGTTATATCCAGGTTCACCCATCAAAACATGTTCATGAATATGTGTGCCACATGAAAAATAGACATAAGGTTTACCCATGGAATTAAATGGGTATCATAATCATGTCATAAAGCATAATAAATGGGTGTATCATAAAAGTGTCCATGAAATAAAGGAATTAAATAATACATGGACCTTAATAAAGGAAAATATGAATAGATCTTGATAAATTATTTCAAATTGAAGAGATAGTATGTAAAAAGAGTATTTAAGAAAGTTTAGAATTAAAAAATTTTCGTGCGGTTTATAGAAAATATTAAAAAGAATTTAAAGAAGAAAAAAGAATAATATTTTATATAAAACCATAAGTTAACCAAGAAAGTTTTAATAATAAAATGAGTGATTTTAGAAAATTATTAGTGGCATAAAATATATTATGGAGGACCCCATCAGAAGGGGGCTGCCATTTCCGAAACAATGGGGGTTGCGCCCCCTTCGCACCCCGCTCGGCCGCGAGCCGAGCCGCGACCGACTTCAGAACTGGGCCGCAGGCCGCACCCCACCATGGGCCGGGCCGTGCCTAGGTGGGCCAGGCTGGGCCACGCTAGCCAGGCTGGGCCGCACCTAACCGGGCCAGACCCGGACCTGGGTTGGGTTGAACCGGTTCGGGCCGACCCAAGGGGTACTGAGCCGGGTCGGACTGGACCCAAACCCCCTAGTTTCGGACCAGGTTCATTCAAATGCCCATATCATGGGATACAGACCTCTGATCAATGCACCGTAAGTTGCATTGGGATCCTTGGATCAAGAAAGTCGTTTCAGTATATTACACTCTAGGTTTCGGTGAAGTTTGGGTATGGACGGATTGGTTCGAACCCGAAACCAACCGGGCCCTTGGAGTGGAAATGCTTATAACTTAACGACCGGACGTCCGAATAATGTGCCATAAATTACGTTGAATTCATATTAGTGTGACAGTTATTTTGGCTTACTCCTATTGAGGTTTGGACACAACTGGAGTACGGTCGGGTTGGTTTTAGCTTAAAAACCAACCGGGCCCCTGGGACGAAAAAGCCAATAACTCTCAGACCGGGCGTCCGATGGATGCACCGTCTGTCGCGTTGAGTTCTTATTGACGAGACAGAACTTTGTGATACATCAATTTGGGACTTCGTGACAGTTGATGTATCGAACCCCTTGGCTCGTGGAGCGGACCCTCACGGAATCGAGCGTGCTGTGTGCGAGAACCTAGAGCTGGCTGCGACTACGATGACGATGACGACTGTACTTGGATCCTACATGGGTTCGGCAGCAAGGATGACTGTACTTAGATCCTACGTGGGTTCAGTAGCGAGGAAGACTGTACTTGGATCCTACGTGGGTTCGGCAGTGATGGTTACTGTACTAGGATCCTACGTGGGTTCGGCAACAACGACTTCTGTACTTGGATCCTATGTGGGTTCAGTATGGGAGATGATTCAGAGGCTACATCTATCATCTCCACCCCTCCTCGTGAGTAGTATACCTGTGTGAGCTGAGTCTTGACATCCAATAATTATCATCGATATGATTGACTTGATTTCCTGTCTGGATTGGGTTGTGCTTTCCTGTGTGGAATGGGTTGTACTTGGGATCGTGAGTTGGAGAAAAACTGGAAATGATGACTTAGGTATATGTATGGGAATATACCTAAGTAGAGTTGGTTGATACTTCGTGTTTTTATCCTTACTTTGTGGTTTATTCTTTGTGGATTGTGGGAGACCATCAAGGGTCTCGGGGTCCCTACGGAGTATTGTATACTCACCCCTGCACGGGCTATGCCCGCACTACATTGTGTTGGTTGCAGACGACAGACATCGCTAATCGTGGTTGAGGCTTGTGGAGCGGGACGGTACCCGGAGGTGGACTAACATGCGGGACGTACACGGAGCGGAAATCCAGACCCAGGGAGTTGAGGAGATCATCTGTACCCACCCTTCAGGTGGGATAGCCGGAGGATGACTCGGTGGTTACTGATTTACTTTACTACTGTTGTACTTTATTTTCAGTTGTACTGTACTTTTCAGTTGGGTTTGTATTTTGGCCCATTTACTTTTCAGCACTTAATTTTGTACTCAGTTTACTTAGTGTTTACTTCAGCTTGCGAACTCTGTGGTGTTTGTTTTCTTATATAATGGCAATGCCTTCCCTTTTATCAGGATTTATGCCTTTGGTGCTAGTCGCCATCCCCTGGCCTATGGAAGGCGGGCTTGGGGTAGTCACGACACGGGCCCCGAGGATGGGTCGTGACAAATTGGTATCAAAGGAGTCGGTTCTACCATAGAACTCAGGACTCTGATAATTTCTTCTATGTGAAGCAATAGTGTTAAGGGTATTGAGTGTGGTTATCATTCCATGGAGTCCAGTGTTAGTGTGGCGACCGATGTATCCATACACCAGGACCCTGACTTCTGATTTCTGACTCAGTGCACGAAAACATTGATTGCATGTGTGTTTCAAAATTTTCTTTGTGATTTATTTGTGTCAGCTCACCAAGTATATTGTATTAACTGTGGAACACCTGTTTCTTTTCAGGATGGCCCCATGATGGAAGCTAGCTAGGGTTCCGAGCTTTGTGTGAGATGGCAGCCCACCGAGCGACAAGGCCTCGGTGCAGGGCCCCATTACAGCGGAGGCACCGGCTGTACCTCTACCCGCCGAGCCACCGATGCCACCAGCCCCAACAGCTAAGAGTGCATGTCGCCTGAGTGCACTACATGAGTTTCAACATCAGAGAACTCCTAGTTTCCATGGGGAGACGGACCCTCAGGCAACCGAGGATTGTTTGGAGGCCGTTGTTCGAGTCTTCAGATTAGTAGGGACACTAGCTGACCTCATGGTGATCCTTGTGGCGAGTCTCCTTCACACATCAGCTGGTAGATGGTGGAGCCTAATGCTACAGGTGGACGACGAGGCATATCTTATTTGGAAAAACTTTGAGAGCCTCTTCCGCTCAGAGTTCATTCCAGCCACCCTCCATGCGGTGCGTATCCAAGAGTTACTACAGCTGCGACAGGGCAACATGACAGTAGCCCAGTACTCGGTGAGATTTACTGACCTCTCGTACTACTCTACGGACATGGTATGAGACCCATTCTTCCGGGCCCAGACCTTCGAGCAGGGACTGAGGCATGATATCAGGGCATATATTATCTCCCTCAGTATTCCGACAGAGGCAGGAGTACTGGAGCGAGCCCTTCTTGTGGAGAGCTTTCTTGCTGAGCCTACACCAGCAGCAAGGCCTACCGTAGGGAGACACTTAGTGGAGTCTTCTGCAGCCAGCAGTAGATGGATGTTGCAGAGGTCCAATCAGACTAGACCATCAGGTGGGCGACCTCAGGATACTGGTTCAGAGGTATGGGGAACACGCAGCAGAGCTAGTCATACGAGAGGCAGACAGTGCTATGCATGTGGAGGGCGGGGCCACATGGCTCATGACTGCTCGACCCGCCATGCAGAGGAGCAGAAGATGGTTGAGGGACCAACCAGGAAGAGGCAGAGGTTTGACCGTGGCGGTCCGCCGGGGGCAGGTGGATGAGGTAGAGGAGCTGGCTGAGCAGCTGGTGGTGGACAACGCTTCGGGGCTCTACCACCACCACTACCAGGAAGTCCACCCCGACCACAGGGAGCTGGCGGGAAGAGGCAAGATTAGCTTCAAGTAGTGGATTCCTACGACCACGGTGCACCAGAGATGATTCAAGGTAATATCTATGTCTACTCCACCCTTGCTGTAGTTCTTATAGACACAGGAGCGAATCATTCTTTCATTGTCGCTGCCCTTGTTCGGAGCTCGAAGATTCTGACGGAGCCGTTGGCTCGATCCTTATTTCTAGAGACTCCTACAGAAGCAGACTCGATGATTAAGCACTGGTGCCGGCAGTGTTAGCTTACTCTAGGAGGCGAGAGCTTCAACTGGGATCTTCTTGTAGCGGCATCGAGGCCTTACGACATCATCTTGGGCATGGATTGGTTATCTATAGTTCATGCTCAGATCGACTCTATTAGGTGCAAAGTGAGGTGTGTCCGCACAGATGGGAGTAGGTTCACCTTCACTGGTGAGAAGGGAGCCTTTTTAGTGCATGATGGACTTATGCAGAGGAGAGGGCAGCCGATCACCCATTAGTTGGCTAGTCTCATCCTAGGAGCAGTTGATGTGCAGAGTCCGAGTTTTCCTATTGTGGTTGATCAGTATGCGGATGTTTTTCCTGACGACTGATAAAACACTATTTTTTTGAATATTTTATTGATAATAAATGATATAATTTCTTCACATTGTGTTAAATATGTTTATTTATAAAATATTTGGGATTTGATCATTCATTTGAAAATTTGGTGAAAATTTCAGTTTTACTCATTATAGTGCACTGTAGTATTTCGAAGATAAATATTTTTATATTTATTATTTGAATATTAAATTTTGTAACAATGTTACTAACTTAATTTTATACAACTTTCATTCAGGACACTAGAGCTAAAGAGTGTATTTGGATGGAGTAAATGGTCCATTAATCGAATGGTGGGATGGACTCAGCAGAATGGAAATGGGTTCTGTATTTGGGATAGATCTTCTTCATCCAGGCTTGGATTGAGCCCAAATTTTGATAAAAAGATTAGGGACATTATTTGGCACAAATAATCCTGCTGTAATTCTGGTCAATTCACGCGTTTTTGAGGTCAAATGGGCGGTGAAATTTGCATTAAAATATTTGACTGAGATTTCCCATTCACACTTGAAACCTCTTTAAACCTAGCCTCCCCTCCACTCTATAAATTAGTTTTTTTCTCATTTGGAGGGGTTTTGACGTGTATTAGGATATTGGAGGCAGAGGAGAATTGGTTTCACCCAAATTATCCAACCATTGTAAGAGGGGTAGCTCTTGAAGCAAGGATCCCCTCATCGAAGCCTCTTTCTCTTCTTCGTGTTGTAATGATTTTGTTTGTGTAATAAACTTCTTTGTTCTTATTTTATTTCTTCTATTTTCTTCTGTTTTGTTTATATTTATTCTTCTATTAATCTTCCTCTTTGGTCTGGAATTCTTGAGTAGAAGCGTTATTGGGTTATACCCAATATAAACCTTTGCACATGCAAAATGCTTCTACGATGATTACGCCACCCATGGAAGAGAAGTCTTTTAGTAATCAATATATCTTCTACCCTATTAATTTAATTATTTTGAATCATTGAGATACTGTAATTCAATTAATATGATCCATGAATTTTGTTTTTAAATTGTAAGAAACTAAGCAAGCAATTGAAAAATTAATACAAAAACACGCGAGGTCGAGATTTTGTGTAAATTGTGAGAGTGCGGTCTTAATTGGTAATACAAGACCACACATGATAAATTTGTAGAGTTCAAATATAATCCCTAAACACAATTCATCATCATTTTCAGAATGGATATAGGCCTTAATTTACCACTGATCATAATCTAATCTTAGAACATCAATCAAAGCAGTGTGTTGCGATTTCATGTTTCGAAGCTAGCCTAGGGTTAAATTCACTTCATCTTCGTGGTAAAGTTAATTCTCGTAGGGTTCGAGATTTAAAAAATTAAGGGATCATAATTAAGTGAATGTTAATTTAAATGATAATGATTAATAATATAGTGAATAGGTAGAGTTAGATCGATTACACCTTTTAAAATATTTTCTGAAAAAAACATCTTCTTGTTGTGTCTTTTTAATCAAACTTCATTTCAAAATTAAAAACAAAAAAAATACAATCTTCTTCCAGCAAACTTCTTCAAGTTTTATAAACTATAAACAACCACCCCCATCCTTTCAAGTAGTGTTTTTATTATCTTTTATTTTATTTATATAATAACTCTAAAAAGTTGTTTTAATTCACTTCCTCCTTTGAGAGACGACCTTAGTCAGCCACTCTACTACACCTAAGTACCCCAAAATCACACTAATACTTTGATGGAACCCATGAAAGTGCTCTTTCAAATTGGCGCCATTTCCGGGGAGGCAAGTAATTTATTCAATCATTTAGAGGTATTTCTTTTAATTTTCATTTTATTATTTTCTTCACAACTCTCTTTTATCTTTCCCCTTTCTCAAGTTTTCATTTTTTTCATCCTCTTATTTTCTTTTTGGACCATCAACTCAACTTCTCATTTTTATTTTACTATGGTCCACTCACTTTCTTTTCATTTTTATTTGATTTATGACACGAACTAATCCCAAAGATCTCTTAGATCTTGACCCTGAGATTGAACATAGCCTTAGGGCTCGAATCAGACATTCTCAGTCTACGAGAAGTTTCAATATTCAACCAGTTGGTGAATTCCTCTCTTCTGGAAACATTGAAATTGGAAGCAATTCAATTTCAAACATAAAAGACGAACCAATGGATGGAAATAATGGAAATGAACTTAATATAATCATTTGATAATTGGCTGCACCTGATATTAACTATCAACCTAATTGTATTGCATACCCGAATCTCGAATCAGACTTTGAGTTAAAATATGGGTTAATTCACCTTCTTCCAAAATTTCATGGCTTATCTGGTGAAGATCCAAACAAACACCTTAAATAATTTAATGTGGTTTGCTCAACCCTTAAACCAAGAAATGTTTCTGAAGATCAAATCAAATTAAGAGCATTCCCATTCTCACTTGATGGAGCTACGAAAGATTGGATGTATTATTTACAACCTGAGGATTTAACTTGTTGGAACGATTTAAAACGTCTTTTCTTGTAGAGATTTTTTCCAGCATCAAGGACCACTTCCATTCGTAAGGAGATCTCGGCGATCAAGAAAGAACAAGGGGAGTCAATGTATGAGTATTGGGAGAGATTCAAGAAGTTGTGTGCAAGCTGTCCACATCACCAAATCAGTGAGCAACTCCTCATTCAGTACTTCTATGAAGGACTCACACCTATGGAGAGGAGCATGGTGGATGTCGTAGTAGGAGGGGAATTGGTGGATAAGACACCAGTAGCCGCACGTGCATTGATCGACAATATGTCACAAAACTCCCAACAATTTGGCGATCGGGGTACACCACATGTCAGGGAAGTACATCAGGTAAGTCCTTATTCTCTTGAAAGTCATTTGATTGATACTAAGTTATAAGAATTGACCACTATGGTGGGGAAGATTGCATTGGATCAAAAGACATCCCAACCCCCTCCTTCAAGGCCTTGTGGCATTTGCACTGAGGCAAGCCACCCAACTGACTGTTGCCCACAACTACAAGAGACAGAGGATTGCGCAGTAGTATTCCCAGGGAGACCATATCAGCAACAACAACAACCAAATCCCCAAAATAAGTATGAATACTTTGCACCAACATTCAACCAAGGGTGGAAGGATCAATTAGACATGAGGTATGGCTTTGGGCAACAACAAAGGCCCCCTTTTCAACCAAATTACAGTAGCCTCTGCCTTACCAACATGGTTTCCAACAACCCCAAAGGAGATTTGAATCCCAAGCATCAACAAGCCAACAACAAGGGAATCTACAACACATGGTAGACTCTAACACTGATGATATTTTGAATCAAATTGTTCTTAATCAACAGAATGAACTGAAGAGTCAAGGTTCGGAGTTGAGGGAGTTGAAGACTCAAATGAGCCAGATTGCCACTACCCTCCATGAACTTGTAAGTAAGAATTCAGGAAATATACCTTCCAAACCCACTCCAAATACAAAGGGGAATGTCAGTGCCATTACATTGAGAAGCAGGAAGCAAACAACTGATGCTTCTCCACCTATCATTCCACCACGATTCACCTCAACTCCAGAGAATCCGCATTCCATACCAACTGATGAGCAATCCAAGGAGAAAGATAAGGGTAAGAAAAAGATTGATGATGTTCCTCCTAAACCCCTTCCTTTTCCAAACAGGGTTGTTCAAACCAAGAATATGGCTTAATAAGCAATGCAAAAGAGGTTTTGGACACATTCAAGCGTGTGGAGATCAACATTCCTCTACTGGAAGCCATTAAGAAAATCCCAAGGTATGCCAAATTCTTAAAAGAAATTTGTACCAATCGAAGAGGGCTCAAGGGAAATGAGAGGATCAACCTTGGAAGGAATGTATCAGCACTCATTAAACCAACTCTAGCAATGACAACAAAATTAAAGGATCCCTGGACATTCACCATCCCATGTACCATAGGGGAGTTGCACTTCTCTGATGCTCTTTGTGATTTAGGATCTTCAATAAATGTGATGCCTCACTCTGTATTCTCTTCCTTGTAGGTTGGTGAGTTGAAGCCAACAAGAGTAGTGGTGCATTTGGAAAATAGAGGTACAACATATCCAGCAGGAGTCCTTGAGGATGTACTTGTCCGGGTAAGAGACATGATCTTTCCAGCAGACTTCTATGTGCTCCAAATGGAGGATGATCAGGTAAGTTCTCATGCCCCCATTATTTTAGGTAGACCCTTTCTCAAAACTGCATAAACTATCATAAATGTCAATGGGGGTACACTTTCCATGGAGTTTGGAGATGAATTTGTGATATTTAATGTTATGGATTCCATGAAGTACCCCTCAAAGGATCACTCTGCATTTTTTATCTCCCATTTTGAACCACTAAATAAAAACTCCATGGAATTTGATTGTCCTATGCTTAGGGAGATTATGAGTATTGGTTCGAGTTTGATGTCTAAGAGCACTTCCACACATGTTTCTGATACACAATCCTCTCTTGGATTTTATTTTGATGTGGATTCATATTCAGATTTTGATCATGTTCACTCTGATTATGACATGGCTATTGAGTATGCTGATGGATTTGATGCTTTATTCTCTGATTTTGATGATGTCTATTATGATACTGATGCTCTTTGTGCACATATTTCAGTTCCTTCAATGTCTCCATCCATAATACACCCTCCTTCATTATAACTCAATCCATTGCCACCAAATCTCAAATACTCATACGTGTTGAGTGGTGAGAAATTACCTCTTATCATTGCTAACAATCTCCCTTTTGATCATGAAGAAAAACTTTTGAATATTTTGAGGGAGAACATTAGGGCAATTGGGTGGACCTTGGCTGACATATCAGGTATTAGCCCCTCCATTTGCATGCATAGGATTATTTTAGAGGATGAGGCTAAACCAATGAGACAACCACAAAGGAGACTCAATCCCACCCTCATGGAAGTTGTTAAAAAATAAGTTTAGAAATTGCTCAAGGTAGGTATAATCTTTCCCATTTCAGATTCTCAGTGGGTAAGTCCTGTCCAGGTTGTACCAAAGAAAACTGGTTTCACTGTTATAAAAAATGAAAATGATGAGTTAGTTCCTATGAGAGTACAAAACAGTTGGCGAGTGTGTATTGATTATAGGAAACTAAATCAATCCACTCGTAAGGACCATTTCCCATTTCCATTCATTGACCAGATGCTTCAGAGACTTACAGGTAGTACACATTATTGCTTCTTGGATGGTTTCTCTGGCTATTTTCAGGTTCCCATTGCAGCAGAGGACCAGGAGAAGACGACATTCACCTACCCATTCGGTACCTTTGCTTACCGAAGGATGCCATTTGGACTTTACAATGCCCCAGGTACCTTCCAGAGATGCATGGTGAGTATTTTCTCAGATTTCATTTAGACCTGCATGGAGGTATTTATGGATGATTTTACAGTTTATGGGTCTTCATTTGATGAATTTCTATGTAGTTTGGGAAAGGTATTGAATCATTGTATTGAGAAGAATTTGGTCCTAAACTTTGAAACGTGTCATTTCATGGTCGATCATGGCATTGTCTTAGGGCATGTAGTGTCAAAACATGTGATAGAGGTTGATAGATCTAAGATAGACATTATTTCATCCTTAACCTATCCTTCATGTGTGCGTGATGTTAGATATTTCTTAGGGCATGCAAGATTTTATCGTCACTTCATCAAAGATTTTAGTAAGATTGCTCTTCCTATGTCACGATTACTTCAAAAGGATTCTGATTTTGTGTTTGATGATTCTTGCAGGACTTACTTTGATGAGTTAAAGAAGTGTCTGACCACTCCACCTATCATATAGCCCCCACGGTGGGATATTCCTTTTGAGCTTATGTGTGACGTCTCCAACTTAGCGGTTGGAGCTGTCTTATCTCAGAGGGTGGAGGTACGTTCACATGTGATCTCCTATGCATCAAGGACACTGGATCCAGCCCAATCAAACTACACAAACACGAAAAAGGAGTTTCTTGATGTCATATTTTATTTAGATAAATTCCATTCATATTTATTGGGCTCTAAAGTAGTTGTTTTTTCTGACCATGCAGCTCTGAGGTACCTCTAGAAGAAGCCAGATGCAAAGCCCAGGCTGATCCATTGGATGCTTAATCTTTAGGAATTTGATATTGAGATAAAGGACAAGAAGGGATCAGATAATTTGGTGGCAGACCACATGAGTAGGCTTACTCACACACCAGAGGGTGACACCTTGGACCAGGTACCACTTCAGGACACTTTCCCCAATGAGCATCACTATACCATCTCAGGTACGCATCCTTGGTATGCTGATTTAGTTAATTACATTGTTTCCTATGAAATCCCAGCAAATTTGAAGAAGCATCCAATCCAAAAATTAAAAATTGAGTCTAGGTATTATGTGTGGGATGATCCTTACCTCTGGCGCATGTGTAGTGACCAAGTCATTAGAAGGTGTGTTCCCGATCATGAGTTTGAGTCTGTTTTGCATTTCTGTCATACACTTGCTTGTGGTGGACCCTTTTGACCCCAACAGATAGTTAGGAAGGTTTTAGACTCTAGATTATATTTACCTAGCTTATTCCATGATTCCCATGTGTTTTGTAAGTCATGATCTCATTGCCAACACACTGGGAACATTTCTAGGAGACATGAGATGCCCCAACAACCCATACTATTCTATGAGATTTTTGATGTATGGGGAATTGATTTTATGGGTCCTTTTCCTAGTTCATTTTGATTTTTATATATTTTGGTTTCTATTGATTATGTGAGTAAATGGGTGGAGGCCAAGGCCACCAGGACTGACGATTCTCATGTTGTAGTGGACTTTGTCAAAGCACAAATTTTTTGCAGGTTTGGAGTACCAAAGGCCATCATTAGTGACCAAGGGAAACACTTATAAAATCATAGTTTTGCTTCCCTCCTTCATAAGTATGGTGTGACACACAAAACATCAACACCATACCACCCTCAAACAAATGTCTAGGCTGAGGTTTCAAATCGTGAGTTAAAACAAATCTTGGAGAAAACTGTGCAGCCAAATAGGAAGGATTGGAGAAAGCGCTTGGATGATGCATTATGGACTTATAGGACAGCATACAAGACACCCATTGGTACGTCCCCATTTCGGATTGTTTTTGGGAAAGCATGTCATCTCCCCGTGGAAGTTGAGTATCGAGCTTATTGGGCTATAAAGCAATGTAACATGGATTTGGACGGAGCTGGAATCCAAAGGAAGCTGCAAATTCAAGAGCTTGAGGAGATTCGATTGTCTTCATATGATAACTCAAGGTTCTATAAGGAAAAATCAAAAGCAGCTCATGATAGAATGATCCAACAAAGCGAGTTTCATGTTGGAGAGAAATTCCTTCTCTACAGTTCACGACTGAAGTTGATGTCTGGTAAGTTGCGTTCCAGATGGTTAGGTCCTTATATTGTATCTAATGTTTTTCCTTATGGTTCAATGGAGATCACACAAGAGGACACTGGAAGAAGCTTTACATTCAATGGGAAATGTTTGAAGAGATACATTGAGGGACTTACTACTAATGTAGTGGATTTTATCACACTGCATGGCCCCATCATCACTTGAGGAAATCAGGCTGTTCCCAACCATTTCACTTTTATATTATTTGTCATATTTAAAAATTCTTCATTTCATGTGCATATATCATCTCATGGGTTCACATTGAGGACAATGAAATATTTTAAGTGTGGGGGAGGGAATCTTTTAGTTTAGTAATTTCAATTTTTTTCCTGATTTAAAAAAACAAACAAAAAAATTGTGTGTTTTTTCAAATTTTCTGTGTTTATTTTTCAATTTTCTTTGTGTTTTTGAATTTTTTGAGATGAAATGATTCTCATCATAATTTTGAAATGCATATCAATGAGTGAAACAATTTATCCCTTGAAACTAAGATTAAATGAATGCTGAAAATGACTTTGTTTCAAGTTAAAATATTTAGTAATTTTATGAAAAGTACATTGAATTTTGAATCCCATGCCACATCTCACTGTATTTATATTTGAAACCACTTTCTTGTGAGGATTCTAAACCATTATTTTCATATTCTTTACACTCACCTCACTTCTTGAGAGAACCAAACCTTTCTTGATTTAACCATAATTTGATTTATTTCTGTCAAAACTTGAGGGTTTGAGGTACTTATGTTTAAATGATTGAGACATTTGTTTGGTATTAAAGCCCAGATTTCAAAGAATCATTTTTTTTATAATGGTCTACCTTGAACATTTAATCCTTGTATCCCTTAGAATTTATGCACAACCTATTAGGTCAGCCACATTACAATCCAATTTTCCCCATCCAACCAACTCTTGAAGTGAAATTGCATAATCTAGTTGAGCTTAAGTGTGGGGGAAGCTATCTTGTGTTGTGCTACCACATTATGTGATACTTTGGGTGGAAAATTAAATTTTGAAGAGATGTGTTTTCTACTGAAGAAAATCATTATATTGAAATCTGTGCCTTTTCCGGAGCTTTCATGACAAGTGAAGCTGTGCCTTTTCTGAAGCTTCTAATTGAGGTGGAAAGTTGTGCCCATCTGAAGCTTTCAAGAAAATCATGTTTGAGAAGATTGACATTTTTGATGCTGAAATGATGAATGGTGTAAACTTTCCATGACTTTTCATGATGATGGAGCTGAATTGATACTATGGGGATTGAGGAGAAGTCCATATTTAAGTGAAAATTATATTAATGAAATTTTTCTTCAAAAAGAGTCAAGCCCTCCTCATTTAGCCTCAGAATTTTTCACATCTAAATCCTACCAACCGAAAGCCACAGAACAACCCTGAAAAGTCCTCACGATAAAAATACGTCCTTGAATTAAATTGGGTGGAGATGTAGGAATTTATCAATCCTATGGTGACCCTTGTATGAGTTTGGATGAGAAAGACATTGCAATGTTTTTTGATATTTGTGTGATAAGAGAAAATTCAAGCGAGGTAAGTGTTTTGTGCATGGGAGGATAAATGAAGTGGAAATATATTAAATGATATAAATGGAGAACTTGAAATAAGGTTTTTTATGAGGCATGCTATCTTTTGATTCTTGGCGTGGAATTGATTGATCTTAATGATATGTGTTTTAAAATTTGTTTTGATTTGATATTAATGTTTACTTGATATGAGGTTTTGCTCAGGAGTTCAAAAGGGTAAGTGTGGGGGAGTTGATAAAACACTATTTTGTTGAATATTTTATTGATAATAAATGATATAATTTCCTCAAATTGTGTTAAATATGTTTATTTATAAAATATTTGGGATTTGATCATTCATTTGAAAATTTGGTGAAAATTCCAATTTTACCCTTTATAGTGCACTGTAGTATTTCGAAGATAAATATTTTTATATTTATTATTTGAATTTAAAATTTTTTAACAGTGTTACTAGCTTACTTTTCTACAACTTTCATTCAGGACACTAGAGATAAAGAGTGAATTTGGATGGATTAAATGGGCCATTAATACAATGGTGGGATGGACTCGGAAGAATGGACATGGGTTCTATATTTGGGCCATATCATCTTCATCCGGGCTTGGATTGAGCACACATTTTGAGGAAAGCTTGGGGACATTATTTGGAAAAAATCATCCTTCTGGAAGGTCGGTCAATTCACGCTTTTTGAGGTCAAATGGGCGGTGCAATTTTCATTAAAATATTTGGCCGAGATTTCCCATTCACACTTGAAACCTATTTAAAACTAGCCTCCCCTCCACTCTATAAATTAGTGTTTTTCTCATTTGGAGGGGTTGAGACGTGCATTAGGAGATTGGAGGCATAAGAGAATTGGTTTCACCCAAATTATCCAACCATTGTAAGAGCGGTAGCTCTTGAAGCAAGGATCCCCTCATCTAAGCCTCTTTCTCTTCTTCGTGTTGTAATTATTTTGTTTGTGTAATAAACTTATTTGTTATTATTTTATTTATTCTATTTTCTTATGTTTTGTTTATATTTATTCTTCTCTTAATATTCCTCTTTGGTCTGGAATTCTTGAGTATAAGCGTTATTGGGTTACACCCAATATAAACCTTTGCACATGCAAAACGCTTCTACAATGATTACGCCACCCATGGAAGAGTAGTCTTTTAGTAATCGATCTATCTTCTACCCTCTTCATTTAATTATTTTTAATCATTGATATAATGTAATTAAATTAATATGATCCATGAATTGTATTTTTAAATTGTAAGAAACTAAGAAAGCAATTGAACAATTAATACAAAAACACGCGAGGTCTAGATTTTGTGTAAATTGTGAGAGTGCGATCTTAATCGGTAATACAAGACCACACAGGATAAATTTGTAGAGTTAAAATATAATCCCTAAACACAATTCATCCTCATTTTCAGAATGGATATGCGCCTTAATTTACCACTGATCATAATCTAATCTTAGAACATCAATCAAATCAGGGTGTTGCGATTCCATGTTTCGAAGTTAGCCTAGGGTTAAATTCACTTCATCTTCGTGGTAAAGTTAATTCTCGTAGGGTTCTGGATTTAACAAATTAAGGTATCATAATTAAGTGAATGTTAATTTAAATGATAATGATTAATAATAGTGTGAAGAGGTAGAGTTAGATTGATTATGCCTTTTAAAATATTTTATAAAAAAAACGTCTTCTTACTGTGTCTTTTTAATCAAACTTCATTTCAAAATTTAAAAAAATGCAATCTTCTTCTAGCAAACTTCTTCAAGTTTTATAAACTATAAACAAACACCCCATCCTTTCAAGTAGTGTTTTTATTCTATTTTATTTTATTTCTATAATACATCTAAAAAGTTTTTTTAATTCACTTCCTCCTTTAGGAGACGACCTTGGTCAGCCACTCTGCTACACCTAAGTACTCCAAAATCATACTAATCATTTGAGGGCACCCGCGATAGTTCTCTTTCAATGAAATTACAGGACTACCTCCTTGCAGAGAGGTAGACTTCTATATTGACCTATAACCCAAGAAAACCCTGATATCTACTCCAGAATATCGGATGGCTCCCGCTGAGCTTCGAGAGCTATGTGTATAGCTGGAAGACTTGTAGGGAAAGGGATTCATTCGACCCAGTGTTTCACCCTGGGCTTCCCTAATTTTGTTCGCCAAGAAGGCAGATAGGAGATTGAGACTGTGTGTCGACTACCGTCACCAGAATCATGTGACTCTGAAGAACAAGTATCCACTTCCAAGGATTGACGGCCTCTTCGATCAGCTCAAGGGAACACGCTGGTTCTTGAAGATAGACCTCAGGTCAGGCTATCATCAGCTCAGAGTTTGAGATGAGGATGTGTAGAAGATGAACTTCAGGTGTCAGTATGGCCACTATGAGTTCTTGGTTATGCCTTTCAGCATAACCAATGATCCAGCAGTGTTCATGAGTCTCATGAACAGGATATTCCAGCCTTACCTCGATCGATTTGTTGTAGTCTTCATCGATGACATATTGATTTACTCGACTACTGAGGAGGAGCACCCCTACCAATTGCGGGTTGTACTGGACACACTTTGAGAGCACCAACTTTATGGTAATCTCTCAAAGTGTCAGTTCTAGATTCAAGAGGTCCACTTCTTGGGAAAGTCATCTCATAGGTGCGAGTTGTGGTGGATCCTGCGAAGATCGAGGCAGTGCTAGCTTGGGAGCCACCCAGGAGCGTGACGGAGGTGCGGAGTTTCCTAGGTCTGGCTGGGTACTATTGGAGATTTGTGCCAGAATTCTCCAGAGTTACATCACCACTTTCAGATTTGACGAAGAAGGGGAAACCCTTCATGTGGTCGAATAGATGTCAGCAGAGCTTCCAGAAGTTGAGATAGAGATTGAATAGTGCACCCATCTTGAGGCTACCGGAGGAGGGAGTAGGGTACGTAGTTTACTATGATGCATCAGGGACCGGACTTGGGTGTGTCCTGATGCAGGAGCGGGCAGTGATCACTTACAGTTCATGAAAGTTGAGGCAGCACGAGTAGAACTACGCTACCCATGACCCGGAGTTAGCAGCGGTGGTCTTCACCTTGAAGATGTTGCGACACTATCTGATGGGTGAGCACTTTACAGTCTACTCTGACCACCAGAGTATCAGGTACATCTTCTCGCAGAAGGACCTGAACCTGAGACATCAGCGATGGATCGAGTTCCTCCAGGACTATGACTTTGAGATAGTCTATACTCCAGGGAAGGGGAATGTAGTAGTTGATGCTCTCATCAGGAGGTCAGACATCCAGCTACTTGGAGAGGCGACAGAGCAGCTAGCCTCATTGAAGATATCCTTCGTGGATAGAGATGGGGAAACCTTTCTACAGTCCCTCACAGTCACTCCTCCACTACTTTAGCGGGTTATAGAGGCACAACATGGGGACATTGACTGTGAGACGCAACATGCACAGATATCCTCAAGACAGGAACCTGATGGATTCACTATAGGAGGAGAGCACGTCGTCCTTTTCAGAGGACGTACCATGGTACCAGTTGCATTACAGGAGGAGGTGCTGAGAGAGTTTCACACATCCCCATTGGTGGTAAATCCAAGAGTAGCGAAGATGTACCAAGATCTCAGATGACAACACTGGTGGCCAGGTATAAAGATTTTGTGGCAGAGTTCGTTTCACGATGCCTCACCTGCCAGCAGGTGAAGGCAGAGAACCAGGTACCAGCATGTTTGGTGAAACCCTTAGAGGTCCCGGAGTGGAAGTGGGACGGGATATCTATGGATTTCATGACGGGACTTCCACATACTTCTAGAGGACATGACTCCATCTGGGTGATCATGGACCGACTCACCAAGTCGGCCAACTTCTTACCTATCAAAGATAAGGGCACAATGGAGAGCTTGGGACGCCTCTACATTCAAGAGATCATACGGCTTCATGGTGTGCCATCGTCTATCGTGTCCGATCATGACGCTTGCTTTACTTACCATCTTTGGAAGGGGTTGTAGGAGGCATTTGAGATGTAGCTATGCCTGAGCACTGCCTTTCACCCTCAGACAGATGGCCAGACGGAGAGGACCATTTAGACTCTCAAGGACATGCTCCGTGCATGTGTCCTTGACTTTTGTCGCAGCTGGGAGGATCACCTACCCTTGGTGGAGTTTGCGTACAACAATAGCTACCACTCCACCATCGGGATGGTACCATATGAGGCATTGTACATCCGACCTTACAGATCACCTCTGTGCTGGACAGGCCCTGGGGAGTCAGCACTTGTAGGACCAGAGATGGTCCAAGCCACGATGGAGAAGGTACAAATCATCCAGGAGCAGATGAGGACTGCTCAGAGCCGACAGAAGTCCTATGCTGACAGGAGGTGAAGACCAGTAGAGTTCGAGGATGGCGACCACGTTTTCTTACGGGTCTCACCTCGCTGTGGATTACAGAGATTTGGCCGGGGCGGTAAATTATCTCTTCACTTCATCGGACCATTCTAGGTTATCAGCAGGATAGGCGAGGTGGCTTATCGCCTGACTCTTCCACCTCAGTTACACCGGGTGCACGACGTCTTCCACGTATCTCAGCTGAGGAGATACGTGCACGACCCAACGCATATCATTGATCACAGGGAGCTGGACATCGATGACGGGGTGACATTTGCGGAGGTCCCGGTGGAGATCGAGGATCGACAGGATCAAGTCCTACATGGATGGTCGATTCCTCTAGTGCGCATCAGGTGGAAGCATGGGAACCTTGAGGAGAGCACATGGGAGAGGGAGGCTCAGATGCATGCACAGTACCCTCATTTGTTTCCCTATTTTATGATGTAGCTTTATAGGGAAGTAAATTCCCGAGGAGGGAGTAATGTAAGGGCCTGTAAATTTCAAGGAAATTTTTTTCTTAAATTCTTTGGGATTTTACGAGTACGCAGTTTCTGACGGAACCTGATTCCGAGGCCCGGTGTTCCCGAAATCCTTCTGAAGTTTAGCTCGGATATGTTCAATGAACGAATGAGCGAGTTTTTCTATCTTTTGAACCGGTGCTCAGAATTGAAATCCGAGGGCACCGATGGAACCATAGCACCGGTAATTGCTTAAGAGGACCTTTACTGAAGATGTGTCTGCTCGGGAGGAGTTGATAAAAATGTGGATTAAATAAAAAGTAAAATAAAATTTTGTTATAATTTTTTTTCTTTTTATAAGTGGTTAGATCCTAGGTGTGGGAGTTGGGGTGGGATCCACTAGATACTAACTACCCATGAGAGGATAAGGGTGAGGTGGGTCCCACACGATCCCAACCCTTCACATTCCCTAACTCCATAACTCTCCCCTTTATGTGAGTAACTTCTCTCTCTCTCTCATTAAACATGCCAACACAACACCCAATTAATTAGACAACTCATGTTTAATAAATTAAGAGAGTTTGTTTTTGAATTTTGAGTTTTTGAATTGCATGGAAAAATAATAAAATAAGGGGAGGCCTTATTTTATTTTGGTTGGTTGTTGTGTGAGGATTTTAGGAGAGAGCTCTAAGTCCCTTTGAAGAACTTCATCCTCCCGCGAAGAATGACTCCCTTCGATGAAGGACACCATCATCACAAGGAGAGACGACGTGCCATTTCATCTTCTCTTCACAGCTAGTGTGAGGTGTCGTTCCTTCCTTGGACGTACACCAACGCCATCTTCGAAACCTCACCCAGCGACGCCATCTTCCGCATCGCCGGCAAATGACATCGTTTATCGAGGTAGGGGTTATCTTCGTTCAAGTTCAATTTAGCGTTCTTTGTTGTTTAATTTGGCCGAATTTTACCAACGTAACGGGAGGAGATCAGACCACACTAACATGACCGATTTATCCTCCCCGTTTTATTGTTTATCAATAATGACGTATGAGGCGAAGGCGGCGCGGTGTCATCGCACCGCGCGAGAATGAAGGGAATCGCGTCTGAAGTGGGCCGCGGCGGTGGTACGCGGCGCCGTCGCACCGGTGAGGCCGAAGGAACCACGGCCGGGGCGAGCCACAGCGGTGGTGCGCGGCACCGTCGCGCCGCGCCGGAGAACCTGAGGGAGGCCGCGGCCGGAGTGGGCCGCGGTGGAGGGGCGCGGCGCGGTCGCGTCGCGCTGATCGGACGGGAGCCGCGACCTAAGGCCGCGACGGTCACCAGCAGGGGCGGACGGGCTCGGCCAGCCGTCAGAGCTCCAGGAGGCGGGACCCCCACAGGTCCTATAGCGGTTCACACCAGTCTGTCGTTATGGCCGGCCGTTTCCAAAGAAACCGGGGGGCGTAACCCACCAGACTTGCCTAGGGCGGACCCCACTGGGAGGGGGATGCCGTTTCCGAAACAAAGGGGGCTGTGCCCCCTTCACTCCCCCGCTCGGCCGCAAACCTAGCCATGACCGGCTTCCGAGCCGGGCTGTAGGCCATGCCCAGCTGCGGGCCGGGCCGCGCCAGCCGGGCCGGGCCGTGACCAACTGGGCCAGACCCAGACCCGGGTCGGTTCGACCCAGTTTGGGCTGACCCAGGGGGTATTTGGCCGGGTCAGACCGGGCCCAAACCCCCTAGTTTAGGACCATGTTAGTTCAAACGTCCGTATATTGGGCTACGGATCTCCGATCGACGCACTGTCAGTTGTGTTGGGATACTTGGATCGGGACGGTCGTTTCGGTATATTACACTTGAGGTTTTGGCGAAGTTTGGGTATGGCCATATTAATTCGAACCTGAAACCAACCGGGCCCTTGGAGCAGAAACGCTTATAACTTAATGACCGGACGTCCGAATAACGTGCCATCAATTATGTTGAATTTCTATTAGTGAGACGGTTCTTTTGACTTACTACTCTTGAGGTTTAGATGCAGTTGGAGTATGGTTGGGTTTGTTTTAGCTTAAAAACCAATCGGGCCCCTATGACGAAAAAGCCAATAACTCTCAGACCGGGCGTCCGATTGACACGCCGTCTGTCATGTTGAGTTCCTATTGATGAGACGGAACTTTATGATACATCAACTTTGGACTTTGTGACAGTTGATGTATCGAACCCCTTGGATCGTGGAGCGGACCCTCTTGGAATCGAGCGTGCTGTGTGCATGAACCCTAGAGCTGGCTGCGACTACGGCGACGATGACGACTGTACTTGGATCCTACGTGGATTTGGTAGGGAGGACGATTGTACTTGGATCCTACGTGGGTTCGGCAGTGAGGACGACTGTACTTGGATACTACGTGGGTTCGACAACGATGATTAATGTACTAGGATCCTACGTGGGTTCGACAACGATGACTTCTGTACTTGGATCCTACGTGGGTTCGGAAGGGGAGATGATTCAGAGGCTACATCTATCATCTCCACCCCTCCTCGTGAGTAATATACCTGTGTGAGCTGAGTCTTGACTTCTAATCATTATCATTGATATGATTGACTTGCTTTCCTGTGTGGGTTGGGTTGTGATTTCCTATGTGGACTGGGTTGTACTTGGGCTCATGAGTTAGAGCCGAACTAGAAATGATGACTTAGGTATATGTATGGGAATATACCTAAGTAGAGTTGGTTGATACTTCGTGTTTGTATCCTTCCTTTGTGGTTTATTCTTTGTGGATTCTGGGAGACCATTGAGGGCCTCGGGGTCCCTACAGAGTATGGTATACTCACCCCTGCACGGGCTATGCCCACACTACGTTGTGTTGGTTGCAGACGACGGATAACACTGATCGTGGTTGAGGCTTGTGGAGCGGGACAATACCCGAAGGTGGACTAATAGGAAGGACGTACACAGAGCGGAAAGCCGGACTTGAGGAGCTGTTGAGATCATATGTACCCACCCTTCAGGAGGGATAGCCGGAGGACGACTTGGTGGTTGCTGATTTACTTTACTGCTACTGTACTTTCTTTTCAGTTGTACTATACTTTTTAGTTGGGTTTGTATTCTGGCCCATTTACTTTTCAGCACTTACTTTTGTACTTATTTTACTTAGCGTTTACTTCATCTTGCGTACTCTGTGGTGTTTGTTTTCTTATATAAAGGCAATAACTTCCCTTTTATCTAGATTTATGCCTTTGGTTTTAGTCGCCAGCCCCTGGCCTATGGAAGGCGGGCTTGGGGTAGTCACGACATGGGCCCCGGGGACAGGTTGTGACACTTCTCTTAGACCGTTGATAAGTTGAAGGTGACACCCAAATCCTACCTCCAATAGGATAGGGGATGGAGACTAGAACCCATTAGGAATATCACAAATATGGGAGGACCTATCCGAAGGTACCTTTAGGCACACACACCCAAACAAACACACACACACACACACTACCAAACTCCTTGAAATAAGTATTGTAATAATGAATGAAATCAACTAGTGTATATAAATGCATACTAAAAAATATAGAAATACATTAGAGTAAAATAATCAAGACAAGTATAATAAAAGGTTAAATATATAAAAATAACTATAAAAGGGGAAAAAACTATATATAACTGAAAAATAAAGGAAAGAGATAACACCACTCATGATCTACAACAACAGACCATGGAATGCAGTCACTGCCACTGAGTACAACTATGACACTTCAATACCGAGTACATTAAAGCCACCATCTATAATCTTGTATTTTTTTTAAAACATGACACATATGGGAAAATTCCATGTAGGTGTGAGTATATACATACCTAGTAAGGTTTCTAGAAGACATAAGAAGATAATAAAATAAATTTTTATCTAAACCCATGAGACAAAGGGAGAATATAACTCCACAGGTAGACATACTAAAAGAAACCAAATTGAAGAGAGAGGGGATCTTCATCTTTATAGAAAGTGTCAAATACAATTCTTAACACAAACTCATTAGTCTATTTCTCTATGTCAAGTACCCCAATATAATCCTCACTAGATGAATGAGGGACACACACCTCACTGATAGCACATCACGGTGTGGGGGTGATGACCCTTGAAAGGTAGAGGCCCCATGCCTCATCTAGTACTTGATGACAAGGGGTAAAAATTTTTGATAGGAGAACCACACTTTAGGGTAAGTATGAAGGGGTTTCATCCTACATATATCATTAAATATCATACCCACTTTCTAACCCCTACGTTCTTTTAGGGAGGTCGATGTATGACAACCCATATCTTTAATACAACTTAATTCATGATATGTTACATAAATGTGAAAATTATACAATCATAAAATATAGTTAATCTTAGTGTATTTGGGAAATTTGATATGCATCATAATAAATTGAAACAAAAATATAATGAAATTATTGAGAACTTCCTTAACATGCTCCTAAAATTCCATCGTTCTTCTAAAACTAAGAGGGATAACCTAGAGGTGTAAATAAGAAAGTATTGAGCTATAAATCATTGTAAGTGAATAATACAATCATATCATGAGGTAAATTAGTACATTTGACGTAGGAATCATATCAAGGTAGCATAAGAGGGGTGACAATAATAATCTTGAACAATGAGGCATGATATAACAAGATAACATTAAGGCAACACAGGAATGTGGAAACAACATAAAACATGACATTGTAAACATCAATTGAGGATAAAATCAAATAAAACATAAAATTGTGTGATTAGGATAAACTAACTTGATATATAAATTTAATTTAATTAGATAAATATATTACCCAATTCATTGGAGGGTTATATAATTCCATTCCCATCCATCACTTTCATATCACATTCACGTATAAGTGTGCCACATAGATCAAACAACATAAGGATGTATTTAATCAATTTTAAACCCAATATTAGTGAGTTTAGGTTATATACATGTAAATCCCAAATAAATGATTTATATTTAAAATTATTTTAATAACCTTGAGTGGAAATGGATATGGGTATCCATTACACAAATGTTTGGAATGGAAATCAAAGGATAATTTCGGCGTCATAACTGGTGTACATACAAGCTTATAGAAGAGGTAAATTAAAGATAAATGGGTCTATAATTAATTGGTAATCATAATTAATGTAATAGGGATTTATAAAGACATATCTATACTTGAAAAATTAGAAATCAAAAGGCATGACATAAAGAAGGTGCTTGAATAAAAAGTAGGAGAGGGTCCCTTACCTTGAGAGGAAGCCTTTAAAAGCTTAGGAGGAGCTTCATAAAATATTGGGGGAACATTTAGATGGATATAGAGAGGTAAATATAGATTAAATTCATTATATAATTGTTTTTATTGAAAATTAATTGGAGGTTGTGTGGGTTTATATAGAAAAAGAAAATATAATTCTTTATTAATTCCCAAACTTAGATTTTGGACTCTATATGATAATGTAATCAAATATAGAAACCTTATCATGGATTTTGAACATGGTTTATAATAAATAGGAGTTTTATTAATTATTTTATAAGTATAATAATATAAAACATTAAAATAATTACCTTGGTGATGTGGAAGTGAGTAATTTTTATAAAGAATTGATTTTAAAAGCTAAAAAATATAATATAGGTCTCAGAGGATTGATTAAGGGTTTATAAAATTAAACAAAAATAACTAAAAACCACATTTTTTTAAAGGGTAAACATAATTTTTGTTTTGGTTATGTTTTATGGAATATAATAAATCTATTTTTGGTCATTATGATGTCATAATACATACTGTGTATTTATACCGTATTTAATTTTTTTCCAAAAAATTGTCTATCTCAATTTTTTTTGAAAAATTAACTGTTTGGTAATTTTGACATGTTTATTTCAAAAATAATATTTATATGATAAAAATAAATCTATAAATATCATAATTTACACTTTTAAATAAAAAATAACCATGAATTGAAAAATACTGTTTTTTGACAATAATAGTTTTTAGAACCTTATAAAAATTACATTGGACTTCATAAAATTATATTATCATTTATATTTAATAAATATATTTTATTAAATTAAAATTTATTTTAAAAAATATTATATTCCTGAAAAATTGTGTCTTGATTGAAACTGTATATTTTCCAAAAATATAATTTGTGCTTCATCATATTAAAATCTAATTTTTATCAAACAAATTATTTAATAATTTTAAAAGTAATATTATAAAGGGATAAATATAATCAGTATTTTATTAAAAATAAAACATAATAATTCATACTATTATGGTATTTATACATATCCTTTTATTACATGAGTGAATTCCCTAAGGGTAAGGTGTGCAATGTTAATATTTTTATGGGGTGGTTTGATGAACATGGGTTGGGTCAGGATCTCGATGAGCATTAAATTCTCCCATAAATAGTTTTTATCATGATTTATTTATTGAATATTGGATTGGTATTGGTTAAAGGAATATCCCAGTGATTCTATCTCCCTTGGAAGCTTTGATAAATTTGCTTCATAGGGTATGATCTTACTGGTCAAGGCCATCACATCCTTCATTTGTTTCAAATCGACTTCATCAAAACCTTTAGTATACTAGTATTAATGGTAAATTTTCAAGGACTATATTATAAGTGATTATTATTCTTAATAGAATTTTAAATTTTAAAGATTGTATAATGGTCCAAAATAACCAAATTAGTGCATGTGTTTTTAATAACTTCATTTATTAGCAAGGAATTTACTCATTGAAAAATGAATTTTATTTATAAATGGTTGGGTTGTTACATTATTCCTCCTTTAGAAAATTCACCCTAAAAATATCATTTGTATACTAAAGAATATGAAGGTAGTTCTATTTCATTTTTATAAAGCCTTATTAGGTACCATTTTAATGTTAGAATGAAAAATTTTGTTATATGATAAATCCACTAGGGGAAGGTGTTGATATAGATATCCTTGAAAATCCATTGAACGTGATATCAACATATCCTCAGGATTTTTAATGGTAATTTCAGACTGACTATCCCTTTGAGGGTGATAAACAGAGTTGAATATTAATTCTATATCCAACAATTATTGAATGATTATCTAAAACCTCAAGGTAAACCCCAAATCATTATTAGATATAAAAGAGAGTGGAAATCTATGAATTATTACTAATTCTATTATATATATCTTGGCGAGTTGGTTAAGAATAAAATATTCCTTGATAGCAATGAAATACACTTACTTGGTAAGGAAATCAACAACCACCAGATAAAATTATTGAATTTAGGTGTCCTGGGTAGTCCTACAATGAAATACATGGTTATATTTTCTCATTTCCATACTGGTATGGGAAATTTTTCCTCACACCCTTAAACTTATATCATTATTCCTTGATTTGTGGTCATACCAAGCATCAAGATATAAGATCTTCAATCTAACTCCTCATGTTACCCCACTATATGTTTTGATTCAAATATCTATACATCATAACGCTTCTTGGATGAATGGATAAGGATGATATATGCACATAATCCATAGTATATATCCCCAATTTTGGTTTTTATGGGACACATATCTAGATTTCAAACATTATAACTCTAACTTTAACAAATTTAAACTCTAGAATACTCACTACCTTATTCTATAGAAACTCATAATATTTTCGGGCCTCCTTGATCTTATCAAGAATAGATAATTGATTAGTTATCTGAGAAAGGTAAAATGAATGTCCTTTTATTATTCCCCTTTCTATTATTTTAATGTCCATGATGATTGGATCCCTTTAAATACTTATCATGGATAGGGCTGCATGATCATTTCTACCAAGAGAATCTACCACATTGTTTACTTTCTTAGGTTTGTCATGGATTGAAAAATCATAAAATTTGATCAGCTTTAACCACCTCCATTGGCTCATATTGATCTCCTTTTGTGTGAACATATACTTTAGTATATTATCATCCATATATATGTCACAATTCTTCTTATATTGATAATTTCACCAAATATTCAATGAAAATATCACTATATCCAATTCTAGATCTTGATTTGGGTAGTTATTCTCATGGATATTTAATTGGTGAGAGGTATATTATATCACTTTGTCATATTTCATGAGTTCAAAACCCAATTACCTTAATTATTCATCAATGTAGTTCATAAATCCTTCCCCACTGGTGGGAAATGTGCATACAGGTGTAGTAATTAGCTTTCTTTTCATCTATTTAAAGATATATTCACATTAATCTGACCAAAAAAACATGAATCCCTTTCAATTTAGCTTGGTATGTGGGATTGAGAATCAAGAGATGTTTCTAAAAAATTAACTATAGTACCTAACTAATCCAAGGAATCTATAAATATTCATCAGATATATTGATCTTGTACACCCTTTAATTTATTTAGTTTTTAAAGGATCCATAGATATCTCTTTACTGGTGATGACATTCCATCAGAAGGTAACATTATCCATCTAAAAAACACATTTACTATACATCAAATATAAATTTTCCTTTAAAAAATTTGTTAGTGTAGAATTAATATTCTCCTTATGTTCCTCAATTTCTTGGGAGTATATGAGAATATCATTTATAAATACTAAACTTTTTTTACCAATGTAATACTTAAAAAACTATATCCATCAATTCCATAAATATTGTTATAGTATTAGTGAGTCCAAATGGAATCACTATGAACTCATAGTGCCTATACCATGTATGAAAAGAAGTCTTGGGTATATCCTCCTTGACCTTTACTTAGTAATGTCCTCACCAAATATCAACCATGGAGAAGTATTAGGCTCCACATATATGACCAACAAAGTCATCAATAAATGGAATAATAAACTTTTTCTTTATCATGATATTATTTTTATCAAGATAATCAATGAATAGGAACATTAACCCACCATTATTCCTCAAAAAAATACTAGTGAACCCCATGGTGAAGCACTTGGGTACATAAAACCATTATCCAAATTCTTTAGTAATTATTTCCTTATCTCCTTAAGTTAAAAAATGACCATTATATATAGAATCTTGGATATTGTAAAATCTCATGATTTTATCTTGATTGAGAACTCAAACTCACATATAAGAGGAAGATCAGATAATTATTTAGGAAACACATCAGTGATTCCCTTACAATGGGTATGTCATCAAGGATGATATTTTCTTTAGTCTGAACCATTTGGTCTAGATATTATTTCTCACAAGGAAATAAAATCAATTCTTGATATGTTGGTCTCAAATAAGATTTATGCTCCTCCTAAAACTTGTATATAATTGAAGGGAGATTTATGAAATAGAGGACAATTTCCTCCTCTCTACAATTTATGTCTTATCTATACAAGTAAATCCAATCCATGCTCAGAATAGCATCAAATTATACTAAGGGTAGTATTACAAGGTTTTTCAAGAGATTCATACCAAAAAATTGGATAATGGATGAGTTATATTCTTGTGATTCAACAATTGACCCATTTTCAATCTTTATCGATAACTCAACTTCCATTTTTTGAGGTGGTGTATGAATAGTTCTATTAAACTTGTGTGATATGAAAGAATACACAGAACCATGGATGATAAACCCAACTTTAACTATTTGATTCTGGTTCTATTCATTTAATTCATCTCAAATGGAATTATGGATGAAAATTTTTAAAAAATTGAACATATAATATGGAAACTGAAAAAATTTCAGGGATAACTCATAAATGAAATATATTTCTTAATTATGAATTCCTAGCATCAATATAAGTTATCCATAATCTATTTCCTAACATAAAATATTATGGGTATTTTTGTTTCTATAATATTGGTTCATAAAGAGATTATGAATTTACAAAATCATATCCCCTAGGAGTTTCAAACTAGGTGTGAAGTAAGTCCCATTTTCATACACTATGTGACGATTGAGTCTAACTTAATGTTCCATTTCTGGGGTTATTACCTTTAGGTACAATGGTTTTTGATCCACATACACTTAGAGTATACACATATGGATTTATTTAACTGGATACCACTTAACCAATACTTTAACAAAATTTAGGGATATTTTCCTTTGTTTTAGTCTTATATATAAGGATTTCACTATATTTTTCAAATCATAATCCAAAAAATAGAATAACTTTTCTCTGATACCAACTATGAAAACCCATAACTTTATTACACCGTAATTCATGATTTTTTAAGTAAAGGTACACATTATAAAATCCTATAATATCATCAATCCTAGAATATTTATGAAATTATGTATATATCATAATTTTTTTAATATAAATATAATGAAATTATTAAAAACTTCCTTAATATGATCCTAAAATTCCATCGTTCTTCTAAAACTGCACGGGATAACCTGAGGATATAGATAAAAAAGGGGTGTGATATAAATCCCAATAATGGAATAATAGATGGATATCATGAGGTAAATTAGTACATGTGATCCATGAAGCATATCAAGTGGATATAAGATGGATGAGAATCATAATCTTGAACAATGAGACATAATATAACATGATAACATAAAGATAATATATGAATGCTGTCACAATATAAAACATGAAATAATTAATATAAGTCAAGAATAGCCACCAATAAAACACACCATATATTTATTAGGATAATATACCATGTACCATACATGGAGTATTATCAGATAAAAAAATTAACTAATACACAGGTCTATATAATTTTAATCCCACCCATCAATTTAAAATCATGTACCTTCACAAATGTTCTTATAGATCAAAAAATATAAGGATTTATTTCATCAATTTTAACCACATTATTAATGAGTGTAGGTTACATACATGTAAATACCCAATTAATTAAGGATATTTACAACTATTTTTGTACCCTCTAGTGTAAATGGATACAGGTATCCATTACACAAATGTTTGGCCTGGAAAATCAAATGATAATTTCAACAACAAAACAGGTGAACATAAAGGTTTATATAAGTATTGAATGATAGAAAAAGGTATATATCATTACTTTGGAATCATAAGGATATTAATAGGTATTTATAAAAATATATCCCAACTTGAACAATTCAAAATCAAAAGGCATGTCATAAAGAAGGCGCTTGAATAAAGATGAGAAGGAGAGGATCCCTTACCTTGAGAGGACACTTCTAAAAGCATGAGAGAAGATTATTAAGAGATTGTGGATCCTTGGGAGGAGTATATAGGGATAAAATAAAATTAAATTAATTTTCTAATATTTTTTAGTAAATATGAAATGGATGTTGAGTGGTTTTATATAACAAAAGAGAGGAGAATTAGTTATTAATTTCCAAACATAGGTTTTGGAATCTATATGATAAAGTAATCAAAACAAAAAATCCAACTATGGATTTTTCCCATGTTTTATACCAAATATAAGTGGTTTGAATTATTTTATATGTCTAATAACCAAAAACATTAAAATAATTCACATGGTGATGTGAAAGCGAGTCATGTTTATAAAGAATTGATTTTAAAACCTTAAAATATAACATAGGTTTTGTTGGATCCATTAAGGTTTTATAAAATTAATCATATAACTTAAAAAAACATTATTTTAAATTGGAAACATAATTTTGGTAATTTATACCTTTTATTACATATTTTACATCAATTTTGGGTCATTATTATGTCATAATACATATAATGTATTTATACCATATTTAATTTTTCCCTAAAAATTCAGTTGTCTGAGAAAATTATGAAAAATTAAATATTTTATAATTTTGATATGATGATCTGAAAAGTTAAATTAATTTAATAATAATAATTTTATAAATATTTTAATTTACACTTTTAAATAAAAAATCCCTATTTATTGAAAAATGCAGATTTTTTTTGACAATAACTATTTTTTGACCCTTATAAAAATTAAATTTGACTTCATAAAATTATATTATCATTTATATTAAATAAATATTATTTAATAATGTGATTTTATGAAAATATATTTTATTTAAAAAGTTAATTAATTCATCAAAATGAATGTCTTTATTGAAACTATATATTCCCTAAAAATACAATTTGTGTTTCATTGTATCAAAATCAAATTTTTATCAAACTCAGTATTAAATAATTTAAAAATTAATATTAAAAAGGGATAAATATAATAATTATTTTATTAAAATTAAAATATATAAATTTATATTGTTAGGGTATAGGTACATATCCTTTTATTACACTAGTAAATGCCCTAGGGGTAATGTGTTCAATGGTGAGATTTACATGGGGTTGTTTGGCGAACATGATTTGGGTCGTGATATTGATGAGCTTGAAATTATCCTAAAAACAGTTTCTATAATGATTCAATTTTGGAATATTTACTTGGTATTGGTCAAGGGAAAATAAAAATGATGCTTTCTCCCTCATAATCTCCAACAAATGGGTTTCACAGGGTATGATTCCACTAGTTGAAGCCATTACTTCCTTTGTCTGTGTCAAATGGACTTTATCATAACCCTTAATATACTAATATTAATGGTCATTATAGAATGACTATATTATAAATGACTATAATGATTAATAATATTTCAAATTTGATAGTCTATATAATGGTTCAAAACAACCCAAGTAGTGCATGTTTTTCTATAACTTCATTTCTTATTATGGCATATACTAATTTAAAAAAAGATTTTCATTTATTAATGTTTGGTTTGTTACAAAATAATCCCAGTGCCCACTAAAAATAAAACTCAAGTATCTCCTCAACTATTTGAACTGTAAGTAGTTAACTAATCATGCCTCCTTGATTCATATATCTGATGTCGAAATAAAGGTCACCAGCACGTCATATATGGAATTCTTCATAGAATAGACTACTAAATGATCCAAATCTGAGTTCCAAAGAAGTTTATATGAGTGGTATAACATTATGAAGGATGTAAATGACATTTAATAATGAGGTTCATGGGGGTGTACTATAAAATATATGACTGGAGGTGTTCTAAACTATCACATTACATGTGAAAGACCAAGTACATGAGGTGCCATTTGATGGACATGATGCACATGACCACACATACTGCCTGAGAATTTACTACTAGTATATGGATTGTCAACATAGCAGAGGTGACATTTAATGTGGGTTATACATTGGTTATGTGATATTTAACTCGGCTTGAAACTATAGCCTCTACATATAGTGGACTACATAGTGTGTGTTCCTCCAAGATACATAGTGTGTATTAAAGTTTCTTATATATATGTAAAACTTCTCCCTATAGAAAGTAAAATCCATTGATTCTGAAATAATTACTATTATTATCTTTTTAAAAGCCCCAAAAATCAAATAAATACTTCTCTAGTCATTGATTCCCAACCATTGATGGACATAAATTAGGATTTCCATTGGCCATGAAAAATTTGGCCTGCCTCCCATCGCAAAACAGTGTCCTGATCCCTATAAAGATCATCCAAAATTTATTGTTAAAACTTTATCCATACAGAATACATTGATCCCAGAATCATTCACATAAATATTGTGAATCTGTAGGTTCAATTACATTTCAACTAGTCTAAATTTTTTGAATCATTAACCCCATGGAAAAATGATAAATAACATAAAAATGAAGGAGGGAAATGCACAATAAGAAAGTGGGATTATTTTTGAGAATTGAAAACATTTCCATTGATCATAATCATGGAAACCAAAGTGAATAAATAAAAATGGTATAATGAAAGAAATTTTATGGATTTACGATATGAGGAAGGATAATATGAATTCATAATTAATAAATTGAATCCATGATAGAAACAAAATAATAGATCAGGAATCCATAATATAATGAGCCCTTCATCATGTAAAAATCGATCATCACTGAAGAAAAAAATTTCAAGTGATTTCATTGAAGTTTCAAATATGTTCATTAATCATTCCATGAATCTTATCAATTGTTCATTATGGATCCACAATCCCAATTTTCTTTGTTAGTGCCAATGAAGCCTCTATCCTCATCCTCTCTAATCTACAAAACTTATGTGACTAACCTTGGGGATTTTACATAATAGTTCATTTATAGAGGTGAATCAAGGTTTATTAATGTAGTAAATTAAATTAATTAATTTTTTAATATATTTAACATTCCCACCAATAACTACACTACAATTTAATTTTCTACATCAACAAAGACTTATGAAGAACCTAGGGTAAACCCCATATTCTAAATTCCTCCACGGTATAAAATTTTACATCCGAGGTTCTTATCAGTGTGAATTTTATTTATTATAAAATTACACCAGTCCATGATATACAAATATTTAATATTTTTAGTACATTTATATCAAGGTATTATAACAACCAAAATTAAATGCCGAATCCAAAATAAATCGTTGAATAATTAATAAAAATTTCCAAAGGTTATAAAGGTGAAAAACAAGGGTGTTATACTACCTCAACATCTAAGAAGAAAACATAAGGATATAAAGTGGATCCATACTTGGAAGGATCCATTAATTAATTTACCTAATATGTTTTTTATATACACAAACCACCTCATGATTAACTCTAAAATACTCCAACCTAGCTTTTAAGAAAGCTTGACCTAATGGTTTTGAATCATATTTTATCTACCAGCACATAAAGTGTTCTAGTAACCCTAGAAAAGGAAGGATGAGATGAAGATGATCTCATTATCAAAGAAAATACATTGCTAAAATCCTTCATTGCAAACTGATAACAAAATCTTCTTTAGTAGTGGATTTGTATGTAATATGATCTAAAAAATAGACTTTAATTTTAATTTAATACCCACCCAAAAATAATCAGTAAATAATGATAATACCATGATCCAATGATAAAATCCTCTGAAAATCATGTCTTAAAACCACAATCATACAACCCCCCCACAATGGATAACTGAAAACCCAAAATCCTTCCCACTAGAAATCATGGAATAATTTAATCCTTCATTCCATAATCATTGAAATAATTCCACAATATTTAGGCCCCAAAAACTCATGATTAAAACTTCATTTATCTCCAAAACATAAAAAAATTAGTCAACATAATAATAAATCATAATAGAATAAGGGGAATTATGATGTGTTTTCTTTAAAACATAATGTTTTTATATTTTATCTAAATATTTTCTATAGATATTTATTATCTATTCTTTAACAAAAAAAGAAAAAATTAAACGTAAAGGATCAATAAATTTTTAACCTCTAAATTTTTTAGGTAATGAATGTTTATTTTTTTATAAATAAGTAAAATGTTAAGGTGGTAAAAAAATGAATTCCAATAGTTTTTAATGAAGATATTACAAAATAGTTTAAATCTAAAACTAATGAAATATATACAAATGACGAGCATGGTAATTTCACTACCAATGATTATTTATTTATCATGGTTTACATTATATCATACATTGAAGAATATATTCAACTTAATCTTGAAATTAAAACCATTTTTCTTTCTTAGAAATAATTTTTTATTGATACTAAATAGAAATTATCTAAGGTTATATTTCTTTGAGAGAATAAAATTTTCTTTTTTACCCAAAAGTGGTTTTCCTAACTCATAAAATGTTTTATGATATTTTAACCCTGATACTGTCACTTGATATATGGTTTCCCTCTCTGATGGATTTGAAAGATATACTTATTTACTTATGTGGGCTGGTTTTATAGAATAATTATTTTAAAATGTATTTTCTATTTACTTTTACATTAGAAATCCCCAAATGTGGTGTGATTAATTATGATTTTATTTCAATAAAAAAAACCCATGATAGTTTACCCATTGACTATAAATGAGGGAAAAATTAACTCGAGACCTATTCTCAGATTCAGTATTGAGAATAGGGTTCTTACTTGAAAAGAGAGAGAAGTGATAACCATTTGAACCACTATAAAATATTTCCTTTAAAATAATGATATAATTAAATAATTAATTAATAGAACATATAATTTTAAACTCACACATCAATAAATAAAATTTATATATATAATAAATAAATATTGATCAAGATACATAGAGACCTTTTCATCAAAATTATAACATTAATTAAGGCCCATTTATATTATAACCAATTTATGATATTAAACATAAGGAAATATACATTAAAATCAATAACAGAAAGTGAATCTAAGGGATTAATCCATTTTTATCTAATAGAAAAAGGAAAGATAAATTTAGACTATGTCAGAAAGAAGGACACAGATAAGAAAGCATTTTTGTGAACATTAAAAAGTGTGTTTAAAAAACTTAAAACATAATACTAGAGAACTACTTACATTAAATTTGAGATGTTTTCTCTATAATTTTCCCATAAAAAAAATATTATAACATGTTACATTTTTTATAACTTGTAGAAAAATTTATTAATATTCGATTTCATATAATTATTTTAATTTCAATAATATTATATTAAAAGTTTATTAACTTTCTTTTTAATTTATATATCCATTAAATTTGATATTAATGAAGTTAAATTATCCTTATAATTTAAAATTTCATCTCTAATGGATTCAATGTTATTGTATTTCTATTTTTGATGAGTTCAAGGAATTCTATCCATGAAGCTCCATATTATTGAAGTTTTATTATCACAGGAACTTAGAAATGTATAAAATAAAAATTATTAAACCATCCATAAGTAACAAAGAATTCCATGAAGTGGTTTATTTTAAAAAACATAAGAATAAAAAAATAAAATAAAATAAAAATAATATGAAATAAAATAGATCCCTTGGAAGTTATTTTTTTTCTTCATGTTTTATCTTTTTAAGAATAAAAGAGTAAGAATCAAACCTTATGGTCAGGTATAAATTTGTAGCCAAAATGGTTTAACTTCATATAACAAAAATAATAAATAGTATAATATAAATGAAAGAAGTGTTTACTTATTACATCATATATCATAGAAATTAACACTTCGATTTAGTTAGTAGAGTGACAAATCTTATGATTCCCTATACCAGAACTCTTATATATAAAGTTATAATAATATATATTTAATTAAATAACCTAAATAATCATTCATTAAAATGGTACCAAAAATTTAAATTTTAATGGATTTGAGATCTAAGACCACAATAAAATATAATTCATTAGAAAATCATTTATTTATACCTTCTTCTATATGTGTCAAAATCGTATCCATGATCCATAACCTTATACAATATTAATTTCTTGGGTATTTTACATAATAAGAAAAGTGTTATATTAAATTCCTAGTATTTTTTTATGACATATTCCTCCAAATATCGATGAACTTGAAGAAATATTAGAATTATATAAATTTAATGGATATGTGAAATTGATTTTTTAAGAAAATATCAATAATGGGATCATTTTGATGTCTTTGGGAAGTTTAGATAGACATTTTAGACTTAGAATAGTACCTAGAGAATTATATAGGGGTACATTAATTGAGATCCAAATCATCCATGGCTTAGTAGGTGGGAAAAGACCTCACTAAACTCTTAGTGAAATCTCATTGGATGCATGGTGGGCTAGGCAGTGGGGCTATCTCACCAACATTTCTAATGGGACCCTGATGGCATTAAAAGGTGTGTGGTGAGAGTCACTAAAATTTTGGTCACCCCCTGTTCCATTAGTTTATGATGGGTAAAAAGATAAATTCACCCCCTTATTAACAAGAACCCAAATTAGGTTTATTTTCTCTATCTGTCCAAATAGGATGGAGTTTTACCCATTAATCCCCCTCTTCCCCATTTCTCTTTCATTTGATCTTGGTGTTTTGAGATAATTTTTTGCATGAATTATTGGTAATAAATTCCTTTTCTTTCTTATTGATCTATATATTCATTCTCTTAATTTAATGTTATGGATAGTGACTATTACTTTATTACATTATTGGATGTTGAAATAACATATTAAACAAGGGGGTCTTATGTGTTGTAAATAAAGGAGGTCCTTAAAGTGTGGATTATCATTTTTTCAAATTATTTATCTTGAAATATATTGATTAATGAGTAAATATAGTTTTTTTTGTGAATTTATTTAAAATTTGTGGTTAATTAGGTGTTGTAAATTTAAGATTTTATATTTCATAGGCTTGGGTGTGTGTTAGGAGTGGACAAAAACCCTTATCTTATTATTTTTGTATCGTAGTACCATCTGATGAGTTTTATATAGGTTAGGTTGGTTATGGAAATTTATGTTAGATGGTTTGTTTATTAATTTGTAATTTTTTATTTAGATAAGTTCTTATTGTAATGATGGTGGCTGAAATTATCTTGGATTAAATTAATGAATGTTTTAATGAGGCAGGTAGCCTTTACACATTTAGAATATTGATTTTTTATATTATTTTATAATTGTGTGTTATGATTAGTATTATGTTCATGATTATTTGAAATTATATGATATTTATTCATAAATAAAAAATGATTGTCACTTATCAACTTTCAAAGTTATAGTGATCTTCTATAATGTGTATTGTGGAACTTGAGGTCAAATTCTTAGAAATGGTACTATATTTTTGGAATCAATTTCTTTTATTTGTCTTTTTAATGGTATAAATTATTATCTATAGAGTTTAGATAAAATGATTAAATATTTTAGGTTGATTTAATTATTTTAAATATATTAGGGAGAGTTCATTAATGGGTATGTAATATTATGATATCATTGATATTTACAAAGCATTACATTAAATTAACATCCATTTTACAAGACTATTTTTAACGGGATTCCAAAATGTTTAGGCTTTAATCCAAACCTCAACATGTCTATTGATCTTAGTAAATTATTTTTGATGGACGGTTCATTAATCCATGAACCCTACTGTATGTTTTATTCAAATAATACATGTAATCCATATATCAAATAAAACATGTCATTAACCCATGAAATATATACCTTAACACCCACAATGTTAATTTAAAAAACACTAAATGAGAAAAAAATATCAATCACTTAACATCCCAAATTAAAACTCACCAAAAAGTGATATTTACTCAACCATTGTTGTGGTTAGTAATATATTTTTATTTTCTATGATGATTTAAAAAAAATAAAAAAATGGGATAATAAAAGGGTTTCATTTCAAACTCACATATAGAAATGGTAAGAAAATAACACTGAAATGCACTAAATTTAAAGAGGTAAAGAGGGAATATATTAAAAATTAATTTAAAATATTTTTAGAAAAAACTATTAGACTACATAATGTGGATGACAATAAGATAATAATAAAATGATTTTATTAAAATTAAAATAGAATTTAAACATGACTTAAAATGATACAAGAAATCAGTAAGAGAAAATGAGGGAAATGAGAATGGATAAGTGTATTATCTAGTTGAGAAATAGAGTTTTGTAGGTCCTTATAGACTATAAACCAATATATTTTTCATTCCAAATCTCCTACAAGACTTTTTAAATTTAATCCCTTTGAAATTATAATAGGAACATGTATTTATATCTCAAATTTATGATCTATTTTCATTTCAAAACTATCCTCTAAGTTAATTGACCATTTTCCCTTAAATATATTATTATATTGATAAATGATATTTTAAAAAGTTTTATATGTATATTTTTGTAGTATAACCATAAAATTTGAGGACCATTTTAATTTTTTATAAAAATATATTTCTATTATTCAAAACCATGTTCTTCTATCCTATGTTATGCAAAAAAAATTCGAAGGCCTAAAAGTGAACACAATTTTGGATTTGATGATGCCACCATATAAAAAAAAATACATTATAAAGTTTTGTTCCCATGTGTCTTGGAATGTATACTCATGTATTTGAAAATAATTTAGACCTATAGAACTATAAATATGTAAAATATTGTGGAATTTTATCATTTTTCAATCAGAATTCTGGGATGAACTTTTATACATGGATCGATCCTCATAAATGATGAGTTGGGTATTGAAGTTTTTATCGAAGATGTAATATAGTGTAATAAAATATATTATTAAGTTTCATAAATTTTTTTCTTCTTCTATTAAGCCTAAAAATTAAAAATTTATTATAGGTCCAATTTTCATCTTTGACTCAGTGGTCCCTCTAATGTGATCCATATGGCCCTTTAAATTATCAAACTAGAAATGGATCCAATTTAGTTATTTGTTAGAATAGGAAATTGGAATTATAAAAAATAATAATGACATGTTTTTTATTTCTATAGTGAAATTTGTGATCAATATGGTAAACTATATTATAAATGTATGAATTTCAATAACACTTTACATATATGTTTATGATCAAAACGTGAACATTGATTCAAAATTATGTAATTTTGAGTGAAAAATAGTAATAGGAGTAACATAAAATCATTAATAAGTATAAAATCTCATTTCATAAATAATATGGGATTGGTTTAGCCTAATAGTTAACAAGGATTGTATAACTTGAAAAATGGTTTGTTTTCAGTGCCTTGATCAAATTGAAGTTCATGAGAAATATTAATTTAAATGGTTTGATTTAAATGAAATGTTTTGAAATTAGATTTTCAAAAAATTATTGTTTCCCAAATTGTGTTTTCTATATTTATTTTGAAAGATCCTTATATGGGTAAAGTTATAATGTGATGGAGTTTTAAATTATTTTTAAATAATAATTTTTGGGTTTTATTTTAAGGGAAAGAAAAAATGATTTATTTTTTATAAATGATTTAGTTTGATTAAACTTGTAAGGGTAGTGATTTATTTTTCAAATCTTGTATGATTGTGTAATATTATTTTGATAAAATATTACATAAACATTATCTTCTATTACATGATTAGTAATAATAGTACATGATCCATGTATGAGATGTTTCATTCGGTGATGGGTTGGTTAGATTAGATTGAGATATGTTGTGGGTTCCTAGTTAGTGGATGGCCATAGTATACTTGGGATTCTCTTTCTAAGATAAATATCAATTTTAGGATTCTTGATAAACCCACATTATTTAAATGACTCATGGGTATTAGTGATATATTAATTGAATGATCACATGTGGTATGTGATAAGGTGAGTGGATAATATTAGTATTGTATGGGATACATTAACATTGATAGAGTGATGGGTGGGATCATTCACCATTAACATCTAGGTAGTGTTAGAAATTTAAATGATATATTTAACCTCCTTGGTTCTTATAGGAGTAACCTATTTTAAAAACTCCATAGTTGAGGTGGGTGATATACCCTAGGATATTTTAATTTATTGATATTCTTGGATTAATCGATAGTAATACCCATGTTTTCATAAATCTTGACATGGGTAAAAATATAGGATTGCATGGTGATTTGGTTCCCTTCTTAGAATTTATGGTAATATTTATGTGATTTTTTTATTAATACTGTATAAGGTTTGTATGATCTGAAATGAAGAATATTATATAATTTGAGGAAATTTTATTTTATAAAGGAAATCTTGATCTAGAAACTACCTTATAAGAGTTGATTTCCAGGATGACATCTAGGTTTGAGATTTTGTTCCAATAACATGATTACTTTTACTCGTGAGGTCACATGTACTGATGACATGCCCAATTGATAATGAAATATATATTATAAATTCTCTTCCTTGTTGGTATCTAGAAAAGGTGAAATGAAATATCATGTTCTTGGTGAGTATGGTTATTCGGTAAGTGTATGCGACATTATTTACCTTATAGCATGGTTATCTTACATATTGTTTCATCAAGGTATGGCTATGACCATGACACAAACTTATTGATGATGTTGATATGATAAAAAATAATTGAGACTAATGTAATGATGATATTGGTATTTTATCCATGGGATAAATGTATAGTGGTAGGGTTATACCATCATGTAGTGGGACCCAACATCTGTGATGACTTTTTCTATATGGGGCATAGTCAAAGGTTCTCTATGGGTATTTTGGATGATATGTATGGTGAGAATCAGTGAGTTGATATGAGGCAAGGAGTGAGTGCTATGTTTTTTATTTTATATGGTTGATCCCCATTCCTTATTTTCTTATTTGTTTTATGATGGTATTGATATTTAGATGATATTTGATACTTTAATCCTTATTTCACTACCCTTTTGGGATTTCATATTTAATTGATAATTTTAATTGATAGTTGGGACCTCTTTTATTATTTGTTATTGTATTTCTATATACAATCATTATTTCCCATGATATTTAAGGATTTTTATTATATATGTGTAATGTGATAACGAGTGGGTTAGGTGGGACTCATTTGAGATAGGCTTTGTGAATATGGTGATACATTTTTAGGATCATATATAATGAGGAAAGAGTGGCTATGTGGAATACCTCATTGGGTTATGAGGGTATACATCTGTACCATTAAAAACAAATTGGACTTAGCTTGAGTTAGGTAGATTCAGTTGAGTCATTAAGGTGAATGTATATTTTTACTATGATTTATATACAAAATAAATTTATATAAGAATTAATGGTTTATATTTCTAGGAGGGTTTAATTTCACTCACCATAGGATTACATGCACATCTAATTGATCACCAAAACTCTTTATATTGAGGTGACTTGGGGAATATTATCAGGTTATTGGAATAACTGATACTTTCATTCATTTCATAGGTTTTTATGTATGTGGGTAAAAGTTATTTTTTTTATTTCATGAACATGTATCAGTTTGGATTTAGACACTTGTATCAAGGTGACTTATGTTTTAGAGGTTGGTGATTTGTTAGGATATTATTGTGTGTTGGGTAAGTGGTCGTTGTGCTGTATTTATTTTTCACCTGTACTGCATATGTATTGGCCGGGGGGAAAACCTGTGTATTTACTTTTATGATACATTTTATATATTATTATTCTACAAATAATACATTATTATCAATTCATAACATGTATACTGTTTTACTTTTATATTATGGACTATAGGATTCCCGCTGGGATCCCTATTTTATGTCTATAGGTTTTTAGAAGGTATCTTATATGGATGGGCCAGGATAACATTTTTAAAGACTCATGCATGATACTTATGCTTTATTATTGAGTAAATAGTCTCCTCATGACTATTTTAGGCCCTATATTCTAGATAGAATCCATTGGAATAAGGGGTGGCATGCTTGTAGTTAGTTAGAATCTTTGGCATGTTTACCATTTGAATATACCAAGATGTGGTGTTATAGAAGTTTTTCATATAATCATCTTAGTATGTCAATATATATTATCATATATAATATAAAATATATTATGATATGATCACAATAGATGTGAGTGATCAACAATAATCACAAGACATAAATTTTTTGTGAAATTTGTAAATCATAATCATGTTATAAAAGTTAACCACCGATAAATCATATGAATATAATAATCACTAAGTAATCTTATAAAAATCGGATTGGTTACCTACCAGTATCCCATAAATATTATCTATGAAGATAAATCATTACCCAATTAATTAGGGAGATATTTAATTCTGGGTCAACCTATCACATAAAATTTGATGCGCTGATTTTATTTATAAGTTTTTATTTTATTTTTAATGAATTTCTTGTTGAAAATATAGAATTACGAAGTTTATTTGAATAATTCATAGTTAGACATATAATTTAATAACCATATAGACTAATATTACAAGATATTTTTTAGGAAGTGGGATTGCTTAGATAATCACATAGTTAAATAATCATTAGATATAAACATAAAGTTCTAGTTTATGGGAAAAACATTTCATAATTGGAAACCAAATTAAATATCTATGTAAGCTAACTACACTAGTACATTTTGAAGGGAAAATGACCTTGTATTGTTTAATAAATCAAATGAACTAATGGTGCATGCATAAGAAATTTTTGTTATTTTTTTTGAAATATCAGATTTTCCTCTGTTAATCCTCATTAAATTCCCCAAAAACATTAATCGACCCTACGTAATTTTAGGATATTTTCGAATTATTTTTTTATATTATAATAAATATTTATTGATTATTGAATGGATCGATCTTAAATTAAAGGTAGGAAATCCCATATCCATTATCTCAATTGATCTATTTTTTATATTTATTTTTTCTCACTAGGAAAATCTATCATGGGGATTCAAATAATAATATAAATTTCTATTAAATCAAAATCATCATCAATGATGATAATATTTCTTTATGGGTTTTTAGGCATTAACTATGATTTTAAACAGTGGAGGAAAATTCATGACAACCATGGATAAATTGATTAAGTAATGATATAAATGACTAAGAACATAAAATAATACATGTAAACCTAAAAATTTATCTTAGATCTATATTTATGATTGTGTTTAATGGATAACCCTTCACAATTCTCTGTATTCTCTTATATCCATAGGTATACACTAACTAATTGAATCAGATAACATTTTGACATGTTTTCTTTTTCTTTCGAATGACATGTTATCACCACCTTTAGTATTACATATGAGAAGTTAATATATAGATATTTAAATTTTATTAGTATAATTTACTATCTCAAATAAGGCATGAGAAACTTCCATTTATAGTGTTCCTTTATTAAATAAACAAACTTAAAACATTCATAACATTTTTTCAACAATCAAATTTTCATTTTTTATAATATTTATAACATATAACCCATTTATATAAGTTGCCATTAAACTATATAATTATTAATTTTAAATTAATTCACCATAACATGATGCATTATAAGGATCAATACAATGATAATCAATTTGGAATAATTGGATAATACAATTCCAAAGGATATCATATATCGATACTATAACATTATTAATGATATCAATATATCCATAAACACATTATTTCTTAGTCTATATACCCATAAATCTCCCATTTTTACTAAATTCTCATAGAATTTATGAAAAATTCTACAACACTAGTGAATCCATTCAAACTCCTTTTGATACGATTACCATAAAACTCTTTTATTTTGGGAAAATAATTTGCACCAAAATAAATTCTTATTATATAGCCTATCTATGTAAATCTATGGTCATTTATATAAATTACAATAATTATGTTTTTATAATCTATAATTTTAATCAAATAGTGACAACTGGAAACACATTATTACTACTCATGTTGTAAAAGGGATTTGGAATGATCACCGTCAAACATAGTCATATATCTATATGACAATGATTATCATATATATCTAATACATCAAGTAAAATCATAAAGTAATTTATTACAATACATAAATTCTAAACACTAAACATGGAATTTGTTAATACTATATAGGCAAACTCATACATTCTCAATTCCCTGAGTAGACTAGCCAATCTAAATGAATACATCACATATCATGCATCTGAGAAGATAAGCACATCACATGTAATTTGTCTAATAATGACCAATAATTTCCTTCACTATTAATAAATTAAGACCCCAGATGTAATTAATTTCATACAGAATGGAAAATACAATCTTGGTTAAAAAAACTTACAATATAATCCGCAACATACTCAACCACCCTTGATTAACTTAGTCTTAAGGATAGTGTAAAAAAGATATCAAAGTATTAACTTTCATATTAATGGTACATTATTAACCTTAGGTAAAGGAATTAATATAAATAATACAACCTTAAGTATATCTATAACCATATGTATGACATTCCACATGATATAATTTTACAGCTCAGTCCAGATAAGAGATTTCACTTGTTATCTCATGAGTGAACTCTGTAAGTTATATGAGCCTCTACTCACACCAATATTAACATACTATCACAATCCATAATATATTATGATGAAAATATATTAGCTATAACTTATATTATTTATATTAGGGGTTTTATCATTAAAATCTCATATAAAATATGAATCATGCATTAATTAATGTTATATAAATATTTCCTTTGTTAATATATAATTATATTGAAAAACTTCATTTCATCGAGTACCCATTTATCTAATACTATAAGACTTTACATAACTATAATGATTTTTTATATAATATTCACTTTGTTAATGGGTTCCCTAAAGTTTACTTTATAGCCACCCACCATATCTTTACATTGTCCCTCTAAACATGTTTTTAAATGAGGTAGTACTTTTGAAGGATGTGTTTGATCCTATTATCAGATCAGAGTTCCTTGATCACTTAAATATTTTCAATTTAGATATCTATTACTCCCAATATACTATGAACCGACTCATGTTTAATGATGAAATTATTGATCCAAACATCTACCTTTATAGCATTTTATGTGGAAATATACTGTATATTTATTATAGAGTCAACAAAAGTGGGTTTCTTGGAACTTTTCTAGCAAATGTATTCACTATTGAGGAAAAATAAACAACCATATTGAGATATTTAACCATATTTACCAATTTAAAATATAATATAGTGTAAACCCTTACAATCGAATCTCAAGAACCTCTAAATATCAATAATAGATCCTTATTTCTTATCAAGTACTTGGAAAAGTTATTTAATACAACCTAATAAATTTTACTAGGATTATATTGATATATACTTGTAACCCAAAAAGCATAAGAGAAATTAGGTTGAGTAAAGAACATAAAATACATGATATAAACTATTGATAAATCATAAGTAATATCATATATGCATCTCCTTTACAATTCATTAGAAGGAAACTGAGCCTCTATATGACTTACACCACATAACATAGGGAAAGATCCATTCTTGATATTTTCTATAATAATATTTTTTAGAACATTACCAATTTATTCATGATAAATAAAACCAAGAAACCTATTATATATATATGTATAGATATTTATACCAAGTATATTCGTTGATTCACCCATTTCTTTCATTGATAAATATTTTCCTAACCATACATGTATAGAATATGAAGTAAGTGTATAATTTCTAGTGACTTGTATGTTATCCACATGCAATATAATAAATAGAAATTTACTTATACTAATAAACTTTTTATACAAGAATTATTCATGATCTTAATGAAACAAAAATCATTAACAATATTATCAAATTGGATTTTCTCACTCTGAAAAACTTTCTTTAATTAGTAAATAGATCTTTGAAAATTACATACATTAAACACTCCATTTGGATTCCCAAAACCTTTAGGCTGTTTAATATACATTTCATTAACTAAATTCTTATTAAATAAACCATTTTTAGATAAATTTTATATATCAAATAATCATAATGAGAATATATGGAAAGAAGTATATGAATATAAATTATCATAATAATAAAAAAGTCTCTTTATAGTTAGAAACCTGTATTTTTTTACCCTTTTACCACTAAGTGAGATTTATAAATAGATTCACTACCATTTATGTCATTGTATCATGGAAAACACATTAAAACCCTATGGATATTACCCCTTTAGGTATATCCACCATGTTCTAAACATAGTTAGTGTCATGGAGTTAATTTTGGATCTCATAGACTCTAACCCTTTCTTAGAATTGGGAACCTCAATGGAATCATGGTAAATAGTAGGGTTATCCTATATGATCATTACTTCTCAATCATTTTCTCCATAAATCCACATTACTCAGGCTCCTAATGAATCCTATAATAACTTTGAGGTTCTAATGTAACCAAATTTGGTTCATTTTCCATAGCTTCTTAAGGAACTAGATCACTTTACACATCAAGAATTATTCTTTTTAGTATTATTAAACTTAAATAAGTTAAAATTTTTATACATTTGATCCCTAATATAAAGGATTATTTCTAAAAGAATAAATCCAATATAGAAACTAAATATTTGTGCTGTAATGAATTATAAAAATGATAACCCATAATTTTCTTAGGATAATTAAAAAAAGTGATTTAACTAATTTAAGTTCAATATTATCTATAAAATTATATATAAAATAATATTTTAAATGATAAATATTGATAAAATACCAACTCTTTCACCATCCAATCCATATCTCATAAGGTGTCATAATAATTTCCTTACATTGAAACTAATTTAGTATTAAATATGATGATTATAGATTATATCACCAAAATTATATAATAAGTTTTCACTAAATCATTATCAATCGAATAATTTCTATCAAGATATGATTCGTCTTCTCAAAGACACCATTCTACCATGGTGTTTCAGGTTGAGTGGGTTTTGAAACAATTCCAAAATATCTTATATGATTAGTAAATTCTTATTGAAGTACCCATCAACTCGATTTTACCAAAGTATTTTAATAATATTACCATTTTGATTCGGTACTTAATTATTTAATTAATTGAATATTTAAAAGGTTTCAAACTTTTTTTTTCATAAGAAACACTCAACCATTCTGACTTAAATCAGTAGAAAATATTATAAATCTCTGGCAACCACTAATTTCTTTTATAATAATCTTTCTAAAAATCTCTCTGTGGATAAAGTCGAATATACCACTATCCCTTTCAAAAATTCCACTAAAATATGATTTTTATTTTTTTCCAAATAAATATGTTTCACATTTATCATGAAATTTATAATCAAATGCTTCAAATAATTTAACTCAATGAAATATTTTTATGCCTTTCTTATTTACAAACCATTCACCATATTTTATGTCTGGAATTTATAAACCATTCAACATATTCCAAGTTAAATAAAAAAATTATTCATGTATATATAATATTATTTTTTTCATGGTTAATGAAAATAATTTATTTTCCAAAAAAATGAAAATTTTAATATTATTATTAATGGGAAATAGTAACAATTTTCAAAATCTCTAATTCATCTATATGGTAGTTGTAGATCATATGTGATTACTTATAGTACAACTCTTTCTCTATTTATAACACATATGTATAATTATCATTGTCACGACCCGTCCTTGGGGCCTGTGCTGTGACTACCCCAAGCCCACCTTCCATAGGCCAGAGGCTGGCAACTAGCCCCAAAGGCATAAATCCAAATAACCGGGAAGGAATTGCCTTCATAAAATATAAAAACATCCAAATAGAGTACAAGAGGATGTAATACACTAAGTACAAAAGAAAGTGCTGAAAAGTAAATGGGCCAGAATAAAAACCCAACAGAAAAGTACTGCTACAACTAAACGAAAGTACAATAGAAAAGACAAATAGATGGAAGATAGAAGCAGCTCCTGGGTCGTGCACCTCGGATCCTACCTGAAGGGTAGGCACAGATAGCCTCCTCAACGCTCTTGCCCGCCAACCTCCTATAGGTACCGTCTCGTCATGAAGTCCACCTCCGTGTACTGACTCGTCGTAAGGTCCACCTCCGGGCACTGTCCAGTCCTTGTACACTCAGTCTCTATCAGCGCTGTCTGTCATCTGCATCAAACACAATGAGGTGTGGGAATAGCCCATGCAGGGGTGAGTATAACGCTACTCAGCAGGGACCCCAAGACCCTCAAGGTCTCACTAAATCCAACAAGGATAACCACAAAGAAGGATCTCAACAGATAACCCTTAATTAGGTATAAGCCAATACTTATACCTAAGTTATCAAGTAACCCATCTCAATCATGAGGAAACACAAAGGTTATGAAATCAACAGATAACCACTACTTAGGTATATGCCCATACATATACCTAAGTTATCAAGTGACCCATATCAATCATGAGGTAAACACAAAGGTCATTGACTCAGCTCAAACTAGGATTTTCATTAATGATATCGAAACCACAACTGCTGAAGAGCTCCTCCTCTGACGAGTACAGGGATCCTGTCACAACTCCGAGGTTCTTCTCACTAACCTTAGACTACTGAGGTACTCCTCCTATCGAGCACCGTGGGTCTGCCACCCAAACACAGTAGTGCTCCACACCATGGGTCTTCCACCTCACAAAGTAGTGCTCCCACTCATAACTTACAAAGGTACTCCTTCTGTCGAGTTCCGCGGGTCTGCCACCCAGACACAATAGTGCTCCCCACCGTGGGTCTGCCACCCAAACATAGTAGTGCTCCCCACTAGACTATACAAGTCACTCCGACTCAAATCGGACAAGCAGTCATCAAGTCTCATCCAGCTACAAGGTCTCCGAACTCCGTACGCTCATCTCCATGAGGGTTCGCTCCATGAGCTACTGGTCGATACTTCCCAGTATCATGTAATCTCACGTGGAAGTATCTCAAAGGACTGCCTCGTCATAGGGGTCTCAACAAAAAAACGGCGCGTCGATCAGACGCCTGGTCTGTGAGTTATTAGCCTTTTAGTCCCAGGGGCCCAGTTGGTTTTGTGTACGAACCAACCCAGCTGTATCTCAACTATACCCCTAACTCTCATGGGGTATACCCAAAGAAACTGTTTCTCAATGTGATTACCAACACCGCTGACGGTTCGTCAAACAGACGTCTAGTCTGAGAGATATTGGTATTACCGTTCGAGGGGCTCGGTTGGATTTCGGGTACAATACAACCCAGACATACTCCAACTACGTCCAAAACTTAGGTGGAGTATACCAAAAGAACCGAATAACTAAGAGGAATCCAACAAAGTTGACGGTACATCAATCAGACATCTGTAGCTCAAGTTATAAGCGTTTTCGCTCCGAGAGCTCGGTTGGTTTCGAGTTCGAACCAACCCATCCATACACAAACTTCAGCGAAACCTTGAGTGTAATATACTGAAAAGACTTCCTCAATCCGAGGAATCCTACACAACTGACGGTGCGTCGATCATAGGTCTGTAGCTCAAGATATGTCCATTTAACCGAAAATGGTCCGAAAATAGGGGGTCTAGGCCCGGTCCAACCCGACCCAACACCCCCTAGGTTAGCCCGAACCGGGTCAACCTGACTCGGGCCCGAGTCCGGACTAGTTGGCATGGCCTGGCCTGACTGGCGCGGCCTGGCCCGGCTGGCGTGGCCCGGCTGGCATGGCCCGGCACGGCTGGCGTGGACCGGCCGGCGCGGTCCGGCCCGACCGGCGCGGCTCGGCCCACGTGGTCTGCCCTGGCCCGGCCGGGGGAGCTGGCTCGGCCAGTGGCCGAGCACGTTGCGCTGAGCAGGGGGCACAACCTCTACTGATAGACATTGACGGCGCATGCGGGCGCCGCCCCCTTCGTCGTCCCGGATCCCGCGCGGCCGTGGGATCTACCGCATCGCTGCTGCGGCTGTTGTCGCGGTGGATCCTCTCCAGCGGCGCGCTGGGGCACCGCCCCCTCTTGGAATCCAGACGGCTCTGGCCACCGCCTCTAGTCGCCGGCACCACCGTTCTGGCATGGCACGCCGACAGTCCCTTCCACGGACCACTGGACACACTCCGGTGGTTCGATTCGCCCACCGCTTGCGCCTGCAGCTCTCCCGGTATCCGCTCTTCACTACGATGGCTTCCAAACGCCGTTGCGGTCCCGTTTTATCATCGTCCGTCATCCCGCACACAAACGAATAACCAACAGAGGTTCATTGGGCCATGTTTGTTTAGCTCGCGCCCTTCGCGTGAGGCGTTATCAATTGGAAATAATTAAACACATGATTTCAAAAATGATAAGGGTATAATTTATTCAAGAATAAATTATACTAACATCATATAAATAAACGCTCATGATCGTGAGATAAAACCACTCAAATGAGAAATAAACAAAATTCCCCTACCTTGAGAAAGATCTGTGGTAGCCGAGCATCTATAATGATAGTGTCACTTCCATCGTTGTAGGAGTGCACCCGAAGAAGAATTGACGTCTCCTCTCTTGTCATGCAATGAAGAGGATAGAGGGCACATCATCATTCATTGTGGAAAGGAGTGTCGCTCTTCACTGGAGTTTTGGTGTTCTTCAACAATGGAGGAATACCCCTCTTCCTTCACAAGCTCTCTCTCAAGAGGTTTCCCCCAACAAAACAATTGCTAACCTAAATAAAATAATAATTCACCTTATTTTAATTAATCTTTCCAAGCCATTCAAATTTTGAATCACTTAATTAATTAATAGAATAGGTTCCATTAATTAAATAAGGTGTGTAGGCAAAAGTTAAGGAGAAAGAGAGAGAGAAGAGTAAGACTTACATAAATAAGAGAGATTAACTTATTAAAGTGAAAGGTTGTCATAATAAAAGAAGGAGAGATTAATGGGGGGGGGGTTATGAGAGTTAATGAAGTTGAGAGGTTGGGGATTGTGTGCCCCCCACCTATCATTTATCCACACTTGGAAGAGTTTAACTTCCAAGATATAAAAATAAAATTGTTCAACAATTTTATTTATTTTAAACTAAATCCCCAAAAATTAATCTCAACCCGCTTAAAACTCAACTGTGCTAAAGGTCCCCTTAAGCAATTACCGGCGCTGTGAGTTCATTGGTGCCCTCCAATTTTAATTCTGAGCACCGGTTCAGAAGATAGAAAAAACCGCTCGTTCGTTCACTGAACGTACCCAAGATAAACTTTGGAAATTGATTCCGAGCACACCGGGCCTCAGAATCAGGTGCCGTCAGAAGCCACATACTCGTAAAATTCCAAAGAAATTATGAAAAAAAAATTATTGAAATTTCCAGGTCTTTACATTACTCCCATCTCAGGGATTTACATCCTCGTAAAGCTAAAACACTCACTAGGGAAACAAAATAAGGTATTGAGCACGCATCTGAGCCTTCTGCTCCCATGTGCTCTCTTGGAGGTTACCGTGATACCAGTGAAAGAGAACAAGAGGAATCGACCGTCCTCGTAGGACCTGCTCCTGTCGATCCTCAACCTCTACTGGAACCTCGTAAAAGTCTCCCCATTATCGATGTCCAACTCTACGTGGTCGATGATGATGGATAGGTCGTGCACACATCTCCTCAGCTGATACATGTGGATGACGTCATGCACCCGGTCCATCTGAGGTGGAAAGGCCAAGCGGTAAACCACCTCGCCTACCCAGCTGAGGACCTAGAAGGGTCCAATGAACCTCAGAGATAACTTGCTGCTTCGGCCACATCTTAAGTGACATAGTCTAGGTGAGACCCGTATAAAGATGTGGATTCCATCCTTGAACTCCAGAGGTCTCCATATCCTTTCAGAAAAGGACTTCTGTCTGCTCTATGTAGTCTCAACTGCCGTGAACCATAGGCGATCACTTCCCTCTTCTACATCAGGACACACCCAAGTCCGGTCCCTGATGCGCCGCAGAGAACTATGTAACCAACACCCTCAAGATGGGTGAATTGGTCAACCAATGCCTCAGCTTCTTTAAATCTCTGCTGGCATCTCTATGACCACACGAAGAGTTTCTCCTTCTTCGTCAAAAAGTGGTGCAACAACACTGGAGAAGTCTAGCACAAATCTAGGTCTGGTTGAATCATGAGTGGTCGGCTGCACCCACTTATGCATGATTCCATCCTGTGCAGCCTGGGGTTTCCTTTTTGTCGACCAAGGAAAAATGAATCCCAATGTTGTAGGTAAACCACAACCTTTTTTCCTAATACCATCAATTTGTGTATGAACCGTGGTTGCCTAGTCCATACCCAAACTAACGTCGTAAGGCCTCGACGCTACCACCAAGAGGTTCCAACTGAAACTATCACCCTTAGGGGCTGATCACACCGTCGGCGTAAGTGTGATTGTTGAGTCTCCTATGAAGGGTATCTCCAGACGTGAGGGTCAAGTCAATGTCTTAAACGGAAACTCTAGGTCTGCGACAAGATTCGTGGAAGGAAGGGATGATTCATATCAATGTATGTTGTTACAGAAACTATTAGTAGACATTGACCATACCTTAAATCATTACTAGAGCCCTTGGGTCACACTCCTTGACCACGTGCAGCTACTCTCTTCTCCTTCCCTCCTGCTCCGAGAGCCTGGAGGGGACTACAAAGGTGGGTTGTTGTAACATGTCGAAAAGTACACCACCTCATGCTTCTCTCCTAGCTCTGCTTCAATGTCTGCTGCTCTGCAGATTCATCTATCCTTATCACTTTCTCTCCTTAAAACATTTTACATGCCCAAGTCTCTGAGACTGGCGCCAGTTTCCTGTTTCTTACAGCTAACCTTCACTGTCTGTATCCGCTCATCCAAAGATCATTCAACCACAAAGGTTCTCTCTAGCATCCTAACATAAGTAGAAATGCGTAGAGGAATTGTACTAGCTCAGATGTCCTTTACACACACCTCGCTCTAAGGCCCGACCTCTAAAGAACTGATCGTATCGTAGTCATCAAGTACCAAGAACGATTGGTATGCCTTAAAGACTACCCAACTACTGACATGTCATCATGACAAAGCTATATAATCTCTTGAAAACTATCAGCCACCTCCTCAAGTCAGTCCTTAGCGGTCTATGAGTCGGGATTTCCTCATAACTTGAGGGGTATCTGATGCTGAAACATGTGTAAGGCACTAATCCTACATGTGTCATCTACCGGTACCACCAGTTGAAACTGCTGACCAACAGGTAGTGATATAGCTGGAACACTACCCGAAGGTACTATCTTAGGCATCGGTCTACATACCAAAGCCTCATCACTATACAGACCTGCCTCATGGTCACTCACTAGGAAACACCAGTAGCTAAGATCACCATCTGCTCTTCTAGTGTCTAAAATAGGTGTAGAACCCTAGCAATCACCTCCATCTAGTCCACTGCTGCCTGGGAATCTTCCTCACCTCATAACCTCGAAGGCCTCTGCTGTTGGGACTCGTGCAACACGCTCTGTCAGTGTGAACCATCCACTAGTACGATTGGTGGCATCTTCTTCCTAATGGGTGGTGGTGTTGCTGGTACACCACTCGAAGGTGCCAACATAGAAAGAGGGCCCTGTACCAGAGTCTCATCGCTCAGTGGGCTGTCATCGAGTACTCTCTCGGAAGTCCAACTCACTGTCTGCATGGAGACATCCTGAACAGATGCGACACGGTCAAGCGATTTAAACCTGGTGAGCTGACTTGGTTTGAGCTGACTTAAAGAAAAACTATTGAAAACACACATGCAATCAGTGTTTTCATGCACTAAGTCAGAAATAATTTGTCAGGGTCCTAGTGTATGGATACGTCGGCCGCCTCACCAACACTAGACTCCCTGAACTGAAGACCACACTCGGTACCCTTAAAACTATTGTTTCATAGAAAAGAATTATCAGAGTCCTGAGTTTTGTGGTAGAACCAACTCCTCTGATACCAATTTGTCATGACCCATCCTCGGGGCCAATGCCGTGACTACCCCAAGCCCGTCTTCCATAGGCCAGAGGCTGGAAAATAGCACCAAAGGCGTAAATCCAGATAACTGGGAAGGCATTGCCTTTATAAAATATAAACACATCCAACAAGAGTACAAGAGGAAGTAATACACTAAGTGCCAAAGAATGTGCTGAAAAGTAAATGGGCCAGAATATAAACCCAACTGAAAATTACTGCTACAACTGAACGAAAGTACAATAGAAAAGACAAACAACTGGAAGATAGAAGCAGCTCCTTGGTCTTCCACCTCGGATCCAACTTGAAGGGTAGGTACAGATAGCCTCATCAATGCTCTCGCCTTCCAACCTCCTCCGAGTACCGTCTCATCATGAAGTCCACCTTCGGGTACTGACTCGTCGTAAGGTCTACCTACGGGCACCATCCAGTCCTTGTACACTCAGTCTCTGTGAGCGATGTCTGTCGTCTGCATCCAACAAAATGAGGTGTGGGCATAGCCCGTGCAGGGGTGAGTATAACAATACTCAGTAGGGACCCCGAGACCCTCAAGTTCTCACTAAATCTAACAAGGATAACCACAAAGAAGGATCTCAATAGATAACCCTTACTTAGGTATAAGCCCACACTTATACCTAAGTTATCAAGTAACCCATCTCAATCATGAGGAAACACAAAGGTTATGAAATCAACAAATAACCACTACTTAGGTATATTCCCATACATATACCTAAGTTATCAAGATACCCATATCAATCATGAGGTAAACACAAAGGTCATTGACTCAGCTCAAACCAGGATTTTTATTAATGATATCGAAACCACAACTGCTGAAGAGCTCCTCCTCTGATGAGTACAGTGATCCTGTCACAACTCCGGGGCGCTTCCCACTAACCTTAGACTACTGAGGTACTCCTCCTGTCGAGCACCGCGTGTCTGCCACCCAAACACAGTAGTGCTCCCCGCCATGGGTCTGCCACCTCACAAAGTAGTGCTCCCCCTCATAGACTACAGAGGTAATCCTTATGTCGAGTACCGTGGGTATGCCACCCAAACAAAGTAGTGATCCCCGCCATGGGTCTTCCACCAAAACAAATTAGTGCTCCCCACTGGGCTATACAAGTCACTCCGACTCGAATCAGACAAGCAGTCATCAGGTCTCAACCAGCTACAAGGTCTCCGTACTCCATACGCTCATCTCTAGGAGGGTCTGCTCCATGAGATACTGGTAGATACTTCCAAGTATCATTCAATCTCATGTGGAAGTATCTAAAAGGACCACCTCGTCATAGGGGTCTCAATGCAATAGACGACGCGTCAATCAGACGCCTGGTCTTTGAGTTATTAGCCTTTTAGTCCCAGGGGTCCGGTTGGTTTCGTGTATAAACCAACCCGACCGTATCTCAACTGTACCCCAAAATATCATGGGGTATACCCAAAGGAACCGTTTCTCAATGTGATTACCAGCGCCACTGACGGTTCGTCAAACAGACGTCCGATCTGAGAGATATTGGTATTACCGTTCCAGGGGCCAAGTTGGATTTCTGGTACAATCCAACTCGGCCATAATCCAACTGCACCCAAATATCAGGTTAAGTATACCAAAAGAACCATCTCAATAAGAGGAATCCAACAAAGTCTGTGACACATCAATCGGACGTCCAGAGCTCAAGTTATAAGTGTTTCCGCTCTGAGAGCTCGGTTGGTTTTGGGTTCGAACCAACTAAACCATAACCAAACTCCAACGAAACCTTAAGTTTAATATACCGAAACGACCATCTCGATCTGAGGAATCCTACGCAACTGACGATGCGTCAATCGGAGGTCCGTAGCTCAATATATGTCAATTTAACCGAAAATGGTTTGAAAATAGGGGGTCTGGGCCCGGTTCGACCCGGCCCAACACCCCCTGGGTCGGACTGAACCGGGACGACCCGACTCGGGCCCGGGTCCAGCCCGATTGGCATGGCCCGGCTAGGCAGGCACAGCCTTGCCCAGCCGGTGTGGCCGGGGGACCTGGCTCAACCGGGGGAGCTGGCTCAGCCAGCAGCCGAGCGGGGGGCATAGCCCCCACTGATTGACACCAGCGGCGCCCACTGGCACCGCTCCGCCGTCGTCCCGGATCCCGCGTGGCCGCAGGATCCACCGCGTCGTGCCACCGCTGTTACCGCAGTGGATCTTCTCCAGCAACGCGCTGGGGCGCCGCCGCCTCCAGGCGGCCGGACAGCTCTGACCACCACCTCTGGTCGCCAGCGCCGCTGTTCTGGCAAGGTGCGCTGGCAGCCCCTTCCACGGACCACCGGACGCGCTCCGATGGTCCGATCCGCCCACTGCTTGCGCATGCAGCTCTCCTAGGATCCACTATTCACTACGACAGCTTCCAAACGCCGTTGCGGTCCCATTTCATCGTCTCCCGTCATCCCGTGCACAAACGAACAACTGATGGAGGGTCGTCGGGCCGTGTTTGTTTGGCCCGCGCCCTCCGCGTTAGGTGTTATCAATTGGCAATAATAAAAAACATGCTTTCAACAATGATAAGGGTATAATTTATTCAAGAATAAATTATACTAAAATCAAATAAATAAACACTCATGCTCGTGAGATAAAACCACTCAAATGAGAAATAAAAAAAATTTCCCTACCTCGAGAAAGTTCTGCGGTAGCCAAGCATCGAGAATGATGGTGTCACTTCCGTCATCGTAGGAGTACACCCAAAGAAGAATTAACATCTCCTATCTTGTCTTGCGATGAAGAGGATAGAGGCTGCGTCGTTATTCATCATGGAAAGGAGTGTCATTCTTCGCCGGAGGTTTTGTGTTCTTCAATAATGTAGGAATACCCCTCTTCCCTCACAAGCTCTCTCTCAAAAGGTTTTCCCCAACAAAACAAATGCCAACCTAAATAAAATAATACTTCACCTTATTTTAATTAATATTTCCAAGCCATTAAAATTTTGAATCACTTAATTAATTAATAGAATAGGTTCCATTAATTAAATAAGGTGTGTTGGAAAATGTTAAGGAGAAAGAGAGAGAGAATAGGAAGAGTTACATAAATAAGAGAGATTAACTTATTAAAGTGAAAGGTTGTCATAATAAAATAATGAGAGATTAATGGGGGGGGGGGGGGTATGAGAGTTAAGGAAGTTGAGAGGTTGGGGCTCGTGTGGCCCCCACCTCTCATTTATCCACACTTGGAAGAGATTAACTTCCATGATATAAAAATAAAATTATTCAACAATTTTATTTATTTTAAACTAAATCCCCAAAAATTAATCTCAACCCGCTTAAAACGCAACTGCGCTAAAGGTCCCCTAAAGCAATTACCGGTGCTGCGAGTTCATCGGTGCCCTCGAATTTTAATTCCGAGCATCGGTTTAGAAGATAGAAAAACCCGCTCGTTTGTTCACTGAATGTACCTGAGCTAAACTTCAAAAATTGATTTCAGGCACATCGGGCCTCGGAACCAGGTGCCGTCAGGAACCACAGACTCATAAAATTCCAAAGAAATTACGAAAAAAATTTCCTTTAAATTTCCAGGTATTTACAATCCTTTCATGAATTATAATATATTTTTTTTATTTTTTTGTACATCATAAATTATGTTTCATGTACACATGATATCTAATAATCAGTATTTAAAAATAGAAAATTGATTTCTAAAACATTTTCACCCTGATTCTCAAAATGATTCTTCTTTAGAAAAATTCTTTTAATTAGATGTATATATATATAAATTAAAATATAAGTCACACATATAACATATATCAAAATTATATTCATTATGCACTCAATAATCTATAATAGAATATATTCATTTGATAATTACTCTATTTTATATCAATTCAACAGTTTTTTTTGAATGTGATAAAATTAAAATGATAAACCCATACTCATATCTATTAGTGGTTCAAAATCTATATATCACTATAACTAGGTTTAACTTTTGAATTACCCCCACTTAAAATCTATTCAGCTAAAAAATCATGTGAAATATATCATATATAGATCTTGAATAGTTAGGTGGATGAATCCCTACCCAAATTCATCATATGAATTTTTCCTTACACCATTCCTCCAATAATATAACTTTTATGGTTAAAATATATGTGAAAACCAGAAAAGAAATGGTTCCCTAACTTATAGGGTTAATAATATCATTTATTCCTAACAAAATATAATCCATGAGAACCCAACTTTTAGGGTTTCTCATACAAAACAGTTGAGGCCATGACATGTGTTTTCTTTAGAAGAAATATTACACTTAGTATTTTCATGGGATTTTAAGTCTCACCATTTTCATATGTATCTCATGTATATATTTAATCTCATAAAATTTTATATTCATTCATGCTTTTAGATATTTAATTTTCTATATTATACCTTTAAAAAAATTAACCTGTTCAAAAAAATTTAATGTATAAAACTTTATATAACTAATGATTTTTGTTACTGAAAAAATAATCATATTCACACACATCTAAATATATCTCATGAATAAGGTAGTTAAACCATTTCACATAAAGGTTTAGAATCATATGAAACAAAAATCTCACTCCAGTTAAAGTGTGGTGTGATAGGTTATTAACTTGTCACCCTTTTGACCGAAACGTAGTCCCCTAGATAGTGTAACACAACATAAAGTACCACTTCCCATAGTTAAATACTCCGAAGGGGGTTTTAATTCCAATAATACACTAAAAAAATTATATATATAAATTATAATAAAAAATTATTATTTATATTCTAACCAAAAATAAATTATAGTATTGGTGGAATGAAACCAATTATTATATTATACCTAGAATATAACTCCTTATATTCACGACATGACATTTATAATAATAAATTTAAATACACTAAACTAAATAATACAGAACATCCATAATTTAATTTTTTTATACATTAATATTAAATTAATATTTAAATAAATAAATGAACAATTCAAAAAATTATCATGAAATATATCATAGTACTATATCATTGGATAATGATATGATCATGCAACTTTTTATGATATGAAACAATTCTATATCATTGTCTAGACACAACATTATCTCATAACATTTTACCTTCTAACATGGGTAGTGAAATAATCATAACATGTAAAAAACTTCAAATATTTGTTTTGGTGAAAATATTTTAGCATTTTACGACTTCTTCCATGGGCTATGTTATCACCTAACACCCTTTGCATCATATAAAACAATTTTAAAATTTAACAATCATGGATATAATTTTACCAAAATGATGTATTCATGTCCTTTTATGGATAATGAAATATACATATTGATATTCATCTTGGAATATTATTTATATATTTAATAAAATTAAGATTTATGTAACTTCATCATTTCATCAATGAATATACCACTCATACTACTGAAAGGTTTCATAAAAAGTGGAAGAAAACTCATAAAAACCAGTGATTTATTAGTGAATTAATAACAAGAATAGATAAAGAATATAAAATAATATTCATATACCACATTTTTTATCATTGAACATACTTGATCAATGATATTGATAGATAACCCTTAACAACTATCAAAATACACTTTCCTCTATAAGTATCCACCAAACAATGAAATCAATGTACAATTTGGTTGAGTATATTCTTATTTCTAATGTAATGCTATCACCATTTCCATGGTTAATTATGAGTAGATAATAAAGAGATTTTAAACTTTTATTATTCTGATAAACTATTTCAAATGCGGCATGCAACAATTCTATTTATAGTGTTACTTTATTAAATGATTAAAAATTGAATTTTTATAACGTTATTAACACCATTTTTTTCATATATTATATCATTTATAATGTATACCCTAGTTATATAAGTTATCATTAAATTCATTAATGATTGCTTTAAAATTAATGCACCATCACATGATGTTTTAGAAGCCCTGACTATATGGTAATTTATATAGTAGTTATGGATAAACCAAAAAAAATATCATATATTAATACTATATCATGGGAAACAAACTCATCTTACTGATGGCTGTATTATAGATTTAGTATAGATATCCGATAATTAGAGGATTTGATTTGGAAAAGGATCATTGGATCATAATCTGTGGAATTTTAAAACTCTCAAAAAAGGTAGTTGAAATCTATCCATTCATTTTATAGCCATAAACCATTGATATATTTTTTCTAATAAATTGTATTGATTAATTATTTATTTGATCTTGGATTAAATTCATCAAATAATGATCAAAATTGATTTTACAAAACATGCTTTTTGATAAATCATGCATTTGGTTTTGTTAAAGTCATGGTTTTTTATTTTAGTAATTCTTGGGTGTTTTATAGATAATTTATTGAAAAGATGAATGCAGGTTTCATGTTTTAACTAAAATTCATTTTTTGGATTTTTAGAAAATCAATTTAATATTTTAAACTTTTTGGATTTAAAATGTTATGATTTAGGAATAAATATATTGAATGATTGAATTGTTTTTTGAAATTGTTTTGTTATAATTTTTTAATAAAATAAATGATACAATGGTATGATTAATTTATGAAAGTTACAATAAATATATATATGAAATTTTTTGAGAACAAATATATAAGTGTAACGATTGACATAGGTAGTAATCACCAAGAAACACGAGGGGGTAATCATGGAGGTAAACATCTGGATAGATGATGATCCATTATATATGGAACATTGAATATAAATTGATGTTAATTTTTTATGTTTTTTTAGTATTCCTTTAATGATTTTAAAATCATGAAATATATATATGATTCATGTGAATTTTGATATTGATATTGATTATGTTATGAGTTAACTATGTAAGAAAAATTAAGTTTTTATGGATCTCTTAGGTGAGTTCCATTATTTTTCTATTAGATGAAAATAATTTTTTTCTTAATGACATAATATTTCATATAAAATAATGACTTTACATGATATATATATTTTTCTAAAATTTCATTGATTTATTAATTTTATAGATCATGTATGGGAATACATGTGAGTAATTTTTAGATATTCAACTATGAAATATTTTATTTCATGGTATAAGAATGAAGAAAACCACATTTTTCATTAGTAATGAACCATATAATATTTAAAGGAGGATTACTTTGTTAGTGTTTAGTTACAAGTCAAATATAAGAGTTTGGACTATCCATCCATGGAATGAATTAATATTTTTTCACCTTACTTTCTATTTATTGGGTCATAGTATTTTTTGTATTCCATCAAACTCTAGATTTGTTACTTTAATCTTCATTTAAAGTTGGATTTTTTTTTAATAAAAATTTTATTTCATATAGTTTTGATATTTTAATTTGAAAGTAAATCATTCCATGATTATTTTATTTTATCCCTCGGTACTAGTTTCTATGATTTTGATATTGTGGAGCGTGCTTTAGTTCATGTTGTGATCCTCAAATAAGGATTTAAAATGTGGGAATATATATTAGGGAATTAAAAAATTCTATAAGATTATAGTTTAAGTTTATTCTTGGAAAATATATGGTAGGAATTGAGATAGCTTAGTCATGATTCAAAATTTACCTATAAAAATAAACAAACTTCTTTATAAAAAATACGAACTTCCAAGGAGTTCAAGTCTGACTCGAGGTGATGGGATTCATGGATCTTTTTCATTTTGAATTTCAATTTTGGGATAGGTTTTTTGTGTATCATGATTTTTAATTTTGAAATCTTGGTGGTTCTTTGGTATAAATCTCATTTAATGTTAATTTCCCACTTAAACAAAAATTGGATTTAGAAAAATAACAAAAAAAATATGATTTGGAATCAAGGGGTTCAAGTATAACAAGATATTGTAGAATCATTCATCAGATATTTTGTTACTATTCTAAGTGGGTGTCTAAAACTATGATGTGTTGGGAATATAATTTTATTAACACATCATGGTATACATGGATGTAAATGAAATTAAATGAAAATAGATATTTTAAAGAAGTTCATTGCACGTGCATAGATTCTGAAATTATTTCATTAGTGAATTGTTGTTTTGAAAATGTTTTTATTGAATAATTATTTTAAAATTGGTTTTAAAATGTATTGAAAATGATTAAATTTTATGTATTTCAGTATTATTTTATGAAAAAAACTGGACATGGAAGAGGAAAGACTAGAATAAAGAAAATAGATCCATATAGATATAGATTGGAATCTAGATGTTATGATGAGACAAATGAAAAGTTTTCTTAAAATTTTGTGATTAGGTGTGATGATTATCAATGTAATAATATTTTGTGTTTTTTTTAATTAATGAGTGTATTTTTGTACAATATAAATTCTTCTAAGAAGATACCCTATTCAATAAAAAAGGGGTTGGGAATATGAGGTATGATGTGAAACCCCTGTTTTGAGGTATATCCTTATTTAACTTCAGTTATTTCATGTATAGAGTCCTTGAGTTGAATTGATGGTGGTGTTTAGAGAGGAACATATCTCAAAAGCGTGAACCTATAAATATAATCCATTTAATGGTGTGAGTGGTTATTCACAATGTTAATGGTTTCTAGGTATATTTGATGAATTTAATTCAGGGGGAGAATTAGTTTATGGGAAGTTTCATTGGGATTCAACCTGAGGTCATTCATGACATGAAATGTTATTTACAGTGTGAATGAGTTTGAAGGATTTTAAATTAAGGGGAATCTAATTTTAGGATTTTTATCTTCATTAATATTCATGGTGTGACTCATATGTAAAACCATGAATGAAGTCAGTTCCATTAATCTTAGTGCCCTTTTAGTCTCATTTTCTTTCTACTCATTCCCCCAGAACCCAGTTCTCTTCTAGGTGATATTTGGGTGATCTCAAACTTCCATAATCCATATTCAATGAATCTCTGAGATTTTGACCTTGTAAGTGAATTTTAATGGATTTTTTCTTCCCTTATAATCTAGATCCACTAGTTTCCATTGAAAAAAAACTCAAGACCAAGTTTTTATAGCTAGATATGTGCGATTGAAGAAGTTTTTAATGAGCCTTTTTGTGATTAATTAAATAAATAGAAGGAATATCCAAGACCCAGGATATTATGTAGTGATTTATCATTTCAAACATACTTAGGTTAGGTGGATTCTCTATCTATCCAGTTTATCTAGAATTAGAAAATCCTTAGATTTTATAAATTAATTTTTTGGTTTTCAAATAACTATCTTGATTATTATTTATTAGAAAATTATTTGGTTCTTAGTTTTAAATGATTCTTTTGATATTAAATTTACAGTTAGTGTTTTAAATGAAATAACTAGTGAATCCTTGCTAAAAACCCCTTCTTGTAGATGGTTTTAAATTGTGAAACCAATTTTTTTGCAAAGTGTTTTTATATAAAATTTTGAAAAATATTTTTTTTGGAAATAATGGTGCTAATTATAATTTCAATGTTTCATGAAATTTGTGATGGTTGTTTGTTAAAAATGGGAATTCAAAATGATAAATTGGAATATAGGTTTAGTATGTGTTTATTATCATTATACATATAATTTTTCGTACGAACTTGGAGTTTGGTGTTAGAAAAACTTTACAAAGGGATATATTACCAACTGATAACTTAATGAAGGATGAATACCCACATATAAGAATATGTATTTTCATTCACTATTCATTAATGTGTGTGTGTGTGGGGGGGATAATAGAAACTTATATTTATAAGTGGTTTGAAATGATTTTTTTTATATACTTAGGGAAACTTTTAATTTTGATTAATTGTTTTCTAACCACTTACTCATGTTTTATATAACTGATAAGTTAACTTGTTCTTGGTCTTAGTGGCATGTGTGAGAAGACTTGGGGGTTTACTAATGGGTATAATTACTCACACCTTGTATGTTCATTATTGTGAGTTTCTAGATGCTATTTTTTATGATATAGGAAAGGGGGAGATTTCATATTTCTATAGTAAATATTCTTGAGGTTGAATTTATGGATAACTATAGTTGGAGCTCTGGAGTTGGTCAGGTCTTAGAGTGTGGAGCACTTCCACCTTGTTTTATGAGTCTTGTTTTATTGTTGGATTCAGAGTTGTTCTATTTTTTTTATTTTACCAATTTCTCAGTAGTTATATTTTGATTCATAATTTTTAATTTTTCATATAGTAATGGTTTATTTTATAACTTTTTGTCATGATAGGTTTTGTGTGTTTAAAAGGAAAATATCCCCACAATGATTTAGTAATACCTTTGAATTTATTTATATTATTTGGTGTTCAAGGGATGTAATATAAGGTTATTGGTACCATGTCTCTTTCCAATCTAATGTTTTGGACATTTTTGTTAAAAATGGAATCAGTTTGTTTCAGTCAATTTTTTAGGATGGTAATAAGAAGAAAAGACATGTATGGAATTGAAATTTATACTATAAAAATACATAACTAACCCCTTTATTTTTAACTTCATGTTTCTGGGGTGTTCTATGTATAAAAAGTGTTCTAAAACACTTATAGGTATGCTACCTCATCTTCATCATGGCTTTAGCCGATGAGTGTTTGGTATCATGCATTACAAGGCTTCCCGCTATGACTACATTATTAAATTATTATTTAATTTTGGTACTATTGTATTATGATTATCATTGTTTTTATATAATATATGTTATAACATTGAATAAATAAGTTTTAAAATAATTAATTGAAAATTGTTTCTAAAGTTATATAAATAAAATTACCCCAATGAGGAGAATGAGAAACAAGTAAGAGGGTGAAACAAAGAATGTGGTTCCACCTGAACCACATGTAAAGAAACAACTAGTTTAGATCATTGTGAATTACTTTTGGGCTATAAAAAACGGACCTATGGTGGAGGAAACTCATTGCTTCAATCACTCCTTATAATTATAGAAAAAAATCCACTAGAATTTCATGGTGATTCAAGATTAGGGAAGAAAAATGATGGCTTGGGTGAAAAAAGAAGATATTTGACTTCCTTGAAACTCCATTTTAGATGATGGTGAAGCTAGTGGTGTACATTCTTAAACACTTAGAACTATAATGGTGGGATTTAATAACTCAAGAGAAACTAGACTAGATTCTTACATGGGATGGGTTTGGGGAGTGGTTTAACTATATATTTTTTATCTACACACCTTATAACGAATGAAATAATTTAACATCTTCTAAATGAAACAAGGAAGTAAATATATAATGGAGTATTTTCCTTAGTTCATGCACTTGGTTCTCTTTTCATCGGAGGTTGCTGCTAGAGAAAATATAAAGGAATGAATATTTGATAAAGATTTACGACATGATATTTTCTATAAATTGGTTATTTTACATATTAAATACTATATAGAGATGGCTAATAAGTCACTGGTTAGAGAGATAAATCTTTTAGGTAATCCTAGTGGAGGGTAAACTTTCATACATCCAAATGTAGGAAGAAATTATAGTACATGGAATTAGTGAAAAAAGGAGATGTATTCGTAGGGAATCAAGTCATCAGAGAATTAGTCCATGAGATTTGTCTCTTATCCACTATGTCATTGTAATGTACCCGTTTTATTTTATTGTATCTGTCTTAAATATATAAATAAGGACTATACTGCACCACAATGTGATTATCACAATTGTGGAAAAAATAAAATCTCAATAAATATTTATTCATACCTCAAAAGTCAAAAATATAAGATGTATTAAACTAATATCATTCATCCCATGATTAATCGGCATGATCTTGTCATTATAGTTCTCTCCCTTAGAATTGGGTGAACCAAGATGACTCTAAGAACACATAAAATATCCAAAAAATACCATAGAATGGGAGAAAAGGCTATTCTATAGAATCTAGTTGACATTATATAGAGCCAAGCATTCTATTTCAACTGAGAAATCAGGTCCCTAAATGGTGCGAGGTTCCATTATTATAAAATATACCCTTACTAATGTCTTGTTTGATACTAGTTTATCACATTATTTTCCTTATTCTTGTTTATTAAAACAACTTTTCTTTGTACATGTAAATGACACTTCATGTGATGAGAATAAAGACACCTCTTGGTTAGTGGGAATAAAGAGGATTCAAGTACCCAATTTGTACCATTAACATTAATATAATACTATTTCTTAGGGAGTTTACTCTCTTAGAGATAGAAATTTCCAATTTAATCATCGGAAAGGATTGGTTAGTAGAATTTAAATCTCATATTGATTTTTATGATTGAAAAGTAACTTTAAAATCTATGGACGGATCTAGGCCTTTATTCCAAGAGGACTGTTATGTGAATGTTGGCAGAGTAGAACCTTTAGTGGTTATAGATGAAACCTTTTCTAATAAGTTGGAAGTACTAACTTTGGGTGCTATAGATGAAAATATAAATATGAATCTTCTTAAGAATGTTTATTGATAACCAAATGTATTTCTGAATAAAATATATGGGCTACCCATTGAACATGAAATAAAATTCCCTATCAATATACTCCTGGAAAAAATTCATATTTTGATTCCATAATATAAAATGGATTCAACATAATTATGAGAATTAATGTTCAAACTAGATGAATTGGAGAGAAAGGGATTCATTAGAACAATCACATCACTTTAGGATGTTTTTTGTTATATTAGTAAAAAAGGGAAATAGTTTATTTTCATTGTATATCAACTATTATAAATTGAATCGAGAAATGATCTATATTTGGTATTATCTTCCTCAAATTGATGATCTATTTCATCAATTGAATTGATACAAGTGGTTCTTTACAATTGAAATATTATCATTATATCATTATCTTAGAGTAAATAAAGAGGATATTCCGAAGACAACTTTCATACTTGATGCATCCATTATGAATACATTTTCATGCCCTTTATTTTGATGCATGCACCTACATTTTTCATGGACTTGATGAGCCATATCTTCCATAGGTATCTTAAATATTTTTGTGTGTGGTATTTTTGGATTAATTGTTTTTAAAATTTTGAAGTAGGAATGAATATGAGGAGCACTTAGAGACTGTATTAAGCACATTTAATGATCTCTAACTTTATGCTAAATTTTATAAGTGAAACATCTGGATACAAGAAGTTTTTTCCCCAAGCATGTCATTACCAAACAAGGATTATTAGTTAACTCTGGGAAAATAAAAGTATTCATTTCTTGGAAGCCATAGAAAAATGTATTTAAGATATGTATTTTTTGGATTATTACAGCAATGTTTCTATTTTTTTCAATATTTCACCATCAATGATTCTTCTATAATGATATTAAAGAGGAAGGGAATGTAATTAAAGTGGATTGAATATTGTCATAAATAATTTCAGGAGATTAAATATTTAAGCACCTATGCTCATATTTCCAGAACTAGTACAAGGCTATGTTGTCTATTATAATGAATTTTCATCAAGCCTTAGTTGTGTTCTTATACAGGTAAATCATTTTGTTGCATATGGATCTAGACAGTAGCTAAAACATGAAAATAACTATCTGAAACATGACCTTCAATTAAATATAGTGGTTAATGCCTTAAATACATGACCCCACTATCTATTTGGGGAAAATTTCATTGTAACAACCATATAATTTGGTTTAAAATAATAATATTATCAATATATTTCTTAACATATAACACTAAACTTTAATACAACTACAATATATTATAAAAATATTATATAAATGTGATCATTGTAGCCTATCCATTAAATTAGTTGTGTAAATAGGAATAAACACATTTTAAAAAATATATATAAAGTTTTTATATAATGAAAATTTATTGATTAATGTATAATAAATATGTACTAAATTTTCAGTAAAGATATTTTATACATTAAAAATATGTTTTCTTCAAAAAATGGTTTTTATTACATTTTGTGCACAAGTATTAATAAAACTTTATACCATTTTTATAAATTTTATTTTAATAAATTAAGATCAATTTTTAGATAAAAATTTCAATGTTATCTTTGGATGAATTTTGATATTTGTTTGAAAATATTTATTTTTAAGTGAATAGTAAAAAAACCAATTTTTTTAAAACCATCATTTCTTTTCATTAAATAAAATAAATTAAAAATGCCATTATTTATTTAATGTTTTATCAAAGTAAAATATTTATTATTTGATTATAAATAATCAAATCAATTATGAATGAATATAATTATACTTTATTTTTTTATAAGTTTATTTTTTATCTTAAAAACACATTTTTATAAAGAAATGTTTTTATATGCTAAATGTGTTTTTTATCTTAATTAAGTATATAGAAAACTATTGATTAATGATATTAATAAAATTTATATAATTTATATTCAAATAAATATTTTAATATTAATCTAATGTTTTTTCAAGGTAAGGAATGATTATAAATTCAATTTTATCCTTAAAAATGATTTTATCTAAAAATGGTTTTCATTATGTATTGTTCACTTATTGTATGGAAAATTTAGTTAAATTATAGAAATTTAATCTTTTAAAATAGATAATATATTTCAAATCATAATAATTAATATAATTTAATAGGTTTAACTAAACTTTTGGACATAATTAATTGTAATAATAGTAAAATTTTGTTACCACAATTAATGTTCAAATGGGTTTATCGGGGGGGGGGGGGGAGGTGAAAGTAAAATATAACAGTTAAACTCACTTAATATTTTTCCTAAATCAAAATTTAAGGTCTATTTAGTCCCTATATCATCTTTTATTATAATATGAGTCATTTTGGATCCATTTTTCTTGAGTAATACAATAATATAATATAATATTTTGATAAATTCCAAGTGCATCCTCTTCCACAATAAATGAAAACCAACTATCCTCACTTCTACACAATTAATTAGCCTTATATGTCTTAATAGACCCAAAAAACCCATTCATAACATCCATCCCATCATCTCGTGATCCTGTTTTGATCAAAATAGAAACCATTTAATGCTTATGGTGTAATCCAACAAAGGTTGTCCAAAGAATATGTATAGATCTTAATCGAGTGTTTTAATTTTATTTCTTCTAATACTTAAATTTTTCTCTATCTATGATGGTATAATAACATAATTATCTAACATATATTAATAATTTTTTTATGGTTCAAACTTTATTCTTCTCCTTATCTGTTAAATGGGAAACAAAAGTATAGTTTCTGCATATGTGCATACAACCACCTCACGAAGCAAAATATTTCTTTTTTCATCACCACAATTGTAAAGACCTGGAAATTTCAAGGATTTTTTTTCTTAAATACTTTGGAATTTTACGAGTCTATGGTTTCTGACGACACTTGATTCTGAGGCCCATGTGATCAGAATCAATTTTTGAAGTTTTTTTCGGGTACGTTTAGTAAACATACGTGCGAGTTTTTATATCTTTTGAACTGGTGCACAGAATTCAAATCCGAGGACACCGATGAACTCGCATCGCCGGTATTCCCTTAAGGGGACCTTTACCATAGTTACGTTTTATGTGGGATGAGAGTTAGTATTTGGGGATTCAGAATGAAATAAATAAAATTTGTGGAACACAATTTTATTTATGGAAGTTGGTTATTTCATCCCAAGGGGAGTTAGAGGTGGGGCCCAAACCCACATAACATCCCATGAGAAGATATTTGTGAGGTGGGGCCCACATGATCCTAACCTTTTCATCTTCCCTTAACCCCCCTTTAACTCCACCCTTCATTAAAGTGGAACCTCTTCACCTCCCAAGCATTTATGAGCCCACCACCTCTCTTAATTTGTGCCAACCCAAATATTTAATGTACTTGAATTAACTTGGGTGTAAATAATTCTTTTTTTAAATTATTTTAAATTGGTTGGAAAATATTTTAAAATTGGGGAAGGTCTTATTTTAATATTTTCTTGGAAAATATTTTGGGAGAGCTCTTGAGAATTTGAAGGAGTTCCTATCTTCAATGAAAAACACCGTCCTTCCAACGAAGAACCGCTGAAGAACGACGATCACTTCTTTCGATATTCAGCCAAGAAAAAGGAGAAGGAGCCACTCGCATGGAATACCGACGAGCGCCATCCTCCGATCCTTCTTCCCCGATGTCAATGAGTTTATGCCGTCTCCCCACGACGCCGTCTTCCATGACGATTGACTACCGCAAATCCTATTTTGAGGTAGGGGAATTGTATAATTTTAGTTTGATAAAATTATACACTTATCGTTGTTGAATGCGAATGGTTGTTTATGGCCAATTATTACTACCTAGAGAAGAGGGCATGGTCAGAACACACACGACCTGATGACCCTCTGTAGTATCTTTTATTTGTGATGGAGATCATCTTGCGAAGGTGGCGACGAACGAAGGCGGCGGCCGCGCGCCGGCCGCATGCGGAAGAATCGGGGCCCGCAACCGTGGGCCGCTTGGCTGAAGAAGAACTGACCAACTAAAGACGGCCGGGCCGAAGGAAGACCGTGGATCCACAAGGGGTGCCTCCGGTTCGGGAAAGCCCCCCCCCCTCCGACCACTCGGCCAGCCAGCCAAGCCGCGACCAGTTGGGCCGCGTCGTGCCCGGCCATGCCGAGCTGGGCAGGGCCGCTCCCCGCCAGGCCAGGCCATGGCCCAAAGGCCGGGACGTGCGATTCACCTGGCTGGTTCGATCCTCTTCCAGTTCGGACCCGCCAAAACCGGATCGACCCGACCCGCCAACCCACTGGGCTTAACGGGCCGAGCCCATTTTCACTTAAACATGAATAACTATAAGACCATGCGTCCGATCGATGCGCCGTCTGCGACACTGAGACCCTCGTGACGTGGAAGTCCTTTTTCAATACTCTAAGTGAGTTTTGGACAACTTTGAAAAATGGCCAAGTTTGGAATGAGCGTATTTCTAACCGGGCCCCTAGAGAAAAAATGATAATAACTCTCAAACCGGGCGTCCAATTGACGCGCTTTCTGTCGCGTTGGGTTCCTTTTGAAGAGACAAAACTTTAGGATACATCAACTCTGGAATTTGGGATACATCAACTCTGGACTTCGTGACAATTGATGTATTGACCCCTTTTCTCGAGGAGCGGACCCTCCCAGAATCGATCACGCTGTGTGCGGGAACCCTAGAGCTGGATGCGACTGCAACGACTATCGTACATGAATCCTCCATGGGTTTGGAGATGATGAATACCTTACTAGAATCCTCCTTGGGTTCGACGATGATTGTTACTATTCTTGTATCCTACGTGGGTCCGACAGTTTGACTTCTGTTCTAGTATCTTACGTGGGTCCGACAGAGTAACTGGTTTAGTATCCTACGTGGGTCCGAGAGCTTAGCTGGTCTTGTATCCTATGTGGGTCCGACATCTTTGATGAATCAGTTACTACATCTGATCATCTTTATCACTTTACGAAAGATGTATACCTGTGTGAGCTGAGTCTTGACTTTCAATCATTGTGATTGATTTCTTTCCTGTGTGGACTGGGTTGTGCTTTGGCTCGAGAGTTGGAGTCGAACTGGAATTGATGACTTAGGTATATGTATGGGTATATACCTAAGTAGAGTTGGTTGAAACTTTGTGATTGTATCTTTCCTTTTGTGGTTTATCCTATGTGGATTCTGGGAGACCTTCAGGGGTCTCGGGGTCCCTACTGAGTATCGTATACTCACCCCTGCACGGGCTATGCCCACACTACGTTGTGTTGGATGAAGATGACGGACAACACTGATCGTGGTGGAGACCTGTTGAGCTGGAAGGTACCCGGAGGTGGACCACTTGGCGAGATGTACACAGAGCGGACAGACGGATCCGAGGTGCTGAGGAGACCATCTATACCCACCCTTCAGGTGGGATTCCCAGAGGAAAACTTAGTGGTTGTTGATTTACTTTACTGCAGTTGTACTAGCTTTTCAATTTTACAGTACTATTCAGTTGGGTCTATATTATGGCCCATTTACCTTTCAGCACTTAATTTTGTATTCAGTATCACTTTGTGCTTACTTCTATTGCGTACTCTATTGTGTTGATTTCTAATATAAAGGCAATGCCTTCCATTTTATTAGGATTTATGCCTTTGGTGCTAGTCGCCTGCCCCTGACATATGGAAGGCGGACTTGGGTAGTCACAACATGGGCCCCAAAGACGGGTCGTGACAAATTGGTATCAAAAGAGTCGGTTCTACCACAGAACTCAAGACTCTAATCATTCCTTTCTGTGAAGTAATAGTGTTAAGAGTATTGAGTGTGGTTTTTAGTCCAGGGAGTCTAGTGTTGGTGCGGCGGCCGACATATCCATACACCAGGACCCTGACCCCTGATTTCAGACTCAGTTCATGAAAACAATGATTGCATGTGTGTTTAAAAAGTTTTCTTTGTGATTAATTTATGTCAGCTCACCAGGTATACTGTTTTTACTGTGGCACACCTGTTTCTTTTCAGGATGGCCCCACAAAGGCAGCCAGCTAGGGTTCCGAGTCGCATACAATATGGAAGCCCACCGAGCGACGAGGCCTCGATGTAGGGCCTCATCACAGCAGAGGCACCAGTGGTACCACTACCCACTGAGCGACCGATACTACCAGCCCCAGCAGCAGAGAGTGCACGTTTCCTGAGTGCACTGCACGAGTTTCAGCGATAGAGGCCGCCTAGGTTCCGTAGAGAGACAGACCCTCAGGCAGCTGAGGATTGGATGAAGGATATCGTCAGAGTCTTAAGATTGGTAGGGACACCATCTGACCTTATGGTGATCCTTTCCGTGAGTCTCCTACACACAACAGCAGGTAGATGTTGGATCTTGATCTTCCAAGTGCATGAAAAGGAATCTCTACTTTGGATAAACTATGAGAGTCTCTTCCACTCGGAGTTTGTTCCAGCCACCCTTTGTGCGGTGCGGATTCAGAAGTTACTTCACCTGCAGAAGGGAATCATTACAATAGCTCAGTACTCAGTGAGGTTTACTGAACTCTCGTGCTACTCCACGGACATGGTACGAGACCCATTCTTCAGGGCCTGAACCTTTGAGTAGGGACTGAGGCACGAGATCAGGGCTTCGATGATCTCCCTCAGCATTCTGACACAGGTGGGAGTGCTGGAGCAATCCCTTCTTGTGGAGAGCTTTCTCACTGAGCCGACACCAGCAGTGAGACCCACTGCAGGGAGACATGTAGCAGAGTCTTCTACAGCCGGTAGTAGAAAGATGTTGCAGAGGTCCAAGTAGACCAGGACATCAGGTGAGTGACCTCAGGATACAATTTTGGTTTTGTAGGGAACTTGAAACAGATCTAGCTATACGAGGAGCAGGAAGTGCTATGCATGCGGCGGGCAGGGTCACATGGATCGAGACTCCCCAAGCCACCATGAAAATGAGTAGAAAAAAGTGGAGGGACCACCCAGGGAGAGGCATAGGTTCGACTGTGGTGGTCTGGAGGGAGCAGGCGGATGAGGCATAGGAGATGGACGAGCAGTGGGTGGTGGATGACATTTCGAGGCTCTACCACCACCACCACTAGGAGGACCACCTCAACCACAGGGAGCTGGCAGACAGGGGAAGGCTCAGCTCCAGGCATTCGAGGCCTATGACCATGGCACACCTGAGATGATTCGAGGTACTATTTGTGTCTACTCCACCCTTTCTGTAGTACTTGTAGAAATAGGTGCGAGTCATTATTTTATTATCGCTTCCCTTGTTCGGAGCTCGAAGATTCCAATGGAGCTATTGGCACGATCCTTACGGCTAGAGACTCATACAGGAGTAGACTCGATGATCACACACTGGTTCCCACAGTGTGAGCTTACTCTAGGAGGCGAGAGCTTCGGCTGTGATCTTCTTGTAGCGGTGTCGAGGACTTACGATGTCATCTTGGGTATGGACTAGTTGTCTACAGTCCATACTTAGATCGAGTGCATTAGGCACAATGTGCGGTGTATCTGCGCGGATGGGAGCAGGTTCACCTTCACCGGTGAGAAGGGATCCTTTGCAGCACAGGATAGACTTACGCAGAAGAGAGGGCAGTCGATCACACATCAGTTGTCTAGTTTCATCCTTGGAGTAGTTTATGTGCGGAGTATGAGTTTTCCTGTTGTGGTGGATCAGTATGCGAACGTTTTTCCTGACGATGTTCCAAGACTACCTCCTCGCAGAGAGGTAGACTTCTATATTGACCTATACCCTGGGACAACACCGATATCTACTCCAGTATATCATATGGCTCCCGCTAAGCTTCGTGAGCTGCGGGTACAGCTGGAGGACTTGCAGGGTAAGGGATTCATCCGACCCAGTGTTTCACCCTAGGCTTCTCCGATTTTGTTCGCCAAGAAGGAATATGGGAGCTTGCGACTATGTTTCAACTACCATTTCCTAAATCAGGTGACGGTGAATAATAAACACCCACTCCTAAGGATTGACGACCTTTTTGATTAGCTCAAGGGAGAATGATGGTTCTCAAAGATTGACCTCATGTCAGGATATCACCAGCTCAGAGTTTGAGACAAGGATGTGCAGAAGACGGCCTTCAGATGTCGGTATAGCCACTACGAGTTCTTGGTTATGCCCTTTGTAATAAACAACGATCAAACAGTGTTCATGAGTCTCATGAACATGATCTTCCAGCCTTACCTCGATCGTTTTGTCGTAGTCTTCATCGATGACATACTAATTTACTCGACTACTGAGGAGGAGCACGCCTACCACTTGCGGGTTGTACTGGATACACTCTGAGAGCACTAGATTTATGGTAATCCATCAAAGTGTTAGTTATGGATACGATAGGTACACTTCATGGGACACGTCATATCGGAGGCGGGAGTTGCAGTGGATCCATCAAAGATTGACACAGTGCTTGCTTGGGAGCCACCCAGGAGCGTGACAGATGTGCAGAGTTTCCTAGGTCAGGCTGGGTACTATCAGAGATTTGTGCTAGACTTCTCTGGAGTTACAGCATCACTTTCAGCCTTAATGAAGAAGTGGAAACCCTTCGTGTGGTTAGATAGATGTCAGCAGAGCTTTTAGGAGATGAGGTAGAGGTTGAACAATGCACCCATCTTGAGGTTTCCAGAGGAGGGAGTTGGGTATGTAGTTTACTGCGACACATCAGGGACTAGACTCGAGTGTGTCCTAATGTAGGATTGAGTAGTGATCATGTATGGTTCATGACCGTTGAGACAACACGAGAAAAACTACGCTACTCATGACCTGAAGTTAGCAGCAGTGGTCTTTACCTTGAAGATGTGGCGACACTATCTGATGGTCGAGCTCTTTAAAATCTACTCTGACCACCAGAGTCTCAGGTATATCTTCTCGCAGAAGGACCTGAACCTGAGATAGTGGTGATGGCTCGAGTTCCTCCAAGACTATGACTTTGAGATAGTCTATACTCCTGGGAAGGGGAACGTTATAGTTGATGCTCTCAGTAGGAGATCGGTCATTCAACTACGAAGAGAGGCGACATAGTAGCTAGCCATGTTGTAGATATACTTTTGGATAGAGATGGAGCAGCCTTTCTACAGTCTCTCACAGTCACTCCTCCACTCCTTCAGCAAGTCAGAGAGGCACAACGTGGGGACATTGACTGTGAGACGCGACATGCTCAGATATCCACAGGGCAGACGCCTGATGAATTTTTTGAAGGAGGGAAGCACATCATCCTCTTCCGGTGATGTACTATGGTACCAGTTGCACTGCAGGAGGAAGTGCTAAGGGAGTTTCACACTTCCCCTCTAGTGGTACATCCAGGAGTGTCAAAGATGTACCAGGACCTCAGACGACAGAACTGGTGGCTGGGTATGAAGAAGTGTCTAGTAGAGTTTATTTCACGATGCCTCACTTGTTAGCAAGTGAAGGAGGATCACCAGGTACCAGTAGGCTTGGTACAACCCTCAGAGGTTCCAGAGTAGAAGTGGGATGGGATATCCATGGATTTTGTGAGGGGTCTCCCATGTACATCCAGAGGACATGGATCTATCTAGGTGATCATAGATCGACTCACCAAGTTGGCCCACTTCCTACCGATCAAAGAGCAGGGCTCAGTAGAGAGTTTGGGATGCTTATATATTCAGGAGATCGTACGACTTCACGGTGTGCCATCGACTATCATTTCCAATCGGGATGCTCGATTCACTTCCCAGCTTTGGAAGGGGTTACAGGAGGCCTTTGGGACACAACTTTTCTTGAACACTGCCTTCCATCCTCAGATGAATGGTCAGACTAATAGGACCATTCAGACTCTCAATGACTTTCTCTATGCATGTGTCTTAGGCTTTCGTCACAGCTGTGAGGACCACTTACCCTTGGTGGAGTTTGCATAAAACAAAAGTTACCACTCCACCATCGGGATATCCCCTTATGAGGCACTATATGGCCGAGCATGCAGATCATCCCTATGCTGGACTGACCCTGGGGAGTCAACACTTGTAGGACCAGAGATGGTTTAGGCTATGACGGAGAAGGTGAAGATCATCCAGGAGCGGATGAAGATCACACAAAGTAGACATAATTCCTATGCTGATAGGAGACAAAGACCACTGGAGTTCGAAGATGGAAACCACGTCTTCCTACAGGTCTCACCTCGACGAGGTCTACAGAGATTTGGCTAGGGAGGCAAGTTATCTCCACGTGTCATCAGACCTTTCTAGGTCCTCAGCAGAGTAGGCGAGGTGGCTTACCACCTGGACCTTCCACCTCAGTTGCATCAGGTTCATGATGTCTTCCATGTATCACAACTGAGGAGATATGTGCATGACCCATCCCACATCATCGATCACGGGGAGCTGGACATCGATGATGGCAAGACATTTACAGAGGTATCAATAGAGATCGAGGATCGACGGGAGCAGGTCCTACATGGATGGTCGATTCCTCTAGTGCACATTCCCTGGTAGCACGAGAACCTCTAGGAGAGAACTTAGGAGCGGGAGGCTCAGATGCGAGCTCAGTACCCCCATTTGTTTCCCTAGTGTGTGATGTAGCTTTATGGGGATGTAAATCCCTGAGGTGGGAGTAATGTAAAGACCCAGAAATTTCAAGGAATTTTTTTTCTTAAATACTTTGTAATTTTACGAGTCTGTGGTTTCTGACGATACTTGATTTTGAGGCCCAGTGTGCCCAAAATCAATTTTTGAAGTCTTTTTGGTTATGTTCAGTAAATGTACATGTGAGTTTTTCTATCTTTTGAACCGGTGCTCGGAATTGAAATCTGAGGACACCGATGAACTCGCATCACCGGTATTCTCTTAAGGGGACCTTTACCGCAGTTGCATTTTATGCGGTTTGAGAGTTAATATTCGGGGATTTAGAATGAAAAAAAATAAATTTTGTGGAACACAATTTTATTTAAGGAAGTTGGTTATTTCCTCCCAAGGGGAGTTAGAGGTGGGGCCCACACCCACATAACCTCCCATCAAAGGATATTTGTGATGTGGGGCCCACACGAGCCTAACCTTTTCATCTTCCCTTAACCCCCCTTTAAATACTCCCTTCATTAAGGGGGAAGCTCTTCACCTCTCAAGCATTTATGAGGCCACCTCCTCTTTTAATTTGTGCCAACCCAAATAGTTAATGTACTTGAATTAACTTGGGTGTAAATAATTATTTTTTTGAATTATTCTGAATTTGTTGGAAAATATTTTAAAATTGGGGAAGGTATTATTTTAGTATTTTCTTGGAAAATATTTTGGGAGAGCTCTTGAGAATTTGAAGGAGTTCCTCTCTTCAATGAAGAACACTGTCCTTCCAATGAAGAACCACCGAAGAACGATGATTACTTCCTTAGATATTCAACCAAGCCAAAGGAGAAGGAGCCACCCACAAGGAACACTGATGACTCGCCATCCTTGACTCCTTCTTCTCCGACGTCAACGAGTTGACGCCGTCTCCCCGCGATGTCGTCATCCGCGACGCCCAACTACCACAAATCGTATTTTGAGGTAAGGGAATTGTATAATTTTAGTTTGATAAAATTATATACTTATCGTTGTTGAATGCGAATGGTTGTTTATGGACAATTGTTACCACCAAATGTGGAGGGCGCGGGCCAAACGCACACGGCCCGAATAACCTTCATAGTATCTTTTATTTGCGATGGTGATCATCTTGGGAAGGTGGCGACGAACGAAGGCGGCGACCGCACGTCGACCACATGCTGAAGAATCGCGACCTGCAATCACGGGCCGCTCGGCCAAAGAAAAACCAGCATGGACGAAGGAAAACCACAACACCACAAGGGGCGCCGCGCTACGGAGGACCGTAGACCACGCTCCACGGGCCGATTTGGTGGCGAACCGGCCGACTCGTCGACCGACCGGGTGAAGGAGCCACGACACCCGAAGGTGCTACGCAGCAGGACCACGGCCCGCCCGAGCGGGCTGCTAGCACCAGGAAGACTATCTGGCTTCGGCCGGCTAGATTGGAGGGCGGTGCCGCCTGTTTGAGAAAGAAGGGGGCCACCCCCCTCAGACCGCTCGACCATCCGGCCGAGCCGCGGCCAGCCGGGACGCGCCCCGCCTGGCCGGGCCGCCCCGAGCGAGGTCAGGCCGCCCCGAGCTGAGTCGGGCCGCATCCCACCGGGCCGGGTTGGGCCGGGCCCCTCGGGCCAGGCTGCATGATTCACCGGGCTGGTCTGACCCTCTTCTAGGTCAGACCCGCCAATACTGGATCGACCCGACCCGCCAGCCCACTGGGCTTAACGGGTCGGGCCCATTTTCACTTAAACATGAATAACTTTAAGACCGCGGGTCCGATCGACGCGCCGTATGCGGAACTAGGACCCTCACTAAGTGTCGGTACTTTTTTGTTACTATAAGTGAGTTTTGGAAAACTTTGGAAAATGGCTGCATTTCAAATGAGCGTATTTCTAACCAGGCCCCCGGAGCAAAAATGCTAATAACTCTCAACCGGGCATCCGATTGACGCACCATCTGTCATGTTGGCTTCCTTTTGATGAGATGTAACTTTGGGATACATCAAATATAGACTTCGTGATAGTTGATTTATCGACCCCTTTTCTCGAGGAGCGGACCCTCCCAAAATCGATCGTGCTGTGTGCGGGAACCCTAGAGCTGGCTGTGACTGCAACGACTACCGTACTAGAATACTCCGTGGGTTTGGTGATGACGACTACCATACTGGAATCCTCTGTGGGTTCGATGAAGATGGTTAATGTTCTTGTATCCTACATGGGTCCGATAGTTTGACTTCTGTTCTAGTATCCTACGTGGGTCCGACAGAGTAGCTGGTTTAGTATCCTATTTGGGTCTGACAGCTTAGCTGGTCTAGTATCCTACGTGGGTCTGGTGGCTTAGATGAATCAGGGACTATATCTGATCATCTTTATCACTTTACGAAAGATGTATACCTGTGTGAGATGAGTCTTTAATTTCAATCAGTGTGATTGACTTCTTTCCTGTGTGGACTGGGTTGTGCTTGGATTCGAGAGTTGGAGCCGAACTGGAATTGATGACTTAGGTATATGTATGGGCATATACCTAAGTAAAGTTGGTTGATACTTCGTGACTGTATCTTTACTTTTATGGTTTATCCTATGTGGATTATGGGAGGCCTTCAGGGGTCTCAGGGTCCCTACTGGGTATCGTATACTCACCCCTGCACGGGCTATGCCCACACTACATTGTGTTGGATGTAGACGATGGACAACACTGATCGTGGTGGAGACCTGTTGAGTTGGACGGTACCTAGAGGTGGACCACTTAGCGATATATACACGGAGTAGACAGACGGATCTGAGGTGATGAGGAGACCATCTGTACCCACCCTTCAGGTGGGATTTCCGGAGGACGACTCGGTGGTTGCTGATTTAATTTACTACAGTTGTACTAGATTTTCAGTTTTACAGTACTATTCAGTTGGGTTTGTATTCTAGCGCATTTACCTTTCATCACTTACTTTTGTAATCAGTATCACTTTGTTCTTAATTCTGTTGCATACTCTGTTGTGTTGATTACTAATATAAAGGCAATGCCTTCCCTTTTATTGGGATTTACACCGTCGGTGCTAGTCGCCAGCCCCTGGCCTATGGAAGGAGGGTTTGGGGTAGTCACGACACGGGCCTCGAAGACGGGTCGTGGCAACCATTAATGGATGATTATGATGTTTATATATGATATTTATTAGATAATTATGATTATTTAAAAATAATATATCATTTACCTTATTACCCTTTCACCCATTAGAAATGATAATATCACTCATGTGACGTGTGGACTACCACCTTAGTGAGGCGGCGCGATTCATTTTTCATGTATACAATTATAGAATGTTTATAAATATGTATATAATAAATATATATATATTATATTTATATAATTATTTAAATTATTGATTTTATGTAAACGTGATCAATATGAAATGACTCAAACCATCGAACCAAAACACACATGAAAAGTGAAACAGTTAACACTCAAAAATAATGATTTTAATAAGGAATTATTAATAAACAAATGTTTAAAATTATAAGTGTTTTATATATGATATTATAATTAATTATATGGTTCTAGTATAGAATTATAATAAATTTAAATTTAATTCATAGGAGGTTAAAATAACTTATAAAGCAAGTCAAACCTGAGGTAAGAGTTTCTAATGCCAATTTTGTTTATATATGACATATACTATATTCAACACTAGTTTCCTTCTTATGGTGATTATACTACCAATTTAATTTGATATAAATTTAATCCATTTATATTAATAGTATTTAATGCTTTTTTAACTTATTTCTTTCATTAGGGGTTTGATTCAAAAGTTACCAAAGCGGTAAGAGTTTGTTTCCCAATCTCATTCTTATTCAAGATTATTTGTGTTTATGTTTTTTTGGAGGAATTATATGATATTTATATTTTAAACACAATATATTTTGTTCTATTATAGTTATTTATAGTGTTTTCAAGTATTATTTCCATTTTTAGCTTATTTGGATCCCAAAAAGACTAAAATAATGTTTTTAAGGGAAAATGAATTTTTTTCAATTTGGTTGGGAATATTTTACTTTGATTTCCATATTTTATATAAAATTTTATCAATAATGTTTTCAGTATTCTAAAATGATTTATCAAATTCATTTTTTACTTATTTAAATTTCTATATATTTTGTAAAGGAAATATTCCTGTCATTTTCTTAACTAGGTACATTTTACCAAATTTGGGAATTAAATATTTGCTTTAACAATTAATGCATGAATGAATTTTACCACCAAAGTGATTGTTTTTTGATTTAAATGTTCCTTTAAGAGTTTCCATGTTTTTTCAAAGTAAATGACTTTCCTATTATTCTAGAAATTTTTAGATTTTAATATAAGTGATTTCAAAATGAAAAAATTATTTTCCTAACAAAATCTTCTATTGATATTTTTAATGTCATTTCATCTATGTCAGTATACTTTGATGAATATTATGATTTACTGGATATATAATCTATTGATTCTATCCACCATATTACTCTTTATGGCTTATGATCAGGTTATTTTTATTGATTGAAGAAAACATTAACGTTTCCTATAAAAGTATTTCAATATAATTATATATATTGATTATGTATTAAATTTTTATTAGGAACTTTCACATTATTAATGAATTGGACTTATTAAGAGGAGATAATGACCTCTAATAGTCCCTTGATGCATTGGTAGGTCTAATGATACAGACTTTCCTATGTTTTTGGTGTATTCCTACTCAATTATTTATGATCTATTTGCACAAGGCCTTGATGGTAAGTTTATAATTTACTTTAAAAAAGCCTTAATGGTATGATTATGATTTCTAGTGTTATTCATTCCATCATCATGAAATCACTTATTATTATCCATGTGATTATTTATGTTATTATTTGATCAATGAATATATTCCAATTTTTATGATATTATTTATATGGAATTTTCTATTATTGTATATTTTTTCCATATTATTCAAGATTTATTTATCCTAAGATAAAATATATGGTATTCATTACCTTATTAAACATATCAAATAAGCCTTTATTTTTTCCCTTTTCCCTAGATACCAAGAAGGGATCTATAAATTATTTCAAGGAGTTACTAGAATAAATAATAAATTTATCACTATAATTTTTAAGTTGTATTACATTTTTTAGATGTAGTATAGGAATCATGTATGTATCTAGTCATCCAAGACAAATAAAATATTTGTGTAACATCTTGGATTTGGATTCCACTTAACAGTGCCCTGAGCCTAGTTGACCACATGGAGTCAAGTGATCCTCCCCAAATTCAAATGGTTTACAAATAGAAGTAAGGGCCTTGGGTGTGTCAATGGGGATTTTTTCCCTCATCACCAAATTATATCACAGTGGAATAGAAATAAAAGAACAATAGAAGAAGTAGATAGAACAACCAAACAACTGATACATAAAAATAACATGAATATATACATATATAACAATGAAGAAGTTTCTCAGAAACAAAATGATGATACACGTCACACTTCCAATAAAGCATCCAAAATAAGTACACAATAGTACAATACAATACAAGTATCCAAAATACCAAAAATACCAAAAGTGTTATCTCCAAATAGCATCGTGAGCCTCTTCTTGGTCCCATGATCCCCTGATCCTAATCGTTGATCAAAATCAACCCTTGAACTATGGGAGCTTTACCCTACCTCTACTTGCATCCAAATATTCTATTCGGGTACCCAAATGAGCCTTGAACAGGGTGTAAAATACAATCCTAGTAGGAAACCAACCAATGATCGTGATAATTCCAGGCTATGCAATATCACAAGATAAACATTGTACATGTAATCAGGTATATAATAATACTGTGTAAAGATGACCATGGCATGTAACTACTGAAAATTTAATACTAAAATATCCTCTCAAGTATCCCTTCAAAATATGGTCAATCTCTTATACAAGGAAGTAACATACAATCCACAAATAACCATCACGACCTTTCCATTCATCCAAACATGTCATGTCAACTATGACCTATCCATACATCCTGAAGTTTCAAAAAACCATGACCTTTCCATATAACCAAAAATATCACATAAACCATGGTCATCCCATATAATCCAAGTGTCAGACCACAAAGGGATAAATCCAAGGTTTTGAGGACCAATGCATCCTTATTGAGTCCTAGGATCATCTCGATGGAAACTCAGTTAGGAACTAGATGGATTCCTAGGAGCCTATCATGCCGAACATGTCCTACGTGAGTCTGAGCAAGCTGTAACCAAGGGGTAGAAAAGACCAAGGCATCTCATAGGATCAATACCCAAGGAGAAAACTATATCCAAGGCATCCACTACCATCTCAAGATCTAAGTAAAAATATCCAAGGAATCTAAAGAATCATTCCTCATTTCATACCATTAATCATTCTATACCATATGAGTATACCCACTCACATAACCATTTCACATTCAAATCATCTCTTAATAATACCCACTCACACATTTTTCCAATAAAGAATTCATGAAATCAAAAACATTATATAAGTATACCCACTCATTTTACCAATTCCTTTTAATCCATTTAAAAAATTCAAGCATGGAATAACAAAATATCATAATCCAAGGAGGTAGAACATCTCTTAAACCAGAAATTCAATTACATTTGATTATAATTGGGTTTCCTACATCTAAGAAATAATAAGAACTCTCCACTTTTGTGGTTCAACCAAGGAACAATAAAGCGATTTCAATAAGCACACCCCATGGGTAGACATGGATTGAACAACAACTACCAATGTATCACAACAGATCTTAAGTGAATCCCTAATAGGTTCAGTTACTTCTAATTAAATTAACATGTTCAATTTTTTAGGTCATGCCGAAAAGTCACTAGGTGGCAGAATGGAAGGTAGCCTAATAAAGCACCAAAACTCAAGGAAAATTTATATACCACCTACCTTAGCTCATTAGTAGAGTGATCATCTAGTATCAACTCCAGAATTGAATCAGATCAGGAGAAAAATGAAGAACAAACAAAGAACCTGAAGTTATGTAACATTAGATTTCACTTAAATAACATATTCAATATAAATAATAATTAATAACTGCTAAAAAGGAATCTATTTCTCATCGATGTAGATCTAATTAGATGTTCCACACATGAACTAGATACCAAACGAAGAAATAGGATTGAATATAAAATAATCACCAAACTATGCTCTCAAATTGTAAGGGTTTTTTACATAGAATGATAAACCAATTCACATTTATAAAAGATTTTAATTTAATTTAAAATTATTAAATTTTTAAAAATTTAAAGGGGTGTATGGTTTAGGTGCACGTTTTATCAAACAATGTTCCAACCGTGCACAATTAGCTATAGGAAAAGGGCACCCAAATAGTTACTATACACGATTTGACTAACCGTGTAGAAACTATGAAAAAAAATCAATCAAAATTATAGAGGTTGCTGCACAGCTGTGCAACCCAATTTGGATAGTTTGACTAAAATTGTGTGTCTTGTAGATCCCCTCTATATAGCCTTGCATGGTTTGATCAAACTATGTGGTCTTCCCTGCATGGTTTAAACTAAATGCGTGCCAGGCTATTTTAACCCCAAAACATGGGTTTCGGGCTCCGATCATGCCCTAGACACCCCCGATACCTCCATGAACTCAATGGGAATTAACATTAGGTTATATTTAAACATTTAATATGAATAAGAAGAGATCCATACATCATATGAAAAACAATATTCTTAAAATATTTCCCCCTTAAAGTAATTCTTACCTAAAGTTCCCTATCAATGGTGGTCCAGATTCTTCTGAGAATAACTATGACCACTAAGAACGTATGTCAACCTGCCACTCCCAAGTCTCATCCTATAAATGGATATGATTCCATCACAATCATACTTTAGGAAATAGCTATCCTCCAAGAACCTTCATGCTCTTATCAACAATACAAATCGAAATCTCTTAAAAGGACTCATCGACCAGTAACTCAACCTCCTCAGGATAAAAACTATATCATGGGTCTGAATGATAGCGAAAAAGCTGAGATACATGGAGGATTCCATGCATGGATCAGTACATATGAGATAACTGCAAATGATCATCTACCAACCTGACTCCCTCCAGAATCTTGAATGACCTGACATATCACAGTAAAAGCTTACCCGGTCTCCTCATTCCCTTATATCCCATCCTCAATGAAACACATAAGAAAACCAAATCCCTATGCTTAAACACTAGAGGTCATTGATGGTGATAAACATAATTTATTACCAATACTGCACAATACCCAATCTCCATTGAATCAACCAAACCTACTCCTAAGTCTCCTACACAAAACGTTGTCCATTAAAGCTGCCTCACCTACGTCCAACCAGTATAAGGGAGATCGACCTAGCCTACCATACAAAGCCTCATAAGGTTCCATTTGTATAGTCTTCTAATAGCTATTTTGTATACGAACTCGGATAGGGGAATATACTTTTCCTAAGATCCCCCAAAATCCAGGAAACATGATTGCAACATGTCCTCAAGCACTTGTATCACACAATTTGACTGTCTATTAGTTTGATGGTGGTATTCCATGCTCAGAAGAACCTATGTACCCCTCAACCTTTGAAAAATATTCTAGAAATGATACATAATGTGGATGTACCTATCTGAAATTATAATTTGTGGGACCTTGTGAAGTCTTACTCTCTCAAAGATATACAAACTTCCAAGATCATCAATACTAAAGGTATCCTTGATCGGGAGGAAATGTGAAACCTTTGTGATCCTATCTACAACAAACCACACCATATCCTTAACATGAGTTAACCTTGGTAAATATTTCATGAAATCCATCACAACATCATCCCATTTTACTCAAGAATTAGAAAATGTTGTAAAAGCCCGATTGACCACTAATGTTCCGCCTTCACCTAATGATAGGTGGAACACCTCGTAAGAAAACCAGTTTCCTCAATTTTCATACTCAGACACCAGTACTGGTGATGAATTCACAAAACATATTTGTGACATTAGGGTGTACTGACCAAGATGAGGCCTGAAATTCTTGCATCAGCTCCTCGCATTTGTTCACTGGAACCCAAATGTGACCATGGATATGCAAGATCTCATCCTCACCTACATTCCAACCCAGAGGTGCGTCCTCACCTACCACACTCTTCTATTGGTCTAGGACCTGAACATCTAATAGCTGTTACATCCTCACTCTATCTAGTAGGGTAGTGGTCACAACTAAGGATGAAAATAAGTCTACCCCTGACTTTCATGCACCTCCAATTGAATCTCAATGAATAATGCCATAAGCTGTCACTTGATACTAGACTTATGAACTAACTATATCTGATTCCTCTAGCTCAGTTAATCGACCACTTCTTTTCCTTTACCAGGCATGTTAGCAAGCTCGAAGTTGAAATACTAGAGGTACTCCATCCACATTCACTACATCATATTCTGATCATGCTATATAAATATATACTTATGGATTTTATAGTCCATGCACACCCCAAAATGATCTATGAGTAAATAACGTCTCCAATAGTGAAAATCCTGATTGAATGAAGCTAACTCAAGATCATGCGTTGAGTAATTCCTCTCGTGTGGCCTCATTTTCCAAGACCTTCACACCACAACTCAATTTCTCTGCATCATAACTGCTCCAAGCCAAATACTTGATGTGTCACAATGTTTAATGTACCTAATTCCCTTATCTGGTAGTATCAAGACCGATGCTAAAGTCAATATCCCTTTCATCTCCTAAAAGTCTGTATCGAAGGCATATTACCATATAAACTTTACACCTTTCTTAGTCAATCCCATCAACAGTGCTGCCAAGCATGAGATGTCTGGTATGAAATGATTATAATATCTTGTTATCTCCAAAAAACATTATATGTATAAGATATTCTTGGGATGATCCCAAGAAACTAAATCTATCATTTTCTCTAGGTCTATTAATGCTCTTGTATCTGAGATAATGTGACCCATGATGTGAATTTGATCCATCCAGAAGAGGCACTTTGTGATCATAAACTATAAGTGATTCTCTCTTTGTGTATCCAAAATGATATCAAGATGTTTTTTTATGGTTGTTTCAATTGTAAAAATACACTAAGATATCATCCATAAAAACCACCACAAAAAATCTTGGTAAGGATGGAACACTTGGTTCATTATCCCCAAGAAAATTGATGGCATGTTCATGAGACTGAGTGACATTACAAGATACTCATATAGACCATACTATATATGAAAGGATGTACAAGGTATGTCTACAATTTGAACATGCACCTGATGATATTCAGAACTCAAATCAATTTTTGAAGACACATGTTCTACTCAAAGATGATAAAACAGGTCATCTATCCATGTATGTGGATATAAATTCTTAATCTCTAACTGGTTCAACTCATGATAATCCATTAATAGCCTACGAGTTATGTACAAATTTTTCACAAAAGGACTGGTGAACCCCATAGAGAAGAGAAACCCCTTCACTTACAAGTCCTCTAGCTACCTCTTGATCTCCTACAACTCCCTCATAGAAATACTTTAAGGAGGAATGGATATCAGTGTATCTCCTAGAACTAGCTTGATGGAGATCTCAACCTCTCTCTCAAAAGGTAAACAAGAAAAGTCATCCAGAAAGATGTATCTGAAGCGATCAACCATTGGGGGAACGTCCAACTGACACAATCCATGATCATCCAGATACAAACTAGAAACATGGGATACCATACCGCTAAGCCCACAATATTGTGGTCCTGATCGGCTCACCTGGAAGTTCCATTTAATCTTATGAGTATACACTACACACTATAAATATTCTGACACCCTGATCCTTGTGGGTAGGCTGTACAGAAAACATCTTCCCTGAACCATGACCATGTGACACAACCTCACTGTCTGGATTAGGCCCACCCTAATGTCTCAATACAACCAGTGTCTCACTGCCTCGACCATGAACACCACTTCAATAGCCTGGCCGACCATTACTTCTCCATCTCCCTTATAGATTTGGAGCTAAGAAACTTGCTCCTGAACCTGGTGATGGAGATGACCCCTACCACTTGTTGCTAGAGGGAAGGTCCTACAGAAATATTTCACATGGCCCATCCTGCCACAAGATCTATATTTTACTGGGTCATAGTCACACTAATTCTTCTTGTGTCCCCATCTGCCACACTAAATAAATAACTTTTTGCTACCAGAAATGGCATCCTGGCTGGTTATCATTTCTTGAAAAACCTAAAAATGGCACTTCCTTCCTAAAAACACTGAACCACTAGGTCAAGAGACTTCACTTCTCTACTCCATGCCCCCATATTACTTTAGTTTCCATTATGTATTCAGTGATTGATTTAAAATATCAATGGTAGGGGTAAATATGAACACATTTACCTATGATCTGATAGAATCTTGAAGACCTTTCTCAAAGTGTTTCTCCCTTGATATCTCATCAGTAAAGTATATCGAAGTAAGACACTATGACTTTGCGAAGCATTATTAATACTCCATAACCATCATAACTCCCTACTCTAGAATCATTAATTCACTATCCCACTCTGTATAAAAAATATTCGGGTAAAAATAATCATAGAATTGGGTATGGAAATTGGACCAAACCATATCGCACATCCTGTCAGTTTGGTTCAAAACATCCCACTGGAACTTTGGTGCTCCATGTATAATATATGTAGCGAGATTCACTCTCCTATCAAGAGGTGTCTCTAGATGATCGAATATTTCTAGTGTAGTCTCTATCCACAACTCAATAGCATGTGGACCACTATACCAAAAAAATATAGGAGGATGCTACTTATGGAACACCCGTGTCAGATCATCCATAGACAAGGAAGGTTTTGGTGCTCCCTAAAAAGTTTTCATGAAGATATATTATCCCTCATGGAACTGTACCTCATCAACTATGTCTGGAACAATAGATGGTACCACAACTGGAACTATAAGAGGGTCCATCGGTAGCCCATGCCCCACTGCCTCTGGGGAAAGGACGTTTCCTCCCTCCTGGAATACAACTCTAGGTTTTCATAGGGGAATGCCTCTAAAATTCCAAACACACACCTCAAAAAAGCACAATATAAAATTTCACAACTCAAAATCATTGGATATGTCAAAACCCTCCAAAACCTAGTCATACCATATATCCTGCTCTTAGATCTAGGACAGTAAAAGGAATAGTCACCAAAAACCACTCGAGACACTACCTCTCTCCCACTCAAAAGGCGGGTCTAGGTCAAGTCTCTATTTCCAATTTCAATTTTCCATTTGAATTCATATGAATTTAAAATTTAATATTATAATTAAATTTAAAAGGTTATACCATTGGATCACAAAATTCTGATCCATGAGGGCCCATACACCGCATGAACCAAAGTGTGGTGCCCATATAATCCATAACATATCACAATTACTTTAAACAATTAAAACAAAAGGTGCTTCACTTTCCATTCCATAAGGTCCCATACACTTTATCAACTCAAAGATGGTGTCACACCTCTATCCACTACAGATAATCTATCACTACAACAGACACATATATCACAACACCAATCACAACAACATTAAATAAGTAATTTATCCGAAATGTAATGAACAAATAGATGGCATGTGATTTCTATCAAGTGCTTAAAATGACACATGAGATTGAATAACCTTTTCTAATCGGGTTGAAATAGAAAGAAACCCATAATCATATCAATAATAACATCATAATTCAAGTGCATCACATAGTAGTGGAATCAAATCAACTATCATAGTCAAAATCCAGAAAAATAGCAGTTCAATTCAAGGAAATTTGTTGTTTTTCTATATGTGGATTAGATATTACAAAAAATATCTCATTACCAAGATCCATTACCTTATTATACCTATCTATTTTTTCCAAATCTTCTAGAAAACTGAAAAATAATTCTCTGATACAACTTTGTAACATCCCAGACCTGAATGCCTCTCAATAGTGCCCTGAGCCTGATTGGCCACATGGCCTCAAGCTCATCTCCCCAAATTCCAGAGGCTTCAAACTAGAAATGAGGGTCTTGGGAATGTACATGGGGAGACTATTCCCTCATCACTAGAGTATATCACAATTGAATATAAATAACATAATAATAGTGGAAGCTGATAGAGCAACCAGACAATTGATACATAAACAATATTGGAATATATACAACAATGTAAAAATTGTCTCATTACAAAAAATTATGATACATGTCATGTTCCTAAGAAAGACTAAAAAGTAGTTACATAATAGAAATATACAATACAAGTATCCAAAATACAAAAAATATCAATAGTGCTATCTCAAAATAACATTGTGAGCCTCAAATTGGTCCCGTGATCACATGCTTCTAAGCATGGCTCAAAATCAACCCTTGAACTGTGGGTTCTTTTCCTTACCTCAATATATATCCAAATATTCTGTTCGGGTACCCAACATTGGCATAAATAGGGTGTGAGATACAATCCCAGTAGGTAACCACCTAGAGATCTATACAATTCCATGATGTTGAACATAACAAGCTAAGAAATGTGAAGGTAATCAGGCAAGCAGTATTAGTATGTAAAGATTCTCAGGGCATGTAATTACTAAAACTATAATACTAAAATAACCTCCCAAGGATCCATGAAAAATATGGTCAAGATCATATTCAAGGAAGCTACATACAACACATAAATAACAATCATGACCTTATCATTCATCCAAACATGTAATGTCCACAATGACCTTACCATATAACCCAAAGTGTTAAATAACCACGACCTTGACATAAAAAAAATAATATCACATAAACCATGGTCGTGCTACATAATCAAAGTGTATGACCATGAAGGGACATATCCAAGGTGTAAAAGACCAAGGAATCCTCATCAACTCCCAAGAGCATCTCGATGGAAACTATATTAATCATTGGTTGGAGTCCTAAAAGCATATCATGCTGAACATTTCCTACACAAGTCCATGAAAATTGGATCCAGGGGGTAATAAATCCCAGGGAATCCACGGAATCAAGGCCCAATGATCACACTCTATCTACGGAATCCACTACCACGTCAATATCCAAGGAATCACATTTAAGGCATCTAAAGAATCATTATTTATTTCATAACATCAAACATTCCATACCATATGAGTATACCCACTCACATAACCATTTCACATTCAAATCATCTCCTAAGTATACCCAATCATACAACACATTCTCTCAATAAAGCATTCAAGAAATTTAAAAAAACTATATGAGTATACCCACTCATTTAAATAGTTTCATTTAATCCATTTAATCAATTCAAGAATGGCATAAGAAAATAACATAAGGTAATGAGGAAATACATATTCTAAACAAGAAATTAAATTCCATTTTATTATATTTGGGATTCCTACATCTTGGAAAGCATGATAACTCTCCCCTTAGGTGGTTAAACCAATAAAAACAAGGTAATTTTAATAATCACACCCCATGGGTAGCCATTGATCAGGAAACAACCACCAATGCATCACAACAGAACCTAAGGGAATCCATAATAGGTCTGATAACATCTAATTCAATAAAATAGTTCAACTTCAGGGTCACGTCGGAAAGTATTGTGGGAGGAACAATGATAGGTAGCCTAATAAAGCACAAAAACATGGAGAAAATGTATAGGATAATAACATTATCTTGGTAGTAGAGTGCTCACCCAGTATCAAATCCTGATTCGACTCAAATCAGGATAAAAATGAAGAATGGACAAAGAACCTAAAATTAGGGAAAATCATCTTTCACCTAAATAGCATCATCAATAGGAAGAATAATGATGAATGACTAAAAATCAATCTATTCCTCACCAATGTAGATCTACTGAGATGTTACACACTTGAATCAAAAATTGAATAAAGAACCGGGATCAAATCTAGGAATTGTCGTCAATGGATGCTCTCAAATTTTTAGGGTTTTTGTGCATAGAAATAAAAACCAATTTAGGTTTATAAAACATTTTAATTTAATTTAAAATTACTAAATTTCCCAAAATTTAATGGGATGAAAGTTTATGTGAATAGTTTAACAAACCATGCAACAATTGTACATAGTTAGCTATATGAAATGGGCACCTGCATAATTACATCACACGGTTTGACTAACTGTGTAACAACCATGAAAAAAACCTCTATAAAAATTGTAGAGGTTATCACATATATTTGTGTCCCAATTCACATGGTTTGAATGAAACTATATGTCTTGTAGCTCCTATTTATCCATCCTCACACGATTTGATCAAATTATGTGGCCTTCCCCCCATGGTGTTAACTAACCATGAACCGGGCCATTTTAAACCCAAAACATGGGTTTCGGGCTCCAAATAAGCCCCAAACACCCCCGATACCTCAATGAACTCAAAGGGAATTCACATTAGGTTATATTTAAACATTTAAACTAAAAAATAAGATATTAGTACCTCATACGACAACCCGAGCTATAATAATTTGATACTTTAGGATACGATACCTGATATCTTATGCCAATATAGTAAAATAATCTTCATATCTAGGTCACTAAAGATAGGGTGTTATAGCTGATTTCAAAGGATGTTTAGTATAAACCTTGGGAATTAGATATGGGAAAACATATATTAGCAAATAAAACCATTTGAAAAATTTTGAGAACAATTACATGTATAGAATAATATCATAAATTTTGGGTAAATTATATAAAGTGTTGTTTTCCTAGAAAATAAATCCATATCTGGATACTGTAAAGTGGATACGGTTGTGGAACAAATCAACCTCTAGGTAACAACTCTAAATGGGGTAGATTTAGTATTAACTCTATCATCACCTGTGAAAAACGAGTGGGCCTAAGATTATACACCTAGATATACACACCTAGGGGATATGATTTGGTTGATTCACTTCATCTATAAGGTATATTATGAAAGATTTGAAAAAATTGTTCTGATTTTAAGATATTCCCAAAGATACTAAGCTTATTATTCTGTTATTATCTATTTTAAAATTTTCAATTTATGTTAGGTATTTCACTAGATTTGGAATTATATACTATGATTCACAATGTTATAAGCTAATATAGTGTATTATATTTTTTAGAAATGAATCTAAATGGATGGAATAGAAAAAATGTTCACACTTTTAATCAATTTATGGATTTCTCTTAAGGGAAAGTCAACCTGACAAGTGTTGGAGATAAGAAAATTATTACTATATTTGGAAATTTTACTTAGGATATGACCAATAACATTGCCGACATATTACTTCACAATATGATTCATTGATGTTGGAATAATTTATATTGAAAAAGCCTCCCTCCATTAATAGAACTACTAATCCATTGATAAATGAATAGTGGATCAAGTCCCTTGAAAATATATTTCTAGATTTGAGAAGTAATGAACAAGAGAAAGTTATCCCAATAATGTATTTTTAAAGGAATATACTGATCAATGGTGGTCATTGATTCATAATAAAAATGAGGAGGAAGTTATATAGAGAATGGAATATAATACTTTTAAATATATACATTTGAAAAAAAATCCTAATGAGAAATAAGTAGATATGAAATGAAAATTCTTCAACATAATATAGAATGAAGAAGAATGTGTTGCTGAGCATAAGGAAAACTTTATAAGATTATAAAGACATGAAATGAACTATATATGTTATCTTAAAATTAATATTGATCATTTATTTAATCATATCAATCCAAGCCTTCTATGGTTAATATTATCTCAAACATTTTTATCATATGATGATATGGTATCAAGTGATATGAGGATAGAGAAAAAATTATCCAAGTCATATATTTTCATTGGAAATAAAGATAAGAAGATGACAAATAAGCAATAAGAAAAAAATAAGGAGAAGGAAAAGAAACTAAAGATAAAACTTACCACATGTGATAATTATGGAAAAAAACTCTCATACTTTCTGAAAGGGAAAAGGAGTTATATTAACATGTGTAGAGAAACTTCATTAGGAATATGAATACAAGGGAAAAAAATAAGTCACTAATGTCTAGATTTTAAACTCTAATACGACGAGGCACTTCACAATTTAATGGACCCAAAATAAAGGGAATTTTCCTTAAACAATTATACCAGGGAAAGTACAAGATTATTCAATTACTATAGGTTAATTTAAAATACATTATATTTTGGTAGTAGGTATATTGATCATAAACACATGATTTATTTGATTGTATATCTACAAACTCCTTTATATTTTTTATGGATATAAAACCATCATTTGAAAATCTAATGAAGGAATTATCAATCAAGACCCATGGTGAGAATCTAGTTATAATATATCAATAAGTTTTTCATTAAGATGAAAAATTATTACCTAGTTGCGAATATAGTTTTCATACCTATGTTCAAATTTTAAATAATACTAATTTTTGGGGTTTAATAAATTTTTAGGGTTTATGAATTAGAATATGAAGCAAAACTAATCCATGTTAAACTTATATAATTGTTTAAAGGTCAAATTATTGTAGAATTTATATGAGTGTTAATATGGATGTTTTAGTAAATAATGTATTACTTCTTTATAATAAGGTTTATTCATATTGAGTATCATATTAACTATTTCTAATCATTTTTAGACAGGTTCAATAACTTTTCCTTATTTTATAGATCTTATGATCCATTAAAATTTTTATTTTAGTTCATCAAACATAAAAAAATAAAAAATTTCATTCATTATTGGAATATGGGATGTAGAGAGATGAAAATTAGTTGAAAAATACCACCAAATGATAAAATTTTGTTTATGGATTTAAAGAAATCAATTAATTGTATTTTCTTATATTCTGTGGTAAAATAATTTCTCAACTCTTGGAATAATATCTTGAAAATGATTCTTTTTTCATCCTACAATCATTTCAGATGAATTGATGGTTTTTTCAGCACCCTGATTTATGGGTTTGTGGTCATTAAATTTCTCATGAATATGTTCTCTATCACTCTATAATATTATTTAGAAATTAACTTTTTTATCCATGTTTTTATTTTTAGTTCTTACTAATTTCTCATTATCTAGGAACTTGATTATGTGTTATTTCAGAAAACCTTTATGTTTTACACTTCTCATTTTAAAAGTATGTTTTATTATTCCTTTGAATGATATGTGTTTTCAATAAAGGTATTTTTGAATATTGATCCATTTATTACCATGGTAAAAATTATTATAATTAAATTTATTTAAGGATGGAGGGATTTAACACCCTTAAAATTTATTTTAAAATAATAATATGCTGGATATATTATTTAAAATGAAACATCAAGTTTTAAGTGAACTGCAATATACAATAAAACTATTATATAAATGTGATCATAATACATAATCCATTGAATTAATAGTATGAATAATAATTAAAACATTATAAAATATGTGGATAAATTTTTTATATAATGAAAATTTATTTATTAACATATAATATTTATATTCTCAATTTTTAGTAATGATGCTTTTTTCTTCAAAAATATGTTTTATTCAAAAAATGGGTTTTCTGGCATCTTCTGCATGGAAATTATTATTAAATTAAAATAAATTAGAAATTTTATTTGATAAAATTGATGTTATTTTTTAAATAATCAAGTTAACATGGTGATTATTTGGGGATTTTACAGAAAATACTTATTTTTATGTGAATAGTGAAAATCATTTTTTTTGTAAAACTGTCATTTATTTTCATTAAATAAAGTATTTTAAAAGTCATAATATGTTTTGAATTTTATATTAAATTAAAATAAGACTTATTTTATTTTAATTAATCTAATTAATTACATCTGAATCAACATCAGACTTTATTTTGGTATAAGTATCTTTTGGGCATAAAAGTAAATTTTTGTAAAATCTTTTGTTATGTGAAAAATGTGTTTTTAACATAATTAATTAAAATAATCACTATTGATAAATTATTTTAATAAAATTTATAGAATATATATTAAATTATATACTTTAAAATTCATATAATATTTTTAACAAGGCATGTAATGGAAGTAATTTCAGTTTTATACCTAAAAATGTATTTTTCTAAACATGGTTTTCAATGCGTTTTGTGCACTTTTTTAAGGTATATTTATAAAACTTAAAGAAATTTAATATTTTATAATAGATTCATTATTTTTAATAATATTAATTTATATAATTTAATAGGTCCAATATATTTTTTATTCATAATGAACAATAAAAAAAAATTTAGTTTCCACGGTTATGGTTAAAAGGAGTTTACTGGGAGTTAAACTAAAATATAAAGTTTAAAATAAGTTAAAAAATTATATAAATAATATTTTATGTTAATATTTAAACTCTATATCATATCATATTTGAATATGAGTAATTTTTGGAGCCATATTTATTGATTATGACATTAATATATTTTAACCTTTTAAAAAATTCCACTTGTGTCCTCTCCCTCCCTTATAAAAGGAAACCACCTATCTTATCTTAATCACATTTTAAGATTATTTTATATAAAACATTACCTACCCAAATACATTCATAAAATCCCTCATCATTATCTAGATGTCATGGTTTCATCAAAATACAATCCTTATAAGGATTATGGTTTAAGCCAAAGGAGGTTGTCCAAAGAAGAGGTATAGCTCTTAACCGAGTGTTTTAATTTTATTAATTATTATAAATAATTAAATTGAATGATAAAAATTATGTTATAAGAAAATAATTATCTATAATATATTGATATGTTATTATGTCTATGGAACAACCTTTATTCATCTCCTTCACTAGCAAATGGGTAATGAAAGTATCATTCCTGCATATGTGTACACTACCACCTCATGAAGTGATGTATTTATTTTCATAACCACCATTAATGGATGGTTATTATGATGTAAATAATGTATATATATGATAATTATGACATAATTATTATTTTTTAAGTAAAATATATCATTTACTATATTACCCTTCCACCCATTAAATTTTTTTATGTTGCTCATGCGTACGTGTGTATACCGCCTCCATGAAATGATGTGATTTATATTTCATGTAATCCATAAACTAATGATACTAAATATTTATATAATTAATATATATTATATTTATACCATTAATAACATTTTAAATATGATTTAACCATGAGGAAGATGCAAGAACCAAAACTTACTTGAAAAATGAAACGATCAACACTCATAAACAATGATTTTAAAATGGAATTATTAATAAACAAGTGTAAAAATGTTATAAGTGGATTGTATAAGATATTTTATGTATTCATATGTTTATATTATATAAGTATAATAAATTTTAATTTTTTTAATTGGATTTTAAGAGAACTTAAGATGCAAGTTAGACCCAAGGTAAGGGTTTCTCGTCTCACTTTTCTTTCTATGAGTCATATTCCATATTCACCATTTTTTCATTTATATAGTGTATATACTACCAATTTTATAAGTTATATAATTAATATCTTTATATTAATTAAATTTAAAATTTCATTTGAATCTATTTCTTTCATTGGGGTTTTGATTCTAAAGTTACCAAATTGTTAAGGGTTTATTTCACAATCTCATTCTTAATCTGGATTGTTTATGTTTATGTTTTTATTAAAAGAATTATATGATATTTCTATACTAAAACACATATATTAACTTATACTATGGTTATTTTTGGGGTTTTCATGTATTAGTTCTACATTTAACTTCTTTTTCTCTCTAAAATACGAATGGAATAATTTAAAAGTAATCCGACTTTGTTTTTCAATTCAGTTGGGAATATTTTTCTTCTATCTCCATGTTTTCATTAAAATATTTTCAATAATGAATTTAAAATTATCCAAACATTTATAAAGTTAATTTTTAACTTATTTAACTGTCCATAAAAATATTTAAAAGGAATATTTTTTCTCATTTTCTAAATGATGTAATTTTTACCAAAGGTGAAAATAAAATCATTGTTTTAAAATTTACCACATGAATGAATTTTCCTACCATCATGACTATTATTTTATTTAGTTATTACATTATAAGATTTCATGGTTATTTTATAATAAATTTATTTTCTTAATATTATGAAAATTTATGATTTTAATATAAGTGATTTCAAAATAAAAGGTTATTTTCCTCAATAAACCGTCTATTGATATTTTAAAAGTATTTTCAACTTATTAAATATACTTTGATGAATATTTTTATTTATTGGGGACATTAACATCCATAATATTACTTTTTATGTCTTATGATCATGTTTTATTTGTTTATTGGGTAAAATATTTACATTTCATCTGTTATTTCTTCGATATGAATGTTTATGTTGATTATGTATTGAATTATTATTCACCCCTTGAATATGATTAATTAATTGGGATTAGTATGTGATGAGAAAGGACCATTATATCCCCTTGATGCATCAGTAGATATTATGAGATGAACTAGACTAGGTATTTTGTTTATTCCAACACAATTATTTATGATGTATTGGCATGAGGCCACAATGGTATGTTTAGGATGTCTTGGTATAAGGCCTTAGCAGTATGAATATGATTCCCATTATTATGCATTCTATCATTATGAAATAAATTATTGTTATCCATGTGATTATTTATGTTTTTATGTAGTCCTTATATATATTCCCCATATTATGATATTAGTTATATAGAATGTTTTATTTATTATTCATCTCTACCATATTATTAAATATTTATTTATCCTATGATAGCTTATATTATATGATTTCCCTTACTGAGAATTTTTTATCACCCTTTATTTTTTTTATTTTTATGAGGATACTAAGAAGGGATCTAAAAATTATTTTTTGGATTTAATAAAAGAAATAGTAAATTTATCAACAAAAATTTTGAGTTTTTTTTTTCATGTTTTCAGATGTAATGTGAATCATATATATATCTAGCCACCAAAGAATACAAATATTTTCAACTATATATGTTGAAATATATTTTATCTTGTTCCAATGTAGTAAAATAACCACTTGTTCTAGGTCACTAGGGTAATGACTCATATATTTATAAATGAAATTTCATTTTTAAATAAATAAATTCTAAATAAGAAATTAAATTATAGAAAACTCTTGAACTAATTAGGTTATTTTTTATTATTATAATTAATATCCCATCAGAATTAAAATACAATTAATAATCATAAATATTTATAGTATAACCCTTATAAATTTATTGTATGATATGTATATATTTAAGGGTTTGATAAATCCATTGGACATAGATAAAGGAAGTTATGGCCTCGACCAATAGGATTTTACCTTATGAATCATGTTTATCAGAGATTATGAGGGAGATAACATCACTAAGATTTTCCCATAACCAATCCCAATACAAGATTTTATAAATAAAGAATTAGTGAAATCATTTACGAGAGAATTTCAATCACATCAAGGTCACATCCCAAACCATGTTCTTCAAACCACTATAAGAAAATCTCACCGTGTCACAGCTTACCCTTATGAAATTCTCTAGGCTAATAAAGGTCTATGTATCTAGATCCTAACAATATAAATTTTTATATTTTTATTTTTAATAAAATAATGATTATATTTATCTTTTATTACATTATAATGATTAAATAATATGTTTTTTAAAAATTAGATTTTGATATGATGAAACACAAATTCTATTTTTGGGAAATGTATAGTTTCAATCAATAATTTTTGATGAATTTATGAATTTATGGAAATAAATTATATTTTAATAAAATATTGTTAATAAATGATATTTATTAAATATAAATGATAATTTAATTTTATGAAGTAAAATGTAATTTTTATAGGGGTTAGAAAAATGATTTTGTAAAAAACCATTATTTTTTAATAAATGTGGATTTTTTATTTAAAAGTATAAATTATCATATTTAGATAATTATATCATCAAAATAAATATTATTTTATAAATAAACACATCAAAATTATTCAACGGTAATTTTATTTATAATTTTTTTGGACAATTTTTTTGGGTAAAAATTAAATTAGGTATAATTATATGGTATACATTATAGAATCATAAAATCCCAAAAAGTTATGTAATAAATACTATAAAGAGTATCAAAAACCAAAATCTTATTTAAAATTTAAAACAATTCATTTTTAATGTTATTTTATTGATTTTATAAACCCTTAATGAATCCTCCAACACCTATATTATATTTTATGGTTTTAAAATCAATTATTTATAAACATGGCCCATTTTCACATCACTAAGTGTATTATTTTAAAATTTTTAGTTCTTATAATTATAAAATAAATAACCTCACTCCTCGTTTTCAGAATCCATGGGACAAAACCATGGTATTGTTTGTGTTTTGGAATAATTTATCATATAGAGTCCAAAACCTATGTTTATAAATTAATAAATAATTCTCCTCTCATTTTCTACAAAAACCCATCTAAACCCCCATTCCTCTTCAATAAAATCCCTTTAAGTATGAATTTAATCTACCCTTACCTCTCTATATCCATCCAAATGTTTTCCCAAGTTATTAATAATCCCTTACCAAGATTTTAGAATATCCCTCTCAAGGTAAGGGACTCTCCCCTCTTCTTTTTATTTAAAGTACTTTATTTGAACTAAGTCCATTTTTATTTTTGATTATACATGTTAAAAGTTGTTTTCATATATCCCTTTACTGTGCGTATGATGTCCATGTAATGAGAGACCTCCTTTCACTCTCATTTACTCCTTCCATAAACCTTTATATGCACCTATTATGCTACCAAAAGTATCTTTCAATTTTCCATACCAAAAAATTGCATAGTGAATACCCTACCCAATTTACACTCAATGGTATTCATATAGATTTTCTTATATTCCATTTATTGAGGAGTTTCATGTATATAAACCACACTCCTTAATCATGAGATTAAAATTTATGAAATATATTCTTATGCTGTAAGATCTATGTGGAACACTTATGCATGTACATGATATGAATACAATGAGTGGGATAGAAATTATATATCCCTCCAATTCATTGGGCAATGTTTTCATATCATGATATTCCATGTATGGTTCATGAGATTTTATCCTAAGAATACTATTTTATGATGTCTTGGTGGTTATCCTACAATTGTGCTTATAATATCATGTTTTTTTTGGTTGCCACATTCCCATGTTGCATTTATGTTATCATATCTTATCATGACTTGATATTAAATTTTTTGATTCTCACCCCTATTATGTTACCTTTATATTCATTTTAACTCAAATGTATTACTTTTATCATTATATTCATTTATTATTATTTTAATGTGAATTATAGATCACCCCTTTCTTATGTACATCCCCGGGTTAACCCATGTAGTTTTAGAAGATCAAGAATATTTAAGGGAATGTTATATAATTTTATTTTATGTCTATATATTTTTGTTTCATGTTATTATTATATTTACCTAATTATCAAAATACACCAGGCCTCAGAATCTTCTGGGGATGTATTAAGTGTATCTTTATGAAGTATATCATGAAATAAAGTGTATCAAAAATATGTGTTTTCATAGTTGGTATCAGAAAAAAGTTTAGTTATTTTTTGGGATTATGATTAAAAAAAAATATAGTTAAAGCCTTATGTATAAGACTAAACATAGTAAAAAAATTCTTACATTTTTTCAAATTATGATTAAGTGGTTTCTAATCAAATATATCCCTATGAAAATACTACAAGTTAATGTGTCTCTATCACAGCTGTTCCTAGGGGTAATAACCCAAAAAGGGAAATTGATATATACTTTATCATCACTTGGTGAATGATATGGAGGCCTTGCTACACACTTTTTTTACACTCTCAGGGGGGGGGGGTATTCTTTGGTAAATTTATAATTTCATTACGAATCATTATTAAGGGGACAAAAATTCCTATAAGATTTTTGTTAGGAAATAGATCATGGATAATTTAGATTGAAACTTGTAAATTCATAGGGTAAGGAATATATTTAAGTTATGATTTATCCCTTTAATGTCCATGGTTTTCTATTTATGTGTTTAATAGTTTAAAATTTTTCATTTTAGAATTTTTCCCTTTATTTTTATTTAATGGCTGGAAATAGGAGGAACCACTTTGACAACCAATATGACGAGAAACATGTTGACTTCCCAAATGATATATCTAACCTGATTGGATAAGGAGTTTAGAACTTCATTGAAATACTTTATCAATTAACAAAATTGTTGTACAGAATCTTAAATTAAGGGAAATACTACACCCACTAAGAATGATCAAGTTGAAATCAATACCTTTATATGAAAAAGGCCTCCAAATTTTAGTGGATCTTATGATACTTTAATCATTGTAATCAAATATATTGAAACCATATTCTCCAACATTTAATTATCTAAGAAAGAGAAGTTCATGCTAGCTATTTATTGTATCAATAGAGAAGCTGATCACTGGTGGATGTTGATAAAAAATTGAAAACCTGAAGAAGAAATCAAAGTGATGGAGTGGAAATAATTTGAGAAATTTTTTTAGATAAATATTTTCCTCACACTCTTACATTTAAAATAGAGAGGGATTTTATTTCCCTCATGCAAAAGGATGATGAGTCTTTCAAGGTGTATGGGAATAAATTCATAAGACTTACATGATATTCCTCTGGATTTTTCATTTACCTTGAAAGTAAATTTGATCACTTCTTTAGTGGGATAAAGTTGAGCATATGAAAAATCATTGGTGATTTCAAAATTCTAAAGTTATGAAAAAAATTTCTGATGTTCACTCAAAGTCGAACTGGAGATCAGTGAATCTCAATAGTCTCAATGGTCTGGAGATAATAAGAAGAGAATTTATTTTAATTATGGCTATGTGATGGTAAATTATAATGGGGGAATGAAATTTCAGCATCCCAATTTTTAAAATGTGAGAATAATCATCCTTGAAATTTCCTATAATGGACTAGGAGATGCTTTAGGTGAGGGGAAAAAGGGAATCTATCTGGAGATTTCTAATGGGAGAAACCCTCTAATGTGATGGAATAATATATTAATCCATTAATCCTTTAGAATATTGTATAATGTTTCAATTTCAAGAAACAAGGACATAATGTGAACCAATTCACTAAGATAAGGGTATCCAATGAAAACCAATGAAAACAACCTCCTAGTCCTAGAGGGTAAAGGAGATCTTATCCCATAAAAAATTACTAAGGTGGATCTTAACAACAAAGTGTTGATAGGTTTTTTAGTTATTCATTGCAGTATGGTGAACATAGTATTAGAGTTTTGTTATATTAATTTCACCATATCATTAAATTTTAGTAGAAATTTTCAAACACCACCAAAAAATATGGAAGTAAATCTATTAGTGAAAATAAAAAATGGAAAAATTATTATATTCTAAGTATATAACTACCCCACTCAAAATTTGTGGGCGAATTTCCCAAAAAATTTATGATACTCCCTTTAATATAATTTTATGTTATTATAGTCATGGATTGACGTTCTTTCCCTAGAGCCAACATAAATTTTTGAGAGAAGAAAATGACCCTCTGTATTATAAATCACCCTTCAATTCTAAAAAATTTCAAGGAGGAGGATGAATCTCTCTTTGTATCGTCATCTGAATCATGGATATTATTGGATTGTGTGAAATCATATGTAGAACAAATGATCAAGACTAAATAAAAGATCATCCTTTATGACATGACCATTGTAAGGGAATTCACCAATCTGTTTCCTAACGAATTTCCCGATCTTCCTCCTAGTCGAGAGGCTGAGCCCTCAATCAAAATTATACTAGGAAATTTTCCAAAATCCAAGAATCCATATATAATATCCATTATTAAACTTTAGGAGTTGAATAAAAACTATAGGAGAATCTGAATAAAGGGTTTATATTTCCAAGTACTTCATAGTGGGGTGTATTAGTCATTTAGATAAAAAATACAGATATATCAATGTGCCTATAACAACCCTGCTCTTTATTTCACACTTAAAAAATTATTACATAAAATATTCACATGATAAAACACATAAGATAGAGAGGTATAATGTCTTTTGTGCTTAGGAACATTACATAACAACTTAAAACATGAAATACACATCTTTATTGAAAACTTCTTTTACATGACCACACACATTACTTCGTACTTAGCATTGTATGGGATAAACTGAGGACATGCATAAGAAAAGGGTGAGCTATAAAGCCCAGTAAGGGAGTAAAAAATCATAAAATGATGAATACAATACATGTTGAGAAATAGGCATATCAGTGGAGCATAAGAGAAACATGAACATCAAGTCATGATACAACATGATTATCATAACAGAAATATGGAAACAACATTTAACATGATATTAGCATGATCCAAGGATAATTGCACACAGATCATGAGTAAAACCTCATTTCTCATTAATTAGAATGATTAAGCCCTCATTTAATTTTACATATCATGATACCAATCTTTACCCAATGCATTGGAACTTTATCAGGGCACACCCTTATTAATAATTTCATTTCATTTCATGCATGAGTGTGCTACATGGATCATATAACACAGATTCATTAAACATCATAATTTATTACACGATAATGGAATGCGTAATTAATACATGAAACTCTATAATCAACAAGTAAATGTGCATAAAGGTGAATACCCTTGATAGAGAAATGGGCATGATATTCACTACATAATGACTTTGGCTTAGAAAATCGCGGTGTAATTTCGGCAGCATAATGACGTGACATCAGAATTCATAAAAATGGTTGATGACATATAAATTGGTTTAAAATATTATTTAAATTAAATGGAATGTAATGGGTTCATATATATACTATTCCCAATATATGTAATGGAATTTATATTCATAACACAAAATAATTTCTTGAATGTAAATGAGAAGAGAGAAATCCATTACGGAATTTCAGCATGGTAACAGGTGTACATGAGATGCATTAATGGGATAAAATGGGTATATAATCATTCAAAAATTAGTAGGGAAGTATAGATAAGGTGAAAAATCATAACCCAACATTTTTAATTGAAAATACAAGGGTATATAAACATAAAGAAACTTGGGAAAAATGAGAGAGAGGAAGAAATCCCTTACTTAGAAGTCTGATCCCAAAGGCTGGGGAGGGGCTTGAGAGAGGATTATATGGAGATTGGGGAACCTTGGGAGGATTCTATAGAGATGAATTCAGAGGTTGGTTGAGCCCCAATGGTTTTGAGTGAAGAGGAAGTGGGATCTTGGGTGGATTTATATATGAAAAGAGAGTGAATTATTTATTATTTAGGTTTTGGAAACCACACATTAAACTACTCAAAACCACAAACCAAATCATAATTTCCCATGTTTTATTTCCAAAGGGGATTGGACAAAATTATTTTATAATTAATATGGCCTAACTTCTTAAAGTATTAGGCTTGATTATGTGAATGTGAGTGACACTCTCAAGGAAATCATTTTAAAATGTTAAAATGTTTTATAAGTCTTGAAGGGTCCACTAAAACATTGTAAAATAAATAAAAAAACCTAAAATCACTTTAATTTAAATTTAAAACATATATTGGCCAAAAATAAAGTTTATAGTATTTTATTACAACAATATTGTGTCATTATGATGTCATAAAACACATTATATATTTAAACGGTGTTTAATTTTTTACTCAAAAATTCGAATGTCTCAGAAAATTATAAAAAATTCACCATTGGAAAATTTCAATGTCCCGAATCCAAAAATAAAATTTAATTTATCTAAATAATTTTCTAAATATGTGAATTTTTACTTTTAAAATAAAAACCGATATTTATCGACAATTCATGGGTTTTGAAAAAAAAATGGCTTTCAAACCTTAATAAAAATTATAATTGAATTCATAAAAATTATACGATCATTTATATTTATAAAGAAATTTAGTAATAATATTTTATTAAAATATTATTTAATTCAAAAAATCCATTAATTCATCAAAATAGATTTCTTAATTGAATATTAACTAAAATTACTATTTGTTCTTTAAAAACTGTTTACAAAGTAATAGTAATCTAATGAATATATATTCTCTATTCTATAGAAAAATAATGCACATAATCATAGTGCTATGGTATTATTAAAGAATCCCTTATAACACCCACATATGACCTAAGGGTAAGGTTTGAGATGGAGACAAACTCTGGTGGTGGCTTGGATAACATCGCTCAGGTGGTAATCTCTATCAACTTCTACTTCTCCCATAGACGGTTCCGTTCGAGTTTAACGTGTTGAAGCTCTACTTGGGATTCATCAATAGTGAATCCCGGTGATACCACATCCTTTCCAAGATCCAATAAATGGGCTTCGTATGGTGAAATTATATTGGATGAGTCCATTATTTCCTTTGAGTAAATTGGATTTGTTAAAGCCCTACATTTATACTAATCATGTGATCACTATTCAACGATTATATTAGAAATGATCACAATTATTAATGGTATTTTAAAATACAAAAACATAAAACCAAGTAAGTCCATATTTTATATAACCATCTTACATAATAAGAAATTTAATTAGATAAAGAGGAATTTTCATTAATAAATGTTTGGGTCATTACAATTTACCACCCCTTAAGAAATTTCACCCTCAAAATTTCCTTTTCCCACACTAAAATAGATGAGGGTAACTCTAATTCATCACTTCCTCTGATTTCCATGTTTCTTCTTCAAACTTGTGGTTTGTACACAACACCTTGATGAGGGGAATTGTCTTATTTTGTAGAATGTTTTTCCCTACGATCTATGATCTTCACTAGCTTTTCTTCATAAGAGAGGTTATTCTCTAATGGTAACACCTATGGATTGAGTACATGTGATTGGTCAAGTATGTACTTCCTCAAGAGTGATACATTGAATACATCATATGCTTTAGATAGGTTTGGTGGGAGTGCTAGTCGATAGGCCACCACTCCAATGCGATCAAGGATTTCAAAAGGGCTGATGTGTAGAGAACCAAAATTGACGTACATGGAAATTACATTACTTTTGCAGAATACTTAATACATGACCAAAATAGATGCCCAAAGACCATATTAGTTTAGTGTTTTTGGAAGCATGGAACATAATCTTCTAATCATGATGAATGATCTTCATCATATACCATAAATATCTTCCCCTTTTTTCCTACCTAAAACCATTATTTATATCCTGGGGGAAAGAAAACATAAAAATGGTGATCCCAAATGCTCAGTAAGGGTAAACATGGAATAAATAAGTCAAAACATAAATATTTTGATGTAAAAACATGAACATAAATTTTAAACAATCAAAATCTTGAGTCATGAAATAAAACTTGGAATTAAGTAAGGTATAAATCATAAATGGACATTAACCGTGTTAGTATAGCATTGGCATAAAACATGTAATTATGGAAAACTAATAAACACATATTATTATTTCTATAGTAGTCAAGGCATTTCTTCCAAGACCATTATAGTGGACAAAGTCCATTACTGAACTGGGTTTACTTGTCGTTCCATCCATGTATTACTGAACCAGATTTACCTACCATTATAGTCATGTCTATATAATGAGATATAAATATTTACACAATTCATTGGATGGAGATATAGGTCCCACCCATATCATAATAAAATCATTCTTACATGTGCTACAAAAACATAAATCATTCAACATAACATAACCCATGAAATAAAACAAGATTCTTCAACATCATGCCATCATAACATAATATATATAAGATAAATGGAATTCATAAAAATAATTCCATTATGAACATAATAAAATAAAAGTAATAATATGGATATAAACATAACCCTATTTTATCTTATATGGAAAATAATTTTTATAAAACACTTGATCTTAATTCTTGAGGAAAATATCATTTCTTCTTTAAAAACGTTATCTTTTCTCCAAATGCATTCCAATTTTAAAAGGAAATAATTTAGTTAAAAATAAAAATGAAATATTATAGAGTAAGATTAATTTAAATAAATTTGTAAGAATATGTAAAAATCCATTAATTCTGTATGTGTTTAAAAAAACATTATCCTCTTACTTTTACCAGAAAAGTCAAAAAGTTCCTCATATGATAAAAAAAGAAAGATTCCTTCCATACAATTTTGTAAAAGTCAAAAAATGGGTAAAAATAAATTTAAAAAATTCATAGAAGAATTATAAAAATTTTATGAATTTTTTTATAAAACAAGTACATGGATGATAAATATATCCCCGAAAAATACTTACGTATAAACAATCTCAGATAAAAATGAGATTGCCAAATTATCGCTTACCTTAGGTCCAATTTCTTCCATATGTGTCAAAAACTCTTGTATAGTAAGTTTAAACATATTATTAACTTATAATCGAACCATAATAATATTTATGATATAATATATGATTGACTTATGATTTTATATTACCTGTTCATTTGTCAATTCCATGTTAGAGCAACGTTTTGGGTAATAATTGTTTCAGTTATCTTATGTGTTTGGACTTGTTATTCTTCATATGATTACATATATCATGATTTAATTATATTATAGAATGTAAAAAATGATTTATATATCATATATATTCAGTATATAAATATATATAACATATTGATAAATAGAATGGAATACAATATTCTTGGAGACTGTAGGCTGTATGTACGCATGAATGCTGTTTTCATTTCCTTATTAAATTGAATGGAAGTAAGTAAATGAAATATATATATAAATAAATCCAGTATCATTATTATTTAATATATTTCATTATTATTTATTATATATACTTTATAATAATTCTTGAATGGTTAACATGGATAATGAATCTTATCGTGTCGTTTAGACGGTAAGTCGTACTTACGCACGAGTGACAACATTGTTCCCATAGTTGTTGAATGGTATTGAAGTGGATGGTGTGTAATATACCAGAATTATTATCATGCTATAATAATAATATATTGTTATTATTTCCACAATCATACCCATCCAAGTAAGGTGGTGGTAAAAAACAGATTACACCACTACGTGGAGACGGTAAGCTGTAAGTATGCACGCACGATGATTTCATTTTTCATAGGATGGATAGATGGTGAAATAGGGTTGTTTCATATTTATAATAACATATAAATATATGAGTGATAATTATGTTATTACTTTATAATTAAACAACTAGATAAGAGTAATATTAAGAAGGAATAAATTTCAAAGAATCAGTAGAAGAGATTACCTCTTTCTTGACGCGCCTCCATTAAATTTCATCATAGGGAACTAGAGTTGGTCTTTTGAGAAGAAGAAAACCTCTAGAATGTAACTTGGTAAATTTAGAAGTGAAATGGGCTGGGTTTGGCCGAGCTTGAAGGCTCAAAATGGAGTGAATAAAAGATGGAGGAGGTTCCCTTTTATAAGATATGAGAGGGGCACATTAGGAAACTCTTAAAAATATTAATTTACTATAAATTCATTTTCAACTAAAAATATTCCAAAACTTATTTGATTAGAATATAAGATTATTTTGGTTAGAATAACCATCATACAATAATTTTTTGAAAAGTTTTGAATATTTTTTTACCCTTATCATTTTTGGCTTTACCCTTATTTTACCCTTTTTAATCTTATCGTGATATCATGTTATTTACACATTGTGGGTTAATGTATTACCATATCATGTCAAACAACCTAAAAAAATTTATTTATGACATATTTGGACTTATATTAACCATTATTTAGAATCATATATTTTTATTAATTTAATATCATTTAATAAACTATTTTATGTTTTAAGTTATGAATTATGGAAATTTTGGATACTATTCGTACTTAAATTTTTTTTAAAATTCATAAAAACCTTATTACTTAGAAAAAAATCAATAAATAAAATATAATATGTCAATATAATACATAAAATTCTTGTATGACATCAAAATAACCAAAATACATTTTTTTAATATTTATAAATTAATTTATTTGAATCTTTCATTAATGAGGAAATCCCTACATCATAATTGTGTCACAAATAAATATATCTATATAATGTATAAAAACTATAAATAAAATACCATGATTTATGAAATATTTTTATATTTATAATGAATATTTATATAAATAGATATATGTTATATAACCCTCTATTAAAATCAATTTAGTAAATGATATATGTTTAGGTTATAATAATATTTACTTTAAATTAATTCTTATAAAGTTTCATTCTCAAATCCAAGTGAATCCATGGGGTCCCAAAATTGACCCAAGGACTCCCATGGTCAGAAATATCTCATAGAATAGGATTATGGAATGTGTTAGGGTAATTAAATATTATTATAATATTATTTTTTACCCTTATTTATCAAATTAACCCTTTAACCATGGTAAATAAAATAATTACTGAAGTTACTATTCATAATGTCCAAAAATAAAAAGTACCTATTTACACAATTTAAAACTTATGATTCTAAATATGGAATCCATTATTCCAAATTACAAACATATAATTTTTAGTAATTAATTTAAAAATAATATCATTTAAAAAAACAGGGTTTTATTTAAAACATTACAAAAGATTGAAATGTTTTTACATATGAAATCAGTGTAAAATTAATGAAAATGACTTATATTGTATTAAAATATATAAATATATGCTATTTATAGTTTAAAAACATTCAATAATATATTTTAACCATATAAATTATTTCAATCAAAACTGTTGTTTTCAATTAAAATTTGGCGTATTTTTGCTATTTATAAAAAAATGAAAGTTATCAGAAAAATATAAAAAATTTATCCAAAGAAAATTTTTACATCTCTATTCCAAATAATAAGTTTATATTGTCAAATATAACTTATAAAATTGTTAAAAACTAGATTTAAAATTGATGCACCATCAAAAGGCGGTAAAACGACATTTTTTTTTGAAAAATACTTCTTTTATATGAAAAAATTGATTTTGTTCTCATATCATGTGTAAGATGAATGATAATGTTATATAAAATTAGAAATATGGTGAATAATATACATAATGACTAGTTTATTTAATATTTTAAAAATATATCGTTGTTTAGTGAAACTCGGCATCACGTACAACACAAGCTATCGAGGAAGGTCACTCTTGCGTGTAATGCAAGCCAAGTTAGTGCTGCATGTAGTGAAAGATTCATTTGATGTTGTGTAAAACATAATAAAAATTTAGTTCATTTATACATTTAAAAAAATCTATACTCAATGTTGCATGAAATCAATTTTATCAAAATAACTTGAAATTGTCTGCAACACGAGCTAAATATATTGTTGCGTATACTTCAAGCTAGTACAGTGTTGTGTATAACGCAAGATAATCTTGGAGTAGCATAAAAAAAATACATAAAAATGAAATTAAAGATAATATTTCTCATAAAATCTTAGGGTGTTACATGATGTACCTTGGAATGAGCTTTCCTTTCTTCCCAAATCTCATAACTCTCTTCCACGATGATATGCAGAGGAATACCATGTCTATGACATCAAACTCTAGGTCTTTTTGATGATTATTATAATAGATCTTTTGTCAACTCTAAGCAGCTTTAATGCGCTTCTGGATGGTCTTAACCATCTCCATTATTTCTTCGACCATTTCTGGTCCTATGAGTTTTCACTCCCCATCTCTATCCCAACATTCTGGTGTTCTGCATCTCTTCATATACAAGGCCTCATAAGGAGCCCTTTGGATGCTTGAGTGGAAACTATTATTGTAAGATAACTAAACCAGAGGAATATGTTGATACTATCCTGCAATAATGTCCATTGAGAATTATTTCAATATGTCCTCAAGTGTTTGGATAGTCTGCTCAGATTGGCCATTAGTTTGAGGATTATAAGCTGTACTGAAGTTCAGGTCAGTATTCAGAGCATGTTGAAGACTCTTCCAAAACTGAGAGGTGAATCTTGGATCTCGATCAGATACAATCGATAGTGGTACTTAATGAAGTCTTAACACATCTCTAATTTATATCCATTCCAGTTTATCCAATGATAAATCCTCCCAAATTTTAACATAGTGTGGAGTATTTGTAAGATGATCAACAACAACCCATATAGCATTGTTTCCTTTGTATGTCTTCATAAGTTCAGTGACAAAGTCTGTGAAGATGTTTTACCATTTCCATGTTGGTATGGGTAATAGTTGAATCATCCCCCTATAATTCTTCCACTCATACTTCACTTGCTGACATACAATCCACTTTGATGTATACTAAGCAATATTCTTCTTCATGTTATCCCACCTATAATTTTCTCAGAGATCTCGATACATCTTTGTGTTTCCTGGGTGAATGGAGAAATCAAAACTATATGCATAATCTAAAAGTTCATTCATTTACTCAGGATTTTATGTAACAAATATTCTTTTCCCATATCTAACAATTCCTTTTCATTTACATTGAACTCCTAGGATTTACATTTTATAATAGTTCCCACTTTCTTTTGAATTACCACATCATCCTTTTGAGAATCCTTTAACCTTTCCAAAAGATATTGTTGAGCAGTCATTTGTGAAAGGATTTATGTTGTTCCCTTCTTTATGATTTCCATGTCCATCTTCATAAAATTTAAGAAGATTGGATCCTTTTCAATTCTCATCAATGATAGAATTGTTGGGTCATTTCTACTTAGAGCGTCTTCCACCTTGTTCACTTACCCTGGGTGGTAATGGATTGAGTAGTCATAGTCTTTCATTAGCTCTAACCATCTTTGTTGGCGCATATTCAACTCTTTCTATGTGAATATATACTTGATGCTTTTGTGATCCGTGTATATTTCAAACTTCTCCCCAAATAGGTAATGTCACTAATTTTTAAAAGCAAATACTACTTCAACCAACTCCAGATCATGTGTTGGATAGTTTTTTCTCATGAACTTTCAATTTACTTGAAGCATAGGCAATGAATTTTTAATTTTTCAGCAACACATGACCTGTGAACTTCTTTGAAGCATTATTAAATACCACAAAATGTTCTAAACTTGTGGGTAGTGTGATAATGAGTACAGAGATAAACCTCCTTTTCAACTCCTTGAAGCGCTGTTTACATTCATCACTCCAAGAAAACTTTACTCTCTTCTGAGTTATCTGGGTAAGAGGGTTGGAAAATAATGAGAAATTTTTCACAAATCAATGATAATATCCAGCTAACCCCCGGAAGCTACAGATATCTATTACAGATGTTGGCCTCATCCATCCATCAATTGTAACTGTCTTGGAGGTATCCATAGATATACCATTTCTTGTGATGATATGACCCAAGAATGAGACCTCCTTCAACCAGAACTCACACTTTCTGTACTTTTCATATAGCTTGTCCTTCCACAAGGTCTCTAGTACAGTTCTTAGTTGATCATCATACTCCTCCATGCTTTTAGAGTATATTAGAATATCATATATAAATACTACCAAAAATTTTTCGAGGTAATATCTAAAGACAATATTCATCACGTCCATGATGATTTCTAGAGAATTGGTGAGTTCAGAAGGCATTACGAGGAATTCATAGTTCTCGTATGTTGTACGAAAATCTATCTTGGGGATATCCTCCTTCTTAACACTTACTTGGTAATATCTTGAATGAAAATACACCTTGTTTAAGTATTTTGTGCCACATAGATGATTAAAAAAGTCATCAATTTGGGGTAAAGGATACTTGTTCTTTATTAAGATTTTGTTGAGCTCATGATAATCAATGCAAAGGATCATTGACCCATCCTTCTTCTAGAAGAAGAGAACTAGTGCACCTGATGGTGAAGCACTTGGGCATATAAAACATTTTTATAGATTCTTCAGTAGTTGTTTATTTAGCTCCTCATGATCCAAAATATCCATTCTATACAGAGTCTCAGATATTAGAAATTCCCCAGGTATAAGATCAATTGAGAATTCAACATCTCTTCTAAGAGGAAAACCATACAATTACTTGGGAAACACTTTAGCAAGTTCCCTCACAATAGGCATGTCTTCAAGGATGGTTGCTTCCTTAGACTCAATCATCTGATCCAAATACACATTATCATAGGGTAGTAATATCCATTCTTGAGATGATAGTTCAAAAGAAGATTCATCCTCCTCCTTTCACTTGTACAGAATCAGGGGTCGATTCACCATGTAGAGAGTGATTTCCCTCTCACGGAAATTTATGTTGGGTCTATATAAGGAAATCCAATCCATGCCAATAATTGTAAAAAATTAAACCAAGGGGAGTCTGATGAGGTTCTCTAGGAAGTTCAATCCACAAATTATGACAAGGGAGGAGTTATACTCATGGGATGCAATGATTTCCCCCTTTTCCATTCTCACTGATATCTTTACTTCCATGACTTGTGGTGGTGTTGGGATTGTTCTACTAAACTTTTGGGATATAAAAGAATGCATATAACTAGAATAAAAAAGTATGTTTTCTATTCTTGAATGAATAACTAGCGTACCTATCACCACTTTGTTGTCAGGGTTCACTTCCGTGGTAGTGATGGAAAAATATCACCCTTGTTGCCTTGAAGGTTTTTGGTTGCCTTTGAAAACCCTTGTCTTAGGGAAATGGCTTGAAAAGTGCCATGGTTATTTGTAGTTGAAGTAATGAAAAATGCATTGAGGCTCGAACAGAGCATTACTATCCTCTGTTGAAGCCATGATTTTTTCTTATCGATTGTTAATATCCAGGTGCCCTTCTATTCCACACATAAATCATTTACTTTTCCCGTTTAGGAAATTTTCTGGGTGATTTATTCTACAACTTTGGCATGTGGGGAGATGGATTTTCTTATCAATATTGGATTTATCCATTGGAGCTCCAGAATTGAATTCCACCTTAATATTTTCATCCCCATGATACCCATGAGATTCTTCAATCTCCATTTCAACTTTGAGGGCATATCAGGCAATTTCCTCATAACTCTCGAAGTCAAGAATCACTAGGTATTTTTGCAGGCTAAATTTTAGTCCACTAAAGAAGCATTAAACCTTGTATTTGGGGGTAACGACAAAGCCGGAGGCATATTGTGCAAGTCTTGTGATGTTTTCCTCATACGTTCTGATGGATTCGTCATCTTTATTCTTGAGGGAATAGAAGTCCCTTTCCATCTTAAGTCAGAGGGTATGAGAAAAATATTTGTCAAAAAACATTTTCCAGAAATACTTCCATTCCAACACCTTGATATCCTCCTTAGGATTCGTATTTTTGACCAATTTCTACCATTAGGCAGCTTCACCCTCCATACGATAAACAGCCATAAGTACCTTCTCTTTTTTAGATCATTGAAGGATGTATAAGATCTTCTCAATGGAGTTGATCCATTGTTTTTCGATTGAGGGATTGAATGATCCTTTAAAAGTCGGAGTCCATTGTCTAATGAAGATTTTTATTGTGACTTTTTTTTATTAGGGGGGGTGGTTGAACCTTACCCTTGACATATGTTTCTATTCAAAACTTGAGTTAATCGAGAGAGTATCATAACAAATTTCATGATTCCATCTCCCATCAGATTTAGCATCTCACTAGAACAATCTGCAAATTGATCTTCACATCAATTATTAATCTAATTCCTCCTATTACCGACCATTGGTTGGAATAAAAGGAAAGTTAGGGGTGAAAGATAAAGGTTAATCTAAAGAAAAAAAACATAGGACTTATAAATTACTTTTATTTCCATAACTAATGAATTTATAGGATTCAATATATGTTATCCATGATCTACTTACCAACATATATTCTTAGGGGATTTTTTTATTCCCTTAACAATGGTTCATAATAATCATGTGAATTTACACAATCATACCCCCCATGAGTGTCGTAACCAAGAGTGAATAAAGTCCCGTTCTCGTGCACCGGTTCTAATTTAAGTTTAGCTCAAAATGATGTTTTCGAGTTTCACCCCTTGATACCTTTGTGCCCAAGATTCCTCTACCTCCTCGTATCCAGACATGGATGTATTCCCTTGATAAACCACTTAGTCATTACTCACCAAAATTTAGGGATGTTTTTATTATACTTAGTATTATCCCTAGTGCTTTCACTAAGGTTTTCTAATCCTAATCCCAAAATAACTAAACATATCCTCTGATGCCAACTATAACAAACCTTCTCTTTATTTCACACTTAAACATAATTTATTACATAAAATATTCACTTGATACAACATAGAAGATTTATAGGTATAGCGTATTTGGGGATTAGGAACATTACATAACAACTTAAAACATGAAATAAATATCTTTATTGAAAACTTATTTTTCATGAACACACACATTCCTTCATATTTAGCATTTCATTGGATAACCTTAGGATATACATAAAAAAAGGGTGATCTATAAAGCCTAGTAAGGGAGTAAACAAGGAAAAAAATTATTAATACAATACATGTTGGGAAATAGGCATATTAATGGATCATAATATTGACATGAACATAAAGGAATGATACAACATGATTATCATAAAATGGGAACGTGACATCAACATTTAACATAATATTAGAATGATCCAAGACTCATTTCACATGGAGCATGAGTAAAGCCTCATTTAACTTGAATTAGTATGATTAAAACCTCACTACACTTGATTTAACATGATACTAATATTTACCAAATTCATTGGAGTGCTATCAGGGCACACCCTTCTTAATCATTTCATTTCATCCATAAGTGTGCCACATGGATCATATAACATGGATTCATTAAGAATTATAATTTATTCCATGATAAATGAATGTTTATTTAATAAATGAAACTATATAATTAATAAGTAAATGTTCATAAAGGTGAATACCCTTGATAGAGAAATGGTCATGGTATTCACTACACAATGACTTTGGCTTGGAAAAATTGCGGTGCAATTTCGGCAGCATAACGACGTGACATAGGAATTCAAAAAAATGGTGGTTGAGAGAAAAAGGGGTGTCTCATAATATTCACATGAAATTGAAAATAAGGGGGTTATATAGATACATGTCCCATAATATGTAATGGAATTTTGATTCATAACACAAAAGAATTGCTTGAATGTAAATGGGATGAGATAAATCCATTACGGAATTTTGGCATGGTAACAAGTATACATGGAAGACATTAATGAGAGAGAAATGGGTATCTCATAATTCAAAAATAAGGAGAGAATTATAGGGGAGGTGTGAAATAATACCCCAACATTTTTAATTTAAAATACAAGAGTATATAAACATAAAGAAACTTGGACAAAAATGAGAGTGGAAGAAATCCCTTACTTGGAAGTGTGATACCAAAGGCTTGGGAGGGTCTTGAGAGAGGATTAATGATAGATTGGGGCACCATAGGAGGATTCTATAGAGAGGATGGTAGAGGTTTGTTGAGATCCAAATATTTTTAGTGAAGAGGTAGTGGGAGCTTGGCTGGGTTTATATAGGAAAAGAGAGGGAATTCATTATTATTTAGGTTTTGGACACCACACATTCAACTAATCAAAACCACAAACCAAACCATGGGTTTTACCCATGGTTTTTACTAAAGGGGAGTATAAAACATTATTTTATAAGGTCAATGGACTAAATTATTAAAATATTAGTCTTGGTTATGTTGTGGTGAGTCACACTCTCAAGGAAATCATTTTAAAATATTAAAATGTTTTATAAGTCTTGAAGGGTCCACTAATGCTTTGTAAAATAAATCAAACAAAACTAAAATCACATTATTTTAAAATTCAAACATATATTAGCCTAAAATAATGTTTATAGTATTTTATTACATCACTATTGGGTCATTATGATTTTATAAAATACATTATATATTTAAATGGTATTTATTTTTTTACCCAAAAATTCGACTATCTCAGAAGATTATGAAAAATACACTATTGGATAATTTTGACTTCCTGAATCCAAAAATAATATTCATTTTTTCTAAATATTTTTCAAAATATGTGAATTTTTACTTTTAAAATAAAAACTGATATTTATCGAAAATTCAATGGTTTTGGACAAAAACAACTTTCAAAACTTAATAAAAATTACAATTGAATTCATAAAAATTATAGGTTCATTAATATTTAAAATTTAATTTGAAAATAATATTTTATTAAAATATTATTTAATTCAAAAATCCATTAATTCATCAAAATAGATTTCTTAATTGAATATTAACTAAAAATACTATTTGTGATTTAAAAACTATTTACAAAGTAACAATAATCAAATGAATGTATATTCCTTGTTCTATAAAACAATAATTTACATAATCATAGTGATAGGGTGTTATTACATAAACCCTTATAACACCTGCATATGACCTAAGGTTAAGGCGTGTGATAATGATAGACTCTTGGGGAGGCTTGGATAACATCGCTCAGGTGGTAATCTATATCAACTTTCACTTCTCCCATAGGTAGTTCCGTTCGTGCTAAAGTATTGAAACTTGGCTTGGGCTTGGTCAAGAGTGAAACCCAATGATTACACCTCCTTTCCGCACTATGATAAATGGGCTTATTTCAAAGCAATTTTATTAGACGAGGCCGTCACTTCCATTGTCTCAGTAAATTGGATTTATTGAATCCCTATATTTATACTAATCATGTGATCATTATTCAACAACTATATTAGAAATAGTCACAATTCTTAATAGTATTTTAAAATCCAAAAAACATAAAACTAAGGAAGTATTTTTGTTATATAACCATCTTACATAATAATACATTTAATTAGATCAAGAATAGTTTTCATTAATAAAAGTTTGGGTCATTACAATCTCCCCCCCTTAAGAAATTTCACCCCTAAAATTTACTTTTACCACACTAAAACAGATGAGGGTAACTCTACTTCATCACTTCCTCTGATTCCCACGTTTCTTCTTCAAACTAGTGGTTTCTCCACAACACCATGGCGAGGGGCATTGTCTTATTTCCTAGAACTTTTCTCCTATGATCTTAGATCTTCACCGGATTCTCTTCATAGGAGAAGTTATTCTCCAATGGTAGCACCTATGGATTGAGTACATGTGATGGGTTATGTATTTACTTCCTCAAGATTGATACATGAAATACATCATGTACTTGAGATAGGTTTGGTGCGAGTGCCAATCGATATGCCACTTCTCTAATGCGATCAAGGATCTCAAAATGGATGATGTACCTTGGACTAAGCTCTACCTTCATCCCAAATATCATAAATCTCTTCCACGGTGATATGTGGTGGAATACCATGTCTCTGACATCAAACTCTAGGTCTCCTCGATGATTATCAGTATAACTCTTTTGTTGAATCTGAGTAGCTTTAATGTGGTACTGGATGGTCTTAACCTTCACCACCATTTCTTTGACCATTTCTGGACCTAGGAATGTTTTCTCCCTAACTTCATCTTAACATTTTTGTGTTCTACACCTCTTCCCATACAAGGCCTCATAAGGATACATTTGGATGCTTGAGTGGAAACTATTATTGTAAGAGAACTCAACCAGAGGAAGATATTGATCCCATCCTCCTTTGATGTCCATTGAGAATTTTCTCAATATGTACTCAAGTGTATGTATTTTCCGCTTAGATTTTCCATCAATTTAAGGATTATAAGCCATACTAAAGTTCAGATATGTATTCGGAGCATGTTCAAGACTCTTACAGAACTTAGAGGTGAATATTGGATCTTGATCAGATACAATCGATAGTGGTACTCTAGGAAGCCTTAACACATCTTTGATGTATATCTGTTCCTATAGATCCAATGAGAAATCCTCCCAAATTGAAATGAAGTGTGAAGTATTTTTAAGATGATAAACAACAACCTAGAAATCATTATTTCATTTGGATGTCTTTGGATGTCCAGTGAAAAAGTCCACGGTGATGTTTTATCATTTCCATGTTGGTATTGGTAATGGTTGTATCATCCCCTTAGACTTCTGCCGCTCAGCCTTCACTTGCTAACACAGCATGTACTTTGATGTATACTCATCGATCTCCTTCTTCATGTTATCCCAAAAAAATTCACTCATATATCTCAATACATCATTTTGTTTCCTGGGTGAATTGAGAAATTCGAACTATATGAATCATCCAAAAGTTCAGTCTTTAACTCTAGATTTGATGGAACACATAGTATTGTCCAAAATCTCACAATTCCTTCTTCATTTATGTTGAACTCCGAGGATTTACCTTTTTTAATAGTTTCCAATTTTTTTTTCATAATTCCCAAATAATCCTTTTGAGAATCCTTTAACCTTTCCAAAAGATATAGTTGAGCAGTCATTTGTGAAATTATTGATGATGTTCAATTCTTTATCATTCTCATGTCCATCTTCATCAAACATAAGAAGATTGGATCCTTTTAAATTCTCATCAATGATAGAATTACTGGGTCCTTTCTACTTAGAGCATCTTCCACCTTGTTCGATTTCCCTGGGTTGTAATGGATTGAGTAGTCATAGTCTTTGATCATCTCTAACCATCATTGTTGGTGCATATTTAACTCCTTCTGCGTGAATATTTACTTGAGGATTTTGTGATCTGTGTATATTTCACACTTCTCACCAAATTGGTAATGTCACCAAAATTTTAAAGAGGATATTACTGAAACCAACTCCAAATCATGTGTTGGATATTTTTTCTCATGAACTTTCAATTTACTTGAAGCATAGGCAATGACTTTGTCATTTTTCATCAACACACAGCCTATGACCTTCTTCTAATCATCACTAAATACCACAAAAAGTTCTCCACTTGTGGGTAGTGTGAGAAAGAGTGTAGTGATAAGACTCATTTTTAACTCCTTGAAGCTCTCTTCACATTCATCACTCCATGAAAACTTCACTCCCTTTTGAGATAGCTTGTTAAGAGGGTTGGACAATCATGAGAAATTTCCCACAAATCAGCAATAATATCCAGCTAACCCCAGGAACCTACGAATATCTATTACCATTGTTGGACTCAACCATCCTTCAATTTCTACTATCTTGGAGGTATCCACAAATATCTCATAGCTTATGATGATATGAACCAAGACTGATACCTCCTTTAACCATAACTAAAACTTTTTGTACTTTTCATAGAGCTTATCCGTATGCAATGTCTCTATTATAGTGCTTAGTTTCTCCTAATAATCCTCATTTATTTTGGAGTACATTAGAATATCTTCTATAAAGACTGCCAAAAAATTTCCAAGGTAATCTCTAAAGACTCTATTCATCAAGTCCATGAAGATTTTTGGAGAATTGGTGAGTCCAAAAGGCATTACTATGAATTCATAGTGCTCATACCATGTATTAAAAGCAGTCTTGGGGATATATTCCTTCTTCACCCTTACTTGGTAATATCCTGACTACAAATCCACCTTGTAGAAGTATTGTGAGCCACGTATCTGATCGAAAAAGTCATCAATTTAGAGTTGAAGATACTTTTTATTTATCGTGATTTTTTTAAGATCACAATAATCAATGAAAAAGTGCATTTACCCATTGTTCTTCTTGACGAGGAGGACTGGTGCACCCCATGGTGAAGCACTTGGGCATATAAACCCTTTTCTAGATTCTTCTTTTGTTGTTTATTCATCTCCTCAAGCTCCACAATATCTATTCTCTATAGAGTCTTGGATATTGGAAATTCCCCAGGTACAAGATAAATTTATAAATCATCATCTCTTATAGGAGGAAGACGATACAATTCCTTGGGAAACACTTCAGTAAATTCCCTCACAAGAGGAATGTCTTCAAGGATGGTTGTTTCCTTAGACTCAATCATCTATGCTAGATACACTTTCTCATAGGGTAGTAATATCCATTCTTGAGATGATGGTGCTAAAGAAGATTCATCCTCCTCCTTACACTTGTACAGAATCAGGGGTCGACTTACCATATGGAGAGTGATTTCCCTCTCACGGCAATTTATGTTGGCTCTATATAAGTAAATCCAATCCATTTTAAGAATTGCATCAAATTCCACCATAGGGAGTATAAAAAGGTTCATCAGGAAGGTCAATCCAGAAATTGTGACAGGGGTATAGTTATATTCATGGGATGCAATGATTTCCCCATTTACTATTCCCACTGGAATCTTTACTTCCATGACTTGTGGTGGTGTTGGGATTGGTCTACTAAACTTTTAGGATATAAAATAATACATAGAACTAGAATAAAAAAGTATGTACACTATTCTTGAATGAATAACTAGTGTACCTTTGACTACTTTTTTTCGGGGTTCACTTTAGTGGTAGTGATGGAAAAATCTCACCCTTGCTTCCTTGGAGGTTGTTGGATTCCACCGAAAACCCTTGGATTAGGGTACTAGTTTCCAAAGTTCCTGAGTTCTTTGCAGTTAAAGCAATGAAAAATGAATTTAGGGTTGAACAGAGCATTCCACTCCCCTTTCACAACTACAATTCTTTCTTTTCAGTAGTTAATGGCCAGGTTCCCTTCTCTTCCACACCTAAAGAATTTACTTTTCTCCTTTAGGCAATTTTCAGGGTGATTCTTTCCACAACATTGGCAAGTGGGGTGCTGTATTTTATTAGAACTATTGATTTTTCAATTGGACCTCTAGAATTTAAGTCCACTGTATGATTCTTATCCCCATGATACGCTTGGGATTAGTTTATCTCCATTTCAACTTTGAGGGAATATCAGACAATTTTCTCATAGATCTCTAAGTCACAGATCGCTTGGGATTTCCGTAGGATAGGTTTTAGCCCACCAAAGAAGCGTTCAAACTTTAATTTAGGGTAATAATAAATCCATAGGCATATCGTGCAATCCTTGTGATGTTTTCCTTGTATTATTTGATGGATTCATATTCTTTTTTCTTGAGGGCATGGAAGTCCCTTTCCATATTAAGTCAGAGGGCGTGAGGAAAATATTTGTCAATTTTTTTAGGAAATCCTTCCATTCCAACACCTTGATCTCCTCCATAAGCATCATGTTTTTGATCAATTTCCACCATTGATCGTCTTCAACCTCCATATGATAAGAATCTATAAGTACCTTCTCTTATTCAGAACATTGGATGATGGGGAAGATCTTCTCAATGGAGATGATCCATTATTTGGCGATTGAGGTATCAAATGATCCTTTAAAATTAGGTTTCCTTTGTCTCATGAAGCTCTCGATTGCTACTTGTTCTATCTTGGGGGGGGGGGGGGTTGAACATTCCCCCTAACCCACGTTTCTATTCAAAACATGAGTTAACCGAGAGAGTATCATAACAAAGTTCACGATTCCCGCACCCATCAGATCAAGCATCTAATTAGAACAATCATCACATTGATATTGACATCAGTTGTTAGCTCGATCCCTCCTATTATCAACCATTGGCTAGAATAAAAGGAAAGTTTGGTGTAACACATAAAAGGTAATCTAATGACAAAAAATGGATGACTTATAAATTATTTTTATTTCCATAACAAATGAATTTATATGCTTTAATCTATGTTATCCATGATCTACATCCAAAATATATTATTAGGGTATTTTTTATTCCCTTAATAGTGGTTCATAATAATCTTGTTAATTTACCAAAAAATATCCCTAGGAAGTGTCTTAACCAAGTGTGCATCAAGGCTTGTTCTCATGCACCAGTTCCCATTTGAGTCTAGCTCAAAATGGTGTTTTCAGATTTTACCCCTAGATACATCTGTACCAGAGCCTTTTCTACCTGCTCATATCTAGACATGGATGTATTTTATTGATAAACCACTCAATAATTACCCACCAAATTAAGGGATGTTTTTAATATACTTAGTCTTATTCCTAAGGCTTTCACTAATGTTTTCTAATCTTAATCCAAAAAATAACTAAACACATCCTCTTATACTAACTATAAAAACCATGATCTTTATTTCAAAATTAAACACAATTTATTACATAAAATATTCACTTGATACAACATAGAAGATCGATAGGTATAGTGTATTCTAGGATTAAGAACATTACACAACAACTTAAAACATGAAATACACATCTTTATTGAAAACTTCTTTTATATGACCACACACATTCTTCATACTTAACATTGCAAGGGATAACCTGATGACATGAATAAGAAAAGGGTGAGCTATAAAGACTTGTAAGGGAGTAAACAAGGCATTACATGAAGAATCCAGTACATGTTTGGAAATAGGAATATCAATGGAGTATAAGATAAACATGAACATAAAGACATGATACAACATGATTATCATAACATGGAAATGTGGTATCAACATTTAACATGATATTAGCATGAGAGAATTCTCATTGAACATGGATCATGAGTAAAACCTCATTGAACTTGAATTATTATGATTAAACCCTTATTTCACTTGACGTATCGTGATACTAATCTTTACCCAATTCATTGGAGCGCTATCAGGGCACACCCTTCTTAATCATTTCATTTCATGCATAAGTGTTCCACATGGATCATATAACATGGATTCATTAAACATCATAATTTATTCCATGATAAAGGAATGTGTAATTAATACATGAAACTATATAATTAATAAGTAAATGTGCATAATGTTGTATACCCTTGATAGAGAAATGGTCATGATATTCACTACACAAGGACTTTGGTTTGAAAAAATCAGAGTGCAATTACGACATCATAACAGCATGACATAAGAATTAATAAAAATGGTTGATGGGAGAAAAATGGGTGTCTCATAATATGTACATGAAATGGAATGTAGGGGGTTTATATATATACATGTCCCAACATATGTAATGGAATTGAGACTTATAACACAAAATAATTTCTTGAATGTAAATGAGAAAAGAGAAATCCATTACGAAATTTCAGCATGATAAAAGGTGTATATGGGAGGAATTAATGGGAGAGAAAGGGGTATCTCCAAATTCAAAACCAAGGACGTAAGTATAGGGGTGGTTTGAAATCATAGCGCAGAATTTGTAATTAAAAATACAAGAATATAGAAATATAAAGAAACTTGGACAAAAATGAGAGAGGAAGAAATATCTTACATAGAAGTGTGATCCCCAAGCATTGGGTGGGGATTAAGAGAAGATTATTGGGAGAATGGTGTGACTTGGTAGGATTATATAGAGAGGGTGTAAGAGTTTGGTAGATCTCCAAATATTTTGAGTGAAGAGGAAGTGGGAGCTTGTGTGGGATTATATAGGAAAAGAGAGTGAATTGTTTATTATTTAGGTTCTGGACACCACACATTAAACTAATCAAAACCACAAACCAACCCAGGTTTTTTGCCCATGATTTTTTCTAAAGGGGATTGGAAAAAATATTTTATAATTCCAATGGACAAAATTATTAAAATATTAGGCTTTCTTATGTAGAGGTGATTCACACTCTCAAGGAAATCATTTTAAAATGTTAAAATGTTTTATAAGTCTTGGAGGGTCCAATAAAGTTTTGTAAAATAAATCAAAAAAACCTAAAATCACATTATTTTAAAGATAAAAAATATATTGGCCGAAAATTATGTTTACAGTATTTTATTATATCTCTATTGGGTCATTATGAAGTCATAAAACACATTATATATTTAAATGGTATTTAATTTTTTACCCAAAAATTTGACTCTCTCAGAAAATTATGAAAAAATCACCGTTGGTTAATTTTAACATATTGAATCCAAAAATAATATTAATTTTATATAAATAATTTTATAATTATGTTATTTTTTACTTTTAAAATAATAACCGATATTTATAAAAAATTCATGGGTTTTGAAAAAAAGGGCTTTCAAACCTTAATAAAAATTACAATTATATTCATAAAAATTATACGATCATTTATATTTAAAAATTAATTTAGTAATAATTTTTTCTTAAAATATTATATAATTAAAAAAATCCACTAATTAATCAAAATATATTTCTTAATTGAATATTAACAAAAAGTACTATTTGTGATTTAAAAACTATTTACAAGGTAAAAATAATAAAATGAATGTATATTCTTTATTCTGTAGAGAAATAATGCACATAATCATAGTACTAGGGTTTTGTTACATAAAACCTTATTAAACCCACATATGACCTAAGGGTAAGGTGTATGATGGTGACAAACTCTTGGGGTGGCTCAGATAACATCGCTCGAGTGGTAATCTATATCAACTTTCACTTATCCCGTAGGTGGTTCCGTTCAACCTTAACATGTTGAATCTCGACTTGGTCTTGGTAAAGAGAAAAGCCCAGTGATTCCACCTCTTTTAAGAGCTCCTAAAATGGGCTTCATATTGAAAAATTGTACTGGATGAGGCCATCACTTCCTTTTTCTGAGTAAATTGGATTTGTTAAAGCCCTATATTTATACTAATCATGTGATCACTATTCAACAACTATATGAGAAACGGTCATAATTCTTAATGGTATTTTAAAATCTGAAAACATAAACCCAAGGAAGTGAATATGTTATATAACAATCTTATATAATAAAACATTTAATTAGGTCAAGAGAAATTTTCATTAATAAAATTTTGGGTCATTATAGTGCCTATGTATTGAATATCATGAACTTTAAAATATCATGACAAGGAAAAAGTATCATATTCAATGGATTTATGACATGTTCGATCAGCTATGTGGATTCCATTAATTCTCTAAGGTAGATCTTTGTTAGAATATTATCTTGTAAAGGTGAAGAAGCATGATATCCCCAAGACTGTATTTTTATAAGGTATAGGAATTTTGAGTTCCTAGTGATTCCATTTGGACTCATTAATGCTCCAAAAATCTTAATGGACTTAATTAATAGTCTTTAGTAATTACCTAATTTTTTGGTAGTATTTATAGTTAATATTATTATCTACTCCAAAATTAATGATGAGCCTGAGGAGAATTTGGATACTTCACTGAAGTCCTTGTATAAAGAAAATATGTATGAAAAGTATAGTAAAATAATGTTTTTGATAGAGAATGTAATATTCTAGGATAATTTTATCTCCCACATATGGATATATGTGCATCCTCTAAAAATAGAGGTAATTTAAGGATGGACCAGACCCACCACTAAGGTGAAAACCATAGTTTCCATGGATTTTCTAGGTACTATCATTGATTTGTGAGAAACTTATCATGATTTTAAAGCCTACTAACCAAGGTAACTCGTAATAAAAACATGTTTTTCTACAATGATGAATGTGATGAAAGGTTTAAAGATCTAAATAAGAGGATAATAATTGCACCTATTCCCACATCAACCACCAGTGGGGAAGGATTTATGATCCAAAATGACGTGTCAAAAAAATTATTTGGCTGTGTACTCATGAAAGATGAAAATGTGATAGCCTATGCCTCCTGAAAATTAAAGATCCATGTGAAAAAATCCAAAACATGATCTAGAATTGTCTATAGTGATTTTTACATTGAATATTGGGATACACTATCTATACAAATCATAAAATACTTAATTGTATATTCACACAAAATTGTCTTAATATGTTCCAATGAATGTGGTTAGATATGATCATGTATTATGATTTTTTAACTCATTACCATCATAAGAAGGTGAAAAAAGTAGAATATACTCTGAGTAGAAAGGATTATACAACCTAATCGATAATGATAATTCCAAGATATCCAATATTTATAGGAATAAAAATGGACATTGGAATAATAAAATAATATAAATCCTACCTTTCTCAAATGACTACTCAACCATCTATTCTTGATAGGATTTAGGAGGCTGAAAAGGATGATGAGGTGCTACAGAAAAAGGTAGCAAATATTATAGAGTTAAACTCTTCTAATGATGGACTTATAAGGTATGTAACCTAGATATGAATCCAATCAAAACTATCACTAAATAGGGAACTTTTGGATGCTTCAAATATCACATCCTTCTCTATGAATCAAGGAAGAACTAACATGTATATAGATTTAAATAAAAAAAATAATGGGATAACATGTATAGGAAGATTTTAGAATTTATATCATGATGATTTGTATGCTAACTAGTTAATGAAAAATGATAAAAGTCTAAGGGTATGATGCAACCATTTCTCATACTAGTATGGAAATGGGAAAAAATAATTATGTATTTCATCATATGACTTTTTAGGACCCCTAAAATAAATAATATCATCTATGTGGTAGTCGATCACCTTACCAAGTCAACTCATTTCATTTCTATTAAAGAAGACTTACCTATTAAACAAATTTATAAGATATACAAAAGGGGAGTGGTAATAATGATTTGGTTTCCACTCTTTATTGTATCTGATCAATATCTGATGTTTACCTCAAGTTTTTATAGAATCTCTCAGTAAGTGTTGGATATAGAACTGAGCATCCTCACTGATTATTGATCCTATATGGTTGTTTAGTCTGAAATAACCCTTCAAACTCAATATTATACATTGAGATCTTGTTTAATATATTTCCATGGATGTTGGGGTAAAAAAAACCCCCTATAGGTGTTCTCATATACCAATAGTTTTCATTATAGAATTAAAATGAAACCTTATGAGGCTCTATATGGGAAGAGGTGTCAAAATGTAACATGTTGGGATTAAGTTATATAGTAAAATATGATGGGACCTAAACTAATATAAGAGAATATAGATAATTTTCAAACCATTTATCATAATGTCAAATCCACAAAAAGTTTAAAGAAAATCTATGTAGAAAATCATCTATGAAACCTAGAGTTTGAGGTTAGAGATAAATGTTTCTTTCATATATCACCATAGAAAAAAGTTAAGAGGTTTGGGGAGAAGTGAAATCCTATTAAAAGACATATAAACCCCTTAAATATACTTCATCACAATAGAGCGATATCCTATTGACTATCATTCAAACATAACCTATCTCAAGTACATGATGTGTTCCATGTATCCATCATGAGTAAGTACATACCAGACCCCTAACATATAATGAATCTAGAGACGGTTCTATTGGAGAAATATATTTCATATAAAGAAAATATAGTGAAGATCTTAGAGACAAGGTTCTATGAAACAAGATAACTCACCTGGTCAAAGTAATGTGCCAGAACAATAAATTTGAGGAAGCATCTTTGGAAATTTAAGGGGAGATGAAATAGATATACCCTCATCTATTTTATAATATGAATGAAATTTTGAGTTAAAAAATTCTAATGTGGGGAATAATGTAATGAACTAAACTTTTATAAACGAAATTTCTTTTTTAAATGAGTTAATTACTTATTAAAAGAAATGAAATTTTAGAAAAAAATACACTATTTTAGTTATTTTGAATTATTATATGTTATATACAATAAAATTTAAAAAACCATTAATAATCCTAACCAATGATATTATAACCATTATAAAATTATAGTATGATTAGTATATATATATAGGGTTATGATAAATTCATTTGACATAGAAAAAGGAGGCAATGACCTCGACCAATAGAATCGTACCCTATAAAGACCATTTATTGAAGCTTTAGAGAGAGATAACATCAAAGGCCTTTTACCTTGACCCAACCCAATAAGATATTCAACAATTAATTCCTGATCAAAACCATTTACTAGATAAATTCAATCTCATCTAGATAACAAACCAAACATGTTCATTGAACCACCAAAAGAAAATCTCACCATCACACACCTTACCATTAGGGAATTAGTTGGTGTAATAAAGAGATATGTATCGAGACCCTTAAAGTATGAATTTAATATTTTTATATTTGATAAAATAATTATTATATTTTTTTATTACATTATAATGATTAAATAATAAGTTTGATAAAAATTAGATTTTGATATGATGAAACACAAATTGTATTTTTTGGAAATATATAGTTTTAATCAAGACACTTTTTTAATAAATTAAAGATTTTTTTTCAAATAAATGATATTTTAATAAAATAATATTTTTGAATAATATTTATTTAATATAAATTATAATAAAATTTTATTAAGTCAAATATAATATTCATAAAGGATATAAAATTGTTATAGTAAACAAATATAGTATTCTTTGATAAATATGGATTTTTGAATTAAAAGTGTAATTTTTTATATTTAGGTTATTATTTTTATAAAATAATTTTTTTTAATCATCACATCAAAAATTTACAATATTTAATTTTTCATATTTTTTCTGAGACAACTGAAATTTTTGGTCAAAATTAAATTTAGTATAATAATACGATACATATTATGGCATCATAAAACCCCAATAGTGATGTAATAACTAATATAAAGAGTATCCACAAACCCAATATTATTTTAAATTTAAAATAATGTGTTTTTATTTTATTTTATTAATTTTATAAACCTTTAATTTATCCTTCAAAGCCTATATTATATTTTATGATTTTATAATGAATAATTTATAATCATGACCTACTTTTACAGAAACTAGGGTATTATTTTAATGATTTCAATTCTTATAATAATAAAATAATTAAATCTAGTACTCTTTTGTAGAATTCAAGGTAAAAAACCTAGGTATTATTGGTTGGTTGGATTAATTTATCATATAAATTCCAAAACCTATGTTTAGAAATTAATAAAAAAATATTATCTCTTTTGTTATAAAACTCCACCCAACCTCTCATTTCTGTTCACTAAAACCCTATGAGTACGAATTTAGTCTACCATTCCATCTATTTATCCCTACAATGGTGTTGCAAATCTCATAAGAAGCCCTTAACATGATTTTAGAAGTTCCCTCTCAATGTAAGGGACTCTCTCCTCTTATTTTTATTTCAAGTACTTCCTTATACTAAGACCATTTGGATTTCCAATTGTACATGTTGTAATGTAGTTTTAAAAATACCTTTACTTACCTTATTATTTCCATGTAATTATATACCTCTATTCACTCCCATTTACCCCTTCCATGTTCTTTTATATACACTCATTACACTATTAAAATTATCCTGTGATTTTCCATGACAAACATTTGCATACAAAATATACATCACTATTTCAAATCAATGGTATTCACATAGATATACCTATATCCCATTTATTTTTTACTTACATGTATATAACACAATCTCCTTAATTGTGGGAATAAAATTTATGAAATCCATTCTTATATTATATGATCTATGTGACACACTTATGCATATACATGATATGAATCAGAAAGGTGGACTCAGAATTATACAACCCTCCAATATATTGGGTAATGTTTTTATCTCATGATGTTACCTATATGGTTCATGATAGATTATTTATATCACACTCTGTTATGATTTTTAGTGGTTATCCTTGATTTATGCTTATGATGTCATGTTTTATGTTGTTTCCACAAACCATTGTTGTCTCTAAGTTATCATCTTTTATCATGATTCGATATTTAAGTTTATCATTATCAACCATATTATGTTACCCTTATATGTATATTGACTCAAATATATTAATTTCATCTTTTTATTCTATTATTATTCTATTAATGGGATTTATATATCACTAATTTGATATGTACTCCCCAGGCTATCCCCTACAGTTTTAGAAGATCAATCAAATTTAAGGGCATGCTATGAATTTTTAGCTTATTTATTTGTATTTCCATTTCAATTTGTTATAATATGAACTTATTGAACAAAATAAAATATTAATAACTATCTTATGAGTTTTTATTAAGTGTATCTTTATGAAATAAATCATGAAATAAAGATTATAAAAGACATGGGTTGTCAAAACTGGAGTTAGGTTGTTACATTCATTGTTTAAACTAATCATAATATTGAAATATATGCTCTCTTAGAGAGATATAAACTTAATGAAAAAACACTAGATAAATAATTTCTAGATTTTTTATATCAAATTTGTGTATAAACCTAGTAAAGGGTAGTCAAAGTATTCTAATTTCAGTTAGAAGTATTATAATGAAATGGTTATAGAAGATCATGACCAATAGTCATTGATGAGTGTCATCACTAACATACATTTGGATAGTGATAAACAAAATGAAAATAATGTTTTATTTATGATCATTCTTGCACTGACTTTATGAATTTAATGAAATAGGCTCAATGAAAAGGTCTTGAATGCATCACTATTAGGTCAAACCTAATTGGTGGGTAACCATGGAAGGTTGGGTATAAGATAAAAACTTGATATTGTGTTTTCATAAAAAAATTGTGGTACCTAGTCTTTCTATGAATATATTATTTTAACATATCACCATTTGATATGGGATATTCACTTGGGTAATCATAAAATATAAAATTAAATGATAAATATTTTCTGGAGGACTGGTGTGAAAATAAATATTATAGATTATGTCATGAAATGTCCCATTATTCTGTAGGTAATGGATGAGCAAAAACATCTAGATGATATGATACAATTTATACCTATAAATTTTTATAAATGGGATCAAATCACTATTAATATTTTCATAGGTCTATTATAGACACTTCAAAATCATGATTCTATTTGGGTGATTAAATATTTATTCATGAAGTTCGGACACACTGCAAATTTGAGAGTCAAACATGGTAGAAGATCTGGAAAAGTATTATATTTAGAAAGTGGTCAAGTCATATAGAGTATCGAAATATATTTTCTCTAATAAAGATCCTTGATTTACTTCTTGGTTTGGAACTACTTTAAATATGATCTTATAATCTTTTTGAACATAATCATTACATATCATCCTCATACACATGGGAAGTCATAACAAATGATTCCGATATTCCATGATATGATTAAATATTATGTCATGGACTTTGGTGGCTCATGGGAAGATCATATTACATATTTGAACATATCTTATAATAATAATTATCATTAAATGTTACATATGGCTCATTTAGGGAAATTTTATTTCTAGATTTTTTCCATCCATTTATTGGGAAGAAATGGGAGAAAAATCTCTTACAGTACCTAGTCATGTCTACCAAACTATAGAAAATATTCAGATGATTAAAAAGTGGATGGCTATGTCCTATAGATGATAGTAATCATATATAAATTTTCATAGTCACACATTTTATTTTTATGTATAATACCATGTATTTTTTAAAGTATCACAATGATTGGGTCCTCATTGTTTGAGAAATAAAGTAAAAAACCCCTTGATATATGAGACCCTTTGAGATATTTGGAATGTGTTGATGAAATTGGATATTGATTAACACTACCACCTAGATTCAATGATGTCCATAATTTTTTCCATATATTTATACTAAATAAATACCAGATGGATCATGGTTATGTGATTAGATAGGATCATATTACTCTTGTTCCTAATGTGACATTTTCCCATGAACATATTCATATTCTGTGTAGACAAGGAAAATTTTTTCGAGGAAGAACTATTTCCTTGGTATGAGTGTTATAGAAAAATGGTCAGATTCAAGGAGAGACTTTGAAAAAAGACCAATTCATTATGAAGTAATGGACTGAACTTTTAAAGATACCAAAAACCATTATCTTTCTGAGGAAATAAATCCAAATGGTGGGGAGAACGTGACACCTATAGTTTGAGGTACATCCTTGTTTTATGTTGGTTCTTACATGTTAGGATTGATTTATTTTAATTGCAATTGTTGTTTAGGGAGGAAAGTGTATCAAAATATAGAACCTAGTTTTAGGAGCCAGTTCATTTTGTGAATGGTTTATTGGAAGATTCCATGGATTTCATCTTGGATGTAAATTATTATCTTGGATGTTTCATTGAGATTCTTCCTGAGGCTGTTCACAACATGAAATTTTATTTACATTATAAACAGATTTGTTTAATTTTTTGTTGAGGTGACTTGGATTTTATTTTACCTTTCAATTTCCCAGATTTATGGAATTAACTCACATATCACATCATGAATGGTGTTATTTCACTCCAATTCATTAATTTTAGTTCCTGTTTAAATGTATTTTTTTCTAACCCTTCCCCTCAAACCTAAGTATCTTCTAGAAGATCTTTGTGAAATCATTTACTTTTGGACTTTGTATTCATTGAATAATTGAGTTTTAGACGTTGGAAGTGATAGGTAAGATCTCATTTCTTTCTTTCTAATCCATATCCACTTGTTTCCTCTTGAAAAAATATAGAATAGGTTTCTTATGGTGGGATCTATGGGATTGAACATGTTTTGATTGAACCATATTGTGCTTTGTTAAAGAAACAAAAGGAAGTGCCCAAACCTATGAGACCTTGTGTGTATTCTTCATGTTGAACATATTTTATATAGGTGGATTTTTATCCCTCTACTTTATCTAGAATTTTTAATACTTTTATTGTTTAAATACTTTTTTTCTAATTACTATATTGCTTTTTTTTATAAAATAAGTTGGTTCTTTGTTTAATATTATTATTTCAAAATGTTATTTATAATTCATATTTTCAAAGAAAAACCCTTTGAATACTTACTAAAACTCACCCTTTGAAGATATGTTTTAATTGTAAATTCAACCATTGTTTAAAAATTGTTTTCCTTTAAAATTATGGAAGGAATTTTATTCGGAAAGAATGGTGGTAATTGGTATTATATCATTTCACAAAATTGGTGAAATTTTTTGGTTAAAAATGAGAATTCAGAATGAAAACTTGGTAGACATGGTTATCATGTTCATTTTCATTGTATGAATCCTTGTTGGTACAGACAAAATGGTTGATGTCAGAATAGTGGCATAGAAGGATATATCACCAATTGATGACTTGGTGAAGGAAGGATCACTACTTACAAGCATAATGATTTTTATTTAGCATTCATGTATGTGTGTGTCTAGGAGACCCGAAACTATGATTACAATGAGTTTTAATACAATTTTATGTTATTTTATTCGATAAACATATAAATATGACAAAATATTTTAAAATCACTTAATATTTTTTTTTATATAACTATATAGATAAATTGTTTTAGTTCCAAGTGGTGTGTTTAGAATGTATTGGGGGTTTCTTACTGGTATGATTACTCACTGCCTTCATATTCACTTTGATGTTTATGATGATTTTGTTTTCCATGATACTAGAAAGGGGAAGATTTTATATTTCTTTGGTGAAGCATATTAAGGTTGCATTCATGGATAACTGGAGTTGGAGATTTTTATCTGGCTAGGTCATAGAGTTCAGAGTGGAACCACTATGAAGCCTATGTCTTGTTTTATTTTTAGAGTCTATGATATTCTATTTTTTTTATTTTCATTTCTACTCTAATATTTTTGGATTTTTGGATTTTGAGTCGTAATGTTTAAATGTAATGCATCATATTGTAATGTTTTGGTTGTTTCCTTTTTTTCTTAATTATTTGTGTATGTTTAAAGGTAAAATCATCCCAAAATGATTTAGTCAACACTTGGAATTCATTTATAGCCTTTGGTGTCCAGGAGATGTCAGCTAAGGTTAGTGAAACCTAAGCTCTTTCTAAGACAATGATTGGGGCCATGTTATTATATATTATCTGTATATTTTGAATTCATTAGTTCATACTATCTAATAAATTTAATGTGTAATAACCCATGATCAGCTATGAGAGGTTGACCAAGACTTGAAGTTTTAGGGGAAAATCCTTATATGTTTCAGAGTGGAGCTTGGGTTCAAGACACAGAGATTTGGTCAGAAAGGATCAAATAAATATTTAAATTTCAATATACCCATATCTATTTAATGTTATAGTTTTAATACTTATATGTTTAGGGGTTTACATTCAAGTAGTGGAAAAATGTTGTGCGTAATTGGATTTTAGTTTCTTTTAATTCTAGTAATGATATAATGTAATAAAGAAGTTGAGTCAAAGATGGTTAAATTAGGATGAGTGAGCTACTTTCATTTTAGATGGAAAAGAGAAGATTATATATGCTTCTACCTAGGAGAATATGGTCGGATAGATTTATAGTATCCTAATATGCGATGATTTTGTGTTCTGATCTTTATGGAAATATGAAAAGTGTAGATGGATATGGGTGCACTACCTTCTAATTTGGTGTATAACAACAACGAAGTCTCAATGGAATGTAATTTGAGATGAAATCTATTATAAAGACCATATCCTTAGGTTAAAGATAAATCAACGAAATAATAATGTGTGAAAAATATAAATACACTAAATATGATTGTATATTCAGTGTAAATCAATCTGAGGACATTTACACATATTCTTGTAAAGAAAACACCAATGAATTGGATATATAACTCAACAAATGGAGATTTAGTTACAATTATTCTTATCAAGTTCATATCGATGACTTGAAAAATTATCAATGGAGTGATTATGTGTAGAAAAAGTATATCCACAAAACGGGGAGTGGAAATTTTGACATAAGCAAATGAATAGTGATTCCACACATAATCTTGGAGTAAAATAATCAATGAAGTATGCATGAAGCCGAATAAGTGGAAATTGAAATTTCAAATTCCATTATCAATTTGGTAACTTAAAAAACATACACCCATGAAATAAGGATCATACAAAGATGATGTAGATATCCATAAATTAAATTATATTACACAATGAATACAATCATGGGCAGTACACACACCACATGCAATAAATAAGTTGTGAACAATGGAAATCTCATGGAATTAAAAGTGAGATAAGACACCCCTTACTTTGTACATTTTCCTTAGTCGAGGGTAGGTTAACCTCATGTATAATGGTGAAATAATTGTTATTGAATTATACAATAATTTTATAGATTAATATGATATCATATATGATCTTTTAACATTGATTTTTTAATAATATCTTAGTATTATCATCGTTTTGGGTGTTAACGGATTCATTTTCCTTTATATTCTTTGTTATGTGAGACATATTTTTTATGGATGGGATGTATCTTATTAATATCCAAAATTATATCATGTCTCTAAACATTTTTTTTAATCATAAAATTAAATTTAGTCTTGAATGGATATGATGGTGAATTAATCTCATCGCGTTCGTGGAGACGGTAGTCCGTATGTACGAACGAGCGACAATATCACTCTTTTGATGTTAAAATAATATATAATTGGATGGTATATCATATATACAGAATAATTATCATGTTATATTTATTATTTACATGAATTACACATCATTATTATACCCATCCAAATAATAAAGTATTGAATAACAATTACACCACGACGTGGAGACGGTAATCCATACGTACACACGTATGGTGACATGTAATTAAAAGGATGGATAGAATAATGAAGATGTCTTTAACATATTTATAATAAATTCACAGTATATATATTATACTTCAGTTATTAGTTTAGAATGGAAATAACAAAAAAGAAGAAGTGGAAGAAGAAAAGAACTTGAAAGAGGGTGGTGAAATTATTACATCTTCTTTAGGTTCTTCCTTTTAATTTGATCAAAAGGGCTCCTTAAGTTGGATTTATGACCAAAAGTGGGCCTCTAGGATGAATTTAGGGAAGTTTAGAGGATAGTTGGTCAGGTTTTGTCCAATCCAAAAGGCTTTGAAGGTATGAATTAATGAATAGGGGGGTGCCCTTTTATAAGAGGGGTGAGGGGCATCATTAGAAAAGCTAGAAATATTATTTTATAATAAATTCATATTCAGTTTCTAATGTATCCAAAGTGGATTATTTAATGTTTAAGGTGGGGATAGATCAAAAACCACTCAAACAATATGTTTTAGATAGGTTTTGGTCACTATATTAACTTTATCGTTTTTATTTAACTCTTAGTTAAATAGGTTGACATTTACCATGTCTCTTTGTATTTTTATATTATATTGTTAATAAACTAACTATATACTTCCAAGAGACCCCCAATTGGTCCATTAATGATACAAATATTATTATATAAGTCCTTTGGCCGAACCTTATATTTTTAGGAATAGAATATCAATTAATAATATAATATTTGTTTTAAAAACTCATTTATGTCAATTTGACACTATTTAATAATTTATTTTTGTTAAAGTTTTAAAAACATTATTAATTAGAAAAAAATTCATTTAATAAATTATAATATGTCATATTAAACAATAAAATTCGTGTATATCCTCAAAATTTTCAAATTTTATTTATTTTAACATTTATAATACAAATTATTTGATTCTTTCATTAATAAGGAAAATACTCCATCATTATTGTTTCATAAATAAATTTAATTATTCAATGTCTAAAAATTATAAATAAACTACCATTATGTAGGAAATCTTTTTATATTTCTAATTAATATTTATAGTCTAAAATATAACATATATAACCCTATGTAATAATTGTTTTACTAAAAGATATATGCTTATGTCATTTTTGTATTTACTTTAACTTAATTAATATAAAGTGTCATTATCACTTAAAAGTGGCTCCATGGGGTCCCCAAATAGACCCAAATATGGCCATGGTATGAAATGTATCATCCAATAGGGTTATGACATGTTTTAGGGTAATTTAATATTATTATAATAATATTTTTTTACCATTATTTACCGGATTTACCCTTTAACCATGGTAAATAAAATATTTACCGAAGTAATTATTCAAAATGTATAAAAATAAAAGTTACCTATTTACACAATTTGTAACTCCTGATTCTAAATATGGAATACATTTTTCTAAATTCAAAACACATAAGTGGCATAAATTAATTTCAAATTAATTCCCCTTGTCAAAACAAAGAGAGTGTTTTTTAAGAAATAATAACTATCAAAATATTGACACTTGTTTATGTCTAGTTTAAATGTTAAATTGCATAAAATTACCAATATTGGATTAAATGGTAAAAATATATTCTAATAATACTTTAAAACCTCTCAATATTATAATTTATCACTATAAATTATTTGGATTAAATTTTTTTTTCTAATTAATGTTTAGTATTTTTCACTATTCATCAAAATTTGAATGTTTTCTAAAAAATACCAAAAATTCACCCTAGGATAATTTTGATATTCTGAATACAAAAATGATTTCCATTTTGAATGATAAAATTTATAAAATTTTAAAAAGTGGGTATTACTATTCATAACGACTAGTTTGATTGGTTGTGGTTTGTGTTAGAACTCAATGTTGCGAACAACACATGCTACTGTATTATTCAAAGGGAAGCATACCATGGAAGCTTGCAGTGTTACAGTAAGATATGATGATATTTTATTTTTATTAATCAGTTATTAGATTACTTGAGGAGGAAGGAATCATTTCGTTTCTTCGTATTTGTTATCATCTAACACACTAATGGATCATAGAAAACAAGAAACAATTATGTATCTTCTTTATTTATTATTTAGTGTATTTATTCCCCTAATATATTTTTTCCAAATGATCTTATAACTAGGAGTTACTTTATAATTCATTTAAGAAATAATTTATTTCAATATAACCAAAAATTGGTATCAGATTCACTTCCGTTAATATTTTATTAATTTTAGAATTTCTATAAAATTATATATTTTTATTAAGAACATGAAATATGAAGTGATATGTGGATATCATTGGATATGATATGGTTTTGGATAGTGTCTCCAAAATCTTTAATATTGGATCAAGATATCAAAAAAAAATCATTTGTCACGTCTTAGTTTTAAGGCAAGAAAACTCCCTAATCCAACGCCTATTAGTCAAGGTTTTAGAAATTAAAACTATTGTATCCACATGATCATGGGAGGAATTAACTCTATGAGTAAATATCTCTTGATACCATACATCACCATCCACCATATATATATATGAAATTTAAACTAAATTATAATCATGTATATATATCTAAAACCACGGTATACGTTAATCGATATAATTAAATAAAAAATATTAACCACTAGGTATATCCCTCATGTACCGAATAGATACTAGAATAAAAAATGATGATACAAGGATATAAGTTGTCAAGATATATCCAATCTATTAAAAATACATATACTCTATCCATCACCTAAATCCATGATCAAATGATATCCATATAAGATGATTTATATAGACACAAGGTGAAAAATTTAAAAGTGTGCATATAAGGGTGAGTGTAAAAATACCTAGTTTGGTTATCCCAAATAGTAGGAAGACAACATAAACATCTCATGTTTACATGAATCAAAAAATGGTGAAGTGTAAAATTTTTTACATCACCATAATTTTTAATTATACATATCAATGATTAGTCTAGATCATTATACCCATAGATCGCATTCAAAATGCTTTTAATATAACATAATTTCCCATCAAAGAACATAAAACACATCTCATGAACCAAATAGATTTAATACCTAATAATTCAACCTAGATGCACTACTTATGAGTTAGTGGATAAAATACACTTCTCTACCTATCATGATAGCATTAGAGGAAATATTAAATCCCAACTATCTAAAAATTATTGGATGAAACACACATTTCTATATAAGAAAATGCACATCTCCATAGCTTGAAACATATACATATCCAAAATTCTAAGGAAATATAAATCTACAGGGGTAATGTTGTATATCGATATGAGGGAGGAGATATAAATATATAAGGAATAAAATGGATATCTGATAATCCCAATCCCAAAGTAGTGGGTAAGGAGTTGAGACAATATCAGGTGGATCATAGTCCACCTTGTTCTAAAAACTGTGGGTGAGGAAGAGTATCACCAATCAGGTGAAAAACTGTTCATTATATTATTATATCAGAGATGATGTAGAATTTATACATTTCCACCAATACCATCCATTGTGTTCTCGTTTTTGAAATACTATAGGTATTACCCACATCCATATTTCTTAAATTATATATATTGGAGGAGTTACTCATCTATAACTATCTCCTAGAAATATCTAGATACTATCACCCCATGGAAGTGGATGAGTGGTGGAGGATACACGTAAATGAAATTATCAGTCTCTACCTAGATCGATGTGTGAGAAAATGTATAGTCACCATTAGATCACTATAACTATAAAAAATTGTAATCTTAACAAATACATATCACTATAACCCCTCACCATCAGGATCCAACATTCACACAGAACATCAAAACACTAAGGTAGTGAGTACACACAATCGAAAACTCAATCACAAATAGGGGACCATCCTATCATCTGTATAAGACTTTCCACATAGAGATCCATCTATTACGAAATCCAAAAATAATTCCAATAGGTCAATCTCATAGAAGGTTAAGGATAATTCAATAATATATTAATGTTAGTGACCAAATTATCCTTCATGTCATTACATTACATAATCGATATTACTTTCCTCTTGAACACTACCGAATTTAATTCCATACATGATGGATTTACACAATATCAACTCATTATATGATATTTATAATTATAATTCATTAAGAAAATAATTTTTTTAATTACTCAGATGGGTATACTAGAACCAGGATGTTATAGATTCCTCTACTAAGTGTTTATCCATTCTATCTCAAGTGACCCATGTAACAGCACTAGTCTACCAAATAGTTTCTATATATCTCATAAATATTTATAAAAAATACTATAATATTTTATTAACTAAGTTTTAATTAATCATTCAATTATTACATTTCATCTCATACAAGCATTCATCAAGAACCACCAATTCCTTAGTATAAATATCACACCACTTGAGGGAATCCCCATCCTTAGTGTTACATAATTATATCATTTATATTATAGACTTATGATACTATCCACTATTATCACTCCATTTTAATTCAACAACTTTATTTCCATTATTCATTTAAGAATGAATTTAATTTCTTATCAGGATATAAATGGATTAATTTATATTATCTAGTCAACTCCAAAATGATATATCCTAGACAAAGTCTTCAAAGAATCCACCAGTTCTTATTATCACCACTTACATTATTTAAGTATCTAGATAACACCATTTATCCTCTATTGGATAACCAAATTTTATTTTGATTGATCTTATCATTCAATTACATTATTCCACACCATCACAATAATATATCTTCAATGACTCAAATTTATTATTTCATAATGAAATCATAATATTTATATGTGTGTCAATGTATTTCAAGAGAAATCATAAAATAATTAAATGGTTATACCTATTTTCTTTAATAGTGCCTCACATCCTATGAGTTTTTATAAAGAAAAATACAATACCCCTATGGTTAAAAAACTCACCCAAGTGAGTAATTCAATATCCTAATCCAAGAAACATCAATTATTTCCTAAATTATTTTTATTATTTATCAATAATAACATTTAAATTATCAACACATGGTAATCTTGACATCATTATCAAGAAATCCATATTCCACTAGAATTGTTCCACTAAAAAAACTCATATCTCGTGACTTGAGGCAACGATTCAAGTTCAATCTTTAATTTTAAACAATATAAAATCATTATTATTAAATAAAAACAATTTCAAAATTATTTAATCTTCATTAGCTTAATTTACCTAAAAAACTATCCCCAATGATTCAAACTAGGTTATATTGGCTATAAGATGAAAATAGGATTCAAATTCAACTTTTAGGGTCCAAATTAGACCTCTCACACACCCTCATGTTCTCCATACTTATTCAACAAATTAGGGGTGGGGGTTCCATGTGACACTCCCATGCATGGTCATGAATACCTCTCACCACTCTAACCCATGGTTTAACCCTAACGATCAGATCATTTGATCAAATGGATCCCATAGTTCCATGTAAATTGATCTACAAACTACACCCTAAATCAATGATTTATGTTTGATCATTTGATTAGATAGTTAGGAATAACATTGCCCATAATCGTGTTTAATCCCTAGAATGGATGATGTGGCTACGTGAGTAGCTATTTGATCCCACTGATCGAACAACCTACATTACATTTGTATAAATATAAAAATCACATGTTAGGTTTTTTTGTGACCCACCCCACACTATCCAATCATCTAGATTGGATAGATCACATTATAGAACAACCCACCACCATCCCTATCCAAATTACGCCAATGGTGTAGTGTTCTATCCATCTGATCACTGATTAAATGAGTCTTATTCCTACGCTATATTTTCATCATGGTATATAACTATTCTACATTTTCTTCACATACCATAGTAGTTTATATAGGTTTTACCACATTCAAACTCCTCCAAGATTCATACCATAGTAATTTGAGACCCCCTGATTCTAGATTTAGGTTTGATTTTATATAATTTTACATCTATGTACCTAAAATTTTAAAGAGAGTGAAAAAGGAAAGGAAAATAATCTATATGATTTCTCATAATCTACAACTCTTTAGAGTTATTCAAGAGGTAGTGTAATCATATCATTAATGGATTTATATCCACATATCATAGGATTAGTGAATCAATTAAATAAAATTATTCTTTACATTTTTCCAATAATAACTCAATAAATTCTCTCTAAAAAATATTGAAATAAATTTCTTATATTTTTATAAATACAAGGATATTGAATATTTTATGAGGTATGGTACAACATAAAAATATTTTATAAAAAAATTATAAGGTTTAAGAATAGATCAGGGGTGTATTTGACCTCATACAAGAAGGTGTGAAAGGGTTTTACTACTACCACATCACTTCTCAACTGTGAACTCTTACCAAGAGATCTTAGATGTGTTTCCCCCATCTTTACCTAAGAAAATAAAAATCCTTCATTCCTCCCCATTGAAGTGTCTTGTGGGCCTCACTTTCTCTCGCCTTCTTAGTGTCTCGATGCTAATTCTATTAAGGAGGTCCTTAAAGACTTCACTCACTAACCAATTCTAGTCACTGTAATTCCATTAGCTTCTGTGTGTGGTTCCTTAGAGACTAATGTTTTATATGATGGTGTTCACGTGACATGAAATTAATGTTGTGTCAAAATTTTTCTGCTAGCTTTGCTGTGACGTTAGAATATATATCACTGGTTTGTGATTGAATCCCTCTGTAATTTTCTACAGTAATGGTTTTTTTTGTCTATAATAGTCTATTTTTCCTAGGTTGAAATTAGTGTGTTATGGGTGGGTGAGGGTGAATTGACTGAATTAACAACCTAGAATAAATGCAGAAACAATGATAAAAAAGATAATCAAAATAAGAAAGAGAAGCAAGCTGATAAAAATGAACATAAAACCCAAAAAATGTGGAAAAGTAAAGAACACAAAGGATTTATCTAGTGTGGACTAGTTTAGTAATACTGTCACGACCCATCCCAATGGGGCCCATACCGTGACTCCCCAAGCCCGCCTCCAATAGGCCAGGGGTTGGTGACTAGAACCAAGTAGGAATATCACTAGCATGCGAGACATTGACTATGTACCTGTACACACACACACATCTCCAAACCCATAAATGATGAAATATAGAACAAACCCACTAAGGAAAAAATTGCATGCAAACAAATAAACCCAACTGACATAGTACAATGGAAAGTAATGTACTGAAGGTAAACTGGGATGGAATACATGCCCACCAAAAACAAGAGTCTACAAACTAAACAGTCCAGCCTCTAAGAACAAAGAGGTACTGGGACAACTGCTCATAGTCGTAGGAAGACCTCAGCCTGTAGGGAACTCAAAAAGCTCAGTCCGGTATTGGTTCACCTTGGACTCTGTCAAAAGGCTACTTGTCTATACAATACTTGACACGTGTTGGAAAAGACCATGCAGGGGTAAGTATAACAATACCCAATAGTGGTCCCTGAAAACCACAAATCAATACATAAGGTAAAGGTACAATTATCTCTACACAATATATGTCTACCGAATATATAACAAAAGAAACACACCCATATATAATAAAAACCCAGACCTATATTCTGGAGACTAGTCACACAACTGGATACCCCCATTAGGGATTTAGTTCGAAGATATCACGAAGCACTCATCTAGGAGAACTCATTCCATGAGTCTGATAGCTCTGATTTTGTCTATCTGAGAGGTACTGTTCGTCAGGAAAATCCATGAGATATAGTTACACTCATTCCAGGAGAACACACTTCTGAGTGGGGAAAGATCATGATACACAGATGAGGATCACTACGAGGGCCTTGGTGGATACCGTGACTCATCCGAATTCACCTGCTAAGTAGTGGATCAGCGTCCAGTAGGAGTAGAAACTTCGATACCTGAATCTACCAAGGGTCAAGAATTTATAGAGGATCTCACTCCGGGCCTATCAGAGGGATTCCTGACTCTATCTTGGAAATTCCTACTGAAGGGATCATACTCCTGTGGATGGAAATGATACCTGACATTCAGGGGAGTGAGAAAAAGGGGAAATAACCCAAACGAAACTTTTCTTAGGAATGGTGGAAAAGGTGATAAATCCATGTTCCAGAATATAAATGATGTGTAAAAGGGTCACATTCTATTTCTCTTGACTCCAGGTACTTCCCAGGAAAAAACAGCCCAAGTCAGAAGAACATGCCATGCAGAAGGGGATAAGTACACGACGTGTAGTCGAACCATACGTCATGTCCAAGTAACCGGGGTTCCCCCTGTGTATACGACCGTGGAGAGTTTCTACCCGTGTGTGCCGTCTCATGTAACCGATACACTGGTTAGCCCATGCAACCGGCCTGATCTGGCCGTGTGGTGGAGTACACGACCATGTACCCACCTCGTGTCTGAGTATCTTCTAATACACACGCCGAGTCTGTCTAAGGACACACACATCATGTGACAATGGTCACATGCTGTGTTAGTGATTCCCGTCTCCTAGAAATCCATCCGTCACTGGGTGGGGCCTACATGCCATGTCTCCATGGAGGCACGTCTTGTTCTTCATCGCGTGCAGAACACAAACCCTAGCTGCCGCCGCTAGTTCCACACCGAGTTTTCTTGGGATACATGTCGTGTGTTCTAAAAATTTATAGAAACGCGAACCTGCTCTGCCACACCTTGGTGATGCTTCGATCTTCAATCCGAATATCTGTTTACCACACAACTCGAATGTTAATGTCTCCTCGATGTCTTGAAGTCATATCTGTTGTTTTCGAGCCTCCGATCGGCCCTAAAAACACGTATCGATCCACACGCATGAAGAATCCTTGAAGAACTGTCTCTCCCCATCCGAGATGATTCATCATCCGCCAACGTCGTCACACCTCCACTAGGTTGTAGCGATGTCAGATATCCAATTATGGATCATTTCATTTCAAAACAGATGTGAAATGATCCGTTTTTCATCGCCCCATGAAGAACGCAAAGAACACAAGGAAAAGAAGAAGAAATATGAAAAACCAATTTGAGAAATGAACCTCCATCGTCATTCGTCATAGCATTGATCTGCTCCTATTATAAGAATTAAATAGGGAGAATCAAATGATAATCCAACAATTATCACAAATAATATTCCTGAATCAAACCCCAAAGAAACACAAAATAATAACCCTCCCGCAAGAATGCATGATCCAAAAATCAACCTGTTCATGGGTTGATCCACGTTAGTCGTTTAATCAAAGAACGGGGAAGAAAAAAAATCAACAAAACCCCTTCCTTGATTCGGTTGAAGAACAATCACCATGTACTATTCGTTGTTGAGGGTTATTCAAATATGATATGCGTTGATTGATCGCGTCGTCATCATTCTTTGTCGAGAGTTTTGTTCAAGGCTCCAAGAATTATCGAGAGTTCCTCTCATTTTTCTATCAATGACTAACATTGAATTAACCCATTAAAAAGAGGGAACTTGTTTCAACATTCCATCATGATGAAGCATTAATGAGTCAGTATTGATATTTCTGAGTCATTATGGAATGAGATTAATTATCAGAACAAATTCCCCTTCATTGCGTTGCATCTAATGTTTCCAAATAAAATAAAATAAACTTTTTGAATTATTTTATTTTATTTTAATAAAAAATCCAAAAATTAACTTTTTCTCTCGACCTGCACCGATCAAGGTTAGGCCCATTCATAGGTAAATTTGTCATCCCAGACGCAACATTGCCCTCTGATTTTCAATTTGGGCATCCATTTGGAAACTGTAGCAACCACACACACCCACCAAATCACTTAACTTATAGAAAGTTCAAACCACCATTTTGGGCCCATCGGGGCTCTAAATGACATGTCGTCTCCATGATTAGTCTTGTAATAATTTCATATAATATTTCAAAATAATAAATGGAAGAATCCAAGATAATAAACTCTCTCCACCATGGGGCTTTGCATCCCCAAAAATACAAAACACGACTACTCAAAAAGATGTGGGTACTGCGCATGAATCTGAGCCTCCCTCTCCCATGTTCTCTCCTGAAGATTCTCGTGCTGCCATGAGATGTGAACCAAGGGAATCGATCACCCATGAAGGATCCTATTTTTCCAATCCTTAATATCTATTGGGTACTCAGCAAAGGTGTCTCCATCATTGATGTCCAGCTCACCCTAGTCGATGACGTGCGATGGGCCATGCACGTACCTCCTCAGCTGCGACACATGGAAGACATCATGTACCCGGTGCATCTTAAGTGGTAGAGGTAAGCAGTACACCACATTTCCAACTATGTGCAGTATCTAGAAAGGTCTGATGAACCTCAGAGATAGATTTACGCCCTAGCAAAATTTCCATAAACCACGTCAAGGTGAGATCCGAAGGAAGACATGGTCTCCCTCCTTTAACTCTAGAGGTCTCTATCGCCTGTCAGCATAAAAATTCTGCTGACTCTATGTAGTATTCATCCTCTCATGGATGATATTCACCTTATCAGTGGTATATCTCACCAAATCTTGACCCATGAGTGCTGACTCTCCGAGGTCAGTCCATTAAAGTAGTGACCAAAAGGGTCTCCCATATAAAGCCTCAAACAGTGCCATAACAATGGAAGAGTGATAGATATTGTTGTACGAAAACTCTATCTATGGTTGGTGGTCCTCCAAAATATGACCAAAGTCCATGATATAGGCTCAAAACATATCCTCCAGAACCTGAATTGTTCTCTCAGTCTAACCATCTATTTAGGGATGGAACACTGTGCTCAAGCGTAGGTGAGTCCCGAAAGCCTCCTGAAATCCCTTCCACAACTGGGATATGAAGCGGGTATCTCAATCCAAGACTATTTTAGAACAAACACCATTAATCCAAACTATCTCCTTCACATAGGTCTATACTATGCTCTCTACACAACTCTTCTTATTGATAGCTAGGAAGTGGGTAGACTTGGTGAGACAGTAGACGATAAAGCAGATGGAATCGTGCCCCTTTAATGTTTGTGGTAATCCCATCATAAAGTCCATTGATATTCCATCACACTTACACTATAGAACTTTAAATGGATGAGTGAACCCTACTAGAACCTGGTACTCAACCTTCATCTGCTGGCACGTAAGGCACCTTGAAATGAAATTTGCTACTGCCTTCTTCAAGTATGACCACCTGAAATATTGTCGGAGATCCTTGTATATCTTCACCATGCTTGGGTGTACCGCCAAGGGGGATTTATGGAACTCCCGTAGGACCTCCTCCTGAAATGCCACTAGTACAACAATGTATCCCCTGAAAAGAACAACGTGCTTCCCCCACGAGAATATCCATCAGAAGCATGTTCTATGGATAACTGAGCAAGAAAAGTCTCATAGTAGAAATCTCCCAACTATGCCTACCTAACTTTCTATAAGAGTGGAGGGGTGATAACCATCGACTGAATGTAAGATGCATCCTACCTATCCACGAAGGATAATCATAACAAGGCCAACTACTCTGTCACCTCTTTCAGAAGATGCGAACTCGATCTTCTACCGAGAGCATCGACCACAACATTCCACTTGCCAGGAGTATAGATGATCTCAAAATTGTATTATTGGAAGAAATATAGCCAATTAATCTATCTCAAATTCAGGTCCTTCTATTAGAATATTTATTCGAGGCTCTTGTGGTCAGAGTAGATGATAAATCTCTCTCCCATAAGGTAGTGTCGCCAACTTTTCAATGCGAAGACTACCACAGCCAACTCAAGATCATGGATCACATAGTTCTTCTCATGCAGTCTTAGGTGGAGAGAACCATAAGAAATCCCCACATGTCCCTGTATTAGTACACAATCAAGCCCAGTCCCCGATGCGTCACATAAAACTATGTACTCGACACCCTCCTCCAGAAATATCAAGATTGGGGCTCTCGTCAAACTCTATTTCAACTGCTCTAAATCCTGCTGGCACTTCTCCGTACACATGAAGGGTTGCCCCTTCCTATTCAAAAATAACGTTGGTGCTGATTTCTGAGAGAAATTAGGAATGAAACTCTGGTAATATCCTATGAACCCAAGGAAGCTCCATACCTCCATCAGACTTTGATGTAGATCCCATGCTAACACTGCCTCCACCGTGGCTGGGTCCAAAGGTACTCCATCTGTTGAGATGACATGTCCCATAAAGTAGACCTACTTAATCTATAACTAGCACTTTGAGAGCTTCCCATAAAACTAGTTCTATCAGAGTATGTCTAAAACCATCTGTAGGTGTCTCACATACTCCTCCTCAAATGCCGAGTACACCAAGAAGTCTTCGATGAATACCACTATAAATTGGTCCAAGTACGGTTAGAAGAGCCTATTCATAAGTCCCATGAACACTGTAGGGGTGTTTGTTACACTGAAAAAAATCACCAAGTACTAATAGTGACCTCAGCGGCACTTAAAATCTATCTTCAGTATATCCTCATCCAGTACTCATAACTGGCGGTAACCTGACCGAAGGATAACCTTCGATAACCATTGTGCCCCTCTTATCTGATCAAAGAGGTCTTCAATCCTCGACAGTGGATACTTGTTCTTCGACATTACCTAATTTAGGCACCGGTAATCCCCAAACAACCTCAAACTCCCGTATTCCTTGTTGGAAAAAAATGGGGCCCACCCAGGGTGAAACACTGGGTCTTATGAAACCCTTACTCTGTAAATCCTCCAATTTTACTCTCATGTCATGGAGCTCTGTGGGATCCATCTGATATACTAGTGAGAAAATTGGTACCGTCCCGGGGTGTAATTCGCTACAGAAGTCAATCTCCTAGCAGGGAGGTAGTCCTGGAACATCCTCAGGAATGACGTCCTTATACTCTGCCACTACTGCTGGGAACTGGAAGCTCACAACATCTACTACACTAAGGGTAAGGCTACAACTCATGAGTGATTGGATGTAACCTCCTATATATGAGCCTATTCTGTGCTTCTTGGGTCTCCTTTTCACCAAAAAAGGAAAACCTCATCCCATCGCTTTTGACACACCGCACTCTTCACCTAAAGTAGTCAATCTGTGCATGGACTGAAGATAACCAATACATAGCAAGAATTATGTCATAAGGCCTCGATGCTGCCACAAAGAGGTTCCAACCAAAACTCTCACCTCCAAGGGTAAGATCACACTGTCTTCAAAGGTGTGTGATCATTGTGTCTCCTTCTTTAGGTGTCTCCAAGCGTAAGGGTCGATTCAATGACTCTACCGAAATCTCATGGTTTCACACAAGACCTATGGTGAGGAAGTAATGATTGATACATATGTCTGTAAGTATGGAAGATAAGATAAAAAAGACATAGATCGCACTTCGGATCATCCCTAGAGTCCCTAGGTCATACAGCTCGACTGCATGTAGCTGTACCAATCCCTATCTCCTAGCTCCTTAAGACTAGTGTGGACCACATGGGGGTGGTGGTGGAAGTAGATAGAAGTGTCTACCACCACATGAGGATCTCCTTTTTCTTATGCCACGTCCACCACCTGGTGAGTCTGTCTGCTCTACTATCTGCCTATGCCTCAGTGGTCCATCCACTGCCTCCCTGTCTGTAGCTCGAAGGGTGGGAAAGTCTCTTGTGACATGTCCCCTACCGTTGCACGAGTATCGGCACCTATCCCTAGGCCGACTGGATCTAGCTTGAGAGCCATAGACAGTCGATACCATGTCCTAAGTCCTCCCACGATGTCTCCCACGTCCTGATCCCTATGCCTGACGTCAGCTCCCTGTTTCCAAGGTCTCCGCACCTGTTTGCCTGTTGCTGACTGTAGTCGGCTGTCTCTGCTCCACCAAGAATCTCTCGATCACTATTTCCCTCTCGAGCACTCCCACATAAGTCAAAATGAATAGAGGCACGACACTATCTTGGATGTCCTGTCGTAAACTTTTCTCGAAGGTCCGAGCTATGAAGTACTGATCCATGACCATATCCATCAAGTACCTAGCGAGGTTGGTGAACCTCGATGAATAGTCATCCACCGTCAAAATGACCTAATGGAGTAGAAGAAACTCTTATATGTGCACTTCTCTATGCATAACCGAAGAGAACTCCTATGTAAAGAGTTGTTCATAATCCGTCCATAAAAGAGTCTCATCGTTATGTGTTTGTGTGGTCAGACTCTACCATCATCCCACCGAACCATGAAGAAGGCTAGCTCCTAGGATCACCATTTGGTCCACTAGTGTACCCACTAGATAGAAAACTCTGGTCACCACCTCAATCCAATCCTCAGCCACCTGAGGGTCAGGATTTCCTCGGAACCTATGAGGTCTCTATCTATGGAACTCATGGAGCATGCTCAGCCTGCACCCCTCATCTGTCGGTAATGTAGGTACCACTGGCTGCTCCACTGGTGGTGGTATAGAAGGTGAACCATCTAGAGGTAATGCACGGGGAACTCATCCCTGTATCAAAGAATTTTTACTAAGGGGGTCATCCTTGTGACCGCACTGCTAAATCCTAATAGGTATGCATTGTGGAGGAATCCTGTAAGAAAACAAGATGTAACATGGTTAACGATTATATCTGGATAGGTGACACAAAGGACATGGAAGAAAAAACCAATTATTATATGATTCATGTATCATTATTTTACTTCCCTACAACTAGTCTTTTATTTACCGAGTTTAAAAGTAGGTTATCAGAGTCCTGGTGTGTGGATACGTTAGCTACCAACACCAACACTAGAGTCTCTATCTTGAAAGATGAGCTCAAAACACTTAACAATGTTTCCCCCAAACCAATCTCACATAATCTTGGTCATAAGGTAGAACCTCACACTAGTACCACTCTGTCATGACCCGTACTAGTGGATCCCATAGTGCGACTCCCAAAGCCCATCTCCAATAGGCTCAGGGATGTTTACTAGCACTAAGTAGGCATATCACTAGCATGGGAGGAATTGCCAAAGTACCTGTACACACACACACATCTCCAGGCCCATAAATGACGAAATGTAGAAAACCCCACTAAGGAACAAAATGCATGCATACAACTAAACCAAAATGACATAGTACAACAGAAAGTAATGTACGGAATGTAAACTGGTTTGGAGTACAAGCCCACAAAAAACAAGAGTCTGCAAACTAAAAAGTCCAACCTGTAAGAAAAAATATGTACTGGGACTACTTATTGTAGCTTTAGGAACACCTCAGCCTATAGGGAACTCATAAATCTTAGTCTGGTACTGGTCCTCCCTGGAATCCGTCAAAAGGTCGCTCATCTGTACAAGACACGACACATGCAGGCAAAGCCCGTGCATGGGTGAGTATATCAATACCTAGTAGGGGACCCCGAAAACCAAAAAGAAATATAAAGGGTAAATGTACAATCAGATCTACACAACATATGTCTACCAGACATATAAAAAGATAAATACACATAGATATACTCAAAACCCACACCCATAGTCTAGAGACAAGTCACACAGTAGCATACCTCCTCTAGGGATTTAGTTTGAAGATTCCACAAATACTTCATTTTGGAGAACTCACTACACAAGTTTGTTAGCTCTGATTCCATTCGTCCGAGAAGTACTATACGTCAAGAAAAGCTATGAGAGATAGATACACTAATTCTGGGAGAACACACTCCTGAGTGGGAAAGATCATGATACACAGATGAGGATCACTGCCAGGGCCTTGGGGAATATCGCGACTCATCTGGATTCACGTGCTAAGTAAATAATAAGTATCCTGTAAGAGTAGTCACATCGATACCTGACTCTACCTAGGGTCAATAATGGGTAAAAGATCTCAATCTGGGCCTCTCAGAGGGATACCTGACTCTATCTCAGAAATTCCTACTGAAGGGATCATACTCCTGTGGATGGAAACGATACATGACCTTTTGGGGAACGAGAAAAAGGGGAACTCAACCAAATGCAACATGTCTAAGGAACAATGGATAAGGTTATCAACCAGTGTTCCATAATATACACAGCATGTAGAAGGGTCACACACTGTGTCTCTCAACTCCAAGTACTACCTATGTAAAAATGATCAGAGTCAAAAGAACATACCATGTTGAAGGGGATAAGTACACGGTGTGTCATCAGACCACACAACATGTCTAAGTAACCAGGGTTCCCTGCGTGTACACGACCGTGTGCTCATACATGGTTTCAACCCGTGTAACCGGTACAAGGGTTAGCCCATGCAACCAACCTGGTCTGACCGTGTGGTGGAGTACATGACCGTGTACCCACCTCATGTCCGAGTATCTTCCAAGTCACATGCTAAGTCCATTTAAGGACCCACACACCATGTGAAAATTCCCACATGCCGTGTTAGTGCTTCCCGTCGCCCAGAACTTCAGCCCCCACTGGGTGGGGCCCACATGCCATGTCTCCCCAGAGGCATGCCTTGTTCTTCATCTCGTGCAGCATGAAAACCATAGCTTCTACCACCGGTACAACATGTCATGTTCTTTGGGATAGGCACTGTGTGTTCTGGAAATTTCAAGAAATGTGAACCTGCTCCGTCGTGACTTGGTGATGCTCCAATCTTCGATCCAATGATCCATTTTCCACGCAACTCTAATGTTAAGGTTTCCCCGACCTCTCGAAGTCATATCTATTGTTTTGGGAATCTTATTGGCCTGGAAAATGCGTATCAATCCACCCGCGTGAAGAATGCTCAAAGAATGGTCTTTCCTGATCCGAGCTGATTCGTCGTCGCACCTCCGCTAGGTTGTCATGATGTCAAATATCCAATTTGGGATCATTACATTGCGAAACAGACATGCAATGATCCGTTATTTGTCGCCCCACAAATAATGTGAATAACATAAAGAAAATAGGAAGAAATCCAATAAAAAAATTTAAAAAACAAACCTCCACCATCATTTGTCACGACGTTGATAGACTCTCATTATAAGGATTAAACATGGAAAATCAAATGATAATCCAACAATTATCAAAAATCATATCCCAAAATCATACCCCAAAGAAAAAAATAATAATAACCCTACCACAAGAATGCATGATCCAAGGATCAATTTGTTTATGGGTTGATCTGTATTCATTGTTTAATCAAAGAATGGGGAAGAAAAACAAGGACACAAAACCCCTACCTCAATTCAGTTGAAGAATGATCATCGCATCGTGTTCATTACCGAGGGTTCTTCAAATTCAAGATACGTTGATTGATCACGTTTTCATTGTTCATTGTTGATAGTTCTCTCCAAGGCTCCAAGAATTCTTCATAGTTCCTATCAATTTTCTACCAATGACCAACATTCGATTAACCCATTAAAAAGGGGGAATTATTTTCAGAATTTCATCATGCTGCGACATTAATGAGTTAGTGTTACTATTTATAAGGAATTATGGCATGGAATTAATTATTGAAATAGCTACCCCATTGTTGCGCTGTAGTGAATGTTTCCAAATATAATAAAATAAACTTTTTTAATTATTTTATTTTATTTTATTTCATTTTACTAAAAAGTTATAAAAATTAACTTTTTCCCTCAACCTGTACTGATCGAGGTTAGGCCCATTTGTAGGTAAATTCGTCGTCCTAGACACAATAATGCCCTCAAATTTTGAATCCAGGCATCTTTTTGGAAACATCCACAACCACACACACCCGCTAACTCACTTAACCTAAAGAATGTTCAAACCACCATTCCGGGATCACCGGGCCTCAGAATCAAATGTCGTCTTCGTGCTTGGTCTCGTAATAATTCCATATAATATTTCAAAATAATACATGAAAAAATATGAGACATTACAAATAATAAATGAAAATAAAAATAGGAAATCGTTTTTTATTATTTAAAACAAAGAAGAATCATAAAATATAGAAGGTAAAGTAGAGGGTAAATGCACGAAGGCCATAGAAACTATCCGACCACAGAGTCTACATCACTATAGTATCCAATGATGAACTCTTTCTCAATGATGGTAACATACTCCATTGATATGGATGGACTCACACATGAACCAAGAAACCCAAACCATAAAATAATGATAGTAATAAATCTCATATCCAAAAAAAGGAACAATTTCACAAGTTCATATCTTGAATCTTCTTAAGGAAAAATATCATTGCTGAGGTTGTATCTTGAAGTTGATGTAGTCCAGGAAGAGCTCATAGGGTTCAAGCTCTCCACCAGAGATGATGACTAGTATAGTGAGTATATGAAGGTGTGGAAGAGGAGCAACACCAGAGATTATCCTTCTATCATAAACCATATATATGAATGAATAATGAGAAGGAAGCGAAGAACTGCACTGAAATAATTAAGGGCCATGACCAGTCATAAATTCACAGTAGAGGTGAGGCATATAGTGATGAAAGGTACCTTCAGGAATGAAAGATGAGAAAAATATGTATAAGAATGTGGGAAATAGGGAAGTTTTCTAATGAAATTAGAAAAATAGAAAGGTGAACAAATATGGACATGGGGAAAAGGATGAATGAACAAAATGAATCAAATATGGATAACCAGGATTTAGAAAAAAATTCCCAAGAGCATAATGATCTGATGTAGTTTAATAATTGGTCAGAAGAAAACCATGGAGGTAATGGATGCTGAACAAGGGCCCAAACAATACAAAGACCCTCAGAATAGATAAAAAAACACACGATGAACAAATAACACCACAAGTACCAAATAAATAGAGCACATATGGAGGCCCATAAAGAATAAAATACAATTTTCATAATTATGAAAATGCATGATTTATTGCATTGAAAAAATAAAAGCTGATTTTTATTTGAAAACCTATTTTAAAAAATCTCTACATTTGAAAAATGAAATGAAAAATAACTTAATGATCGTGTTCTTGTAACCTAGACTATTAGTTAGTTCTGGAATATTTTCAAAATAGAAACTCTTAAATATACAATATATTCAGCTTGTATGAATATTACATAGTATGTGCCACGAGTGAAACATGTTCTACCCATAATACCCATATAATAATATTATAGAGGCTAAAAATGTTAAATAATGAAAAAACTAATCAACAACATTAAACCATAGCTTACCAAAAATACCTGAGTCTCCATCGAAGCTTGATGTATAATCGATCATTCCACGACTTGAAAATATATAACCTTACCTATAGGTAAAATATAGTAAACATGAAAATTCATTAAAATGAAATATAAAACTAATTAAATAGTAAAATAGAAGATCATACATAAACCAAAAAACTAGTAATATGATAGGAGAAAAATATTCACCTAAGACCAAACAACTTAGACTATCCCTAACAAACCCTGTCTTCTAAATAGGTTCCCCTACAAATACAAGAAAGGACAGTCCTAATATCATATAGGATAGAATCCCTAGGATCCATGCCTAATTATAACTAAGGGATACTAAAAAATAATTAAAGAACGTCTATAGTGGAAAACCTTAGGTATACCACATAATACTAGGCTATATTGTCTTTATTTTTAAAGGTAAGAAAATATATTTTTATATGGGTGGTATTTCCACACTCAAAACTGGTGAAGTTCTTAAACTAGATCTTATCTTTTTGTTATTTATTATTATTTTTCATTTTCCCATTAACCTGAATTAGATGAGTCTTAGATTTTATTCTATTAAAATAATCCTTTAAACAATGAGTTTGAAGTTCTGAAGACAACACAACTGATTTAACCTCTTATAAGGTGATCAATTCTATACTATATATCATAGAGCCTTTTAAATAAATAAAATAATGATAAAGGGAAGTTAATAATATTATGAAGTGATATTCATTGATTTTTTTAACATATATATTATCTAATTCAACCGACACATTATTAAAATCATCAAGATGAACATGAATAGAAGGATTATGGTTCATTTTATTGGTATAAAGTCACATTTTATTACATAAATAACCAAGAATATATTAAACAAATAAAAATGTTAAATTTTAAGTCATATATTCTTCATAATATTCTCATGAACTACTACATATAATGCCTATAAACAGTGCTTTAACAAGTCTTTGTTAACACAAAAAATCACGAGAAATCAAAGATCCCTTAAGATACCTTGACCTTTATCAATGCTAGAAAATCACTGACAAATAACCCTTTATTAGTTCTAGAAAAGAAATGATAACGTGATCCTTTATCATTTCTAAAAATAACACCAATAAAGGTGTAATTTATCAGTTCTAGTTTAAAAATGGTAAAATATCCATTTATCATCACTTTTCCTAGTGATAATATAGAACACTTTATCAATAATTTTTCTAGTACTGATAAAGGGGCATACTTTTGCAATGTGACATTAAATTTATAGACAACTACAACAGAAAAAACAAAGACCATAGATGGAGAAAATATATAATTTAATTGAAATAAAAATTGAAACACAAATACAAGAAAAAATTTATATTATAGACATTTTAAAACATTGATTTTTCAAATTGTATAAGTATGTATAATTTATCAAAGACAATCAAAAACATAAATGTTCCTTTTATTTGGACCCTGAATCTAGGTCATACTATTAGATGCTAAAAAAACTACCCCAGATCTAAAAAAATATTCTTCATATATAAGAAAACAATTCCTATGTTTTTGATACAATAAAAAAATAAATTAAACAAAAATGTCAATTTTAAACTAGAAACACATACTTTGAGTCATACTAAGAACACTGTGTATCAGATTGAGTCATGATTTCTTCTTACATAACCCACCATTATTTTTTGTTCTCAAAAGAAGGTGCTATTGAATTGGATCAGATCTATGGTAATAAAAAACCCACTATTAATGTGATATAATTCAAGAGAACATTATTTTTGAGAACAATTCTTCAATTGTAACAACATTTCTTGTTCATCTTCAAACATTTTCTCTATGAAATTTAACTAAATAAGTATTACATAAAAATGATAAGGAAATTAATTATGGAATATCATATAAAATGATGAGAAAAAAATAAAATATTTTATGCTCAGTTTTTCCTATTCTATGCATGTTTTAAACTAAAATGACACTTATATATTGAAAAAACAAACTTTGAGTCATATCAGACATATCATGTGTCAGATTGACATGCAGTCAATTTCTACACATTATAATTTAATTATGGAACATTTTCTTACTGTTTTAAAGTAAACTATGATCATTTTCTCTATTTTTCTAGTGTTGTGCATTTAAAATAATTAATAATTTATATTTAAAATTCACACTTTGAGTAATATCAGTCACATAATGTTTTAGATTGATGTTTTGTTGATTCTTACTTGTTATAAATTAATTATGGACCCTTATCTTAATGATTGAAAATAATCCAATCTTGTTTTCTCATTTTTTTCTATTTGATGTGTATTTTAAATTAACATGACACTTTTGTATTGAAAACATGAACTTTGAGTCATACAAACCATGTCGAGTGTCACATTGATGTGTGGTTAATCCCTTTAGGTCCCAAATTAATTATGAACCCTTTTCTTAAATTCAGAAAACAAATCAAGATCATTTTCTTCATTTTAGCTATGTAACTCATTATAAACTAAAATGCCTCTTTTATATTAAAACAATGCACTTTGATTAATATTTAGAACATATTGTGTTGGATTGTAATGATGTTAATTTCATCCTGTGATAAATAAATTATGGATCAATTTCCTAAAATTTTAAAATAATCCGAGATCGTTTTCTTGGTTTGGGAGATGTGACATTCGTTTTGAACTAAAATGGCACTTATGTATTGAAATTGAATAATTCGATTCATACTGAACACATGAGGTGTCATATTTATGTGTGGTTGATTCTTACATAATAAAAAATGAGTTTTGAATTATTTTAATAAAATTCTAAAACAATAAAAGATAATTTTTAAGATTTTTCTATTTGATGCATGTTTTAAACTAAAATGAAACTTTTATTTTGAAAACATACACTTTGTGTAGTTATAACCACAAAAGATGTTTGATTTGTTTGTGGTCAATTCATATATCTTATAAATTAATTAGGATCCAATTTCCTAATGATTGAAAATATTACAAGCTCTTTTGCTCAATTTTGGCTATTTGATGTGTGTTTTAATCTAAAATGAAACATTTTTATCGAAAACATGCACTTTGAGTCATAACAATCACATAAGGTGGAATATTGAAATGTGGATGATTCCTACAAGTCATGAATGAATTATGGACCATCTTCCTAATGTTTGAAAACAATTCGAGCTCATTTTTTTTATTTTTGAAATGTAATGGGTTTTAAACTAAAATTACACTTTTATATTGAAAACACATAATTTGAGTCAAATCAACCACATCACATGTCATATTAGAGTGTAGTCAATTACTATATGTGAAAAATTAAATATGGGTTGTTTTGCTAATCTTTTAAAATCATTCGAGATCTTTTTTTGGTTTTTTATATATGATTAGTGTTTCAAACTAAAATTAAACTTTGTATTAAAAACATGAACTTCGAGTTATACTGACCACATAATGTGTCATATTTATGTATGGATAATTCCTATATGTAAAAATGAATTTTGGATCATTTTAAAAATGTATAAAAACAATATAAAATTACTTAAATAATTACTTAGGGAATGACTTGAGAATTATGAAAAATTACTTAGGGAAGGACTTATGAATTATTAATAATTTTACTAAATTTTTTAAAATTATTAAAACGATCTAATTTTTTTATTGGTTTTGAGAATGTGACATCTATTTTAAACTAATATGTAAATATAAAAAAAATAAGTATCAAATACAAATGATAAGTAAATTAACTAAAAAAAGTAGATAAAGTGATCCGTAAATTAACTAAATAAGTAGTATAAAGTCATCTATTTATGATGTATGTATACATTTTTACACAATGTATTCTTCCCATTAATTTATAGACAAATTGATTTCCTCCATTATTATTCTCCTTGAGAAACAAATAAAAAACAATATATATTTATTTTGATAAAAAAATTTCCCATCCAAAATATATTTACAAGGTAACATCTCGTAATATATCATTAACATAACAAGTAATCACCTAAATTTTATGTTGGAAAATATTTTGACAGCATGTACTCTTCCCACTCATCCCTAAACAAATTTACTTATTATTTCAAGTTGGTATATTATTATAAATATTGGTATTATTTAGAAAATATAGAAAAACTAATGATTAAGAAATAGTTTTAAGAAGATTTTAATTATCTTTGGAAATTACCTATTCAGGGATGCTATAATTATGATGGCATATTCTATCTTTCATCAATTTGAAAACATAATATCCAAAATCATTTCTTTTATATTTATTCTGACACTAAAAAAACATCGACCAAAATAAGTACATTTTTTTAAATATATGTTGATAGTAAGTCTTTCTATATAGAAATTAATCTATTTCTTTTTGAAGAAACTCATAGGCTTGTTTTGTTCAGTGACAAACCTTATACCATGATTTAGACTATATTTATAGATCTCCCTATCAAAAAAAAATATTTTTAAAACAAAAAATGAAACATAAAAATCAATTTTTATCTATAAAATATTGATTGAAGTTCCTTAAAATTGGAAATACACATCATGTGTGGTCGGTTTGATGGGAATACATGCATTGGATAAAAAAATTTGGGGTTTTTGAATTGATTGTGATTAGCATATAGTGCTTCATAAAAAATGAAAACCTATTAAGTAATGAATAAAAATAAAAATATGCTTTATATGATTATATTTCAGAGTTTTACCCATAAATTGTAGACACTAATAAGAGTATATTTTATATTTTTTATCTCTCAAATTCCTCTCATAGTTTATCATTTTTCTTATCAATTTCTTTCGCTTCCAAGGATTTTTTTTGTGTAGAAACGATATAGGGATTAATGAATCCAATTTGTTCTTCAAATATTTTTCCCTTTTTATAGTAGTAATATAATGACTGTAGAAAATATGAATAGGTATTAAATTTAATGACCATAGTGTATAATTTTTTGGGTAGACAGATTATGAAAATATACCTCATGTATGTATTTACAATTGATACTCTCAACCATTCAAACATAACAATCTCATTTATATTCTCATGACTAACCATGTATATAATGAGATTTACAAATATTTATTATTCATATTAAATTTAGGAAATATATCCATATTTGAATGTCTTTTTTACATGAATATATAATGTTAATAGTAGTGGAACTAGCGGGGAGAAGGTACTCCCAGAATTTTCTTGTGTTTTCTTATCCAAATCACTAGATTATCTAGATCATACTTTCCATTTATCTATAGTTTTATCCATATATAATACCATACCCCACTTATGATGTTTTTTGATCAACTGTTGAAGTATTTTCAATTGAAAAAAGTGTTAAGGTTATACCTCATGTTTCTTTATAATATTAGAAAGCTATACTATGAAAGTTCTAATAGCATCATTGACCATTACAATATCAGGATCATCAAGCGAAACATGAAACTCAGTGCTCATAGATTGGTTTACTTTAATCCCTTATCTTATGTGATCTTTTTGGAGTTCTATGTTGTGTATCATGTATACTGAGATATTATACATCATGCCCCTAAAAATAAGACAGTGTGTGGGTGTTGATAGATAGAGATCACATACAACTTTACCCTATATAAAATTAGTAATATATTTTTATAAAAGTTTTTTTATTAATATTTAGGAGAAATATTAATGAAAAAATTGATTAACTCAGGTAAGGTATGTGGTTTAGGGTAATGAAAATCCTCAAATATAGTGGGGTCATTTGGTTGTTCATGTGTTGGTCTTTATTCCATTGTTGTTTTCTTTTATCCTTTTTCATATACCAGTTTTCCAAAACAGATCAGAAAATAATATCTTGTAAATCATCTATTTTTGCCTAAAATCCTTTCATCATCTAATATGTACCTTCTTTTGATTTTTTAATCTTGAAATATGTTTGAGGTGACACTGTAAAACCTATACCTCTAACATGACCATATTGTTTGAATCACTTCAAAGCTAATGAAAGTAGATTATCTTTTGGTACGGTCACTATGAATTATTGAATCTAACAGTATAAAAATATATGATAATAAATAGATATTTTTATTTAATACTATAATAAATAATAATGAATTACTATTATTTCCTACTTACACATGTTTCCCATAATGATTTATTATTCTCATCAACTAGTTTACCATCATTATTTACACTTGCATCCTTCCCAAGAACATGAAATGGGATGGAAATGAATTTAGATTTTGATTCATGAATATACATATAAACAAAGAATCATATTTTTTCATTATCATATAAAACTTTTATTATGGATTTAAAATACATATCATTTTCTTCACTAGTGAAGAATACCCCATCCATGCTTTGTGATTGTGGTACATTGGTTTTGATGCACGTTATTTATTTTCAAGACTCCTTTTATATTTCATAAATTAATAATTTTTAATGAAATTAAATAAAATAGATAATTTTTAATAATATATTATCAACTATAATGCACCTGAAATGATTTCTCATCATGAAGACTAAAGAAAGAATCCCATGTTTCTAACTTTATTATGTGTTCATATTTAACTAGTGGGTGGAGATTTAATATCCCATTATCATCAATAATATGGAACATGGAAAAAGGTTTCCATAATACTCTATGGGTTTTAGAGTCCAATAATAAATATTTATTATGGAAATCATCTAAAATAAATTAAATCTTCAAGGGATAATGAAAAGTAAATCAAAATTTCATTATATAAGTTTTTGATAAAATACTTAATGTATATCGTAACATTACCTTAATATCTTCCCAAATGGCTTCCTTCATTACCATATAGACATAGTGTTAGGAATCTAAATCAATTGGTGCATTAATTCTCAATGTTACCCTAACATAAATAATAAACATTAAATTTTTGGGGCCAATCGGTTGGGCGCATTGACTTCAGCCAAAATCAAATTTCATACCCTTGATTCTTACCTTGAAAATTAAGTCAACACAATGAATCTATTTAATTCTTGTTTTATTTCATGAAAATTTTGTAGATATCCAAATAATTAAACATTCTTCGCATTATTCGTCTATTCTTACTTGAGTCTGGAAACAACCCTAACTTTAGAATTCATTGTCTGCATAGTTAAACAGTTAATTTAGATTATATTACTATACTATAGATCAAAAAATATAATGAGGAAAAACATAATATATTTAAAATATAATTTAACCTACTCATTGAAATCTATTTATTTTTATTTAAAGGTGGAAGTGATTTGGATCCTCTATCCAGAATAAAAATCCTCTCTTTATGGTCCCAACTAACATACAAGACATTGTATACATTGGGACCACCATGAAGTGATTGTTATCTCCAAAATTAAAGGGTTATCTTTGATTGATTTTTTTCTAACCCTATAGTGGTTTTATTCACCCATAATACAATTGACCAATTTGTGTTTTCTAGATCTGAGGCATAGAATAACTACACTTCTTAATATGCGATTATGGAAAAAGTCATCTTTATACCATTCTACACTAAAATTCACCTTCATGAAGCCAATTTCATCATATTTCATTGAAATTATATTCTTATCCCATTTGAAATGGAAAATCCAAACTTGAAATGTTGTATAATCCAACTTGTATATCTGTTATATGATGTTGAAATATGAAATATTCATATAAATTTGATTTCTATCCTCAGAACTAGATATGCGCATCGCTTCCATAACATGATTAACTCCACTTTTTTTCATCATAATGCTATTATCATATTCTTTTATACATAATGTATAACCATTAATTAGAAAACCATTATAAGATATAAATTTTTATTTTGTACCCTAGCTAACCATCCAAGTCCATTGGCAATTGAATTAAGATTTTTAGATAACTCCTTATAAATATTTTCTAAAAACCATCAGATAAACTATTGATTATGTGAATTTGATATTTTTCATCTAGCCCTTGATGGATTATAATGTCTAAGAATTTATTTTTGGGATTCAAGGTATGGATTAATATCATCACTATTATGTAAAATGTAAATGAGATATTGTTCTAGATCTGTGGTGGTAATTATAATGAAATCAATTCCATAAATCCATTCTCCCAAAATGTGTCTATTATGACCATACTTTGGGAGACCAATGGAATAAACATATAATAGGTAATTGGTAAATAATTTAACATATTCTTCAATAATATATTATTCATAAATACAACCTTCTAGTGGACTTTGATTCTTGATGTTCCCTTTTAAAAACATCATACAACATTCAATGGGGGTATATCCATATATAATGGATAGAACCACATAATTAAACCTCTCTAACCAAGTGAACCATTATGTGGGCCATTATATCAAATAATTATGATGGAAAAAACATATCTAATTCACATAATATGACTAAAACCTCTTTATTCATGATTTTAAGCTTCACCAGGTCTATAAGTTTACTGCATATGTCTTAAAAAAACAAATTCTTCTTAATGTATGTCATAAATGTTTATTCAGAATGAAACATAAAGTGATGGACATTAAATATTTCATAAAAACTTGATTTTCATTTGATTTTAGTCCCTATAACATAAAATTAGTCATTAACACAAATTTATTTATATTTTATGAATACCACTATGAAAAATTCACACCATTAATAAAAATAAAAAAGTGCAATTTTTATTATCTGGATAAAGTATAAGATACTGGAGGAAGGAAATTATTCCTTTTACCCTTCAGTAGTTCCAAATCTTCCCTTATCCCAGGATAATCTTATAAAACCTAGCCTTAATTTTATAATTTTTCAAGGAATATTTACTAATGTGCATATAACACAATCAAATTTTTTTTTACTACATTCATGACATCAATACAATATTTGATGTATAAAAAATTCCATTATGATAATTAAAATAATATAGATAACTTTTTAAAAAATGATTTTTTAAGGTTTTCTAAAAATGGTTTATTGAAAATAGTGTCAATATCTTTCAATTCATTGAATAGTTGATCACTTGATAGTGGAGATAATGGTGTACCTTGTTTGTTATTCCCATCAAATAATGTTATCCTAGATCAGTATATATGTTGTAACGGTGAAAATTTCCAATTTCTTAAAAACACAATCTTCAAGGCATGTTTCAATCAAACTGAGTGTGTTCATTCTTCACAAATTGCACACCCGAACATTCCTTTAATGTTGTATCCTAACAAATTCCCATAAAGAGGAATGTTATTTATCATCCCATATAATATGGCCTTAAATACGAATTCTTCCCTTCAATGAGAATCATACATTATAACACATGTATCCCATATTAATTTCATATATTTGATCAATAGATCCGAATAAATATCAATATCATTAATGGTTTGTTTTGGTCCAGATATAAATAGAGACAACATAAGGAATGTTCACTTCATGCATAAAAACGTTGTAAAGATATAATTTACCAACATAACTGGCCATGTACTTTGAGAAATACTCTATACGCCAAAGGATTTATTCCATCTTTAGATAACACAATATGGAAATTTTTTGGATTATTTACAAATTCAGGATACTCATAATAAAATTTTTTAGACTAAGGAGAGTTTATTGAATGACATAGTTTCCTATAATTAATTATTGTATTTGTATTCCATGTCAATTGTCTCATGGTTTCCTAACATTCATATATTCTTCTATACCATGTAATGATAGAAAGTACCGTACACATTTCTAAGTACGTGATTCATCTTTATTGTATTGATTCTCACCACACTTAGGGAATTTTATAAGTGATTAATTTTCCTTTTGAAACAAAATGAAATCATTTAGAAAATAATGTATTTTTTTTGATATCCTTCCCATTGAACATAATATTTATTTAGCATCACATGTCTGACAAGAATGTTCATTTTGTTCTGGTAGTATATTATTCAAGAGTCCGAGTAGTTCTGTAAAGCTGGTGTTGCTCCATCTATTACTGACATTCAAATTATATAACTTCTGTACAACTCATAATTTTGTGTATTTAGTATAACCAGTATAAAATGGTCTATTATCATAGTTATTTGACTTCTAAAATAACTTTATACAATCACAAAGTTCCTCTTCAATTTCCATGATCATTTCTTCCATATGATCTCCATCATCATTACATTTCTATTCATATGAAATGATCCATAATCTGTAGTATCATTCCAATCAGTGTGATAATTCAATTTTTCCCTATGTTTAGTCTAACATTTATATATATGATCTATTTTGTGACAAAAAAAATGTTATTACAACTCGTCAAGACTAATTTTTATTGAATATAAACAATGTAAACATGAATAAAGAATTTGAGAAGGTTCCCATGCATGCTCTATTGAAAACATGATGAACTATTTAACTCCATATTCTTAATATTTTGTCATATGATTAGCATGAATCCATTTTTTATTCATACAACAAAAACACATTCTAATATGAATCCTTTCTCTCCTGGATTCCCCCTCTATCTCCCATATCTTCCCAGGGTTTCCTCCTAAAACCCTTTGTTGCAGGTTCAACGACGTGTGTGAGAGATTTTCTCTTTACATTCTTCCATTCATCACCTTATTCCACCTTTTTATTTCTTCAAAAGCATGCAATTTCTATGTATTCTTGTTCATTCTTGGTTTTTGGCCTCCCTTTGGTTCTGTTCCTCACTTCTGTTGAGGCGAATTCAATCTGGTTCCCTTTCGAGTTGACGTCGACAACGAATTATTTAAAGATGGATTTTAGTCCCAATAATGGTTGTTGGTAATTCAATCCATGACTGATCAACCTACTTCGACCTCTCGTTTCTCTGTGACTCTCCAAGTCAGATATAGATTAGAGGTAAAAAAAGGGTTTTGGAATTTTTGGTTCAAACGGTCGATGGGTTTCCAGGAGATAACTGAGTCGGCACACTCTCCTTTTAGCTCTACTATTTATCTGCCTCTTCAATGTATTCATGTAGAGACCTCGACAACTTTATCCACTGCTCTGGGATCATATTCCTCTGCTTCTCTCTAATTTGGATTCAAAGAAGAGGTAATAATGAGGATTTTAGGATGTGTTTTTAGGCATCGTTTGTTCTTGGCATGAGTCCTTCGATGATGACATTGTTTAGTGTTGGAATTATCTTTTTACATGGTTATGTTTCTCATTTATAAGATTTATTTAGTGTTTTGATGGTTTGTTGGTTTTGTCTACGAGTGATTGATTTTTTTTGTTTCATGTTTGGTGAGAAGTGAATTTGTGTTTTGTTTTAGGAGATATTTTTTGGTTGTGGTGGTGGTTTTAGGTGGTCCACAACAGCGATGGGCTATTTCTAGTGGCATTATGATGTGTTTGGATTCTCTGTTCTAGTGGTTTAGTTCACGGCGGTGATGTTGAAATTCGACATATGGCTTCCTTCGGTGATCTGGTGTAGAGTTATGATTGTGATGATGATGGTGGTGTCAAAATAGTGATGAAATTACTGGTGATCTGATGATGATGGTTTTCTATTTGAATGTGGTAGTGTTTTTTAATTTTTAATTTGTCTTTTTCTCCTATGATTTTGGTTCTTGTTGGCAATGTTTTGGTAACTGCTCAATCCTCAAAGAGGATTTTTTGGAAATAATAAAAAAGAACTTTTTAGCCATTTTTTATTCATATCCCTCCTATTGTGTTCATAAAATAATAATTTTATACAAAAAATAAATAAATTCACATAAGATATTCATAATCAAACTAGAAAGTTATAGATAATAATAATAAGGGGAATGAAACATTTTAATGTTTTAAATAAAATTATACTACTTTGAAGGAAATGGGTAACTAAATTTAAGAAAATAATTAATCCATTTGTGGTAGGTGTTATCCTCTCACTTCATCAAAAACAATCACTGGTATTCGGTATGGGATGACTACTGCTCAGATTAGTTCAAGCAATATAGGTGCATGTCCAGAAGATATGGGGGACAAGTCTCGAAAATAATAATAATAACTATTTAGAAGATGAATTTTATGAGGATGAAAATTGTATCCTAAAATTTAAATGTTCCCCGGATAATAAGTTGGTAAAGCACCATAAAACATTTCTTACTTTGCTTCCTAAAGCTGAAAATTATAGCAGCAATAGTTTAATCCCTACAAGGAGATCCTTGATTGGTGTGACTATGAGAAGGCTCGGCTGGATGTTCTTACACACACACATGCGGAGACAACTATTTCAGTGTCAAAATTCAATGCAAGGCTTCAATTCCTCCCAGAAAAGAAAAAGGACTTTGGTCTAAGGACTAAATTTCATAAGTACATAGCTTCCTGTGAGGTCAAGGTTGTGGGAGTGGGGTCATGATTAATATATTATGGGTTGGATGGAGTTAGTAACATTCCATTGAAATTATTTTATTATAAATATATATTATATTGGTGGTGAGATTATATGTATCTAGGAGATCTCTAAAAGTTAATATGATCACATAATTTAAATAGACGGTGGTTTTGTATGGATGACTTTTATTTCAATATAAATTTTATGATAGTGGGATTGATATATAAATATTGATACTACTAGGTGAATCTATATTTCACTAACATCCCTAGATAGGACTATTTTACTATAATTATTTAATTATGGTACACACATACATACACAATAACAATTCTCACTTTTCACCTTGATTAAATAAATTAAAACCTTAATAAATAATATCACGTTAGGATTAAGAATGATTTTTTTCTATTTGAGAGATGACCTTATTCAGAAAACCTATAAAAATTCTTAGTGTTCTAGAAATCATTTTTGATTTATGTGGCCCACAATAACCTTCCACTCTCAACATTTCTAGGGATTCATACATATCACTCATTATTCATGGACATATATCAATATTATTTTTAATTCATAAAAAATATCAAAAATAAAATATGAAACATATTATAAGAAAATTGGAGTTTGATAAAATGTAAACTTTTATTTGGAGGGTGGTAATTATTTCCAAAAAAATTAGGAGGTTCTATTTTTCTAACAGTGATGAACATGTGTTTAGAGATTTTATTAGAAATATTAATGGAATATATATAGTGTATGTCCTTGATCATTTGTCTAATGAAATAAATGTTTTTTACAAACTTCACACCCTATTTATGGAATTCTCCAAACTATAAGAAGATATACCAAAGATCAATATAGAGAATAAATATATTTTTAAAAATTTGTGAAGAATCTAAACCCAGAATCCCAGAGTCGGTGCCTAAATTATGGTATGTAATTTTATTTTATAAAATAAAGTGGGTAAAATTACATATCACATTCCACCATAGAGAATCTTCCCAGTATAGGTTCTGGAAAACCAGATACGGATGATATATTTATTCAAAACTGAATGAGAAAATCTTCATAAAGAAACCACCACATGGAATAAATATATGCTGAAAAATATACTAATCCTATAAAAAGAAATTGAAAATGTAGGGTGACCATTTAAAATGCTCATTAAGGGGATTCAAAACCAATTAATGAAATTCCTTTTTAAAAACAACATTTGAAATAATTACAAAACATTTTCTTAAAATAAAGACAACATTTCTTATATCACATCATCAATATTTTTCTAAGGTTACTTGAATTTTTTTTGGAAAATATCTTACACAAGAATTTGTATATTTATTTTAAAGCTAAAAAATATATTAGAGTATGAATACTCGTACAAAAATGCATGGAATGATGTATATAATTAAGAAATTGATCAAAATAATTTAAGGGTGACATGCAAAGGTGAAGGTACAAAATTAGCACATGTAATAATAATTTATTATAATTGAATAAGTAACAATATAACGATTCACTTAATCCTTAAAATAAAATTCGTGAAATAAAATATGTAATATTAATTTTTGTAACAATGTTTAGAAAATAGATGTTGTACATTCTTTATAAATGACCTTACAAGTACACACTTCATTATTCCATGTGCATTTATTACCATTAACATAAGTAAAAGATTATAAGACAAGGATATTATACTAGTCTAATAATAACATGGTTAAAATATTAATCACATATTGAGGTAAATTCATATGCTAGACATGCTAAAACATTTTGTCAAGGCCTCATGCCAAGACCATAGGTAATCATTATATTAAGGCCTTGTTCCATGACCTAGTTTGTCTCATGAGACCTTCTGATTCATCAAGAGGCTATAGCGGGCCTCACCCATTACATAATAAGTCCAACTCATTCATCATATGTCTAAATGTCTTATATCTATGTATCACATAACACTTTGATTTATTAAATTATGTATTTTATTGGATGTGTCCCACACCACATTGAATAATTATTTTGTGTCTTTTATTCAAAGTGTCCCATACCACTTCAAATAATTATTTTATTTATTTTATTCAAAGTGTCTCATACCACTTCAAATATTTAAATTCTTAATCCAGAAGATATTATAAGAGATAAATTCAATTTTGAAATTATTTCCATATTCAAACCTTAAACTAAAGACTATATGGACACATGGACATACATTTTTACAGGTGATGATAACTGGTGCACATAAAATAATAGATTGTTTGGGTTTTCCACATAAAAGAACAAGACATAAATATAAAAACCATGTTTCATGAAATTAAACATTTTATATACAAAAATACATGTTTTTGAATTTAAGACGGATATCATTCATATTTACCATACACTGATAAATAGCAGAGCTAAAAATATTAAAACATAACCTTTAATAACTTATATCATTCATTGTGGAATATTCATTATGAATTGAAATATAATAAGTATAAATTTAAAACAATTATTTCATTTGAGGTATTCATGAATAAGAAAATAATTAAACACATTTCACTACATGTGATTATGCATGTATATATATTTATGTGTAATGAATAAAAGATTATTCCATCCTTATATCCTAAAATTTATAAATTGGGGATGCATGCATGTAATATCAAGGTGATGACTTATTAAAAGTTTTAATCACATAATAACAAAACAATGTTATGTTATTGTTTGCCAATATAAAATTGTATCATGTTTATTGTATAAAACATTTTGAACAAATCAAAATAAAAATTTCAAACATAAAATAATCACTTGGTCAATACCATTAAAGCCTCTTAAAATAATTAAAGACAATAATATGTGTAATTAAAGTTATTATATGTATATACATGTGGGTTTGAAAATTGTATAAAACCATATATACACGAAGTGTATACATGAAATTTTCATAATAAAATAAGTTTTGATAAATCCATATAAGTTTCATACACTTAAAAACATAATTTAATCACTAAAATCAGTTTATGAAAACCTAATTCATATTATAATTAAAATCTATATGTATATATACATATAACTATATTTACCGAAAGTGTATATATGAGTTTTACATATCAAATTCGAAACTAAAATAACCCTTACATGTATTACATGATTAAATAACATCATAGTAATATTAATCATTCTAAAATAATATGAAATAGAATAGATTTGCTATACATATATAAATGTATATACACAAATATTTATATAAGGGTTAATCAAACACCAACCAAAAAATAAAACCCTAACATGATTCACATGCTTTAAGAAAATCACTAAAAACAAATGCTTATGATTTGAAAATAAAAAAATAATAGAATAGGTTTGATTTATAAATAAACATATATACATTTATAATTATATATATAAGGTTTAATTAAACACAAAACAATGTAAACCCTTACATAGACTCAATGGTTGGGTGGAGTAGAGAAGAGGTTGGAGAGAAGTTTGAGAAGAGAGAAACCCATAGCATTAAGGTGTAAAATGGAATTTTATATAAATGGATTAATATATATATATATATACATAATTTTATATACAATGGTTCAATCATAAAAACATAAACAATTAAACTTCATGAAATCCAAATCCCACAATTCAAACAGAAAACAAAAACCATGATTTAGAAAATCTTCAAGGAATCAATTGTTTCTATTATATATATATATATATTGGAATGATTGAATGATAATAGAATAGGTTTATATTAAAATAAACACCCTTTAAGACTAGTGGGATGAATAAAGGTGGAAAATCGGTCATAGAGAGGTAAAGGAGGACTCACAGGTCGAGGGAGAAATAGTGGAGAGAGATATACCTACTGGTGTGAGATGAGGAAGAAGAATAAGAAAAAAAGGAGATGTGGAAAAGAACAAAGGGTCATGATCAACCAAGATCAATCAAACTACTGAGAAGGTTTCCACAGTTATAAAAATATAAGGACAGTTGATATCAACTGTGGATTTGATCAGACATTTTTGGGGAAACTATAAGTTTCAAAAAGGATTAGCGGCCGAGATCAACTACGTCTCGATTCAATAGATCAGATTAGATATCCCTTAAAAAATTTCACCCCCATCGAAACAGGAATAGAACATAGACAACCTTAACTATCTAAATGCCACTTCCATTTTCCAATAACATAAGCACAAACCACAAGGTCTTTACACATAGGACCCCACCCCTACTAGCCTTGACCCTCCCACACTCGCACTGGTGCATGACCTGCCTCACTCTGTACATGTGCCTGACCAGACCTTATACACGGGTTTGAGTGTGCACTTAGGCCTCACTGTGCACATCATATGCGTGAGACTCAGCATGATCCATGCATATGCTGCCTGAGGGTTATCTGGCCTAAGGGTTCTATGTGAGACACCCATCAGACCTTGAGGTCTTGGCCTTCAAGGATTCCCTCAGTTGGGTTGGCACTCACCCAAATTTTTTGCAAACAAAAACTTCATTTTTATTAAACATAAGAACACACACACAGACATATAATAATGTTTGAAAAAAATAATATATATATTCTTTCTTATGGTTAAACTAAGTTATAAATACCATTTTATTCATAAGTTGTATATATTTTAGAGTTTTAAAACATTATAAGTTCAAAATATAACATCATTTAAAAATATGTCATACCTTTTAAAAAATTATATTCATTTAAAAAACATCATGGTTATAATATTTTTAAAATAAAGTATATCCTTAATTAAAACTGTGTTATTATTTAACCAAGGATATAAATTTAAAATATTTAAAACATGTTAAAACATTTGAAACATATGTATTTATTTATAAAATAATTGATTACATTTCATTTCAATTAAATTATAAATAAGTATAGACTTTTAATAAATAAAGAGGTATTCTTTAAAAACATTACATTTACCTAAAACTATACATTTATTAACTAACATCTTACATTCAAAAATTAAAAACCTTTAAAGTTCTTAAGATACTTAAAACAATTAATATACTTTAAATGATTATAATATTTAAAATAATAAGAATACCTAAAATAATTAAAAAAATAAAAATACCCAACAGTTATAAAGTTTTATGACCATTAAAAAAACCAACAACATCTCAAGACCTCAGTGGCCATCACTGGTCTTATTTAACTTCAAGGCCTTATAAATACTTGTTTAGGGTTTTCCAATAATCAATTATTTTTGGTAAAGATGGTGCTCTACATCCTCTTGATTCTTAATACAATTTCCATTTTCTTTCCATAATGTTTTTCATTGTGACAGACCCGAAAGACTTTCACTATTTTCTTTGTTTGTTTATTGTATTTGGTGGTCTCCCAGTGATTCTAAAAAGTCACCTAGTAGGTATTCTAGGCTGTTGAGGGTCTTTTGGCCTTATGGGAGTGTAAGGTTTCATCATTTTTATGGAATAAAACATGTATTATTTTTATTTTGAAAGTATTTATTTTGGACAACACCATTATTAGAAAAACAAAATAAAAATAATACTAAAAATTAAAAAAATATTATTATTAAAAGTATAAATTTTTTCAGGGTGACACATTATTCCCCCTAAAAAGAATTAGGTCCTAGAAATTCCATTGTACACCTAGACTGCTGCAACACCAAATTCTGACATCAAATTTTATGCCCCTACAAGATATGTTTTAATTGTTATTGATTAGAAAAATTGATTGATAAAAATTTAGTTTATTCCTTCACCAGGTCCACCACCATCGGAGAATTTCCTGGTATGTTTTTTCTATTAGGTTGATCCCCAAAACATTTTTAAACTCTTCAATTTTATTTTCCTAGATGCACCTCGCATATCTAGAGTCGAGCTCTTGTGGACAACAGTAGGTCCTAGAAGGGTGGCATAATAAGTGTAAAGTTCAGATATATCAGAATGAACTTGGTTCCAATTGACCAGTTGGACAACATGGTTTTCTAAAAACCAGATATTATAAAGCCTCCCATACCTGCTAAAACACAAAACATGTAATAGATAAGCTACATGGGGGGTCACTTGCCTCTGTAGATTCTTGTAACTTATCTAGGAATAGATAAACATCATATAGGGGGAAGCATAGGAAGAGGCCTTCATAGTACCTTCATTTATGCACACAATATGCAAGTTGAACTTGTGACATAAGATAGTAGACATGACTCGGTCCTTGGTGAAGTCGAAGGATATTTGTTTTTTTTACACCAGGTAGAGGTATTTACAGGTCAATCATAGGTTCATGAAAGGACGATAAGATTCTATAAAAACATAAAAATTATGTTCTCAAGTAATTCGGTAGGGAGAGATAATATTTTTGTTTGTGAACCCTCACCATCTATCTGAAAATTTTAAGAAAATTTCTACTTAGCCAGGCATAACTAATTTTTTTGTTCTAATTTTCCAAAAAAAATTAAACCATTCCTTTGATACAAACTATGAAAAACCCGATCTGAGAAGCCCAGAGGTGGTGCCTAAAACATGGTGTGTAATTTTTTTTATAAAATCATGATGGTAAAATTACACATCACATTCCATCACAGAGAATATTCCCAGTTTAGCTTATGGAAAACCAGATACAGGTGACACATTTTTTCCAAACTAAACGAGATAAGATTCATAAAGAAGCCACCGTAAGGAAGAACTCAAAGCTAAAATATATACTAATCCTATAAAAATAAATTGAAAATGTAGGGTGAGAGTTTAAAATGCCCAGTAAGGGGTTTTAAAACCAATTAATGAAATTAATTTTAAAAAACAACCTTCAAACTAATTAAAAACATTATATTAAAAGGAATAAAACATTTCTTGTAGCACATCATCAATATTTTTCAAAGGTTACTTGAAATTTTTTTTAAGAAAATATATTACACAAGAATTTGTATATTTATTTAAAATATAAAACATGTATCAGTGAACACATACTTGTACAAAAATGCATGTAATGCTATATATAAACCAGAAATTAGTCAAACTAATTTAAGGGTGACATGAAAGGGTGTAGGTACAACATTAAAACATGTAATAATAATTGATTATAATTTTATAAGTAACAATATCATGATAGACTTAACACTTAAAATTAAATTCATGAAATGAAAAATGTATATTAATTTTTGTATCAAAAATTATGAAAAAAGATACTACACTTTCTTTATAAATGACCTTCTAAGTACATACTTCATTATTCCATGTGAATTTATTACCATTAACATAAGTAAAAGATTCTTAAAAAAGGTTATTCCACTAGTTGAATAATCACATAGTTTAAATATTAATCACATATTGTGTAAAATGCATATGCTTAACATTATAAAACATTTTATCAAGGCCTCATGCTAAGACCGTACATAATCATTCTATCAAGGCCCCGTTTGATGACCTAGTTAGTCTCATGAGACCTTCTGATGCATCGAGAGGCTATAACAGGCCTCATCCATCACATAATAAGTCCAATTAATTCCTCATATGTCTAAATGTCTTAAATAAAAGTGTCTCATACCACTTTTTATTTATTAAATTATGTCTTTTATTCGAAGTGTCCCATACCAATTCGAATAATTATTTTATGTACTTTTTTATAAGTGTCCCATTCCACTTAGAATAATTATTTTATGTATTTTATTATAAGTGTCCCATACCACTTAGAATAATTAAATTCTTAATATAGTAGATATTATAAGAGATAACTTCCATTTTTCAATTATGTCCATATTCATAAATGAATCATGCATTAACTGTAAACATTAAACTAAAGACTACATGGACACATAGACATAAATGTGTACATGTGATGATAACTGGTTCACATAAAATAATAGTTTTTTGGGGTTTCCACATAAAATAACAACACTTAAATTCAAAAACCATGTATTATGAAATTAAAAATTTTATATACCAAAATACATGTTTTTGAATTTAAGATGGATATCATTCTTATTTTCCTAACACTAATAAATAGCAGAGATAAAAAAATTAAATCATAACCTTTAATAAATAATAGAATTCATTATGGCAGAATAATCATTAATTTAAATATAATAAGTATAAATGTAAAACAATTATTTCGTGTGAGGTATTCATGCATTAGAAAATAATTAAATACATTTCACTACAGGTGCTTATGAATGTATATATATTCATGTGTAATGAAAAAAAGATTATTCCAACCTTCTATCCTAAAACCTATAAATTGGGGATGCATGCATGTAATATCAAGGTGATGACTTCTTAAAACTTTTAGGCACATAATAACAAAACAAGGTTTGGTTATTGTTTTCCAGTATAAAATTGTATCATGTGTATTGTAGAATTTTTTTTGAACAAATCAAAATATAACTTTGAAACATAAAATCATCACCAGGATAATACCATCCAAACCTCTTAAAATAAATCAATACATGAATATGTGTAATTGTGATTCTTATATATATATACATGTGGTTTTGAATAGTATATAAAACTATATATACAAAAAGTGTATACATATAATTTTCATAATAAAAACAATTTTTGATAAATCCTTATAAGTTTATAAACTTCAAAACATAATTTAATCACTTAAATCAGCTTATGAAAAACTAATTCATATTTTAATTACAATCTATATATACATATACATATAACCATATTTACACAAAGTGTATATATGGGTTTTTCATATCAGATTCGAAACTAAAATAACCCTTACACGTATTACATGAGTAAATAACATCATACTAATATTCGTCATTCAAAAATAATATGAAATAGTATAGTTTTGTTATATATATATAGACGTATATACCCATATATGTATATAAGGGTTAATCAAACACAAAACATAAAATAAAGCCCTTACATGATTCACATGATTTAAGAACATCATTTAAAAAAACAAATGTTCATCATTTGAACATAAAAAAAAGAATAAGTTTGTTTTATAAATAAATGTATATAAATTTATAAGTATATATATAGGTTTTAATTAAACCCAAAACAATGTAAACCCTTATATGAACTCAAAGGTTGGGTGGAGTCTAGTAGAGGATGGAGAGGAGTTTGAGAAGAGTGAAATCCATAGGGTTAAGGTGTAAAATGGAGGTTTATATAAATAGATTATATAAACTGTATGTATATAATATTATATAAAATAGTTCAATCCTAAAAACATAAATAACTAAACTTCTTGAAATCCAAATCCAACTATTCAGAAAAAAACAAAAGCCATGATTAGAAAAATCTTGAAGGAATCAGTTGTTTCTATTATATATATTTTGTGGAATGCTTGCACGAGAATAGGTTGGGTTTATCTTAAAATAAAAACCCTTGATGATCTATAGAAAAAATAAAGGTGAACCATCATCCACAGAGAGGGATAGGAGGACTTACGAGACGAGGGAGAAATAGTGGAGAGAGTGATGACTAATGGTGCAGTGTAAGGAGGAGGAAGAAGAAAGAAAGGAGATGTGAAAAAGAACGGGTGACCACGATTGACCGAGATTGATAGGATGGATGAGAAGGTTACACGGTTATAAAAATAGAAGGACAGTTGAGATCAACTATAGATTTAATCAGATTGGTTTGGGAAAACTATGAGGTTTAAAAATTATGAGCGACTAAGATCGACTGTGAATTGATTAAATGCCTCAGATTAGATATCCCTTAAAAAACTGTGTCCCAAATCGAAACGAGAAGAGAACTTAAATCCCATTAAATATCTCAGTTACAATTCCATTTTCCAATAATACTATCACACACTGCGGGGTCTTTACACTTGATGCCCCCACACCCACGGGCCTCGACCCTCCCACACACGTGCCAGTGCGCGACCTGCCTCTCCCCCTATGCGTTCCTGACCAGGCCTTATACATGGGTCTGATCGAACGCTTAGGCCTCACCATGCTTGGCTTGTGCATGATACTTGGCATGCACCATGCATGCACTACCCAAGGGTTCTCTCACCTCAGGGTTATACGTGAGGCACACACGAGACCTTGAGGGCTTGGCCTTCATGGCTTCCCTCGGTTGGGTGGGTACCCACCAAAATTTTTTCAAAAACAAAACTTCATTTTTATTAAACATAAGAACATATATATATATATAATTTTTAAATATATATATATATATATATAAATTCTTTATTATTGTTAAACTAAACTTATAATACCATTGTATTCATTAGTTGAATACATTTTTGAGCTTTAAAACATTATAAGTTCAAAATACAACCTCATTTAAAAATATGTCATTGCTCTTAAAAACTTATATTCATTTTAAAATAAACATCATGGTTATAATATTTTAAAAATAAAATATATCCTTAATTAAAACTATGTTATTATTTAACCAAGGATATAATGTTAAAATATTTTAAATATTTTAAAACATTTGAAACATATATATTTCATCATAAAATAATTGGTTACATTTAATTTATATTAAAAGATAAATAAGTATACACTTTTAATACATAGAGAGGTATTAATTGAAAATATTAAATTTACTTAAAAACATACATTTATTAACTAAAATATTAATTTCAAACATTCAAAACCGTTAATTTTCTTAAGGTACTTAAAATAATTAAGATACTTTAAATACTTAGAATATTTAAAATACTTAGAATGCTTAAAATAATCAAAATACTCCAAATAACCAATGGTTATAAAATTTTATGACTGTTACAAAAACCAAAGATCATCTAAAGACCTCAATGGCCAACAACAGTCATATTTAACTTCATGGCCTTATAAATACTTTTTTAGGGTGGTCCAAACTTCAAAAACCAATTCAGTGAATATGGTGGTCCACATCCACTTGATGGTTAGTACGATTGCCATGGTTCTATCCATAATGTTTTTCATTGTGACAGAACTGAAGAACATTAAATATTTTCCTGGTCTATTTTTTGTATTTGGTGGTCTCTTGGTGATTCTGATAGGTCTCCTAGTTGGTATTCTAGGTTAGTGAGGGTTTTTTGACCTTATGTCAATGTGAGGTTTTAGCATTTCTATTGAAAAAAAATGTCTTATTTTTATTCTATAATTATTTATTTTTTATGGAACCGTTATTAAAGAAACCATAATAATAATAATACAAATAATTAACAAAATATTATTATTAAAAACATTAATGTGTTCAGGGCGTCAAAAAATTTCACACCCTTATGTGAACCCAGGATCACGTAATGACTACTAAATTCTAGTTCGTAGAGTTTGAGAAACAAATGACAGAAAAAAAATGAGAAAATAAGAACCAATATGAAGAATGGTAGAAAGTAAGAAATAAATGACACAAAAATATAAATGAGAGGGGTGTAAAAATAATAACATACATTATGATTTTAGAGGGTCAATTCATCTGAGAGAAGGTTGAGGGGGAGCGGTGGTAGATTTTAACTTACACGAGATCTTGAATGGAGAAAGAGAGATCCTTTTAGTTGGGATTCTATTTAAAATATTGTTAAGGGGTTCATCAGTGATTATTAAAAAGTGTAGATAAATAATTATTTTATCCACACAGAAATAAAAGGAACAAATAAAACAACTCTTTATCAACACTTTCCTATTAATGATAAAGGACACACTTTATCAACACTTATATAAAAGCATTGACAAAGGGTTGATATTATTTTATCACATCCCACATCGAATTTGGATATGCACTCTACACTTCTTTATATGTTAAACCTCAATGCTATACTGACAAAGAAGTCAGAATGGCATTAAAGGATGCCAAAAGTCATCAGATTTGCCCTGTATTAGTGACATCTTCCTACAGTCTCCGTATGGGTATGACCACCACACATTGTCCTCAAGCTACCACATTCCAGATAAGCTCTCCTATCTCATCATGTGGCAGGCTCTTTCTATAGGGTTGTCCTGGTTGATGGTCCTACATTGGGCATACTATATGGTGAGTTGCCTAGTGAGTTGAGGGCTAGCCCACTGGCACATATTTTTACCTAAAAAATGGGTCAACTCTTATAAAAATTATCACATTATTCATAATTTGAAATAAGTTAAATTGAAAAATGACATTATATATTATATACCATCTATTAATGAATTAAATAATAATAAGAATGAATAAATTTAAAACATGAATAATTTTTATTAATTATAAAGATATGTTTTAAAAATTAAAAATGAATATTTATATATGTTAAAATGAAAATGAATTTATGTTAATTATATAAATTACAAACATATTAAAAAAATGAATTGTTAATGAACAAACATGTATAAATAAATATTATAAAACATATAAAATATAAAAAATATTAAAAAATGAATAATTAGAAATGAATGAATTATAATAAATAATAAATATATTAATGAAAAATTATGTATAAAAGAAATTAAAAATGAATAAATTACAAAAAATATTAAATAAATAAATATTTAAAATAAATAAATTATAAACACATAAAAAACACTTAAAATTAACAATGAATAACTTATATTGAATGAATGAATGTTACAAATGATTAGAATACAATTTTCTATATAAATAATTAAATAATTTATAAAATTTTTATAATTAATAAAAGCGAGTAAATTTATTAAATTCTTAACATACTTATTAAATAATTGATATATTATTTTTCAATATATATATATAAATGTATTAAATTTATTCTTTTCAAAATAATTTTATTCATTTTTTTAATTATAAATAGTTTATTAATTATATATATAATTCATATACTATTTATTACTATATATATAATTCATACACTAATTATTACAATATATACAATTATATACTAATTATTGATATATATATATATATATATATATTAGATTTAATTAATTAAATTATAAACAAATTGGGGGTTGGCCTGGTCTAACCCGTGATATATATTAATTATGTAAATTAAAACTGTATTAAAAATATTAAATGTTAAAAAATGTATTAAAAAGATTCATTAATGAAAATTTTATTCATAAAAATGAATAAAATGAATATATGTATATAATTAAATAATTATTGTACTATTTATAATTAAATTTAAATTAAAAATATATATAGTAATAAATATTATATTAATTATTTAATTAGAAATTAATAAATTACAAAAATATTAAATAATTTATTAATGTAATATTTGTTAATAAAATTGAAGAAAATTAATATGTATATAGTAATAAAGATTAGATTAATTATTAAATTAAAAATTAATAAATCAAAAAATGTTAAAAAAATTATTAATGAAAAAATTATTAATAAAAATGAATAAATTTAATTTATATTTTAATAAATAGTATATTAATAATATACATTTAAAATTTTATTATGAATACTATGAAAATATTTTTTAAGAGTAAATTATTAATGAAATATTTATTAATAAAAATGAATAAATTTAATATAAATGTATTGCAATAGATAATATATTAATTATATATATTTAAAATTAAATTATGAATACAGTGAGAATTGTTTAAGATTAAAACCATTTTTAGGTTAAAATAGGTGATAATAGGATAGCCCTCAAAACACTGGTAAGCCTGCCACATATCATGCCCAATGTAGGCTCATCATACAAGAAAACCCATAAGGAGATCCTGTCATAGGGTGGGAGAGAAGAGAATAGCTGGCATGCCAAAGCATCATGTCGATGTGTTCTGGTCAATCCCACAGAATGACAGGAGGAATACGTCACTAGAATGGGGTGGCATTAGTGCTGATAGGCTTCCTCCAATGCTAGTTTGAATTCATTGTCGGTATAGTGTTAGGGATTAACCAACAATGAAGCACATAACACATCTCATAATTGGACATGCGAAGTGAAAAAATGTAGTAAACTCTTTATTAGTTCTAAGACAATGATGATAAAGGGTTCCCTTTATTAGTGCTTTAATATAATTGTTGATAAAGTGTAGCATTTATCAACACTATTTTTATTTAGCACTGATAAAAACCAAGATTGATCAGTGCTTTTATTCATCTTGATAAAGAAAAACATTTATCAGGGATATTTCTATCGCTTATAAAGGATTACACTACTTATTCCACATATAGTTGTGATGTATGAATTATAGTAAGAATTAATGACCTAAGGTTAACAACAACATACAATGGGATTTATAAACAATGTTGGGGTCAATAACAATATATGTGGTGGACCACTGTCTATTAGTGGTGATAGTAACTACAGGATTCTTAAGACCTAAGAGACCATCTATGAATCCATTGTGGATATTATTTTTCTTCATCTTAACTATCCATAGGTTAAAATCGTTTTCTCTATTGAAATTTTCAACATATAGCTTAATAGAGCACATTATTAACTCAAAAAATAAAGGCTTTGATACCAATTATTATGTGACGGTATTGGTGAATGGACCAAACTCCCATCCTTTAATAGATACAGAAACAAAAACTAATATCGTGAATCAAAAAAAGAAATATAAAAGAAGAAATTAAAACTAATATACAATAAAATAAATGCATAAAAGTAAAGAATAGAAAGGATTTTCATAGTTCAGAATAGTTGGTCCCACTTCACTGTAAGAACACCACCACAAAGTTTATTATTTTAAAAAGCAAAGAAGTAGAATATGTAAAGTATAGGAAAACACAAATAGACCATAGAAACTATCCAATCATAGATACCTCATCACTCCAGGAGCCATCAGCGAACCCCATATCGAATACGGTAACATATGCTACCAAGTACGATGGACTCATGAAAACAACCTCGAAACCCATATTGTAAAATAAATAAAGAAATACAACACATAGTTGATATAAAAATTAAACAATATCACATGTATGAATCCTAAATATTTAGAAGGAGAGACAATTCTATAAGGCCCCAGCCTCAATGATTATATAATATTAAGTTAAATCAATAATTTGACTTTATTTCACATTGAGGATCTTTTGAAGTTTAGAAATTTAGATAATTAGGCTATAAATCATAGATAACAACTTAAATATTAAAAAGTAGAAACTTATACTCACTATCCATTTTTTTTAAAAAATTATTTAAAATTAAACATAGTTTTATTTCACACTTAAACTTCATAAATTTTACTTGATGAAATACTTGACTCTATTATCCTTTAAATCCTATGAAAAAATTCAAAACATGGGAGGAGCATCAAATGATCATTAAGGGATACACAAAGAAGGAAAATAATTAGTCTTATGAAAACATGTATACCTTGAATACTTTACCACAAAGTAATACCTTTCAACTTTAAGAATAAGTAAATACAATTCACTGAATATAATCTCATTTCTTACCCTTGTGTGATAAAAAGATTACCTTGAAACCTATAGAAAAAAATATAACATATAAAGTTAAATTGGTACCAAATCACACTTAAATGGAATAACCATATAGTCAACTTCCACCCATATTACTAAATGTAATAGCCATACAACTGAATTCCATACCCAACGCATTAGAGGTTATAACTTAACCACATGTACATCGTTTATCACAGAACCAACCTTCTTTAGTTTTTCACATAACCAACCATCTTTAGTTTACCACATAACAACCCATAAAATTTCTAAGTACCATTATATAATAATAACACATTTAATATTTTAATTATCAACATTTTACTCATAAAATTTCATTTGTAATCATAAGAAATAATTTCAAGATATTGAAATAGAAAATCTTCTTTCAATACAATTTTAAATACCAAAACACCCAAAAAGGGAATAAGGTATTTCTTTTCCTTATAATAAACATTAATTCTTATATAGGAATCCAAATATAAAATAACGGTTACAACGATAGAGAAGTCATCATCACTATATATGTTAAACAAATAATTTCGTTATTTTGCAAAGATATTAAAACACTTCGTATACAAAGATTCCTTTTGAAAAAAATTAAAAATATAGATTTTTATTCATTTATAATACTTTTATATCCAAATAAATAAATATGTAAATTAACATCATGAAGAAAATATTTTATTGTTAAATCATTAAACATTCTAGGTGTCTAATACCACTTTAAACATTTAAATATTAATCTCCAAGAATTTATACATTTACCGAAACAATAATTGTCATTAGTATAGATAAAATATGGATATTAAATGTCATATTATATTTATATACACCTAATAAAATAATAAATGTGCATATTATCAAGATGTACCTCAATTAAAGAAGATTGAGATAATGTCCTTTACCTCATGTCTGTTTTGTCACGTGTGTTATTTATCTTTCAAAATAATAAACTTAAGTTAATTTATAATTTATATATAAATTATTAAATATTTATTATTCCTTTTATATCACTTATTACCATTTTATAACAATTACACAATTGTTTAAGTTCACATTGTATGTTTTGTGGATATTCGTTTCTTGAGTCGAAAATCAAATTGGTATGATGTCAATAGTCCATGTGGTCATAAGTCAATAATCTCCATAATATAAAACATGATATAAATATATTATATATTCATTATATAAGTATATATAATAATATTCTAATACAAACTAAATACACCATTCATTGAGATGGTAGGTCGTACATAAAAATCAACTCTATTTTTGTTTTTCTTGTCGTATTGAAATAATGAACATTAAATGGAATGTATGTAAATATGTATAGATATATAATATAATTAAGGTATCATAAATATCTAATTTGTATCATATATTTTTATTAATACAATTCTTCATACATTCCATGTGATGTCTGAAAGAATCATGTCATTTTGAGGTGGTTGTAGTCCAGACGTCCCCTGATGAAGTTATCATATAACCACAATTTTAAAAACATGAAAGTGTGTTTAATATAACATTGATATAATGTTAAATAGGTTATAATATACATATTAAAATAATATTTTACCAGTATAATTATTTTTAGGTAATGGAAAAATAACAAAAACATTATTCACTGAGCTGATTAACCAGCATAACATGGAGAATAATTTTGATTATTTGAATAAGAGGTGGTGAGAAATGAAATGGATATGGTATATTAAATTATAAACATAAAAATCTAATATGTAAATTATTTTAGAGTTTTAATTAATTTATGGATTAAGGATGTTATTATAAACTAGAAAAATAAAATAAATTAAGACAAGTACTTCAAGAAAATCACCTATTGAATATACCCTCCTTGAAAGACCATTGAGGAAATTGGATTTGGTATTTCGGTGATACCATCAGCACTTGGAAGTGGGGATAGTGAGGAGTATTAATTTTGGAAAATATTTTAGGATATATGGAGATTTTTGGGTCAATATGGGGAAGTGTGGGTTGTTCTTTATACTTGAGTAGAGGTGGGTTCAAGTGATCAATTTATTGATTATTTTATATCAAAAGATAACCATATAAAGGTGGAATTAAATTACACGAATTTGGAATGTAATTAATGTTTTATATGATAGTTAGGGTTGATCCACACCTCATACACCCTTTAAATGTTGTAGTTTTTAAGCATGTTAAGCTTTTAACTATTAATTTTAACCCTTGTCAAAAAATTTACTATGAATACGTTAAATAATTTTTCTACCATGTTAATTTTTTATATATAAAGAAGAAATTGAAATTAAGAAATAACTTGTAAATTATTTTTTTAAAAATTAAATCCATTTTATCTAATTAAATTTACATAATTAGGAAAATTATATTTAAAATTAATTCCACAAACAAAACTAAAAAGTTGGTTTTTGAAGTGAAACATTCAAAAGTTTGAAATGTTTTTTTATCTAATTTCAATTTTAAATTAATAATAATGGCAAAAATTTGATTAAATGATAAAAAAAATAATCTAAATATACTTTAAAACCTATTAAAATGATCTTTTAATAATGGAAATAAATTAGACGAAATGACAGTGTAGAATTAAAACACAATATTTCTCACTATTCATGAAAATACTAATTTTATCATAAAAACACAAAAAATTCAACCAAAGTAAAATTTTATGTCCCACTTCCATATAATATGTTTATTTTTCTACAAATAACTAATAAAAGTTTCAAAAATTATATTTAAAATGGGTTCTTCGTCAAAAGTTGGTAAAACGACCTTTTTGAAAAATACTCATTTTTTGCATAAAATTGATTTTGTTCTTATATCATGTATATAAAACATATAAGATGAAAATTAAACATCATATTGAGTTTATATTTAATTAATATAATCCATAATGGGTGATATTATTAATTTATAAACATAATTATTCTCATTTAAATAGTTTTTCATAAAAAACATAGTTTATATTTAATTGATTTTTATATAATTTCAAAATTAATTTGGTAACCAACAGATCATTATATAAACATGTGTAAACCATATTTTTATAATTCAGTTAATATCATTCATTCTCTCCATTCTAATAGCTAATAAATTTCTATAAGTTAAAATAATAATATTACTAATATATTATTTTTCGGTATAACTTAGTCTTGTGTGCAACATAATATTTCCGAGAAACCCATTATTGCATGTTGGGTACTCTATCAGAAATAACATCTCTTTTTGAGTAAAATTAAGGTATAATTCATAAATATAAATAAATATTAAAAGGTATTATTCTATAATTACCTGGGATGTTACATCCTTCCCCCTTTTGTAAATTGCATCCTCACAATTTTAAATTTGGGATCGCTAACTAAGGTTTTACTTTTCAAACTTACTTCATTAAAACCACACATTAGAAAAAGAGTCAATAAAAAATCCACTTTAAAATAAATAAAGTGAAGTAAAAAGGTATCCCAAGATAACACATACTAGTATTCCATGTAAGAAAACATGTATATGGAAGAAAAACTAACCATCATGTTATGATAGAGATTGATAAAAAACATGATTAGAAGAAAGTTAACAATCAGAAAACCACAAACTTGTGATGGGTTAAATGGTCTTTGATTTCATAGTAGTAAAAGTAAAATAATAACATTTTTACTCAAATATATTTTTCATAAAACTCTTTTATTAAATTAAATAATAACATAAGGAAATATACTTACTTGAAAAGTATAGTTTCCGCAAATAATTGAATTCCACCAAAAACTCGTATTTTTTCTCTAAACGATGAGTATTAAAGTTGAATTTTTCTTTCTTGAACAACTAGAATCAACTTATAGAGAATCACATATTCCAAAAAATAATAACTACCTATCTATACTGTCTTGAAATATTAACGAAAACCAATATAGTTAGGATAAGATAAAATAATTACCCAAAAATAATAAACCATTGGATGAAGAGAAACTACTTTTAACCTCCAAAATTCAACACTAAAAAACAAAGTTCAACATAGACCTTACAACAACTAACTATCCTTAAAATTTCATAAAATCTTCTAAAATAATATTGAAACACAAAATTCAGAAGGATTTGATCACATAGTCTTCCAGGATAAATTTTAACATTTATCTCCCAATAACATCAACCACTCTTAATTTCTTATAACAAAAAGTAATTATCCTAATCACATATCCTCTAAGATAGTTTAATCAATTCCATAAATTAACTAAATCTCCATAATTCCACAAAAAAATCATAGATCCTTCTAAAATATATATTAACCATTACTCAATTAAAATAACAGAGTATTATATTTACCTTAATCATATAAAGTTTACAAAATAGTGAACATCTTCCAAAATAACATTTATCACTTAATTCTTAAGTCATTATCCAATACTAATGATATTTTTTTGATGAAACATAATTTCCCAAAATTATCTTATTCTTATTTTATCAACTCATTAACTAAAAATAAAAGTCATGCTTACCAGGGACTTCACGTTCGCTAGTCGTAGGCGATGCACCCATATCACCCTTCACTTGTGGGATTGATTCATGCATCCTTTTCAGATGTGATGGGTTATCACCCATCCTCTGGATTTTCTTTTTTTTATAAAGCTATATAATTCTTATAACATCCCAAAATGTGATAAAATCCTAAAAAATACCCATAACATATTTTATCCCCAAATTTTATCTCATCCCTTTAATTTTGAAACCTAAAATGTCATAACCCATAATTATCTCAAAATAAAAGATCATATAACACCTAATAGCTATCCATACCTTCGTAATTATGTCCAAACAAGAAAATATAATTCTTTATCAAATAACATTTTCACATAAAAAACTTCAAGGTTACACATACTAGAAAAAATCTACCAAATTAATCCCATCATCAAAAGAGAATTAATAATTTTAAACATTTCATCATCATATAGTTTATCGTAACTCTTGAATCCTTTATATGTATACCTTTTAATCATTTACTGTTATTCATGATCATTTAACCATGATTTTCTATATTAATACTTAATAATTCATTCCTAAAAACAAAAACATGAATCATGTCCTAAGATTCAATGATGTCAAAACATGAGACAATAAAAAATCTATACCTTTCACATGTCATTTTCATTTTACTCATCTTCAATTGAAATAGAATTTGGTATTTCTAAACATATATTTGTACGGTCTTACTAATCCCATTCATGAACCTTATTCATTGGATATTTATTTGTATAATGACTATACTCCCATGATTTAAAAGATTCAAATGATAACTCAAGAATAACCACTTTTTTATTTCATTGAGTAAAATGAACACTTCCTTTTTCCTTGGTAGGTTATTGCTTTATAACCTTCATTACACCATCTATAACATCTTCCCACCACTTTAAAACATTTTCCTAGGTGTTTATTTCCACATCCTCAACACATATTTCGTTGAATATACTTTCCATTATGATTATTACCCGAACTTCCACATTGATTCATTTCTCTCAAACCTGATTAATTAGAAAACTCGTGAAGTTTTAAGTGGTTAATCATGAATCCAAATAATTAGTTTAGAATAACCATGAGAGTTCTCATTCCATCTCTTATTTCATTCGGTTACTTATTCAGAGAACTACCACATTTTCTTTCTCATCCATTATTACTTTGGTTTCTGCTAGATCCATCCATTACTAAAAACAAAAATGTTAGTGTAAATATATAATTAAAATCATCATATACTATCTTATGAGGAAGATAAAAACTGAGTTATAATTATTCATGTTATCTAAAATTCATTAAATTTATCAAACATAACTATGAATCTTTTTATTATGATAACAATTGTGGTTGAATATAACTTGTAACTTATTCTTAAATATCACCCTAATATATAAAGTTGTATAAACCATCCTATCATACCAACTATAAATCCCTAGCCTTAAACATTACATAATGTTGAGTTAAGTTAATAATTTAAATTTATTTCAAATTAAGTATTTTTAAAGTTTATATATTTATAGAAATATGCAATAAATCATAGATAAAAACTTAAATATTACAAATTAGAAACTTCTACTCACAATCCATTTTTCACAAAAAAAATAAAACTTGGTTTCATTTCAGGTATAAACTTCATAACTTTTCCTTGATCCCATCCTTGACTCTATTCTTATTTAAATCCTATGAAAAAAATTTCAAAACTTGGGATGAGAATAAAAATCTCAGTAAGGGATACACAAAGAAGAAAAACTATTAGATTTTCAAAAACAGGTAATACATAAATACTTTATCATAAAGTAATACTTTTCATCTTTAAGAAGTAGTGAATACACTTCACCAAATATAATCTCATTGATTACCCTTTTTGTAATAAAAATATTACTTAAAAACCTATAGAAATAAATATATAACATATAAAGGTAACATCTTATATAATCATAAATAAATGTAATAACCATATGGTCGACTTCTACACATATCCCTAAATGGAATAGTCATATAGCCAACTACCATGCCCAATGCATTGGAGGTTATAATGTAACCACCCATCCACAATTTATCATAGAACCACCCATCTTTGGTTTATCACATATCCACCTATCTTGGATTTATCATGTAACCACCCATCAAATTTACAAGTACCATTATATAATCAAAACACATAAAATATTTCAATAATCAATATTTCACTAATAAAATATTATTTACAATCAAAAGAAATCATTTCAAGATATTGAAATAGTCAATCCTATTTCAAAACCATTTTCAATATCAAAACAAAAAAAAGGGAATAATTTATTTATTTTCCTTTAAAAAAAATTATGTCTTACCATGGAATCAAAATATCAAATAATGGTTATGGTGATGGAGAAGTTTTTGTCTCCACATATGTTAAAAAATATAACTTATATAATTTTGTAAAGAAAGTAAAATGATTCATATAAAAATATTCTATTTGAATCCTTTAAAATATAGACATAAAATGTCATTTATAATCCTTATATATCAATATAAATAAATATGTAAATTAATATCATGAAGAAAAGATTTGATAATTAAATCTTTAAATGTTTAAGGTCTCACATACCACTTTGAACATTTAAATCTTAATCTCTATGAATTAATACATTAACCAAAATTTTAATTGACATTATTTTAGATAAAATATGGATATTAAATTTAATAGTGTCTATATATACACCTAATAAAAGAATAAAGGTTCATATTACCAAGAAATACCTAAATTAAAGAAGATTGAGACGAAGTCCCTTACCTTGAGGAAGATTTGTCACATGTGTTCTTTATCATCCTGAATAATTAAATTATGTTAATTTATAATTTCATGAGAAACTATTTCTTTTTTATTATTCCTTTTATATCACTTCTTACCATGTTATAATAATTACACAATTATTTATGTTCGTATCAGATGTTTTGTCGATATTTGTTTCTTGAGTCAAAAATCAACTTGGTATGATGTCAATAGTCCATATAGTCATAAGTCCAGAATTTATAAAATATAGAACATGATATAAATATCTTATATATTAATTAAATAATTATATAAAATAATCTCTTAAGACAAAATAAAAACACCATTCATGGAGATGGTAGGTCGTAGGTATGCATGAACACTATTTTTGTTTTTTTTTCTATCATATTGAAATAACGAATATTAAATGAAATGTATGTAAATATGTATACATATATAATATCATTATAGTAATATAAATATTTCATTTTTATCATATATTTTTATTAAAACAATCCTTAGTACATTCCACGTGATGTGTGAATGAATGACATCATTTTGAGGAGGCGGTAGTGCACACGTCCCCAAATGAAGTTATTGAATAACCAAAATTTGGAAAGCATGAAGGTATGTTAAATATAAAATTTATATAATATCAAATAGGTATTAATATATATATATATATAAATATTATTTTACTAGAATAAGGGTTTTAATACCATCTATGAAGGTGGTAATGGAAAAATAACAAAAACATTATTCACGGGCGTGATTAAGCAACATAACTTGGACACCAATTTCATTTCTTTGAATAAGAGGAGTTGAGAAATGAAATGGATATGATATATTTGATTAGAAATATAAAAATATAGTTTGTACATAATTATTGAGTTATCATTCATTGATATATGAATTAGTTGAGGAGAAAGTAGAAAACACATAGAAATTAAGAGAGGTACTCTAAGAAAATTAACTCTTGAATATCACCTCCTTAAAAGACCCTTTAGGACCTTGGATTTGGTCTTTTGGTGAGACCATAAGCACTTGGACATAAGGAGAGTGAGTATGAGAGGTTTGGAAAAATATTTTGGAAGGTATAAGGCCTTTTGGTTCGAAATAGGGAGGTGATGGTTGTTATTTATACTTGAGGAGAGGTGAGTTCAAGTGATTAATTTATTGATTATTTTATATTAAAAGATAAACATATAGAGGTGGAATTAAATTACAAAACATTGTCTTGAAATTAATGTTTTTTAGGATTTCTAGGTTTTATACACACCTCAAATTCCATTTAAATTTTATAGTTTTTTATGTATGTTAAGCTTTTAACTCTTAATTTTATCCCTTACAATGATAAATAAATTTTTTTTACCATAGAATGGTTTTTATATATAAATATGAAATTGAACTTGAATCCTAATTTAGACCTTCTACTTTAAAATATGAAATCCATTTTACCTAATTTAATTAATATAATTTGTAAAATTATATTTAAAATGAATTTCTACAGACAAAACTAAAAAGTGGGTTTTTAAAGTGAAACATTCAAAAGTTTGAAATGTTTTAATATCTAATTTTAATTTAAAATTAATTATAATGAAAAAATTGGATTAAATTATAAAAATAATAATCTAAATATAATTTAAAACCCATTAAAAGGATATTCTAACAATATAAATAAATCATACGAAATGGAATTTTTGAATTAAAACACAATATTTCTCACTATTCATTATAATACAAATTTTATCAGAAAAATAAAACAAATTCAACCAAAATAAATTTTTATGTCTTTATTCCCAATAATAAGTTTATTTTTGTCAAAAATAACTTATAAAAGTGTAAAAATATAGATTTAAAATGGCTTCACCATCAAAAGGCGATAAAAATTCCTTTTTTTCAAAATACTCCTTTTATGTATAAAATTAATTTTGTTCTCATATCATGTATAGAAAACAAATAAGATGAACATTAAATATCATATTGAGTTTATATTTCATTAATATAATACAACAAGTGTGATATTATTATTTTATAAACACAATTATTCTAATTTAAATAGTTTTTCATAAAAACGTATCCTTTATATTCAATTGGGCTTTATTGAATTTCTTAATTAATTTGGTAAGAAATGAATCATTATATAAACATGTTTAAATAATATTTTTATAATTTATTTAATACCAATCATTCCCATCATTTTCACTGCTAAGCGATAACTACAAATTAAAATAATAATATTAATAATATATTATTTATCAGTATAACTCAATCTTGTGTGCAATGTAAAATTTTCAGGAAACCCATTATAGTGTATTGGGTACGCTAACTAATATATAATCCCTTTGTAAGTAAAATTAGAGTATAATTCTTAAATATTAATAAATATGAAAAATCCATATTCTATAATTTACCAAGATGTTACAGATGCTATCAAGGTTTTATATTTAAGACGATATGGTCCAGAAGGAGCTCGTGAGTACCAATATCTAAACTAGAGACGATGACCTAAATAGTGAGACTATGAAGGAATGGAAGAGGATCCCAAAAATAAAATTTCCTTCTTTATCAAACCATGTCTCCAAACAAAGAATGCTGAAGGAAGGAAGACAAATAACCATGCTCAGACAATCATGGTCCACAACTTGTTATAAAGGTGTCATAGAGGTGAGGTAGGTGGGGAGATGATGGCCTATCAGGGGTGGATACCAAGATGGATGTGTTGATGGCTATGGGAAAAAAACAGCTCATGAATTTAGTTGAAAAAATTGATAGGAGAAACGACTTGAACATGAGGCAGAATAGGAATGGATATCAGGTTGTGTATATGGATTTCTAGGAATTGAGAAACACAAATTCCCAAAAGTAGATCCATCTGATGAGGTGTAATCAATATTAGGAAGAAAACCATGTAGGGAACATATCACAACCCAAGAAAAACACAAAATAAGTCCCAACCTAATAGAGTACAGAAAACATGAATTCCTAACAGCACTGTAAACCATAAATAAACATATCCCATATGGAATCCCAAAAATAATAAAATAAAATTTTGATAAGAATGAAAAAAACATGATTTTTTTATGGAAAAATAAAACATGATTTTAATATGAAAACTATATTTAACACAGGGGTTCAGTTTTTGGTTTTTTTGTCACTATCTTGCTATTATGTATTCTAATTTAGGGTTCCCATAATTATTTTATAGCCAGATGCATGTCACTGGACTTATGTGGGATATCCACAGTTGGCTCATGTGACTCTTATTGGTTTTGTTTGGTGTTTTTAGGTCTAAAATAAAATATTCCCTAGTGCTGTTGATGATAATATTCTATAATAATCCACTATCTCGGATCCAATACATACTCATTCCCTATACTATATGTCATTTGGTTGGATGGAGTGTCTTATTATTACTTCAGTAACTGATCACATGTGGCTAACCTTAAAAAGACTCATCGATATAGTCCATGCATCCCTGGTCCTTTATCTTGTTATGCTCTTATCTTGTTTATTTCTCAATAGCCACAATTTCTATGTGCTCTTAGATTTAGTGGTTCCAAATTATGGATCTCAGTGTTTCTCCTATTACAATGATGACATGAGGTACCGCTGCATATGGTGGCATGGGGTCTCTAGTGGAGAGATGGTGGAACATGTTCTTTTGGAGGGGTTCTTCTTGAGGACTTTTAAACAATGTCTCACCACCATTGATCACCCCTCATCCAAAATTTACACAACATCCACAATGGGATAAACATATCATTTTGGACTCAATGATGTGTTATGTTTCTCAATATTACATCCCATTCATGATAAATTTACTAATTGTTTACTTTTAAATAAAAATTCATATTTCACATAGAACACATAGAGTTGATCAATTACACTACTAAAGAACTAGATCCAGTGAAACAACACTTATCACCCTCATAATGAAAATCACAATGAAAAATTTAAACCACTCATTAGTAATGGTATATGTATATTGAGACTTTATGATAGACTTACTACTAGCTAAGGGTCTGAGGCTCTGTCTAGAATGGTAGTGGTTAGATACCTATCCCTCCATAGATGCTCTAGAGTCAAATTTTGGAATATTATTATTTTATTATATTACATAAAATATGTTTCTTGAACCACTTTCATATGATTCATTTGGATATTGTTCAAATATTAATCCTTTTTTAATTTATATATGTTAAAACTATCAATTTTATTATAGTTATGCATTAAAATTATTGAAACATGTTAATTTTTTTTAAAACATGAGATACATAAATAAAATCACTAGTAGCATGGATACATAAATAGAATGAATGAGATTGATATCTATTTTATTTATCATTTTATTATTGTTTTATATGAATTATTTTTTTATATTATAAATTGAGTCATTAAGGTAATAAAAAATCTATAAATTACAATTTTTTTTAAATTCTTGTAAATTTTTATAGTATATAAAAATTTTATTAATTAACATGATTTTTTTAGATTAGTTCATGAGTGAATTTTAGGTTTAGTAAGTTACATTTTATTTTTTTGAAAAATAAATTTTAAAGGTAAAAAATATATCCCATGTTTATGATTAAATATGTTATGTCTTCTTCATCTATTATTGTTTCGTTAGTATGTTTATTTATCTATTCATGTTTTGTTAGTGACATTAATTTATAATTTTATTTATTTATGAATTAATAGTAATGAATTTTAGTATGAAAATAAATAAAGATTATGTATACATCACATTAAAAAAATCAAAAAATAAATAATTTTCTTTATTTATATGAATAAAATACAAATTAAAAGGTTAAATTCACTATAATGATTAAAATTGAAAATGTAAACAAAGAAAAATGTTTGGTAAAATTATAATATATAAATCACCTAACTCATATTCTCTAAAAAACAATAATACTAGAACATTGAAACCAATTAGAAAAATATTACAATCCGTGGAATTAACATTACATAAAATATTAAGTAATATAAGTGTGATTTCATAGTATGGAATAAAGTAAATTTATATAAAAGTGAGGAGAAAAATATAACCATAGGAATTTTAACACTATTAGATCATTTCCTACCCATTATTTAAAAATTATAAAAAAGTTAAAAAAACTAATAATATTGATAAATAATTTTTTTTCTTAAATGGGAATTCTTAATCTAAAAATAATAATTAAATAATATGTTTAATCAACTAAAAAATACCCTATTTTCCCAAAACATGTAATTTAATATAATCCATATATTTATCTAAATAATTAAATTTCTCATACTTTAAGACATAGTTTTATAAAATAAACATTAAATTTGGATATAATACGTTGAAATTAGGCTAGGGAGAGTTTTTGGTATTTTTCATAAATAGTGAAACATGAACACGAAATATGATTACCAATAAATACAGTATATTGTGTAATAATCCATATAACTATTCAAAGACATTATTCACGATGTAATCAATCTTGTTTAGACTCAAATGGGTGAAAAAAATATTCACAGTTATAAGAATTATTACTAAACATCATACATAAAGTAATCATTCTTGGTTTAACTTAAATAAGTGGAAAACTATTCATAGTCACAAGATTTATCACTATTCATAGTTTATAGGTAATATATCAATTTATTTAATTTTTATCCAATTTTAATGATTTTTATTCAACCCCCCACACACCCTAGAGGAATTTAGTAGTTTCTAAGGGCTAGTTGTAATGTTTCAGAAAAAACATAAATACGGTATGGTTTCCATTCCACCCATCTCTCTCTTTGATATTTTAAATTATTATTTAACAACCCCTTTAAATTAAAATTTCTATTTGATTATTATTATATATATATATATTAAAGTACTATCTATTTCATATAATATAACTATTATTATCCCTTATACTTTTGTTATAATTTATTCAATAGTCCATAATTGTTAAAGAATAATCGCTGTTTATTTTAGAAAACTCTTTCATATAATATTATCTGAATACCTAAGCATGTTATGTTTTTTTAGTATTATGGATATTGAATTTATGTGTGGTTAAATCTATATTTATTTGGATAAGATATATATATTTCAATATTTACAGAGACCAGAATGATAGTAATATTAATATAAGAATAAAGGAACCTTCATCATCGGTGTCGCCAATAAAAGGAGTAATTTCTTGAAGAATTTTTTCTACCTAGTACAAATAAAAATATTTATTAAACAATACTATTTTTTAGAGGGAATTTATTCATTATAACCTTGGTATCACTAAATAAATTCATTTTATGCATTCATTATACCATTGTGATATATTTGAATTCTACATTGATAACTTTGCATATAAACTGTTGAAATACCATCAATTCACCAGGTTTCTTTATCATATATTCAATATTTTTAATACCAAAGACATAAATATTATTATTGAGGAAAAGTAATCTAGATATATATATTGTTTTTTAATTCCAAAAAATTATTAATAGGTTTATATATTACTTGATTCCTTTCAAATAAACATTATATGAAAATACTTGATAAATATTATTTCAATTATTCGTAAGTTATTCATAATTAAAAATTATGATAAGCATTATAAAATATATTTTTCCATTTAATTAAATTGAATTAGACTAGTTATTTGATAGGAAGATCATAGGATTATATCAACCCACAGTAAACAAGTGGGTTTTATGAGAAAATTTTGACAAGGCATTGAGAGAGTACTTAAACTTTATGTGTGTTGTACTATCACAAGCCCTTGGTAATATTTTTAAAATATCTAAAATTATAAATTAAAATCATTATGTTATCCATAATCTTATCTATATTTTGATATACTCATGCATTCTTTGATTTTTACATTAGTAAATTCTTTATTCCAGCCATATTATGTATACTGTGATTGTAGAAACTCTGGGTTTTCCTTATAAGTCTTTTGAATATTCCTATAAATATTTTTAGAGCCACATGCTGAGATGGTGTGCGGTTCTAAGGCCCGGTGAGCCCATAATGAATTTTATAAAAATATTAAATATATTTTTACTACATGCACACCATTTTCTTGAAAAAGTGAAATATATCATAAAGATAGTATCAGATCAGAAATCCGAGACCACAGTTGAATTTGGAATATATAGTTTACCCTAGGCACAACCTAAGTTGGTCAACACGGGATGCTCATATGGGGAAGTCGTTGGTGGGTACATTAGATAAATTAATTAAATTAATTAATTTATTTAATAATCATAACCCAAATAACTCATAGAAGGAGACTCTGATGAGAAATATGAGATCATCCTTGTGTTCAGAATGTAGTGTTCACTTATAAAATTCTATATATTTGCGATGGGCTATTTCCGATGGGATCCCGTCGCAAATAAGTTTTTGCGACGGGTTCCCATCGCAGAAAACGGCGTCTCAATAAATATTATTTGGGACGCGTCCGTCGCAAATAATATTTTTTGGGACGGGCTACTTTCCCATCTCAAATAAGTCTCTGATTATATACTTTATATATCTATATATATAAACTTTTTTTCAATGAGCCCGTCACAAAAAAGTATTTTTGACGGGCCCGTAATCTCGTCGCAAATAGTTTTAAAAAAAAATTTATTTAGACAATTTGTGATGGGAACCCGTCGCAATAGATCCCGTCGCAAATAATAAGTAAATTTTTTAAAAAATAAATTTAATAAAATTATTATTATTGAAAAATTAATTTTAATATTATTAAAATAATTCAAATAAAAATATATTAAAATTCTCAATATTCAAAAAATAATTTTAAAAAAATCCTAAAATATTATTATTATTATTAGTAGTAAAATAAACAAACATTAAAAAATATAATACTGAAAAAATATATTTAATAAAATTATGATTAATGAAATAATAATATTAATATTATTAAAATAATAAAGAAAAAAAATTAAAAAAATTATTTAAATTCTCAATATTTCCAAAAAATAATAAAATATTAAAAATTAAATTATTTAATATTCGCACCAATATAAAAGACAGAAACTGTAAATAGTTCATATTACAATAAATGTTAAATTTAAATATTTTTATAATAAAAAATCACTGGGGATTCATCTTCTGGAGGATGTGGAGGAGATGAAGGATATGGTGGAGGAAACTTCATCCCCAAACTACGAGACAGACTGCGCATGTACTCCATCTGCTCCTGATGATGCTACTACCATCGACGCATCTCCTCCTCATGTTGCTGCTTCTGTTGTTGCTGCTGCTGACACATCTCTTCTTACATCTTCTACAAACTCTCTATAATGTCATTCTGTGCTCGTAACTGCTCCTGATACTGTGAGGCAGAAGATGATGCCTCTCCACGAGCTCATCTCGAGCTGAATTCCAACATCGCAGCAGTACCATAATAAGTTCAAGGAGTCACATGAGAGCCAATACCAACTACTCGGCCCTTCTCAAATCCATACTGAGTCGCCTGCATCCATGCCGCCTCGTCCAAATGGTGTGCACTGGTCTGATCAATCGCCTCGTCCTGACCCTCAGCCTGTTTCTGAGAGGTCGCAACCTCATATGTCTCCTTAAATTCCAATTTGAAATTAAAATTGTGAAAATATTATAAGCAGTTAATTGTCAAACTGAAAAAATAATACTAACCACAATCCGACGTTGGCGATCACCTCTAATCTCTCTAGTGGCTGGATCACTATACATCCTCTGATAAACATCGAACTCCGTAATATCGGGATGGTCGACTGCCTACAGAAATATAAAATAAAATGTTTATATTTAAAATAATATATTTTTTTTTAAATATACTTACCAGATGCTCTCTATGTGTACTGAATGTACGACTACCAACTCGATGCATCACCTCCTGTCTCCCCTGGTTCTGCCGACCTAATGAAGACCTCCTCTGAAATCCACCACCCAACCAGTGTGCACATAATCCATCCTAAACCTGAGATGAAATATACTCTGGTCGGTGGGCTCTACACGACTCATCGAATACCGTCTCTCCTTCTTTCTTAATGGTCGTCTCTCTCAAATTGTGAAAAAACTAGCGCAAACGCTCATGCATAGCCACCTCCCATGATGTATGGATATCTTCACACATGAAATAATTGATGGGATACCATAAACCCTAAAAATAATTTATAATATCAAGTTATTAATAAAATAAATTTTAAAATAAATATTATTTATTTAAGTACCAGCCAATGATTGTACATGGCGAGCTGCACATCAATGGGAATTTGTTCCCATGTGATCCATGGCTGAGAAAAATAGTTGCGCAAGATAGCGCTCCCTTATCAAATATCTAGATGCGCCAAACTGTGAAAAAGAATAAATAATCAAACAATTAGTATATATATAAATAAATTAATGAAAAAGCTAACTAAAATATATAGGTTATCATACCTCCGTGTGCGTGGATTGAAGCCAAGACGTGGATGTTGCTCGGGGATAGGGTCAGGAATCATTAGTCGCGCAAGACCACACCCCCTCTGCATACCTCCTAAACCACCACTAGGTAGAGGGTCAGACAGTCCCACATCCTCATCATCCATAGGTAGATCAGACTCTTGAAACTCACGAAATATATCAGGATCCATCTGAAACACAAAATGATTGTTGTTAGCAGATAGTTGAAAATAACTATCATATATAGATATATATTAGTTATGATCATAACCATCATTTAACTGTGTCAATGTTCACCTTCATCATCATCTTCATATCTGACGATGTCAATGTATTTATATTCCTCCTCAACATCATCAATATCTACAAGATTTTCACTTTCACCATACCTTGTCATTTCAAATTCATTTGTAACATCATTAACATCTTCATCACCATCGACCCTTAATTGTGGGGTGTCATCATCGATATTCATGTCTCTTTGTGAAAAAGATGCATTTTGAGTAGTCTCTTGAAAATTTTCAATTCCTTCCACTTCAGAAGAACCACATTCAGTTTGAGTAAATTTATTTTTCGGAGATTTCATTTTTATTATGCTCCACCAACCACTCAGGTCTATTGAAGTAGCATAGTACTTTGTGTAATAAATTTCATGTTCCTGTTGACCCATTAAAAATGGTTCATTTACTGCAAGAAGACTTTTATAATTAATATCAACAATTCCATGAGTCAGATGAACATGCAAGCCTCTCTCAGTATCCAACCACCAACATTTAAACATCGTTATGTAATTTTTTCCAAGATAACTTAGCTCAATAATTTCATCCAGAATGCCATAAAATTCAACTTCAGTTTCTATATGATGTGATCCTCTCAAACAAACTCCACTCTTCACTGTTTTTTTATTCCTCATATGCACGTGTATGAAATCAAAAACTATTCACCACATATGCATTATAAGATTTAACCATTTTGGATGGTGGGTTACTCAATATACACAGTTGCTTATCAATTTTATCAGCATGTTGAGACACCTGAAATTTTTTAAAACAATTATCAATATAATAAATAGTAAAATAAATTGATATTACCAGTTTTTGAAACCATTGAGATTTTTTTTTCTACGTTCTTCAAGAGAAGTAGCTGTAATTTGTGGAAGTTGTTTCTTGATATGATTATCGTATAACCTAAAAATAAAATAAGTTTACATACTGTAACAGAAATTATAAAATAAGTGATAGAAGCACTCACAATACAAATACTGTCATTTCTTAACAGTTGAGCAGAACATATATATGAGCTCTATGATTTTCATCATCTGAAAGCCATCATTCTTGAACTCCACCGAAGCCATGATTTGTCTTATTAAAAACAGATAATTGATTTTCAATTTCATCATTAACATTTCCCTCGTTCCTTCCCATGTGATTTTTTTTGAGGAATATTCAGATTCAAAATAGTGAGAGCATAAAAAAAGAAATTTCATCTTAAAAATAATCTTCATCAATTGAGTCTTCAACTGATGCTTTGTTACATACTTTTTTCTTCAATTTCTGCATGCATCTCTTGAATGGGTACACCCATTGAAATTGTAATAGACCTCCACATTTAGCTTCATGTGGAAAATGTAATATTAGATGTTCTATTGAGTCAAAGAAAAAATAAAGAAATATTTTTTCCAGTTTAAATATAATTACAACAACATCTTCTTCCAGTTTTCTTAGTGCATCATAGTCTATTGTCACTGCACAAATGTCTTGAAAAAATATGATATTTCTATTATTGAATCCCAAACCATATAATTCAAAAAAACTCCGAATCAAGTCGACATATGTCTTTCTATTATAACATGACAATAATGACTTTTTAATTTAGTAATATGACCATTCTTAACACATCTGCCCAAATTTGGATCATAGCCATCTAGAAGTCTCAAATCTGCAATCCACTGACAAAATAATAAGCGAATCTCTTTGGAAAGTGTATAAGCTGCTTTTGGATTCATTAACCTCTATGATCTGACATTTTAAAATAGTTCGAGTTCTGGTCGCCTGCAAATTTTGGCAAGATCTAATCATGATTTTATAGTATCTTTCGTCTTACCTGGTGTATCCAAAAAATGTAAGAAATAAATTATCAAAATAGTTCTTCTCAATATGCATGACATCCAACATGTGGAAGACCTACAAATCAGACCAATATGGGAGATCCCAAAAAATGATTCGTTTTATCAAATTATGTTCTTTCCCAAAGCCATGAATTTTTTATTGGTTTACTGTTGGCCCAAATGTGATGGGAGGTAATGAAAATACAACAGATTTTAACTCTGTACTTGAGATCATTTTTTGAGTTTCATCCCTTTTAATTGTTCCTTTTCTGAAATGATATTTGTTCCTTCGAAAATAATGATCGGTTGGAAGAAATATGAAATTATAGTCAAAATAGAAAGGTTTTTTTTCATTGACGAGCATAAAAGCTTTGTTGTCTTTGATACAGTAAGGAAAAGATTTAAGACCATGTGTACTCTAGCCAGAAAACATTCCATATGCTGGAAAGTAACTAATCATCCACATCAAGGAAGCTTTTAATGTGAAATTTTGTTTCACAGCAACATCATATGTACTAACACCATTACTCCACAATGAATTTAACTCATTAGTCAATGGTTTCAAATAAACATCAATATTATTTTTCAAATATCCTGGGATTAATAAGGTAAAAAAGATATAGGGATCTTTAATCAACATCCATGGAAGTTGATTTTACGGAGTTATAAAGATAGGCCAACATGAATACTGACTAACATAAGAACCAAACGGATAGAAACCGTCAGTAGAAAGACCCAATCATACGTTTCGGGCTTCTAAAGAAAAAGACGGATGCAGACGATCAAAATGTTTCCATGAATCACCATCATATGAATGATTAAAGCTTTTACTGGTTGAAATATTGGTTTTGTGCCATGACATAATTGATGTTGTGTTATGAGACATAAATAAACATTGCAGCTTGGGTGTAAGGGAGAAATATCTCAACTATTTTACAAGAATCGATCCAGACTTCCCTAGTTGAGCTTCTTTATACTTTGATTGTCCACATATGGTACAACTATCCAACGACTCATTTTCACTAGAATATAAGATGCAATCATTTTTACATGCATGAATCTTCTGATAACTAAGGCCCAGATTATTAACCAGCCTCTTGCACTCTTAGTAATTTTCAAGCAACACATTTCCTTGGGGTAACCGTGTTTTAACCAAAGACAATATCTGATCAAAATAGTTGTTTAACATTTCATTATCTGATTTAATAGCCATAAATTTTGCAACTCCTTCTAATTTTCTTATCTTGAAACTAGGATATAATGCATCTGCAGCAGACCTCAACAACTCATAAAATTCGGATGGTGCAAACTCATAAGTTAAATTGATATCATCGTGAGTTTCTGTTTATTGAAGAGATGGACTTGCAACGTCATGTACTAAATGTTGGAACCATGATCTATCCGGAATCAAGTTATTAGTATCTTCTTAGGAACTGTGTTCACTGTTTTGATTCCAAAAAAACATAATCTGGTTGAAAACCAAACTGCAAGGATGTCCCCGAACCTTGTTAAATGTGTCAAACGTTCTCAGAGCACATTTTTTACAAGGAAACTTAATTGTGCCTTCTGAAACATATTCTGTTTTTAATGATGGAAATGTTAAAAAATATTCAACACCCTCAATATATATAGGATTTAAACTAGAACCATTTGGATTTCTACACTGATTTATCCAAGTGTGATCATCTAATAACGACTGATGTCGACTTCCTTGTTCCATATATTTCTACAAAATATAAAATCATCACTATTTTTGAATAATTTTAAATTATAAAAACACTATGTAAAAAAATATAACTAATTACTACTACTTCATAATAATTACCATTAATTATGGGTGACACAATTTCTAGTGGATTGACGACAACTCTTTTTTCCAACGGCTCATTTACTTGCATCTTTCTCACACTGAAGTCACTATGAAGAATCTGGTCGGAGGTACACATATTAATTCTCATATGCACGAGAATGAATATGCATAACTCTGACCAGATTCTTCATCCTGACTTCATTGTGAAAAAGATGAAAGTAAATGAGCCGTCAGACAAAAGATCCCCCTTTTCGTCAATGAATCGTCTTCTTCCAACTGTCACCGCCTGAAAACATTATAAAAAATGTGATCCTGAGAATGCATATCCAATCTCATGAATACGAGATTGAATATGCCTATGTATCATCACATTTTTCATAATATTTTGAGTTAGTGAGATTTGGAAGGAGAAATGTCATCGAGGAAAAGCAGTGTCGTCAATCCACTAGAAATTGTGCCAAGTTCTTAAAATTTATTAAAATTTATCAAAATTTCTTTCTAACTATTTTTAACTATTCCTAACTAACTATTCCTATTTATTACTAACTATTCCTATTTATTACTAACTATTACTATTTATTACTGAAAATTATTACTAACTATTACTATTTACTAGTACTCGCCCATGCATTTCCACAATGATAAAAAAAATCTCAGTTTATGCGTTCTCACGACGATATGGTTCACTGATTTTATGAAGTCAATACAATATTTTGGAAAAACAAAAGAAAATGGAAAAGTAGTTAACTGTACAATGGGTAGTAATTAGAAACCAGAATTAAGTGGAGATAATTCGTTGAAAAAAAGAACAGTTTCATAAAAATTGTCAAAAAAAATGTGTTAGGAATATCTTGATAACCTATTAACAGTATAGATTATATAGGAAATAAATATTAAAAAAAATGTTGAAAATAACTTAGTAATGCTTGATTTTCAATTACTATTCCATTACATCATGAAATATCCATCAATTTGATCATTCTTTTAGTTTATGTTATCCTTCAATTCGAGTTTCAGTTCAATGGAATAGATTGTTGTAGTAGGGGAGTCGGGAAACACTCTTACATATCTTTGGACCGCATCATCAGCATCAAACATAGTAAAAAAAATTTCCTACATGAAGAAATTAATTTAATTAATAAGTAGCAGATAATATTGACCAATGAATTCATTGAAGAAGAATTCTAACAGTTTCCAATAGAGAACAAGAAATGCAGTATATGTTATAGTTAGGAAATGCATATGAAATTAAAAATTCAGTAATTCTAGTTCCAATGATTTTATAAAAATAGTGGTGAATGAAAATCGACAACACATACCTGAGTAGAAGAAATATTTGTAGTTGTTGTAAAATACCATGTTTCAGTGTTACAATAAACTCCTAAATTATCTCCATTGCATCATCATCAAAATAAAATGATCTACCATGATCTACAACAAAATTTCATAGGATAAACAGAAGATAAATACAAAGACAAGTGGGTTTTTTAAATGACTAATATGGGTTTAAGGACCATAGACCACCAAAGACAAGGGTTTTTTTAATATGATAATGTAATATCCAAACAGATAACTGCAATAAATTGAGACCTACTTCATAATTTCACAATTTAACAAAAATTTACCACTAAAACATGGCCTCTCAATAGAAATAAATATTCTAGTATTGAATAGTATAATAAATAAAGCATTGCAATCACTTGTTGCATCCCTCAACAGATTCTGTTGAATGGCTTCATCATTTTCAAAATCATGCAGCAAGATTTTTTTCATAGACAAAAAAGTTAGAAGAATATATAGGTAACATACTATGGCATGTGTAATCATTTAAAAACATATCATATAATTAATAGTAGACAGGTGAAATTGAAAAGAACTGTGCCTTGGAAAATGTAACGAATATTACCCCCTACTAGTAATGAATGTAATTTGATAATAGTGCAATGAATATAATAGTTATTGTAGTTATAATTTTTGTACCTGATTAGTTTTCATGTCTGAGGTTGAAGAAACTATTCTTGAGCCAACTTACAAAGTAGAAGAACTATCAGTATCATGATTCTCTCAGGAAAAGAAGAAAAGAATATTATATTTTGGTGACTTTCGGTTGCGGAATATAGAAAATGGAAATGTTGAAGAACATTGCACCTTGATATTTTCAACCCCACTGCTTACCTTTGAAGACCCACTACAATTATGTTCCTATATTTTTTTAAATAAAACAAAAATGTAATGTGCATAATCAGTGTTATAGTATTGAAAATTTTTTAAACATTATTACCCGCTTTTGGTCGAAGGTGTCAGTGAAGCTGCAAATGTAATGCTCATTATCATTGATAAAAAGAAAATTTTAGGTGTTATGTTCAAAAGAATGAATATGGTTTTTAATTTTAAAATTAGTTTCATCAAGTGAGAATTAATATTTTTTTTGATTTGAGTATATCCAACTGTGCAGATAAACAAAACTCATCATCATCATAATTTAAAAATGAGAACAAATGAACCATTGATTAATAAAAAATCATGATCAACTAAATAAAACCATAATAATTTATCTAGTTTATCTTGGAATAATAAGAAGGTAGTACATCAACGATGGAATACCACTACAAATTTGGTCAAACATACCTTCGGTCAAGCAGAGATCCATTGAATCTCATACTTCTAACCCAATTGAAAGTAACACCATTTGATCATGACACCAAAGTCATTCAAATCTTCATTCATACATGTTTAAAAACATTTCCATGAACATAACGTTACATAATAAAAAATAAATAGAAATGAAAACAAAATGTTTTGTTTAATATATTTTAAGAAAAATATACTAACTAGGAAAAAATTTCTAAATAAACTAAACAGAATAAAACACGTTCCAATATATACTGATAGAAAACTATTTTTCAATTTAGATTAAATGAATAAATCGATAAAGAATGGATGCCCATTATAAGAATATAAATTAATTTGTGAGATGTAGTGTAAAAATGTTTGAGAAACTCATATGAAACTGAAAATATGAATTCTTGGAGAGAACTACAAATAATTCAAGGAATATATAAGAAAACACCTGTTGAGAAGCACCGCATTGCACTACATCCTGAAAATTTCATATTAATTGAGTTAAATTAAAAACCTAAAAGGGGATGTAATTGCACATCTTTATACTTCATTGTGAAGGAACACACCAATTACAGAACATCCCAGTGTTCTCCTTCCATAAGAGTTAAATCAATACATAATGCTTAATAAAACAATTACATAACATGAAGAAACATAGTTTTATCATCATTAAGAAGGTATTATGTTTCCTTACATGATTCATATACATTGAGACTAAGGAACACAAATCCAGAAAACATATTTGTTTCGCACGGAATCCGGGGATGACCTCCTGGACGGGAGATTCAAACGTTCCGATCGGTTTCTAACGGGTTTGTTCGTAGAACCGGAAACATCCAATGATTCCACATCCGCTTGGACCTACTTTCCAAAGGCAGGCGCTCATTAGCTTGTGGTCTAATGAGACTTAGGAATTTGCATTGGTCGAGAGGATGGGAGGTCGGACTCATCACACCTTTTTGAGGGGAATTATTGTCTACTCCGGGACTCTCTTTATAGATTTAAGTTATGTTCGTGAATCCTTATTACATTACCAAGTATAAAATGTGCTTTCCTTTAGTTTTAACAATCAATGATTAAATATGCAAAGAAATTTAGAGAATCTTTTATATGTATTCGAGGTTCTTCATCAATAGAGAATCATCTATATTTGTTTAGAGATTCTTGGTCAATGGTATCCTTCAAAACATTTATATAAAAAGTCTCTTGGTCATTTATGATGACCAGGCTGGTTTTAAAGCCACTCAGTGGGGCACTTGAAGTTTATCGTCATTCAGAAGGACAGAGATTATCTCAAAGTTGGGATCGAACCCATAAATGGGCTACCTACGTATCCTTTGTTTTGGAAAAGGAATCAGAACCCACGTAGTTCGAGTAATGGGGTATGATGTTTATGATTGATGGCTCAAAGAAGAATTTCATAATTACTTTTACACTCTAAGCTCACGTGAGTCATGCTCGGTGTGAGAAACAAGAGGCATTGGTAAAATTTAGACAATTGTGCCATGAAAGATGCAATCATAAGAAATTGTTTGGGGCTTATGTATGTATGACTGCCCAAAAAAAGATGAAGGTTTAGGATTTACTTTTAGGGAGAAAATCTAGGAACAGGGTCCATAAAGGTATATGTGCTTTATGGAGATTTGAATACTCTAATCTTGGGGCTTATTCCTAAGGAGGATGCCCAAGTTAGGAGGGGACTTATGATTGGGTTTTATTCCTGAAAAGGAAACCCAAATCAAAGGTAATTTATGACTGGTTAAGAGAAGTTTTAAAGGAACTTGGGGCTTACTCCTGAAAAAGAAGCCCAAGGTTATGACTGAGTCTTATTCCTGAAAAGGAGACCCAGGTTAAGGGACTTAGGGCATACTCCTGAAAAGGAAGCCCAAGGTTATGACTGAGTCTTATTCCTGAAAAGGAGACCCAGTTTAGGGATTAAGGTTTGGGGCTTACTCCTGAGGAGGATGCCCATATTTGAGGTTGGGGCTTATTCTTAAGAAAGATGCCCACGATTAGAGGATTTGATTGGGGCTTACTCTTGAAGAGGATGCCCATATTAAAGGTTTTATAACTGGGGATTATTCCTTAAAAGGAGACCCAGGTTAAGGATTCTCTCATCTTAAAGGATGTGGTTGAATGAATGAACTCTCAATCTTTGGTGACATAAAGATGTTTAAATCACTGGGTTTTGAGAGATATTTCACAAAATTCCTTTCAGACAAGGATGTCAAATCAAGAAATCATGCCATAAATGGCTTTGAAGAGTATCTTGAAGACTGAATCTTGAATAGGAAAGGTGAAATGGCTTAAGAGGGGTAAAATGGGAAAGATGGGCACCCAAAAAGATAGGGGCGCGCAAGTCTTGAAAGGCGCGCAAGTCCTGCGGCGGCGCGCAAGTATTGGTCGCACAAGTATACTTGCGCGACATGAGTGGTACTTGCGCGATTTTCAACCAGCATTGAAATGCTTGAGCGACTCTTTAGAAAACCCTTTACAATCCTCTTGAGGTTCTTCCAGAGAAGGGACGCGCAAGTTATATTGAAGGAATTAAGTTGGCGCGCAAGTGTTTGTTAAGTTTCAACACTTAGGCCTTCCTTCTTCTCTTTAGATCTTCCGTTCTAGGTAAGAAATTACCTTAGAAGTGTTCCGGAAGCTTTGAGAAGAGACTTGGGCGTCGGGAGCTTCAATCCGAGTTTCTGGAAAAAGATCCTCTCGAATGGGGGGCCCACAGGGTCTATTTATAGGCAAAAGAAGACCTAGGGCGGTTACCGGGCAGTTACCAATTAGGTCGCGCAAGTCACCTGCGCGACCAAGGTAGCCGCGCAAGTATACTTGCGCGGCAGTGGTATCACTTGCGCGGTGGATTTGCTGTTGATCCTTTGTTCATGCCTTTGTCGATTTTTGATGTTTTCTTCAAAGGATGAATCACTTTCAGCTGAGATATTCCCTTTTCCGATCTTTAGATTCTGTGATGAAAGGAGCGTCAACAAAAGTCCCCCCTCAGAGTTGGATCCGGAGAGAAATGCGGATTTGACTCTGAGGAAATCGAATCCTTTCAAAGGAAAAGGGAGGGCGCGCAAGTCTTTCAGTGAGCAGAGGATGGCGCGCAAGTCTGCATCGCGCAGGCCTTAAGCGCTCTGGGTGTGGCGCGCAGGTAGGCTTCCGGGCCTATAAATACCCGGCCTCATCTCCGTTACATACATCTGGATTTCCGGATTTCTCGAGCTCTCTCCGCGCTAGTCTTCGTTGTCGCGCAAGTCTCCTGTTTTCACTGTTTCCTCGCTGCCGCGCTACTCTCAAGGTAATAAGGCTTGCGCGGAAAATACTTGCGCGACAAAAACTTGCGCGGCACATGTATCACTTGCGCGACATCTCCATACTTGCGCGCCTTAATGCCTTAGCCATTTTTTCAAAAATTCTTTCACAAATTTTATGTAAAATAAACCCACTTAAGAGTTTAATTTATTCAACTCCTGTGCAGATTCAATGGCTCTTAGACCTGGATTAATTGATGAACTGGCTAGCAAGCGGATAGATGATATGATGAATATCATTGGCCCTGATTACTATACTGTCAAAGAAAGTACTCTTCCAGATTTGGCTAAGTATCTGAAGAAATATCATCGCGACTTTCCTCACTGCACTTATCTACCTTTGTATGGTCATGGTCATCTACAAGAAGTCATTATTCCAGAAGTAAAGAATTATCTTCCATTTTCTTGGTTTCAGAATTATACCAATTTTGCTTCAGCAAATATCTCAGGCGGAGGAGTATTTCAAACTGCTGGAAAAGTGGAGAAGGCTTATATGATGCATCATAGCCCTTGCACACCAGATCTGAAAAAACATACACCCGAGCTTCAACCACATTGTCATCCTTCAATCTTCCGAAATGCTCAGATGGATCAATCCAAAGGCTGGAAGAAAAGTTGGGATTTCCGTCCTGGGGGAGGTGTGAAGCCAACTTGGATGTGGGTATACTGGGTGCGACAGACTTGCGCAGAGTTTATTGAGGATCTGAAGAGAGCTGCAATATATGAGGCTGTTTGGGTTGGGAAAACATATATTTACAGACATGATAACTTCGTGCCAGAGATACTCAGCCACTGGAGCCCAGCGACTAATTCTTTCCATTTGACTCATGGAGAAGTAGGTATCAGTTTGTGGGATGTCCACAAGATTTCAAGAGCTCCAATCTTGGGCGATATGTATGATGAATTCATTCCTCCCAAGGTGACTTGGAATGATCCAGAGAAGACTCCTGCTTTGGCTCGAGAATTATTTAAAATCTTTCACAGGCTCAAGAGTTCAGAGACCTCATTAACTCATTTTAGAAAAGATATTCATCCGGAAGAATGGATGAATGTGTTTCTTACTGAGAAGAAAGGGATGGAGCCAAAAGAAAAAGGATCCAAGAAAAAGAAATCCAAGGACACCCGACCCAGACGTCCTACCACTTGTCCAAAACCTGAGAAGAGAGGAGCTCCTGGCACATTCTGGCCAACTCTAGAAGCAAGAGAGTTTGAAAAGTGGGTCTATGAAGTGAATCAAATAATTCCAAAGAAAACTCGTCTGGCGGGTTTCTTGGCAATGTGGCTCAGTGTTTATCTCTTGCCGGTCAGGGATTCGAAGGGAGGCGTTAGGCCAGGGACCTTCTTCATTGCGGCAAAGTTAGCTGAGGGAAAAATGGTTGGGTTAGCTACCCCCATTTTAGCAAAGATTCACAGGAGTTTACTTCACGTCTTCCAGGGTAAATCTCCTTTAAGAATAGTGGGACCATTCCAGGTTTTGTGGGGATGGATCGCCACTCACTTCAGGACTTACAATGTACAGAATGAATTACAAATTCCTAGAAGCTCTTTCAGACCGTCAGTGCAAGCATTCTCTGGAATTGCTCCATTAGATGTTAATGGTTATGACATGAAAGTAAGACTAAGCATGTATAAGGAATTCAACTTCTTTCCTTATGGAAGTCCGCCATCTGGGCGGTTTGTTGATGATGGGAAAGCCCATTTGGATTTGAGGGCATACATGCTAGCTTGTAGGGATGGCGTGTTAGTAGCCAGGATTGATGGAGAAATCATATGCGAGGCCTATGCTCCATATAGATTTGCACGCCAATTCAAATGTTTGCAACAGATTGTTGTATCCCCTCCAGTACATGTCAGGTTAGAGCAACATCCGATGGTTGCTCGACAACTATGGTTACTGACATCAAGAGAGAAGACTGGGGCAGTATTTGATCTACCAGTTGAAAAAGCGGCACATTATCTGACTACATTTTATGCCGAACATTGGATAGCATCATACCCTAAAGGGATATTGAATCACCCAGTATATCAAGTGGGAAAGAGGGAGAGGACTGTAGAGAAAGAAACTCTTCCTCATGAAGGTGACGCTTCTCCACCTGAAATAGGTTCAACGGACTCTTCTTCTAGAACTGATTCATCAGATTATCACGATGGGGATGATGAGGCACAACCGGCAGCAAAGCGGTTTCGTGCACGATATAATCCTCCGGCCAGAGTTAAAAGACCCACTCCATCAACTCCTGGTGAGTTATTTGATTGTAATAACTTCAATCACTGCTACTTTATAAAGTAATAAGTCTCACTTTCTTATTCTCTATCTGTAGTTGCAGGAGTCAGGAAGAAATTAAAATCAAAAATCGTAGGACCTTCCTCAAAGCCTTTATATCTAAGACCAGAGGCTGTTCAGCTATGGCAGAGCTTATACTGTGATACTGAGACCGCCTGGCTGGATTTGTGTGAGGGCCTACAACTTCCTGGAATAGGATATCTTCTAGCTTCTAAAGACCTTCAATACGGAGATAACCCCAATGAAGTGCGAGCTTATATCAGAGAGCTGGAAATGCTCATATATGCCACCGATAATTCGGTTCCTATCACCAGGCGGGTGAAGGAAATGATTGATCGTGGCACCACTGAGGGGGCTGGTGGTTCTGGAGATGAGGAATGGCAAGAGTACGTGGCTCCTGAAGATGTAAGTTTTCTTTCCTTATTTTCTTTGCAACTTGATTTTAGTTGAAGCTTTGTTTACTTAATGAAGTTATTTTCTTCATCTTGCAGCTTGCAAAGAAAGGAACTGGGGTTCCTTCGCCACAATATAGCCCTGGTGGTACTGCTATCGGGGCTGCTGATGATTCTCCTCGTGAACCAGGCGAGATATCTCCAGGCCAGCAGGCCATGAATGAGGCACTGGACATAGCCTTTCATTCGCCAATCCAAGTGCCAATAAGGGAGACTACTGATACTCCGAAAAAACAAAAGAAGCCAAGGCAACGAAGGAGAAAATCCCTAGCTAAACGTTTCATTAGCAGTGGTAAGTCCTTCGAACAATCATGAGTTTATACCCATAATCATATGGTTACTCATATTTCCGAGGATTGCAGGGGCTTCTTCAATTTCTCCCTTGAGGGAAGGGACTGATCCTTCTTCAAAGGTCGTGGAGGGTGCTGTAGAACAATCACAGACTCAGGCTAACTTGGTTGCTCCTGGAGAAGAGCTACCATCCATTCCCAGTATCCCTCCTATCACTGAAGATGCAGTCCAGGGTCAGGGGTTGCAGGACATAAGTCGGCAAGAAGACGTAGCAAATGCTCCCACTGGTGAGACTAATCAAGATTCTGAAGTATCATTGGATGAAATGATGAATCAAGGAATGACTTTTGAAGAATTTTATAATCATGCTGAGTTGTCATGTGATTTAGAAGACCTTGGGCGTGAGTGTTACCCTTCGCCCAAATTTTTCTTTAAAAAAAATATACTTCTAACCATGATATAAAATAATATGCAGTTTCTTCCGTAGAAGCCGCTGAACTGCCAATGCCCGAAGAGGGTGTGGACACTGATGTCAACCCTATCATTGCCGAAACATTAGCTCAAGTAGAGCTAAATCCAATAAACTCTCCTGAGACTCATCTTGAAAATCCTGTTGAAACTGGGAAAGATAGGGAGAAGTCTTCTCAGGTTGCTGAACCACCATTGGGTAATGGATAACAATATTTGTGATTATACTTTATTCGCAAGACAATCCATTCTTTTGTTATCCTTTGAAGCTGACTAAACCTTTCAATTAATCATGCAGGACCATCAACTGCAATGACTAGATCCGAAGATGAGGCCTCAGCCTCTGCCCCAACGGGAATTGAAAGTGAAGAAGCACAAGTCAGAGGGGAAAGAGCAGGACAAGGCACCTCCCTAAGTGCGCTAATTCCAGATTACATACCCCCTTCTGACGATGATATTGAATCAGATCCAGATATGCTTAAAGCATTCAGCTTTTCACGACGTAAGGCATGGAATAACATATGGAATATCATATCGGGGGTGCCTTTAGAAGAGCTACCATCAAAAATTTCCCGATTGTCATCCCAATTTGTTATAATGGGACTTGGTGGTTTTGGGTATGAAAAGATCCACGCTGCGGTGAAACAGATCATTTTCAGGAGGGAGCAAATGCAGACAAGTCGCGAAGATTTGACCAGAGTGAAATTGTCAGTCAATATAGGCGAATTTGAGGCTGCGATATCCCAGGCTGAAGCTGATTATGCTGTCAAGATGAAGGATCTGAAGCAAAAAATCAAAGAAAAGTTCGTCCAGTAGGTGCAACTCCAGCAACAGTTAGATGCTGTTACTGGGGAACTTGATCAGCTTAATAAATCATTGGATGAAACTCATATGAATGGCATGAAAGCCATTGCAGATGCTAAGAAGGCACTTCAGCAAGCTGAAAAGAGTGAAGCTGGTCAAGTGCACGAGCTTCAAGTAACTGTTGATAAGGCTCAGGATGCTATACATCAAATGAAGACTTATGTTGACAATCTTCTGTAATTATTGAAAAAGAGAAGAGATTCCAGTCTGTGGATGTCCTTCTAACTCTTGTGTATCAATGAAAAACACTTTTGTCTTCAATCATTTGCACTTGCATTCTTCCATTACTTGCTTCAAATTTACTTAAGCCAATGGGCTTAGTAATCATAGTTTTATTTTTACTAGGATTATTACAAATAACCCTACAAACTTTGAATCTTTTAACTGCTCAATATTACCTAAATCATACAAAAAAAATGTATATTTAGTGAGCTGGAACTTGACTTTTATTCAGAGTTCCTTTGTCTTTTGTGTGGGCAGTTTAAAGTCATGCACGCCGGACATAAAGGGGCTAATGTTTAAGGTCGAAATAGCTTTGACCGAAAAATGGATTAAAAATGGATTCAATTCCTTGACAATTTATCTGAAAACATATTACCATACTTAAGTATGAGGGAAAAAAATGTAAACTATGGCTTAAGAATATTTGAATATGAGGAATGATATGAAAAATAGCTAAAAGGCATTAGAAGAAGTAGTTTCCAAGAATGAAGTTACTATTATTTAACAAAACCCGTTAGGGGGTTGAAATATGCAGGGCCACCTATGGGCATTGGCTGCATAGTCAAACAAAATAGCATCTTTTGGCTGACAAGTCTGTTATGTGGACTGTTTATGCAAGGCAACCTATGGGCACGTGCTGCATAGTCAGGAAAAAGAACTCCCAGAAATTTACTTTCCTAGTGCTAAAAGCCAGTGAAAGTTTATGGAGATTCAAATTTTCTAAAGCATAGAGTTTGTTGTATGGAAAGAGGTACTTGAATATGGAGAAGATATTTCCAAACAAGAATATCGAAGAACTGGATGAATATCACTCCTAAGAAGGTCTGACCCAAACGTAGGGAAGAAGAATAAACCATAGACTTGAATACTTTCAGATCATGAAAAAGGATATGGGACAAATATGTTAAGGATGACTATTTTTGCGGATCCCTACATACTGTCGTTTTAAGACAAATAAGGACAAAAGAGGCATTCTTCCCAAGAATGAAGTTACCATTATTTAACAAACCCGTTAGGGGGTTGAAAACATGCAGGGCCACCTATGGGCATTGGCTGCATGGTCAAATAAATAGCATCTCTTGGCTGACAAGTCTGTTATGTGAACTGTTTATGCAAGGCCACCTATGGGCACGTGCTGCATAGTCAGGCAAAAGAATTCTCAGAAGTTTGACATTTTTGTGACTAGAAGTCATGAAAAGGGTTATGAAGATCTGAAAATATTTAAGGTTAGGATTATAACACATAATGATGGGTATTGTCCAATGTATATAGAGATACATAGGTCAATGATAACCATAATCATGTTGTGGCTGGGTCCCGAATTGAAAACTTGGACTTCACTACGTATCTCATAAGAATGAGAATCAAGCCATACATAGTTCTTGAAATGCAGTTTAACGTCGTGCAGGATGAAAGTATGAGTGATCTTAGTTTAGGGTCATAGAATTCGGACCATAATAATGAATACACAGTGTGTGTTTTCATGAGGACTTTTCAGCCAAGGGACTGAAAGTGAAATTTGGGGTTAGGCCCAAAAAACTTGGGATTGGATTCGAGGGACACTCGAATGTTCCTACGTATCCCATAAGGATGGGAATCAAGTCCATGTAGTTATAGAACTACCCTTTGTACAAATTTGGTTTGTACGTGTGAAGGGTGAAAGGGGACTTTAGTGCAATGATGGTTTTACCTGAGATAAAAAGTTTAGGCATTACCATGTATGCATGTAGTCTTTTGAAAATGAAACATGATTTAAAAAATCAATGTCAATAATGGTTCCTTCTCAAATAAGGAAATCAAAGAATATTGTAGTTTATTGTCATACCGGACAAAAGTGTTGTATAGTTTAACGTCATATAACAAGGACGAAAGTGAATCAATGTAAAGATATTGATTCCAGGGGCGGTTTCACAAATCATCATCATATGAGATGGTGGTGAACCTATGTGAAGAGATTGTTTTTGGGCTTGAACCCTGGGAGGTTGCCTACATACCCAGCCTGGAGGGCAAGGATCAAAGTCCGTGTAGTTCAATTAAAGAATGAATCAATGATCAAGTTATTCTTGGGGACAATGATCTAATAAAAAATGTTGTTGGGACTTACACATGGTTAGTGGCCCAAAGGGAGTGTTATGGTTGATGTTCGCTCTAAGCTCATGTGAGTCATACTCGGTGTGAGAAACAAGAGATAATAACAACCTTAACGATGCACAATTTAATGTCATGTAGGACATAAAAAAGGGACTATGCAGTTTAAAGTCTTGCAGTTAGGACTATTGGTGCTGTACAGTTTAGCGTCATGTAGTTAGGACGAAATAACAGTTTAATGTCATATAGGACATATCAAGGACTTTCTGTACAGTTTAGTGTCATGTAGTTAGGACGATGGGGACAATATAGTTTAACGTCATATTGGACGAAAAAGGGGGACTATACAGTTTAATGTCATGCAGTAAGGACAAAAGAGTGTACCATTTTAACGTCATGTCGGACGAAAGTGCGAAATAGTTTAAGGTCATATGCATGGACCGTGGATGGTGCAGTTTAATGTCATGTTGGACCTTTGATGATTATATAGTTTTAACGTCTTTCCGGACGTGAGGGACTTTTATACAGTTTAGCGTCATGTAGTTAGGACGTCACAGTTTAACGTCTTGCTGGACATAAGGGATTTGCAAATAGTTTATGGTCATATACATGGACCAGGGATGATGCAGTTTAAGGTCATGCTGGACGGTTTATGGAACTTTTTCACAGTTTAATGTCGTGTGGGACGAAGTTGCAGTTTAAAGTCATACTGGACCATTACTGTATATTTTAACGTCATATAGCAAGGACGAACTGGTGCTGTACAGTTTAAAGTCATGTAGCTAGGACTAAGGTGAACCAATATGAGGATATCAGTTCTGGGGACTTTTTATAGTTTAACGTCATGCTGGACGTTGGAAGTGCCACACAGTTTAATGCCATGTTGCTAGGACACAATAACAGTTTAATGTCATGTTGGACATAATATAGTTTAATGTCATCTCGGACAAATAAGGAACTTCTGTACAGTTTAATGTCATGCTAGATAGGACATTATACAGTTTAATGTCATGTAGGACATTGAAGGTGACACAGTTTAACGTCATGTTGGACGAAGTTGCAGTTTAAGGTCATACTGGACCATTACTGTATGAACCAAATGTAAGAGTCTTGGTTCTGGGAACAATATTTTGTGTTTATACAAAATACTTCTTCAGAAATCTGGCATTAGTTGGAGTCGTCATGTGTTCTCCATCCATTGAGATCAGAGAATACGCTCCATTGGAGTAGACCTTATGTATTGAATAAGGTCCTTCCCATTTTGGTTCAAGCTTGGGAGGCTTCTTTCCTGGTATCATTGGTGTTCTGAGAACCAATACCAATTCTCCCTGAATGAATGAACGAAGACGAACTTTTTTGTTAAAAGCTCGTGCTATCCGATTCTGATAGATTTCCAAGTGGTGCAAAGTGCACAATCTTTTCTCATCTAACTGTTCCAATTCATTCAACCGCTTTTGGGATTGCTCATCTGTTGATAACTGATCACAAATGGCTATTCTGAGTGAGGGCAATTGAACTTCAATTGGCAAGACTGCTTCTGTTCCATATACCAATGAATATGGAGTAGACCGCGTTGCATTGCGAGTGGTAGTCCGATAAGCCCATAAAGCATGATAGAGTTTATCAGGCCATGACCTCTTATCTTTATCTACCATCTTTTGCAGTATATTTGAAAGAGTCTTGTTGAAGGCCTCTATCTGGCCATTAGCCGCTGCATGATATCGAGATGAATGGTTGGACTTAATGTTGTATTCTTGATACAATTTCTTTACCTCAGAAGAACAGAAGTTGGTGCCGTTGTCCGTCAATATGGTATGAGGGACACCAAATCTAGTAATGATGTTAGACTTGATGAAGCTAAAAATGAATTTAGAACTGACTTCTTTGAGAGGTACTGCCTCTGCCCATTTGGAAAAGAAATCAGTAGCAGTAAGAATGTACTTAAACTGCTTGGCCGTAGCTGAAGGGTAAGGTCCCACCACATCCATTCCCCATGTGGAAAATGGCCATGAGTATTTAGCTGTATGAAGCAACTCTGGAGGTTGATGAATGAAGTTGGCATATACTTGGCATGAATGACACTTCTTTGTGAAATTAACACAATCTTGTATCATTGAAGGCCAGAAGTATCCAAGCCTTCGAATTTGATCAGACAATCTATGTCCAGACTGGTGGGCACCACAGACTCCTACATGCACTTCTTTTATGACAGCCATTGTCTCTTCACCATCAATACATATGAAGAGAACTCCATCAAAACCACGTTTGTAGAGAATTTTCTCGAGGTGGTTTGGACCATCATAAAGAGTAAAATTGACCACACGTCGCCGAATTTGTTCTTTCTCGGCTCTATCAGGTGGAAGTGTTCCATTTTGAAGGCATTCCTTGATAGGTGACATCCATACCGTAGTATGACCATACGGTTCAGGAATGGGACTAATTTCATTAATTTCCTCTATTCTGACTTGAACATAAGGTGAAATTGCACGACAGTGGGCAATACCGATGGTTGTCTCGTCCCGATTTGGATCTGCTAAAGCTGTGGCTATATTAGCCAGTGCATCAGCTTGAGCATTTTGTGATCTTGGGATATAAGAAAATGTCGGTTCTGAAGGGAATTCCGACATTAACTCTCTGACGTAATCATACAAAGGGATTAATTCTTCTATTCTGATGGCATAATCCCCATTGACTTGTTTGATTACCAGGTCTGAATCACCTTTCACCTTTAAGTGATTCACTTGTTCTTGAAGCGCTAACTCCAAGCCTGCAATGAGAGCTTGGTATTCAGCTTCATTATTGGTACCACCTTCCCACAACAAAAAGGAATAAGGTAACACTGCCTTATCTGGAGAAATGAGCACAATTCCTAAACCAACTTTGTTGAATTTAGGATTTTCCATTTTCTTCCCTGTTGGACTTCTAGAAGCACCATCAAAATACATTTCCCATGTTTGAGGACTCTCTTGGATAGAGAAAACTTCCTCATCAGGGAGTTCGATATCTGAATACGTGTCTTCCACTGAAGGGTGTTCAGCCAGGAAATCAACCAGAGCTTGGCCCTTAATTGCCTTTTGAGACACATACTGGATGTCGAACTGCTGTAGAATAACCGCCCACCTTGCCAGACGTCCTGTAAGCATTGGACGACTAAGGATGAATTTGAGTGGGTTATTACGAGATACCAATTGGACCTCGTGATGTTGCAGGTAGTGTCTCAGTTTCTGAACTGCAAAGATTAATGCTAGGCAGCACTTTTCAATACTCGAATACCGAGTTTCTGCTTCAAGCATAGTTCTACTGAGATAGTAGAGACTATTTTCATTCCCAGCATCATTCTTTTGAGCGATAAAGGCACCCAATGATCGCTCTAAAGCTGTTAAATAGAGGATAAGAGGCCTACCCTCAACAGGTGGCATGAGTACTGGTGGACTCAAGAGGTATTTCTTGAGAACATCAAATGCTTCTTGACATTCTTCATTCCACTGGTAAGTGACTCCTTTCTTCAATAATTTGGTAAAGGGTAAACTTTTGCCTGCCAAATTGGCGATGAAACGCCGAATATAGGCTAAGTGTCCTTGAAGTCCTCTTAATTCTTTCAAATTCTGAGGAGGTGACATACCAAGGATTGATTTGGTCTTCTCAGGATCAACTTCAATACCACGATGGCATACAACAAAGCCGAGGAATTTTCCTGAGGTTACCCCAAAAGCACATTTTAAGGGGTTCATCTTCAAATTATGTTGTCGAAGCTTGTGGAATATGACTTCCAAATCAGCCAAGTGATCAAAACGTTGTTTGGATTTAACCACCAAATCATCTACATAGCACTCAACAAATTTCCCTAGAAAAGGTTTGAAGATACGATGCATGGCGCGTTGATATGTTGCACCTGCATTCTTTAAACCAAAGGGCATCACCTGGTAACAAAAGACACCTTGAGGAGCTCTGAAGGCTGTATATTCCTCATCTTCTGGGGCCATTCGGATCTGATTATATCCAGAATATCCATCCATGAAAGAAAGTACTTCATAGCCAGCCGTCGCATCAATTAAGAGTTCTGTAATCGGAACTGGAAAATCATCTTTGGGAAAATACCGATTAAGATCTCTGAAATCGAGGCAAACCCTAATTTGTCCGTTCTTTTTCTTTACAGGGACAATATTAGCCAACCACTTGGGATATTGAACTTCTCTGACGAAGTTAGCTTTGATAAGCTTATCCACTTCAGCCTCGATTTTGGAAGCATAGGTTGGGTGTGTTCTTCTCGCAGCTTGCTTGAATCCTCGATGTTCTTTTGGCAAACCCAAATGATGGGTGGCAACATCAGGATCAAGGCCAGGCATCTCTGTATAATTCCAAGCAAAAATATCTTTATTTTGCTTTAGAAAAGAAATATACATCTCTTGTTCTTCAAGGTTCATGGCCGCACTAATTAAAGTGGGGCGTGGATCTTTCTCTGTACCCAGATTTACTTCTCTGAGTTCATCCACAGTGGTAGAGATACCCTCTTCAAATGCTGGAGGAGCATCTCTAAGATCTTCCTCTTCCTCTTCATCATGTGTTATTTCTTCCGTTTCTACTTGCAAAGTAGATGAAAAAACGAAATTCTTATGATCATAAGAGATGTCAAAATTTTCACATTTTGAAGAAGAATCTTCCATTTCCGACCCTATTGATGATAAAGGGTCTTCTTTGGGAATCACAGAGGAGATGATGGATTGAGAATCGACATCAATATTCACCTCTGGTGTTGCTATAACTTCTTCTGGCCTGATTGGCGAAGTATAGACTTGTTGGATTTCAGCAGACGAAATGAAAACGTCACCACTTATGCTTTCATCACTGCTTGGTAAGTTACCGATTTCTCTCATGTTGTCTGGCTCAATTGCCGTAATTGACATTATGGATCTTTCCATAAGAGTATTTTGATTTGGGCCTATTTTGTCAATTTGACTGATAGGTAACACATAATCTGTACTCACATGTGAAAATGGATTTATTGGAATTTTTTCCAAACCATATGGAGCATTAACTTTGGTAATTTCCTTCATTGTAGATTTTTCTCTTCCCTTCATGTGATAAAATTCCGCCTCAATGTTTTGAGACTCACATGTCTTTAACGGGGCCTTATCACCATACAATGTTCCAACTTGACCATCGAAACAGTATTTGAGACATTGATGGTATGATGACGGAATAGCTGCATGCTGATGTAGCCAGGGTCTTCCAAGCAAGATATTGAAAGCTGAGTCCTGATCAACAATCATGAAATCCGAATTGGAAACAAGATCTCCAAACTGAGTTCTGAGTGTAACTTCTCCCAGTGGTTCTTGTTCATTTTTATAATATCCTTGCAACATCATGGTAGAAGGAGATAAATCAGATTCCGTGAGGCCCAATCGATGAAGTGTGCGAATGGGCATGAGGTTGACTCCTGAACCATTGTCAATAAAAGCTCTTCGAACATCTATACCATTGACTTTGCCAGATAAGTACAAAGGTTTTATGTGCCCATGCACAACATCATCTTCATCTTTATCAGTAAAAGATATCACTGCATGGCATTCTGCAGGATTATTCTCTATGTGATAAATTTCAGCTGCAACAATTTCAGCTTCAAACTCCTGAGGACTTGACAAAGCTTCGATGAGTGCTTCCCGAAGATCTCTTGATAGATTCAAAGCATCCAAAATTGATAATTTGGCTGGTACTTGGGCCAAGTGTTTCAATATATCATACTTTTGATCTAGAGGCCTGCGTTTCCCAAAAGGAATATGCGGTTTAGCAGGTACCTTGGAAGTAGATGCTTTGGAAGCTGATGCATCTTGTATTGAAGTTGGAAACATCTTTGGTTTTGGAAAATTAGACTGATTAGATCCATTTACTTGCTGAGATAAAGAAGATGGAACATTTAATCGATCTTCCAAAATAACTGTGCCGAAGCTGAGTTGGCCATTGGCAGAAGAACTTTCTTTTTCATTTTGAGCTCGCTGAAGGGCTCTACCACGAGTTTCTGCTGCATATATAGTGCTAGCCGGGGTAGAATTAGAGTAGTGGCTTCGGAAAGATCCACGTCTTCCCCTATATCCTGAACCTCTAGAACTTCCTCGGGTTCCCTTATTTGATACAGGGAATTCAGGCTCATCAAGACTGGAATATGAATCTGTTAATTGAATCATATTAACAAAACCAAAGATTAACTCTTCGTCTGATAAAGACTCTGCCTGGTTAACCTGTTTAGGCTGTGCCGTTTGGTGGGACGGTGCCTGTTGCTTTGAAGTAGATGGCATGAAATCTGCCAGAGTCAAAGACAATTTAGGCTTTGATGCATACTCATCTTCTCCTGATTCCTCTTTCTTCTTTGAATTGCGCTGCCCTTTTGAGGATTTGTCCTTTGATGGAGGCTTTACTACAGCTTTTGTAGGAGACACAATTGGCTTCTTCAATTGTGTTCGCAAAATGGAATGGGTCCGATTGATTGTCTTTCTGACCATCCAATCATCATATTTTTTTCGCAGTTTTGCTTTTGACTTCCTGCCACTCGCCTCCTTCTTCTGGATCTGTAGCGGTAATACACGCTACATGAGCTGAAGAACCCTTCAATTTGACTTGTCCCAAGTCGACCATCTTTTGCAGGAGGTCTTTAAAGACAAAACACTCCTGGATGGGATGCCCCAACATTTGATGAAAGGGACAATAATTGGGACGGTCTTCATCTCCTTCCTTGTTTGGCCTCTTGGGCACTGGTAATTGAACCAAATTATTTTCCAGAGCTGAAATGAAGTAACCAGGAACTTGCTCACTTCGGAAAGAGTATGTTTTACTCTTCATATCCTCAAATTTTTTTCGTCGTTGATCTTTTTGATCATTTGGACGAAACGGCTTTTGTTGTTGGCGTTCAGGAGGTGGAGCCCTTCGAGAAGATGAAGGTTTTGAAGTAGAAATAGGTACAGGTGCCTGTTTAAGCATAACTATAGCAGTTTCTGCTTTACCCATTCTTCTTCCTGGAGCTGATGGAATTACACGAGTTTTAACCTTAGCCTGTATAAGGGAATCTTCAATCTGTTGAGCGATTGAAGTAAGGTCTCGAAACCCTCCTGTGTATTTCACAGGGATCAATGGCGTGCGTAATTCATCACGCAAATTTTCCACACAGATTGGCAACAATTCCTCCTGAGGGAGTGATAAACTCAAGGAATACGTTAATCCCTTCCAACAAGCAATGAAATCAGAGACTCTTTCATTCTCCCTTTTCTTGCAGTTTGTAAGATCGAAAACTGTCGTTTTTGGCAAAGTTGAGCTAAACTGAAGAAGGAATTTTTGACGAAGATCCTCCCATCCGATGACTGACCGGGATTTCAAGCTTGTATACCAGACAAAAGCTGGTCCTTGCAAGGTTCGCACGAAGCATCTGAGTTTCACTGCTTCTTGCTGCTCTGGAGTTCCCATCATAGGATCACAACAAGATACGTAATGCGTCAAATGTTGTTCAGGGTCGCCTGATCCATTGAAAGTAGGGAAAATAGGGTTTCCAAAACTGGATGGAGGAGAAATTGAATCTACCCATTCAGGGTAAACTTTCTTTTCAGGTTGAACTTGCGCCCGTTTCCCTTCCATAGTTTCTAACCGAGCTGTTAATGAATCAATAGTAGTTATTAACTTTTGAGAAACGTCAGGTTGAACTTGGTTTTGGGTAGGTGCAATGAATGGAGCTTGAACAGACGTGGTGGTTGGTGCTGCAACTGATGGTAGTGCTGCCAACCGTTGTTGCGTTTGACCCGTAGGATTAGACCTCTGTGGGTGTACTGACAAAGGAGGATATTCTTGATCCATCTCAGTAGTTACAACAAATTCCTTCGGCTGTCGGACTTCATCATTCTTAAGAATAAGACTACTCTGAAGTAGTTCTGCATTCAACCTTCTTAATTCTTTCATTTCTTCCCCCTGTTGTGCAAATCTTTGCTCTAATGAGAGCGATTGACCTCCTTCAGAGGAAGGGTGAGAAGTAACCTGATTCTTTCCTTTCCCCTTATTGGATCCTTTTCGGAGAGGGGGAAGTGGGTTACTTGAAGGAATACCCAGATTTTGGGTAAGCCTTTTATTACGTGTGCACACACCCTCTTCATTTAGGTCTGTGTGCGCGACTTCTTGAGCAGGAACCTCTTCGTCTGATCCCTCTGATTGAGCCTCATCTGGTGAATCAGCAGCAACAGCATTGATGACATTAATGGATGCATATTGCATGGAATCATTTCTATCAGCATTTCTGTGATATTGTCTCCTTCTATGTCCATGATGAGACATGGCATTCCGTTGACTTGATCCCTCAGGAATTTCTTGGAGAACCGTCACTTGGAGAGAATCTCCTGACATCTTGTCTCTTCGTTCCTCTTGAGGCTTATTCCCTAATCGAGAGAATACTGACTTTCTCTGAGGGAGGGATTGAAGATTTGAAAAAGTCCCCAGTCCGGTGGACTGGGGGTGTTCCTGTTGCTTCTGCTCAACTCCTTGAATCCCATTCGTTGATTCTAAGGGTTGGGTTAGAGAAGTCCCCAGTCTGGCAAGCTGGGGTGTCTCTTGACATGCTATATCTGAGATCTTCTTGAAATCTCTCTTGATCTTGCGAATCTTAGTTCGGAAATTAGCTGGATGCATTAACCTGTATCCACTTTTATCACCTGGTTCAACAGACCGTTGGATGATTTCCGAAACTTCTGTCATTTGATGACGTGTTTGCTCCAGACGAGAGGCTTGTGCAATATTCTCGCCTACTTGATGTAGAAGCAATTCAACAACCTATTCTCTATATACTTGATTTTGAGAGGAACTAGTTGAAGCTTGTTCTCGAGCAAGCTTTTGATTATGAACAAAGCCCATTGACTGTGGCCGGCCATGGGCAATAACATTGCATGAGACCATTTTCGGCGGGCTTTGCTGACCGGAAAGCACTGTGAAATGTAGTGCTCCGTGAACACCCCATCCTCTGATATGAACATTAGATGGAGCATTGGAAATTAACTGACGCAATCTTCTTAGTGCGCCAAGGCATGAACGTTGAAGGGTTCTCTGTTGCTTTTCAGGCTTCAGATACCGAGAGACTGATAGAGATGCCAAATCAATCTGGCGTTGTAACCCTTCTATTATCTTAAGATGTTTTTCATATTCATCGTAAGATAATACCTTCTTCTTTAATTGACAAAGAGTTTTCCATATGTTGAGACGAATATCATGGATTCCATCATCCGTCAACATCTTTGGAATGTCGTACTGGGAATCAGCCAAAGGCCAAAACATGACTGGTACTTCACCTTTTGCCAATTTTTTCCTCATGTTCAGCATTTCCTCTTTATCATTAAATGAAGATTCTTCTACCTGTTTGGACCAGAGTTGGTGTTTCCTTGTTTCTTCATCGGATTCAACAAGATTGGTAGAGAAATCACTATTCATGCTGGAAGATGAATGACCCAGGGAAGGTTCGGAGAATAACCTGAACCCCAGGCTATCTTCTGATGGAGAAAGAGTTTCACCTGCCGATAGTAAAGCATCAGACATGACTGGTTTTACGTTTTCAAGTGCCTCGAGATAGGAGGGCTTTCTCGTCACTACATTGCCTTCTGAAGAATTTTCGAGACAACGTGAATCACTACTGCGGAGAGGACTTTCGCAGCGAAGTTCATCACCATGAGGAGGAACGTCATGATGGGTTACAGCAAAAGATGAAATCTCTTGCTCCTTGGCCTTCTGACCACACAGAGGGTTCCTGTGGCTCTCATCTGAAGAAGAAACTTCAAGATTGACCGAATTTTCATGAAGCAAGTCTTCATGAGGAAGTGTCTGTTGAAGACCTTCAGGATTAATGTTCCCGTTATTGGGAACTGAGGGATTAGAATCTTGAATTCCGACAGATAAATGTCTGAGGGCTTCAAGAACTCCAGCATCGAGCAAGGCTTGGTTACAGATTGGCCTTTGATCTCCTGACTGTGCTGGGTGGATCTTTTTCTTAGATGCCTTCTTACTCGCTTTAGAAACCACTTGATGACGAAAGTGATTGCTCTGAGTAGGTGTATGTGCCTGATCAGGAAAGATGGTCAGGTTAGGCTGACGATCATCGCTCAAATCAGGTATATGTGCCTGACTTGGTTGTCCGTATGATATGGGGGAGTATGCCCCATAACCCTCTCGGACTGGAACAGATGTGTGTGTCTGTTCCGGAGTGAATTGTTGATGTGTCACTCCACTGCTAGGGATAGATTTATGTGTCTGTCCCTGAGATGATGCTGAAGCTGTTATGATATCCTGGCAAGCATCCAGAATGTGAGCAGGAATTTGCTTCTGCTCTTTCACCATTGACAAAATATGTTTGGTGACTTCAGCCGCCAGAACAGGAATATACGTCCATTCCGGGCTTGGAGTAGGTGTATGTGCCTGCTCCTGTCCTCCTTTTCCTGTCAGTGAATCCTGACAGTACTCAAGTGTGGAGGTAGAGAGTTTAGTCTGCCTCCTGTTTGTCGTCGAGACTTTCCGACTAACTTCTCCGGGTGCTACCAAGCGAGACTGTTGGTAGACCTGATTAGTATTAGCAGGTGTATGTGCCTGCTGATTACACTTCGCCAAACGCGGTTGACGAGATCCATCATATGTAGTCAGACGAGCCTGCTGACTAACTGATGATGTATAAGAAGGTGTATGTTCCTGCCTATAGTACTCCGCCGGAATTGCCTGGCGGGATCGACTTGATGCTGTCAGACGAGTCTGCTGGACAGCTGAATTAAAACGGGCAGGTGTGTATGCCTGCTCATTGTTTGCCACCAAGTTAGGTTGGTGGACTTCTCCGGAGATGGCAGGGATGACAACCTGCCTGTTGTTAACCGGATTCCGTCTCTGGCGGTTCATCTTGCCTGCTCGGGTTCGAGGAACCTGAGTTGAATGCCTGGAGTCGGTACCCTCATCATGTTGAGGGCGCACTACCGCACGAGTCTGGAGGCGATTGTTGATGGGAGCCCTCGGGAAGGACTCCTGTCTTTTTGAATTAAGGCCCCGAGGGACCTGCTCATTCACTTCCTCGGAGTAAGGGAGTGAATGGAAATTGCGTTCCGGGGATAACGACCTGAAACGGTTGGAGACGGTAGTCAGCACCGCCTGCTTCTTGATTGCTAGTCGCCGTTGTCCGGACGACCAGGTAGAGTTGTTAACTTGGAGGGCTTGACGAGCGGCCTCCAGAGTTGGGATAGTACCGTTGCGACGGTACTCCTTAACCAGTGCATTAGAAACACAGCGTTGAAGACGCTGAGTTGGTGATGTCATCCTCAGAGCGGATGACGTTCCAGCAGGAGTAGCAGCATTGGTTTTCACAGCAGCAGACCTCACAGTAGAGGTGTTCACAGCAGCAGTATTCACAGGGGTGAATTTAAGAAAAGCCATTTTTGCAGAAGATCTTGAGAAAAAAGTGCCTGTTCCATGTAACAGACATAATCAAGATGAATCCGGCCACTGCATCTTTTGGATGAGCATATGTCAATGATTGCCTTGTTGGCCCAAGGGGCCTAACAAATAAGAAGAACATCACTTTCACTTGGTTAAGGATTCACGTCGGGTTCACCATTTTTGTTTCGCACGGAATCCGGGGATAACCTCCTGGACGGGAGATTCAAACGTTCCGATCGGTTTCTAACGGGTTTGTTCGTAGAACCGGAAACATCCAATGATTCCACATCCGCTTGGACCTACTTTCCAAAGGCAGGCACTCATTAGCTTGTGGTCCAATGAGACTTAGGAATTTGCATTGGTCGAGAGGATGGGAGGTCGGACTCATCACACCTTTTTGAGGGGAATTATTGTCTACTCCGGGACTCTCTTTATAGATTTAAGTTATGTTCGTGAATCCTTATTACATTACCAAGTATAAAATGTGCTTTCCTTTAGTTTTAACAATCAATGATTAAATATGCAAAGAAATTTAGAGAATCTTTTATATGTATTCGAGGTTCTTCATCAATAGAGAATCATCTATATTTGTTTAGAGATTCTTGGTCAATGGTATCCTTCAAAACATTTATATAAAAAGTCTCTTGGTCATTTATGATGACCAGGCTGGTTTTAAAGCCACTCAGTGGGGCACTTGAAGTTTATCGTCATTCAGAAGGACATAGATTATCTCAAAGTTGGGATCGAACCCATAAATGGGCTACCTACGTATCCTTTGTTTTGGAAAAGGAATCAGAACCCACGTAGTTCGAGTAATGGGGTATGATGTTTATGATTGATGGCTCAAAGAAGAATGTCATAATTACTTTTACACTCTAAGCTCACGTGAGTCATGCTCGGTGTGAGAAACAAGAGGCATTGGTAAAATTTAGACAATTGTGCCATGAAAGATGCAATCATAAGAAATTGTTTGGGGCTTATGTATGTATGACTGCCCAAAAAAAGATGAAGGTTTAGGATTTACTTTTAGGGAGAAAATCCAGGAACAGGGTCCATAAAGGTATATGTGCTTTATGGAGATTTGAATACTCTAATCTGGGGGCTTATTCCTAAGGAGGATTCCCAAGTTAGGAGGGGACTTATGATTGGGTTTTATTCCTGAAAAGGAAACCCAAATCAAAGGTAATTTATGACTGGTTAAGAGAAGTTTTAAAGTAACTTGGGGCATACTCCTGAAAAAGAAGCCCAAGGTTATGACTGAGTCTTATTCCTGAAAAGGAGACCCAGGTTAAGGGACTTAGGGCTTACTCCTGAAAAGGAAGCCCAAGGTTATGACTGAGTCTTATTCCTGAAAAGGAGACCCAGTTTAGGGATTAAGGTTTGGGGCTTACTCCTGAGGAGGATGCCCATATTTGAGGTTGGGGCTTATTCTTAAGAAAGATGCCCACGATTAGAGGATTTGATTGGGGCTTACTCCTAAAGAGGATGCCCATATTAAAGGTTTTATAACTGGGGATTATTCCTTAAAAGGAGACCCAGGTTAAGGATTCTCTCATCTTAAAGGATGAGGTTGAATGAATGAACTCTCAATCTTTGGTGACATAAAGATGTTTAAATCACTGGGTTTTGAGAGATATTTCACAAAATTCCTTTCAGACAAGGATGTCAAATCAAGAAATCATGCCATAAATGGATTTGAAGAGTATCTTGAAGACTGAATCTTGAATAGGAAAGGTGAAATGGCTTAAGAGGGGTAAAATGGGCAAGATGGGCACCCAAAAAGATAGGGGCGCGCAAGTCTTGAAAGGCGCGCAAGTCCTGCGGCGGCGCGCAAGTATTGGTCGCGCAAGTATACTTGCGCGACATGAGTGGTACTTGCGCGATTTTCAACCAGCATTGAAATGCTTGAGCGACTCTTTAGAAAACCCTTTACAATCCTCTTGAGGTTCTTCCAGAGAAGGGACGCGCAAGTTATATTGAAGGAATTAAGTTGGCGCGCAAGTGTTTGTTAAGTTTCAACACTTAGGCCTTCCTTCTTCTCTTTAGATCTTCCGTTCTAGGTAAGAAATTACCTTAGAAGTGTTCCGGAAGCTTTGAGAAGAGACTTGGGCGTCGGGAGCCTCAATCCGAGTTTCTGGAAAAAGATCCTCTCGAATGGGGGGCCCACAGGGTCTATTTATAGGCAAAAGAAGACCCAGGGCGGTTACCGGGCAGTTACCAATTAGGTCGCGCAAGTCACCTGCGCGACCAAGGTAGCCGCGCAAGTATACTTGCGCGGCAGTGGTATCACTTGCGCGGTGGATTTGCTGTTGATCCTTTGTTCATGCCTTTGTCGATTTTTGATGTTTTCTTCAAAGGATGAATCACTTTTAGCTGAGATATTCCCTTTTTCGATCTTTAGATTCTGTGACGAAAGGAGCGTCAACAATCTTTCAATGAAAACCAGTTTTAAGTTGTGGGAAAAAATGTACCTGCAGATTTTTAAAAAACCTTAATTTTTTTAATATAAATGCATTTTTTGTAGAATAGATACTCATTGAAAGTGGTGTTTTTACTTTTTAAAATAGATCAATAAATGTAACAAATAGAACAGTAAAAACATATTATCTTCTTACAGTTAGTTCCATCAATTGGTTGAACATTCAACATGCATGAAAACCTGAACTGATCCTTCGAAGCAGATCAAGAGTGTCATTTTGTTGGGATTAAAGATCACCTGAATAGAGACAGTGGGTAAGAATAGGGGTTTCCCTGACCTTATTCACTGATTAGAGACATTCACCCAGGACAAGAAGCTTGAGCATAGAGCTCTCAACGACTTCAGAAGACCTGACAACCTGGAATTGAACATGGAGTGGGTATACTAACCATTAATGAATGGTTAGTAGAAAATATCATTATATAGTAAGTCTAGATACCTTGATTCTCCATTTAATCTTCAAAAACATTGGTGAGAACTGTAACATAAATTATAAAATTCTGGTAGAAGACTGGAAATGTTAAAATAATAGAAGTGCCCTTCCATTAATAGCATGACAATAGTGTCTTGCATTGTTGCTGCAATGATCCTATAGTTTTTCATGTTGATTTAGTATAAAGTAGTTTCCTATAGTAGTTAAACATGCCTCATGAAAATGTAATTTTAGAATGTGAAAACCATTGTTTTATTAGGGAAAATGATAAAATTCTGGTATTGTAAAGTATTCTAAATATATCATTGCATGAAATTGTGACATATTTCATCATTGGAAAATATAATAGATAGTTACCATTCAAACATGGAATTGCAATGAAATGTAATTTTATGGGATTGTATAGTATACAAAAGCAGGGAATGTAAAAATACAGGGAGAAGACTGTAAATGATAAAATAATAGTTATTTCAATTAAATATCCTGCATGTTCCGGATACATGTATGTACAGTGCCTAAAAATTGTATATTTAAAAAAAATTACATGATAAAAAAAGATAGAGGATTGTAGATATGACTGGGTACATGGTCTTAAAAAAGAAATAAGTATATAAAGGATATCATAAATCAAATGAATGAGTAGAATACAATTTGAAATAAGGTATGTGTTTTATACGAAATGTGTTAAATATATTATTTCCATTAGGAATTCGGAAAATAGATATGAAAAAAATTAAATAGCCAACATGTTTTCATTATGTGTAAATCTGCTTACCAATAAGGTTTGTGTTTTATACTCTTTGCAGCCTACTCTTCATGAAGCATGCATTATTGTTTGAAGGTGTGTGTGTCATCCCTGCAATCATATGATAAGATATTAAATAATAATAATTTTCACACTTAAGAAGGTACTATTAAAAAATAACAGTTAAAAAATATAAGAATTTAAAATAGCAGATTTTAAAGTAGAACTTATAGTTAAGGTGTGCTTCCTCTCTGCAATCATATGAAAATGCATCAATTTTCAAGAGTCCAGTGGGTTTTGATGCTCCTACAGGTATCACAATGTTTAACCAAATATTAAAATATCCGTCAAGATCCAATGTTATTTATTCAAAACACTAAGCTAAAAAAACGTCACAAATCTCCAGCAGCATTGCTTCTCACCCAGCTCTAACAATAGAAACCCAAACCATGTAGACATATACTGTCCAAAATTCAACTTTGTACTATTATTTTTCAAAAACATGAATCTACAGGAAAACAATCCATCATAATTAATGAAATAAATCATGTATTAATAATGTAAATATATATCTAATTTATGACGTACATCTCAGATTTATCTAATATCAGTTGAACCTGTTTTGTACAATTTATGTATAACAAGGTTTAGTGGTAATGAAATACAAAAAACAGTTCTCCTTCATGGAGTCATATATTCCTCAAAATATGAAGTATTTTCTTGTCATTACTAAAACATATCTAGAATAATTATCACAACTTTTGAGTATTTGAAACAATACTATGATCAAGGTAAGATAGTATATAGCGTGAGTTGAAAAGCTACAATATTTCTTGAAATCTATAAAATACATGACAAACTATCCTGCAGAATTTCATCCACTGATTTGAGATTCTTCATTTAGAAAGTGGACTGTAGCATCAATATCTTCTTCCCCTATAAGAAATATTAATACATCACTGACAGTATCCTAAATAAAAGAATGGGAAATAAATATGAATATAGCATTTTTTTAAGATAAAATATTTATATTTGATTCTTTACAATGTGATACACCATAAAGAAAATCAATATATGAAATTTGTAATTGTCCCATTACCTTGGATTGAGGTTGTTCTTAAGCCTCTTCTTCCAGTAAACTGACATCTGAAATCAAAAGTAGTGAAATCTGTTTTAGTCCAAAAAACGCTTAATAAAAATATGGATAATTAGTTTAACTGGAAACATACATAATAATTCAGAATATTGCAGCTACGTTAAAATTCTATCAAAATTATAATAGCAAGATTTCAATCTAAAAATGATGGAATAATAAATAAATGAGCCCTATTTGATACCTGTGAACAACAATCCTGGATTAAATTGTAATTTGATACAAAATAAACCTATACATGAACCCCATTAGTGAAGCATACATGAAAACAATAACTATTTCTATTTCAATAATATATTTCAATAGATTAATTTGAAGGGCTCTCTTGAAAATAGAAAAAAATGTGGGTAGTAAACATGAAAAACATATGATCACAATGTTGAAATAAATGACGTGTTAACAAATTCATCCTAAAGATGATAAGATACATACCTATATGCACTTCTTCAGCTGGTTCCAGGGGGTAAGAATAAGGAAAATAAAAATGAATTAGTGCATTCATGAAAACTCATTCCTGGAAAAGTCACTAAGGTTTCCTAATATTTACTGTTTGCATAGTCTATACCTATTTTCACTGTCTATACCTTTCTATACCTGTTGACACTTTCAATAAGATCCATATCTTTTTTCACTTTCTATTATTGTAGTACATGCAATGTAGATGCAGTGATTATGGTAACATAGACTTACATAGAACCTGAGGGTATTTTTAGTTAAATGTTAGGGGATCAGAGAATGAACTGGATACCTTTTCTAGTGCCTCAAGATCCTTCCATCTAACTAAAGAATAAACCAATCATTGTGATCCAATATCAATGTATCTTGTTTAATATTACCTGGTAACTCTCTGCATAATAATAAGATGTTTTAGTATTAGTTATATGGATACTATGAACAAAAAACATCACAGGATCCGAGTACTTTGTATTATCATAGAATTCAAGTGTTAGGTGAAAGAAATTATCAAGAACTAAAAGGTGTAACAACGGATTTAAAAAACAAAGGGTGAGCATATTTTATGCCCATGTTTTCTTGTGAAGATCCTTTTCAAAGATAAGTATAAAATATCCATGGCAGGTTCAACTTCTGGGAGCATGTCAGAATTATATTCCTAAAACTCATTATGGAAAAATGCACAAAATTGATTGAAATTGATAATTATAATTCTGGAAATGAAGAATTCAAGGGGATGAATATGATTGAAATTGAAACATATATTTTTTTAAAATAGTATAAAACACAGTGAATGTAAAACACCATGAATGTAAAACACTCATATCATAAATGAAATAGTATGTATGGAAACACTGAACTAAAGCTCCCCTAGACACCTTCGATACAAACTGCTTTGGTGATAAATTAAAAACATCACCACCACCTGAAAAAGAAACAGTTTGTATGAAACCAAATATTTAAAATCATCACATATTTTTCCATTAGGTGGGAGATTAATTAAAAAATATGTAAAGATATAGAAAAAAATTTCAAAGTGATAAAATCAATATAAATACATGGTCATTGATTCCTTTTTCCAGCCAGCCGTAGAAATGTTCTATATTCAGGGCATTGAAAGGAACTATCAAAGAGGTAAAATGATGCAAAACACGTACGTACAGAAAAGAGTAAATCTTCATTGACTCCAGTAACTCCATACATACTCATCAAATTGGGAAATATTCTATTAATCAGGAATAGAATCCACGTACCTGTACCTAATAAAAGTTGGACCTGCTTGAAAAAATAAAGAACTAATTAGACAAAAAATTATGTACATTTTAACCATCTTATAATAAAAAAATACATAATAAAATAGTGAAATAACTTAATCCAGGTTTGTTACAACCTCTCATTGATTCTATTTTCTTGCCAGCCACATTAATGTTCTACATTCATGGCTTGGAAAAGAAGTTTCAAAGAGGGAAAATGATGCGAAACACATAACCACAGAAAACAGAAATTTTCATTGACTCCAGTAACTTCATACATACTCATCAAAGCGAGAAATAGGACAATAATCATGAATAGAATCTACGTTCCTATATGGGATAAAATATGGACCTATTTGGAAAACAATTGAACAAATTAGAAGAAAAATATGAACCTGTTAACATTCTTATAAAAAAAATACATAATAAAACAGTGAAATTTCTTAAGCTAGGGGTGTTACATCCTCACTCACCCATTGATGAGATGTTTAGTACCAACTCCTTAGATTCATATTTTATCATAATGGATATTTAAACATATATTTTGTTAAAAAAGTATAGAACAAACTCTTGCCTACTCCTTTGGCCACTACAGACTCAAAATAGGTAATTCTAACATTTAAAACATCAGTATTTATAAATATCAACACAAGGATCAATAATGATAACTATCCCCTGCTCTTCCATCCACCATTTTGCAAATTAGAAATAATAAATGAACGAAATCAGCCAAAACATTTGACGTAATGAACGATGATTAACCCATATAGAACTGAAATGATACCAGAAATGCAGTTCTAGGGATTTTGGCTTCTTAGTAGGTAGTTATGGTAATACCCGAAGTGCGAAGATGATGTAGGATGTAATAGGATATGCTGGAAGCGAGATGAGAAGGGAAGGTGACTTCTGTTGAAATTACAAACCCAAAAATCCCTTGAATAACTGTCTCAAATTTGAATCGGTTCTGAAGAGAGAATGAACATGATGCATAATGATCATGAAATTGAGAGACGGATGAGGATGATGTCGAAGAACCTATGAATGAAATTTTGAAATTGACAGTGGGAGTAAATAATCTATAAACCTCATGAAGCACTGTATTATTATTGCAATGAACCACAGTCATATCACCATCAAAGAAACATTAACTACATGATTAAATCAATGGTGCAATAATTCAACATCACTAAAAGAATATTTTAGATAGACCTACAATCAATACAACCTTTAGTTTCATAATAATATTTCAATGATGTATTTCTTACTTAAAGATAATGAAAGGAAGATAATGAAAGGAAGATAATAAAAGGATAAGAGTCCTGACCATGAATTAAAACAGCTAAGTAGAGAGCCATTTCACTTTCCCAAACATGAACGAAATGATTAAATCAATCAAATACAGAGATGAAAAGCTCAAACAAATAATCTTTTTGGCAGTTTGAATAATATAACATTGAATGTAGTCCAACTTTACTTGGTACAAACTTCAAGTGAAACGTTACATTCCCATTCAAAAAATTGTTCTTAGATGAAAACCCATCTCCAAAAATCAATAGAATCCATATATCAGAAACCAGAAAAGGGTTAAATTCTTAGTATGTTGACAGATGCTTTTACACTAAAAACCAGGCACAAAGTAAATAGTGGTGGCGGACGCCCATATCTTCTGAGAGAAAATTGAAAATGGATAAGATTCAGTATCTGTTGAAAGAGAAATCAATATACATACCAGTTTAGTATGAAAAATATGAAGGATGAGGAAAAAATAAGCTGAAGTTCTCTGTATGATTTGATTTCATATAGAACCAGAGTTTTGAATCACCAATATTACCTTTTATGAGGATGATTTTTCAAAGAATAATCCAAACATGGGGTTTTTTTTCAGGGGAATGGAGGAGGGAGAGGTGGAGAAAAATGGAGGTGCTGGTTTATGGTAGTATTTTCATACAACCGTAGAAGTATTTGTGCGAGATAGGGTAGTATCCCGGTGTTAAACCTGAGTTGATTTTGTAGTCGATGGAGATAATTTTACATTTATATTCAGTAGTAGAACACCGGGATATATATAGTCTATGAACGTCCGACGAGCAGAAGCACTCAGCGACCGTCGTATGGAATGAAGAGTTGGAAATTGTATGCGCGTGTTGATGAATCAGGCCACAATAAAGGCGAGGAGGTTGGTCCAACATGATCAAAGAGATTGAAAAAATGCTGACATTTAGATGCCGGAAAATAGATAGTGGACTCGATGATGCTTACTGATGCTCAGATACAATAAGACCGACATAATATTAGAAGTATACAACGATCTGCAAGAAGAGAGATGCAAAGGAAAATGTTTTTAAGAGTAGTCGATTGAAAAACCTACCGAAAGAAAAATGACACTGTAAGCTTCGTTGAAAAATTTTGGACGCATGGTGGAAGGACGAAGCTCGTGGACGAACTGCCGACTGCGGACAGAGGAGACTAGAGGAAGTTTTCTTTATCGTCGAAGAAAACAGATGGACCGACGAAACCCTAAACTGGATGTCGGGGTTAAGGAATCGCGGGGAATAAGCGCACCCCATCGCGGGATGAAAAAAATGTGAAGGATTTTTTGAAATTTGGAGGTGATACCATAGGCTTTGTTGAGTTATTTAGGCCGCGCAAAGGAAACCGGAAGCTCGTCGAGAGATGGGAGGCAACAGAGGGAGGACACGAGAGAAAATTTGGTAGAGCGGCGTACATAACAGATGCACAAAAAAAGCCCTAAACATGATCGCGGGAGGTCGGTATGGAGCTCAGAGAAAAAATTTCGTAAGATCAGCCCGATAGGCTGGGGGTATTTTCTGAAGAAAATGTTTATTTAGGAGGCATGGCTGCATGTGGAGTTGACACATCAGCATGGAATAACCCAACTTTAATATATATAGTGGATTACTAACTATTATTGTTTATTACAAACTATTACTATTTATTACTAACTATTACTATTTATTACTTACTATTACTATTTATTACTAAATATTACTATTTATTACTAACGATTACTATTTATTACTAACTATTACTAATTATTACTAACTACTACTAATTATTACTAACTATTACTAATTATTACTAATTATTACATTTTATTACTAATTATTTCTCTTTATTACTAATTATTTCTCTTTATTTCAAAATATTGCTATTTTTTGCTAATTATTGCTAATTATTGCTAATTATTGCTATTCAAATCTAATCATATCTAATTGTCCTTTCATGGTTGATCATCTCACAAGTAGTTTTGCAATAGGATGACCAAAGCAATGTCGTTCTCGTCTCTAAGAATCATCTCGCTCACTTTATCTAGATCATTCTACCTTAAAATTTTAAGGGGACTTCAGTATCTTTCACTTAAATTTTCAAGGAAGAATGGTCTATGTAAAGGGTCATGTGAGATAATTCTTATAGATGAGAATGGCATGACTTGGGTTGTCCTATTGCAATTCTACTTGCAAGGTGATCAACTAAGCGAGGACAATTATAGAGTTCACATTGGACATGGTTGACGCTTAATAATTATTACTAATTATTACTAATTATTACTAATTATTAGTAATTATTACTAATTTTTACTAATTATTACTAATTATTACTAATTATTACCAATTATTACTAATTTTTACAAATTATTACTAATTATTACTAATTATTACTAACTATTACTAATTATTACTAATTATTACTAATTATTAGTATTTATTACTAATTATTAGTATTTATTACTAGTTATTACAATTTATTAATAATTATTACTAATTATTAATTATTATTACTAATTATTACTAATTATTACTAATTATTACTAATTATTACGAATTATTACTAATTATTACGAATTATTACTAATTATTAATGTTTATTAGTAATTATTAATGTTTATTAGTAATTATTAATATTTATTACTAATTATTACACTTTATTACTAAATATTACACCTTATTACTAATTATTACACTTTATTACTAATTATTACACTTTATTACTAATTATTACAATTTATTTCTAATTATTACAATTTATTACTAATTATTACAATTTATTACTAATTAGAACAATTTATTACTAATTATTACAATTTATTACTAATTATTACAATTTATTACTAATTATTACAATTTATTACTAATTATTATAATTTATTACCAATTATTAAAATTTATTACTATTTATTAATAATTACTATAATTTATTACTAATTATTACAATTTATTACTAATTATTACAATTTATTACTAATTATAACAATTTATTACTAAAAATTTCAATTTATTAGTACAAATAAATAGTAATGCCAAAACAATTTAAATTCAATTTAATTACAACTAATCAACAATAATAAAAATTAACATAGAAAATTGAAATAAATAATAAATTATATAAAAGATAAATACCTTTAAACTTGATTTGTTATTGATGTAGACGGTTTTACAACTTCTTCGGGACCAAAAAAATTAACTTAGAAAAAATTTCCCTCTGAAATCAGAGTTCACAGAGAAACAAGATCTAGAAATTGAGTGGAATGATTAGAAAAATGGATGGAGGTATATATATGTTAGATTATTTGTGACGGGACAATTTGCGACGGGACCCGTCGCAAATACCTACGACCTCATTAATTACACTCGGTGGTTAAAAGTTATTTGCGACGGGGGGATCCCCCCGTCGCAAATAACCTTCACGTGGTCTGGCGCGCTACCCGCGCCAAACTTTTTGCGATGGGATAGGAAATCCAGTCGCAAATAATCAGTTATTTGCGACGGGGGTAACAACCCATCACAAATAACCTCTTAGACAGACTTCTTACAACGAGATTTTTTCTCATCACAAAAAATCTTTTTTCCCGTAGTGGATTACCCTAAGAGTGAAATAAAATTGGTCTATGTAGGATTCTTAGTAAAGGAATCTATCGGTGGGTGTGTCTAATTAAAATAAAAAATTTATTTATATATTTTGAGTTAAAATACATAAACCACTTTCTTTTATAAATAAGTTTCTATGGAAAATATCCATGGTTAGCCACATAACCTTGAGATCATTGAGAGGAGATTCCACCACTTCTTTGTTGGAGAATGGATACCAGATGATGACCGATGATCTGATCGAGGTGAATCGATAGGAAACCAATATAATAGATTATCTTCCTCACTAGAGGATCTATTCTTCACCAACAATTGATCCATAACTGAGGTATGACTCATCAATTTTAGTGTTTACACCTTTTGATTAAAATATTGAGCATGATCAAATTTTTTTTCTTGATCTTCATTTACATAAATATTTGTATGATCCCATATATTGAAATTAATTATCTTTCAATTTATTTCTTATTTATTCCATATTTATCACCCTAGTTTCCCCTTATGTGAAACTGTTTCCCTAGAACACTTGGCCGATGATGTTTATCTCGTTTTTTATTGGTGGTTTTCCCATACGTTCTTCGCGTTCTTCATCATTGGACCAAGAGGTCACGATTTTTCTTTTTTAGGGTGGGTTTGAGCATGGTCGTACCCCTAGATTCATGATAGAAGCACAAATGATATGGGAACTAACGGTTTATAGATGGATTGAAAAAGGAGCAGGATGGTGTTTTGTGAATGAATCAGCTCAGTACTATGGGTGTTGGTTTGTGATCAAAGGGGGTTCAAGATCAGATTAGTGATCCCCATTTTCACAATTGTTGCATGGTGATGAAATGTGGTGTGATGGTATCTGTTCCAAGTGGAAGACATGCATGCAGTCTCCTAGAGAAGGCTACTCGGTGTTGACGTGACAATGGATGGACTCAGATCTTCAATGAGGTGATCGAACGTGGTCAACGCAGTGGGCGTTAATGATAATAATAATAATCACAATACAGGTTATGTTATGAGAAAACATAAAGGAGAGATTGTTATAATTATCATATTGAATAATAATAATGGTGGAATAAAAGAGTGTGGTTAGTTAAAGTAAATTACTTTTATTTAATAATGAAAAGTTGGTTTAATTAAATGGTTTTTATTTTAAAAGGATTTTTTTAAACGATTAAAGGAAATGATCATGAAAATTAAATTTATTTATTTATGAGAATTAAATTCCTAAAATTCAAGATGGGGTGCCTTGGGTGATGTAGCCACATGACCTGGGTTTGATGAGGGGTGATTCCCCTTTTTTCAAATGATTATTATGATATTATAAATAATAATAATAACGATGATTGCATGAGAAATTCAATAAAAATAATTGAATTAAAATAGGGGGACGAGGTTCCTGGAGGCGTGGCAAGGGGGATTTTTCCATCCCAATTTGATTATGTTTTTTAAAAGGTTAAATAATAATTAAATAATAATATTATTATTTTAGTTGTCTAACCTAAATCTGGTCATAACGTTTTTATATGATGTCATATTGATGAACTGTCTGCGATAGCGTAACCCTGACATTGAGAATGTCTTTTTGAGACTGATGTTGGATGATGTTATCTGACTTGTTCCCTAGGTCAATGAAATGCCCAATATTATTTTTATTATTATTATGAAATCTTGGATCTAACATATATTATTCATACAGTTTTAGATGGAAGAACCATTTATGACATCATGATACTGAAATTGAGGAAGAAGTTTCAAGACAAATATTAGGTACTTAATTTGGATTTGTGCCTCCTTCCCAAAAAGCATTGTTCATGTGTTATGTGGTGAAATGCGACTTTTTCGCTGGGTGTCCGATTTAGGGAAGTGAATCACCTAACCTGAGAATTTTTCCATGAGGATTGAAATATTGTTATTCGTTTATCAATTTAGGGTAATTTGTAGAGGAAAATTAGGGGAATTATTTTTTCCCCTCAGGCCAGTAATTAAAATTATGCATTTGTCAGACTTTTGGCCGAGGCACGTCATTTAATACCCTTACACGCTTGTAGTACTACATGTCCAGCAAGCAATGTTATGGAGGGGACACTTCCAGACCTCATAGAGATACAAAATGCTACGTGGGTGTAACACCCCGAGATTTTATGAAAAATGTTCTTTTAATTTCCTTGATTTCTTGTGTTGTACGCTACACCAAAATTATCTTGTACTATATGGAACACCATATTAGCTTGCGGTATATGCAACACTATTCTTGGATCATGTTACACACAATTTAAAGTTCGTTTGATAGTAGTTATTCTATGAAACATTGAGTGTATATATATATATAGTCAATGTATAAATGAAATATGGTTGGATTCTGTTATAAGAGACAATAAAGTAGTTTTTCACTACACGCAACCCTGACTTGGCATGCATTACACGCAATCGTGACCTTCTTCGATAGCGTGTGTTGTAAGCAATACCGAGTTTCACTAAACAATGATATATTATTAAAATATTATGAACATTCCGTTATTAATAGTATTAACTACATTTTTAATGTCATAACATTATTATTTCGTCTTACACATTTTCTAAAACATGGTATGTGAACAAAATAAATTTTTCGGGTAAAATATGTATTTTTCAAAAAATGCAGTTTTGTCGCCTTTTGATGGCGCACCCAATTTAAATCTAGTTTTTGAAATGTTTATAATTTCAATTTTACAAAATAAAATTATTTTTTGGAATCAGGATAAAAACATTTACTTTGGATAAAATTTTCATATTATTATGATAACTTTCATATTTGAATGAATAGTAAAAACACGCTATATTTTAATTAAAAACAACATTTTTTTCATCGTAATAATTTATGTGGTTAAATTATAATATTTAATGGCTTTAAAGTATAAATAGAATATATTTTTACAATTTAATATAATGTATGTCATTAGCATTGATTTTACATTGAATTCGTAGGTTAAATCAATTCAATCTTTTGCAATGTTTTAAACAAAAACCCATTTTCTTTCGACAATGAGATTAATTTTAATTTAATTTATGAAAATTCTGTTTATTGAATTTGGAAAAAGGTATTCCATATTTGGAATCAGTGGGTCCAAATTATATTAATAGACTACTTTTTCTTTTTGGTCATTATGAATAGTAACTATGGGAAATTTTATTTACCATAGTAAAAGGTAAATCGGGTAATTAAGGGTAAGTATAATATTATAAAATTACCCTAACACTTGTATTAATACAATTGTATGATTATATTTTGTCCTAAATCATATTTGAGTCGAAATAGAATCCAGTAGAACCCACTTGGAGGTGATTAAGATCTTTAGTTTATTTTATTTAAAGGAATGTGAAATATGTCTCACTCAAACTTTAATAATTAAAGTATTTTTAATATAAGGTTATACAGAATATAAATTCGGTTATAAATAATAATTTTAAAGCTAATTTTTTTTCTTTATCATGGTAATTTATTTGTAATTTTTAAGAGTTATTTAATTACCTTATTAGCTTATACATTAATGACGCAGAAATTATTTATTTAGTAAACAAATCAATAATATTGTTTTTATTGAAATAGTAATACATATTAAATAGAAAAAAAACCTAAAAAAAACTTATATGTAGTGTATATATACACCATAAGAATCCAACGACCGAATATATGACCGTTTGGATTCTATAAAAGTGATTATGACACTTATATTATTTTATTTTATATGATGTCAAAGTTGTCACCTTCATAATTTAATAAATATAACATTTTAAAATTTGGGTGTTTTAGAAGATAAATCCTACTAAATGTATTCTTATAAAAGATATAAGATTTATCTTAATCATAGTATTTTATTTTTAATTTTTATGCAACAAATATGTATATTTAATAATTATACAAAAATGTTGTAGTAATTATTTTATTAAGAGAAATATCAAATAAATGGTTTTACAAATAGTAAAATAAATATTATATGAACTATTTAATGTTCTCCACTAATTTTAGAGAGTACTATGACATGTGAGGAACCTATTAAATATTTTCTTTCGAATATATCATCTGTGTGGATTTTATTTAAATTCAAATAAATGAATAGTGTCAAAATTGACACTTTTATTATTTTATAAAACTAACATATTATTAAATTGTTTAAAAATCACAAAAAAATTTAAAAATTATAAATTTAAATTTATATAGTCTAAAATGTCATAAATTTTCCAATTATAGAAAATTAACACCACATAAGTGATTATTTATAACCATCTAAAATTCAGAATTTTATTACCACAAATAAAATTAAATAGAGTAAAAAAGGATAAATCAAAATGATAAGGTTTAAAATAAAATCAAAACATGTATAAATTTGATTGGTTGATGAGATTACAACCCTATATAATCTAATATTCAAATTGAGTCATTTTTGGAGGTTTTTAAGTGGGGTTTGAATTTATATTAAACTAATATTTTTGAGGATTCCAAAGGTTCCCCTCTCCTCCCTTATAAAAGGGCACCTCCTCCCTCTCATCTTTACAAAACTTTGAGCCTTCAATCTCGGCCAAAACCTAAACATTTCCCTTCTCAACCTCTTTATAAACATACTAGAGGTCCTGGGTTTTTTCAAAGACCAATTTTGGTGCCCTAAGAGGAGGTTCCAAAGAGGTGTGTCGAAGAAGTGGTAATATTTGTTACCGATTATTTCAAGTTTCTTTATTCTTATTCTCCCTCTTCATTAGTTTTTTCATTATAAAGTAATAAAATCAGTATTAATTATATAGTTATATCTTATTATAAATATGAAACAACTCTATTTTACCTTTTATCCATCCTACGGAAAATGAAATCACCGCGCATGCGTACGTACGGAATACCGTCTCCACGCCGTGGTGTAATCTGTTTTTCCACCACCACCTTACCTGGATGGTTATAATGGTGTAAAGAATATATATATATGGTTATTATAAAACCATACTGATTATAAGATATTATATCATCCACTCCAATTCCATTCAATAAATATGGGAACGATATCATCGCTCGTGCGTACGTACGAATTACCATCTCCACGACACGATGAGATTCATTTTCCATGATAAGAATTCAAGAATGATTATAAAATATATATAATAAGTAATAATGAAATATATGACATAATAGTTCTACTGGATTTATGTATATATATATGTATGTCATCTACTTAATTCCATTCCATTCAACAAGGAAACGAAAACAGCGTTCATGCGTACGTACGACCTACCGTCTCTATGAACGGTGCATTTATCTCCCTTTATCAATCTATTATATATATGTATATTCTGAATATATATTATAGATAAATCATGTTTTAAATTCTATAATTAATTAATCATGATCTATGTAATCATATTAATAATTACAAGTCAAAACACAGACGATAAATGAAACGATTTTACCCAAAACGCTACTTTAACATGAATTTACAAAAGAATGGGTAATATAAAGTCATAAGTGAACCATATATGATATAATAACAATGAATATGATTCTGTAATAATTCAATGTCATTATTTAAATCATTATACAGGAGGTTCAGATACGTACGAAGCATATCAGACCTAAGGTAAGGGACAATTATTCCAATCTCATTCTTATCCGAGATTGTTTATTCGTAAGTATTTACTAGGGTTATTGTTATCATACATGTCCATGTAATATTAAAGTGTTTTTATGTATTCTTAAAGTCCTTTTTACCCATTTTTGACTTTTACCACATGTTATTAAGGGAATATTTCTTTTTTTACCATATGAGGAACTTTTTGACTTTTCCGACAAAAGTACGAGGTGAATGTTTTTTTAACTTATACGGCATGAACAGATTTTTATGGTTTCATAATGCCTTATTTTCATGAAGCTTAATTTACAAGATTTAATGACTATTTTCAACAAAATACTTTTCTTTTTAAAATTTCATGGCATTTTGTGAAAAGAAAATGTTTTTGAAGAAGAAAGGATATTTTCCTCAAGAATCCATTTCAAGTGTTTTGTCAAAACTAATTTACATCTATAATGAAATTATTTAGTATGATTATGTTTAAAGTATAATGTCTCTATATTTTACATGGTTTCACTTTTCTTATGATTAAATGATATCCATTTGTTTTATATGGATTATGTTATGATGGGATGATTTTTATGAAACCCATTTTATACTTTGGGTAATGATGACTGATTTATGTTCATGTTGTGGCACAAGTAAGAATGATTTCATTATGAGATTGGTGGGACCTATATCTCCCTCCAATGCATTAGTTAAATATTTATATCTCATGAGATAGACATGGCTAGAATGGTAAGTTAATCTGGTTCAGTGTTACCGGACTGAAATAAGGAGTGAACTCGATTTAGAAAGAGACTTTGTCCACTAAGATGGTCTTGGCAGTAATGCCTTGGCTACTATGGAAATCTTAACATGTGCTGAATGGTTTCCAAAATTACATGTTTTATTTCCATTATATTTTATCATGGTTGATGTTCCATTATGATATATTCCTTACGTACTTCCACGATTTATGTCTTTGCTCAAGATTTTGATGTTTAAATTTCATGTTCAAGTTTTTGCTTTCAAATGATTATGGATTGTTTTATATTCTCTATGTTTTCCCTTACTGAGCATTTTAGCTCACCCTTTTTATGTTTTCTTTTCCCCAGGATATAAATAAAGGTTTTAGGTAAGGAAACAAAAAGGGGTAGATCGTTATGGGAGATGTTGAATATCTTTCAACATGTTTAGAAGTTTATATTCCAAGTTTCCAAAGACACTAAACTATTACGGTCCTTTGGTGTCTATTTTTGTTATGTATTAAGTATTCTGCAAAATTAATGTAATGTCCATGTACGTCAAGCTTTGGGTCTCTACAGTTGGTATCAGAGGAAAGGTATAGTCAACCTTTAGAAACTAGGATGTGAAAGCCTTAGTAAGAACCCTAAGGATAAGTCTAAGCATAGAACACAATCTTAGTGTTTTAGAAATGGCCATGAATAACCTACGATAAGACCTTAAGTGTAAAATTTTATTCTTTATTATGTTGTTTTCCTATTATAATTAGTGTTTCTCACACTATTCTTCTAGGTTTTAGTAAATGGATGGAACCTGAAGGAACCGTGTTAATGCGGAATGCGACGAGAAATGCAATGATTGTCCCCCTGAGCAACCAAATGTTATGGGAGCTGGAATGAAAAATATTGTAGCCATGATCACACAACTTTCTCAAGATATCAATCATTCAGGACTTTCAAACGAGCAAAGGAAGGAGCAACATTCTGTTGAATCCTTCATGAGGCAGCGTCTACCTTCATTCAGCGGGTCTACTGATCCATTAGTTGCTGAACAATGGATCGGTACTACTGAAAAGATATTTTCAGTCCTTCAATGTTATGAACATGACCAAGTCATCTTAGCAGTATGTCGTTTCGAAGGTGAAGCTAATAAATGGTGGAATCTTATCAAAAATATGAGGCCAAGAGATGAAATAGAGTCGATGGAATGGGACGAGTTCAAGAACTTATTTTTCAATAAGTACATCCCTCGTATTCTTCGAACAAAGATGGAGAAGGAGTTTCTTGAACTTAAGCAAAAGGATGATGAATCTATTGGTATATACGAGGAGAATTTTACACGGCTTGCAAGGTATTCATCTGGATTTATCATTTAACCTGAAAGTAAAGTTGATCAATTTTTCAGTGGATTAAAACCAAGTCTTTGAAGGGAATTAGTTATAAGAGACAATAGTAGCTATGAAGAAATTGTGCATTGTGCAATCAAGGTAGAATTGTAAATTGGTGTTACATATCCATCTCATGGTTTTGACAAGAAACGAAAGATGGAGTTCAAGGAAAAATCTCAGATCAATGGTGAAAAGAAGATGAATGTAACTTTCTGCTCAAAGTGTGGAAAGAAGCATGATATAGATTGTCTAAAAGGTACTAGAAAATGTTTCAAGTGTGGAAAAGAAGGTCATCGAGCAGTTGAGTGTTGAATTAATGGGAAAATGGTAGCTAATGATGTGAGAATAGAGAAAAGACTATAGAGAATGCTCCACCAACACTTCAATGCTTCAAGTGCAAGGAAATGGGGCATTATTCTATTCAATGCCATAATCCAAGGGTTAATAATGATCGACGTGAGCAACCTCTTAAGGAAAAGGAAAAAGGGAAGTCACATGCGATCACTATTGGCAATGTGGAGTATGACAACGAGGTAGTGAAATGATTATGTTTTTATCAACAGTAATGTTGTATAAGTAATCTCATGGTACTATGAAATAATGAGACATCTAAGGATTGTTACACTATTGTTTTTCCTTATGTTTTTGAAAGTATATTTTGTATGGTACTGGTAACCATGAAAAGTAATTCAAATAAATTGGAAAGTAGATGATATGCGCATAATAAAGGGATAAGGAAAAAATAAATTGTTTGATAGTATTCATGAGCTCATGATTGATATATGGACTAAGTGATATCTTAGTTTGAGTATATATATTTTTTGGTATTTTGGTATGTGGAGAGATTTAACTTTTGACACCACTCATGTTTTCACTAAGGTTCTATGGTAATTCATGTTTCAAAAGAATACATGATTAAGGTATTCACATTTTCTGAATGTGACCAACAACAAGATATATCTTATGATATATGGGGAAAAAATGAAGGAATTCACATTCTCGGTAGATAAAATATCTAGTAATCGGATAGAAGTATTTTTGATAAGCCTAAAGGTTGAAATAGACATCTTATTGTATTGCTTAAGGCTATAACATTTTGTTTTTATTTCTGAAATGTTATGATAGTATAGTTTTAGAAAAAGGAAAAATTGTAGGATGGGAGACAACCCGTCACGACGGACAAGGTTGCGGGAATTGAACCCACAACTGAAGTATAACAGGTCTTTATCGCCTACCACCGACCTACAGGAAGTCCCTAGTTAGTATAAACTAGTTTTATTTTATTTAGCGGTATGATAGATGAAGTATAAGTCTATTTTTGGAACGATATATGATAGATGGAATTATGTATATAACTACTTCTAACCTTTTGTTTGAGACAGATGGAATGACCCATTATTCTATCACATGATCTGCTAACAATTCACAAACAACAAATTCAACTTCATTTCTTTAAATAAGATATGAAGTGGAAATTGTTCATAGGATGACCAACAATGATATTACACTGAAATCAAGTAAGTATTTCTTCTAATTAAAAATTTTCAACTATAGGGAAATAATATTGAAAACAAAAAATGTTGTCTTAGTGCTCTTATACCCAATTAATCAGATGGTACCTTAAATCATCACAAATTTATGGCTTTTTGATTATTGGTTTTTTCATAGCCATGTCCTCTACCACTCTCCATCAGAACTTGATGGTTAGATTTTTCTTCCATATCTATATTTTCACCTATGTTATCCTATATGGAAACCCAGTGATGAGTTACTTTGGGTAATAATTAAGTTTCATACTTTAGTTTTTAAAATTAAGTTTTAGTATTCCTTTTTACGATGTGGGTTTTTATGAATAGTAGACGATTTATAACCCCGAAAAATTTTTAGGGAGAAATTCATTTTAAGGGTGGTAGAATGTAACACCCCAAGATTTTCTAAAAAATATTCTTTTAATTTCATTGATTTCTTTTGTTGTACACTACACCAAAATTATCTTGTACTATACGCAACACCGTATTAGCTTGAAGTATATGCAACACTATTCTTGGATCATGTTACACACAATTTAAAGTTCGTTTGATAGTAGTTATTCTATGAAACATTGAGTGTATATATATATATATATTAAATGTATAAATGAAATATGGATTGATTCTGATATACAAGACAACAAAGTAGTCTTGAACTACTCGCAACCCTAGCTTGGCTTGCATTACACGCAATCACGACCTTCTTCGATAGTGTGTGTTGTACGCAATACCAGGTTTCACTAAACAATGATATATTATTAAAATATTATGAACTAGTTATTATGAATAGTATTAACTACATTTTTAATTTTATAACATTATTATGTCATCTTACAAATTTTCTAAAACATGGTATGTGAACAAAATAAAATTTTCAGGTAAAATAAGTATTTTTCAAAAAATGCAGTTTTGTTGCCTTTTGATAGCGCACCCACATTAAATGTAGTTTTTGACATGTTTATTAGTTCAATTTTACAAAATAAAATTATTATTTGGAATCAGGATATAAAAATTTACTTTGGATAAATTTTTCATATTATTCTGATAACTTTCATAGTTTAATGAATAGTAAAACACGATATATTTTAATTTAAAAAAACATTTTTTCATCGTAATAATTTATGTGGTTAAATTATAATATTTAATGGTTTTAAAGTATAAATAGAATATATTTTTAAAATTTAATATAATTTAAGTCATTAGCATTGATTTTACATTGAATTCATAGGTTAAATCAATTCAATCTTTTGCAATATTTTAAACAAAAACCCATTTTCTTTCGACAATGGGATTAATTTTAATTTAATTTCTGCAACTTCTGTGTATTGAATTTTAAAAAATGGATTCCATATTTGGAATCAGTGGGTCCAAATTATATTAATAGACAACTTTTTATTTTTGGGCATTATGAATAGTAACTACAGTATTTTTTTTTACCGTAGTAAATGGTAAATCAGTTAATTAAGGGTAAGTATAATATTATAAAATTACCCTAACACTTGTATTAATACAATTGGATGATTATATTTTGTCCTAAGTCATATTTGGGTCGAAATGGAATCCATTAGAACCCACTTGGAGGTGATTAAGACCTTTAGTTTATTTTATTTAAAGGAATGTGAAATATGTCTCACTCAAACTTTAATAGTTAAAGTATTTTTAATATAAGGTTATACATAATATAAATTCGGTTATAAATACTCATATGAAAGATAAAATGTTTTCTTTATCATGGTAATTTATTTTGAATTTTTAAGAGTTATTTAATTACTTTATTATCTTATACATTAATGATGCAAAATTATTTATTTAGTAAAGAAATCAATAATATTGTTTTTATTGAAATAGTAATACATATTAAAGGGCTCCAAATCCGGGACAAAACTTATTGGTAGTGTATATATAAACCATAAGCATCCAATTACCTAATATATGACCGTTTGGAGTCTTATAAAAGTGATTATGACACTTATATTATTTTATTTTATATGATGTCAAAGTTGTCACCTTCATAATTTAATAAATATAAAATTTTAAAATTTGGGTGTTTTAGAAGATAAATCCGACTAAAATCATTATTATGAAATATATAAGATTTATATTCATCATAGTATTTTAGTTTTAATTTTTATGCAACAAATAAGTATATTTAATAATTATACAAAAACGTTATAGCAATTATTTTATTAAGAGAAATATCAAATAAATAGTTTTAAAAATAGTAAAATAAATATTATATGGACTATTTAATTTGCTCCACTAATTTTTTAGACTACTATGACATTTTAGGAACCTATTAAATATTTTATTTCGAATATATACTCTTTTTGGATTTTATGTAAATTCAAATAAATGAATAGTGTCAAAATTGACACTATTGTTATTTTGTAAAAATAACATATTATTAAATTGTTTAAAAATAAAAAAAAAATATTTAGAAATTATAAATTGAAATTTATATAGTCTAAAATCTCATAAAGTATCCAATAATGGAAAATTAACAACACATAAGTGATTATTTATAACCATTTAAAATTTATAATTTTATTACCACAAATAAAATTAAATAGATTAAATAAGGATAAATCAAAATGATAAGGTTTAAAATAAAATACAAACATGTCTAAATTTTATTTTCTGATTATATTACAACCCTATCTCATCTAATCTTCGAATTGAGTCATTTTTGGAGGTTTCTATGTGGGGTTTGAATTTATATTAAACTAATATGTTTGAGGATTCCAAAGGTGCCCCTCTGCTCCCTTATAAAAGGGAACCTCCTCCCTCTAATCTTTTACACAAATTAGAGCCTTCAAGCTCGGAAAAACCCTGAAAACTTCCCTTCTCAACCTCATTAGAAACATACTATAGGTCCTGGTTTTTTTCAAAGACCAATTTTGGTGCCCTAAGAGGAGGTTTCAAAGAGGCGTGTCGAAGAAGAGGTAATATATGTTACTGATTCTTTCAAGTTTCTTTCTTCTTCTACTTCATCTTCATTAATTGTTTCATTATAAAGTAATCAAATCAGTATTAATTATATAGTGATATGTTATTATAAATTTTAAACAACCCTATTTCACCTTCTATCCATCCTATGGAAAACAAAATCACCGCGCGTGCGTACGTATGGAATACCGTCTCCACGCCGTGGTGTAATCTGTTTTTCCACCACCACCTTACATGGATGGGTATAATGGTGTAAAGAATAACTATATATGGTTATTATAACATCATAATGATTCTCGAATATTATATCATCCACTCCAATTTCATGCAATAAATATGGTAACGATATCATCGCTCGTGCGTGCGTACGGATTACCGTCTCCACGACGCGATGAGATTCATTTTCCATGATAACAATTCAAGAATTATTATAGAGTATATATAATAAGTAATCATGAAATATATGAAATAATAATTCTACTAGATTTATGTATATATATATATATGTGTGTATTTCATCTACTTAATTCCATTCAATTCAATAAGGAAATGAAAACAGCGTTCATGCGTACGTACGGCCTACCGTCTCTATGAACGGTGTATTTCTCTCCATTTATCAATCTGTTATATATATGTATATTATGAATATATAATATTTATAAATCATGTTTTAAATTATCTAATTAATTAATCATGATCTATGTAATCATATTAATAATTACAAGTCAAAACACGGACGATAAAGGAAACGATTTTACCCAAAACGCTACTTTAACATGAATTTACAAAAGAACAGGTAATATAAAGTCATAAGTGAACCATATATGATATCATAACAATGAATATGATTCTGTAATAATTCAATGAAATTATTTAAATCATTATACCAGAGGTCCAGATACGTACGAAGCATATCAGACTTAAGGTAAGGGATAATTATTCCAATCTCATTCTTATCCGAGATTGTTTATTCGTAAGTATTTACTGGGGTTATTGTTATCATCCATGTACATGTAATATAAAAGTGTTTTTATGTTTTCTTAAAGTCCTTTTTACCCATTTTTTACTTTTACCACATGTTATTAATGAAATATTTCTTTTTTTACCATATGAAGAACTTTTTGACTTTTCTGACAAAAGTACGAGGATAATGTTTTTTTAACTTATACGGAATGAACAGATTTTTATGGTTTCATAATGAATTATTTTCATGAAGATTACTTTATAAGATTTAATGACAATTTTCAACAAAATTCTTTTCTTTTAAAATTTCATGGCATTTTTTGAAAAGAAAATGTTTTTGAAGAAGAAAGGATATTTTCCTCAAGAATCCATTTCAAGTGTTTTGTCAAAACTATTTTACATCTATGGTGAAATTATTTAGTATGATTATGTTTAAAGTATAATGTCTCTATGTTTTACATGGTTTCACTTTTCTTATTATGAAATGATATCCATTTGTTTTATATGGATTATGTTATTATGGGATGATGTTTATGAAACCCATTTTATACTTTGGGTAATGATGAATGATTTATGTTCATGTCGTGACACAAGTAAGAATGATTTCACTATGAGATGGGTGGGACCTATATATACCTCTAATGAATTGGGTAAATATTTATATCTCATGAGATAGACATGGCTGGAATGGTAAGTTAATCTGATTCAGTGTTAGAGGACTGAAACAAGGAGTGAACTCGATTCAGAAAGGGACTTTTTCCACTAAGATGGTCTTGGCAGTAATGCCTTGGATACTATGGAAATCATAACATGTGATGAATGGTTTCCACACTTACATGTTTTATTCCCATTATATTTTATCATGGTTGATGTTCCATTATGATATATGCCTTAAGTACTTTCATGATATATGTCTTTGCTCAAAATTTTTATGTTTAAATTTCATGTTCAATATTTTGCTTTCAAATGATTATGGATTGTTTTATGTTCTCTATGTTTTCCCTTACTGAGCATTTTAGGTCTCCCTTTTTATGTTTTATTTTCCCTAGTATATGAAGAATGGTTTTAGGTACGGAAACAAAAAGGGGTAGATCATTATGGGAGATGTTGAAGATCTTTCAACATGATTAGAAGTTTATATACCAAGTTTCCAAAGACACTAAATTATTACGGTCCTTTGGTGTCTATTTTTGTTATGTATTAAGTATTCTGAAAAAGTAATGTAATGTCCATGTACGTCAAGCTTTGGGTCTCTACAGTTGGTATCAGAGGAAAGGTATAGTCAACCTTTAGAAACTAGGATGTGAAAGACTTAGTAAGAACCCTAAGGATAAGTCTAAGCATAGAACATAATCTTAGTGTTTTAGAAATGGCCATGAATAACCTAATATAAGACCTTAAGTGTAAAATTTTATTCATGATTATGTGGTTTTCCTATTATAATTAGTGTTTCTCACACTATTCTTCTTGGCTTTAGTGAATGGATGGAACCTGAAGGAACCGTGTTAATGCGGAATGCGAGGGGCAATGCAATGATTGTCCCCCTGAGCAACCAAATGTTATGGGAGATGGAATGAAAAATCTTGTAGCCATGCTCACACAACTTTCTCAAGCTATGAATTAGGAAAGACTTCCAAACGAGCAAAGGAAGGAGAAATATTATGTTTAATCCTTCATGAGGCAGCGTCCACCTTCATTTAGCGGGTCTACTGATCCATTAGTTGCTGAAAAATGGATCAGTACTATTGAAAAGATATTTTCAGTTCTTTAATGTTCTGAAAATGAAAAATTCATCTTAGCAGTATATCGTTTGGAAGGTGAAGCTGATAAATGGTGGAATCTTATCAAGAATATGAGGCCAAGAGATGAAATTGAGTCTATGGAATTGGACGAGTTCAAGAACTTATTTTTCAATAATTACTTCCCTCGTATTCTTCAAACAAAGATGGAGAAGGAGTTTCTTACACTTAAGAAAAAGGATGATGAATCTGTTGGTATATACGAGGTGAATTTTACAAGGCTTGCAAGGTATGCATCTGGATTTATCATTCAACCTGAAAGTAAAGTTGATCTATTATTCAGTGGATTAAAACCAAGTCTTCGAAGGGCATTATCTATAAGAGACTTTAGTATCTATGAAGAAATTGTGCGTTGTGCTATCAAGGTAGAACTGGAAATTGGTGTTACATATCCATCTCATGGTTTTGACAAGAAACGAAAGATGGAGTTCAAGGAAAAATCTCAGAAAAATGGTGAAAAGAAGATGAATGTTACTTTATGCTCAAAGTGTGTAAAGAATCATGATGGAGATTGTCTAAAATGTACTAGAAAATGTTTCAAGTGTGGAAAATATGGTCATCGAGCAGTTGAGTGTCAAATTAATGGAAAAAAGGTAGCTAATGATGTGAATAGAGAAAAGACTACAGAGAACGCTCCACCAACACTTCAATGCTTCAAGTGCAAGGAAATGGGGCATTATGCTAATCAATGCCCTAATCCAAAGGTTAATGATGATCGACGTGAGAAACCTCTTAAGGAAAAGGAAAAAGAGAAGTCACATGCGATCACTATTGACAATGTTGAGTAGGACAACGAGGTAGTGGAATAATTACGTTTTTATCAAGAGTAATGTTGTATAAGTAATCTCATGGTACTATGGAATAATGAGACATCTAAGGATTGTTACACTATTGTTTTTCCTTATGTTTTTGAAATTATATTTTGTATGGTACCAGTAACCATGAAAATTAATTCAAATAATTTGGAAAGCAGATGATATGTACATAATAAAGGCATAAGGAAAAAATTATTTTTTTATAGTCTTCATGATCTCATGATCAATATATGGACTAAGTGATATCACGGTTTGACTATATAGAATTTTTGGGATTTTGGTATGTGGAAAGATTTAACTTTTGACAGCACTCATATTTTCACAAAGGTTCTATGTTAATTCATGTTTCAAGAGAATACATGATTAAGGTATTCACATGTTTGGAATGTGACCAATAATAAGATATATCTTATGATATATGGGGGACAAATGAAGGAATTCACATTCTCGGTAGATGAAATATCTAGTAATCAGATAGAAGTATTTTCGATAAGGCTAAAGGTTGAAATAGACATCATATAGTATTTCTTAAGGCTATAACTTTTTGTTTTTATTTCTGAAATGTTATGATAGTATAGTTTTAGGAAAAGGACAACCTGCAGGACAAGCGACAACCCGTCACGACAGAAAAGGTTGCGGGAATCGAACCCACAACCGAAGTGCGACAGGTCTTTATCGCCTACCACTGGCCTACACGAAGTACCTGGTTAGTATAAACTAGTTTTATTTTGTTAAGAGGTATGATAGATGAAGTATAAGTCCATTTTTGGAATGATATATGATATATGGACTTATTTATATAACTATTGCTAACCATTTGTTTGAGGCAGATGGAATGACCCATCATTCTATCACATGATCTGCAAACACTTCATGAATAACAAATTCAACTTCATTTCTTTAAATAAGAGATGAAGTGGAAATTGTTCATAGGATAACCAATAATGATATTACATTGAAATCAAGTAATTATTTCTTCTAATTCAAAATTATCAACTTTAGGGAAATAATATTGAAAACCAAAAATGTTGTCCTAGTGCTCTTATATCCGATGAATCAGATGGTACCATAAATGATCACAAATTTATGGCTTTGTGATTGTTTGATTTTTCATAGCCATGTCCTCTACCACTCTCCATCAGAACTTGATTGTCAGATTTTTCTTCCATATCCATATTTTCACCTATGTTATCCTATATGGAAACCCAGTGATGAGTTACTTTGGGTAATCGTTACGTTTCATACATTAGTTTTTAAAATTAAGTTTTAGTATTCCTTTTTCCGATGTGGGTTTCTATGAATTGTAAACAATTTATAACCCTGACAAATTTCGAGGGAGAAATTCATTTTAAGGGGGGTAGAATGTAACACCCTGAGATTTTATGAAAAATATTCGTTTAATTTCATTGATTTCTTATGTTGTACGCTACACCAAAATTATCTTGTACTATACGCAACCCCGTATTAGCTTGCAGTATATGCAACACTATTCTTGGATCGTGTTACACACAAGTTAAAGTTCGTTTGATAGTAGTTATTCTACGCAAAATTGAGTATATATATATATATATATCTATTCAATGTATAAATGAAATATGGTTGTATTATGTTATACTAGACAACAAAGTAGTCTTGCACTACACGCAACCCTGGCTTGGCTTGCATTACACGCAATCGCGACCTTCTTCGATAGCATGTGTTGTACGCAATGATAGGTTTCACTAAACAATGATATATTATTACAAAATTATGAACTAGCCCTTATGAATAGTATTAACAACATTTTTAATGTTATAACATTATTGTTTCATCTTACACATTTTCTAAAACATGGTATGTGAACAAAATAATTTTTTCGGGTAAAATAAGTATTTTAAAAAAAATGCAGTTTTGTCGCCTTTTGATGGAACACCCAATTTAAATCTAGTTTTTGACATGTTTAGAAGTTAAATTTGACAATATAAAATTATTCTTTGGAATCAGGATATAAAAATTTACTTTGTATATTTTTTTCATATTATTCTGATAACTTTCATATTTTAATGAATAGTAAAAACACTCTATATGTTAATTAAAAACAACGTTTTTCATCGTAATAATTTATGTGGTCAAATTATAATATTGAATGCTTTTAAAGTATAAATATAATATATTGTTACAACTTAATATAATTTATGTCATTAGCATTGATTTTACATTGAATTCGTAGGTTAAATCAATTCAATCTTTTGCAATGTTTTAAACAAAAAATCGGATTCTTTCGACAACAGGATTAATTTTAATTTAATTTATGAAACTTCTGTGTATTGAATTTGGAAAAATGGATTCCATATTTGGAATCAGTGGGTCCAAATTATATTAATAGACTACTTTTTATTTTTGAGCATTATGAATAGTAACTACGGTAATTTTTTTTTACCATAGTAAAAGGTAAATCTGGTAATTAAGGGTAAGTATAATATTATAAAATTACCCTAACACTTGTATTAATAAAATTTTATGATTATATTTCGTCCTAAGTATTATTTGGGTCGAAATGGAATCCATTAGAACCCACTTGGAGGTGATTAAGACCTTTAGTTTATTATATTTAAAGGAATGTGAAATATGTCTCACTCAAACTTTAATAATTAATGTAGTTTTAATATAAGGATATATAGAATATAAATTAAGTTATAAATACTCATTTTAATTCTAAAATGTTTTTATTTATCATGGTAATTTATTTGTAATTTTTAAGAGTTATTTAATTACCTTATTAGCTTATACATTAATGATGCAGAAATTATTTATTTAGTAAAAAAATCAATAATATTGTTTTTATTGAAATAGTAATACATATTAAAGGGCTCAAAAACCTGAAAAAAACATATTTGTAGTTTATATATACACCATAAGAATCCCATGACCTAATATATGACCGTTTGGAGTCTTATAAAAGTTATTATGACACTTATATTATTTTATTTTATATGATGTCAAAGTTGTCACCTTAATAATTTAATAAATTAACATTTTAAAATTTGGGTGTTTTAGAAGATAAATACAACTAAATGTATTATTTTAAAATATATAAGATATATCTTCATCATAGTATTTTATTTTTAATTTTTATGCAACAAATAAGTATATTTAATAATTATACAAAAATGTTGTAGTAATTATTTTATTAAGAGAAATATCAAATAAATGGTTTTACAAATAGTAAAATAAATTTTATATGAACTATTTAATGTTCTAAACTAATTTTTTAGATTACTACGACATGTTAGTAAACTATTAAATATTTTAGTTTGAATATATCCTCTGTGTGGATTTTATTTAAATTCAAATAAATGAATAGTGTTAAAATTGCCAGTATTGTTATTTTATAAAAATAACATATTATTAAACTGTTTAAAAATCACAAAAATATTTAAAAATTATAAATTTAAATTTATATAGTATAAAATTTCAGAAATTATCCAATTATAGAAAATTAACAACACATAAGTGATTATTTATAACCATTAAAAATGTAGAATTTTATTACCACAACTAAAATTAAATAGATTAAATATGGATAAATCAAAATGATAAGGTTTAAAATAAAATAAAAACATTTATAAATTTGACTGGTTTATGATATTACAACCCTATATCATTTAATATTATAATTGGGTCATTTTTGGAAGTTTTTATGTGGGGTTTGAATTTATATTAAACTAATATTTTTGAGGATTCCAAAGGTGCCCCTCTCCTCCCTTATAAAAGGGCACCTCCTCCCTCTCATCTTTACAAAACTTTGAGCCTTAAATCTCGGCCAAAACCTTCCCATTTCCATTCTCAACCTCTTTATAAACATACTAGAGGTCATGGTTTTCTTCAAATACCAATTTTGGTTCCCTAAGAGGAGGTTTCAAAGAGGCGTGTCGAAGAAGAGGTAATATCTGTTACCGATTCTTTCAAGTTTCTTTCTTCTTCTACTTCATCTTCATTAATTGTTTCATTATAAAGTAATAACATCAGTATTAATTATATAGTGATATGTTATTATAAATATGAAACAACCCTATTTCACCTTCTTTCCATCCTATAGAAAACGAAATCACCGCGCGTGCGTACGTATGGAATACCATCTCCACGCCGTGGTGTAATCTGTTTTTCCACCACCACCTTACTTGGATGGTTATAATGGTGTAAAGAATAACTATATATGGTTATTATAACAGAATACTGATTATAATATATTATACCATCCACTACAATTCCATTCAATAAATATGAGAATGATATCATCGCTCTTGCGTACATACAGATTACCGTCTCCACGACACGATGAGATTCATTTTCCATGATAACAATTCAAGAATGATTATAAATTATATATAATAAGTAATAATAAGATATATTACATAGTAATTCTACTGGAATTATGTATATATATATTTATGTAATCTACTTAATTCCATTCAATTCAATAAGGAAACGAAAACAATGTTCATGCGTACGTACGGCCTACCGTCTCCATGAACGCTGTATTTCTATCCCTTTATCAGTCTATTATATATATGTATATTCTGAATATATATTATATATAAATCATGTTTTAAATTCTGTAATTAATTAATCATGATCTAAGTAATCATATTAATAATTACAAGTCAAAACACGGACGATAAATGAAACGATTTTACCCAAAATGCTACTTTAACATGAATTTACAAAAGAAAGGGTAATATAAAGTCATAAGTGAACCATATATGATATCATAACAATGAATATGATTCTGTAATAATTCAATGACATTATTTAAATCATTATACAGGAGGTTCGGATACGTACAAAGCATATCAGACCTAAGGTAAGGGATAATTATTCCAATCTCATTCTTATCCGAGATTGTTTATTCATAAGTATTTACTGTGGTTATTGTTGTCATCCATGTCCATGTAATATAATTTTTTTTATGTATTATTAAAGTTATTTTTACCCATTTTTTACTTTTACCACATGTTATTAAAGGAATATTTCTTTTTTGTACCATACGAGGAACGTTTAGACTTTTCCGACAAAAGTACGAGGAGAATGTTTTTTTAACTTATACGGAATGAACAAATTTTTATGGTTTCATAATGCCTTATTTTCATGAAGCTTACTTTACAATATTTAATGACTATTTTCAACAAAATCCTTTTCTTTTAAAATTTCATGGCATTTTGTGAAAAGAAATTTTTTTTGAAGAAGAAAGGATATTTTCCTCAAAAATTCATTTCAAGTGTTTTGTCAAAATTATTTTCCATATATGATGAAATTATTTAGTATGATTATGTTTCAAGTATAATGTCTATATGTTTTACATGGTTTCACTTTTCTTATGATGAAATGATACCTATTTTTTTATATGGATTATGTTATTATGGGATGATGTTTATGAAACCCATTTTATACTTTGGGTAATGATGAGTGATTTATGTTCATGTTGTGGCACAAGTAAAATTGATTTCATGATGAGATGGGTGGGACATATATCTCCCTCCAATGAATTAGTTAAATACTTATATCTCATGATATAGACATGGCTGGAATGGTAAGTTAATTTGGTTCAGTGTTACAGGACTGCAATGAGGAGTGAACTCGATTCAGAAAGGGACTTTGTCCACTAAGATGGTCTTGGCAGTAATTCCTTGGCTACTATGGAAATCATAACATGTGCTGAATGGTTTACACAATTACATATTTTATTCCCATTATATTTTATCATGGTTGATGTTCCATTATGATATATTCCTTACGTACTTCCACGATTTATGTCTTTTCTCAAGATTTTGATGTTTAAATTTCATGTTCAAGTTTTTGCTTTCAAATGATTATGAATTGTTTTATATTCTCTATCTTTTCCCTTTTTGAGCATTTGAGCTCACCCTTTTTATTTATTCTTTTCCAAAGGATATAAATAAAGGTTTTAGGTAAGGAAACAAAAATGGGTAGATCGTTATGGGATATGTTGAAGATCTTTCAACATGATTAGAAGTTTATATTCCATGTTTCCAAAGACACTAAACTATTACAGTCCTTTGGTGTCTATTTTTGTTATGTATTAAGTATTCCGCAAAATTAATGTTATGTCCATGTACATAAAGCTTTGGGTCTCTACAGTGGGTCCCATAAATTCCATGTACTAATGTAAACACACATGACTTGAGTAAACGGACATGGCCAGTAACACATGATTCAGTCCTGTATAGTCTAGAAAAACTGTGTAGTCCACCCACACAACGTGTACTCCTACATAGATGGGAGTCATGTACCGGATTAGGAAATGACCAGGTAGAAGTGTGGGACCACACACCATGTGGGTCCCCAACATGTCATGTACCTCTTTTGAAGAAAAATTCAAGGCTCCGTATCTTCATTGTTTGAACTCATATTTTTCCCACGAGTGGCCTATCCTGAGTGTTTTTTAGTGTAGAAATCGATGGTTCCCTTAATTTTAACTTTGGATATACAATTTAAAATGTTATAGGCACATTTATTACCTAAGATATTTTTGATGATGGTGATGATCACAATGGATCACTAGAGACCTTCTGTGTGGTACCCTCTAATTGAGATGGGCAATGGGCCCTCGACATCTTCTGAGTGGTACCCTCTAGTTGAGCTGGGCAGTGGGTACATGACTTATTCTTAGTGGTATACTCTAGTTGAGATGGGCAGTGAGTCCTTGATATCTTTTAAGTGGTACTCTCTAGTTGAGTTGGGAAGTGGTTCATTGACACCTTCAGAGTGGTACCCCCATGTTGTACCAGGGAAGGGGTCCTCAACATCCATGTGGTACCCTCTAGTTGAGTTCGATAGTGGGTCCTCAGGAACCAGAGTAGAACCCACTATACACACTAGGGTATGGGTACTATACTTTTAATTTTTTTCCACTAGGATGTGTGGCACAATGAATATGAATTGTTAGACTTGTATTATTACTTCTGAGGAGATTCATGAGATGTTAGGAATCATTGATGGACTTTTGTAATTATTGGATACTCTTCTTCTTAGGCTGAGTTATGATATTGAGATCTCATTTCTCTTTTATTTGGGATTATTTTGACTGAGCACATATATATAATTTATTCTATATTCACACCTCAAATTTGATTATTATCCTTTAAGGAGTGGTGAAAACGCGCATGGTATTCCATGTGCTTTATATGTTTAGCTTCTAATGGTTGGATGAGTCTACTATCCTATTTTATGTGGTGAATACTTTATGGGTAGTTCATCTACTCACTCTGTTAATCCCCTAATGGTTGGATGATGTTACTTTCAATCTTGGTTTGGTTTGAACTGTTATCTTTCATTATATCTTGAATCTACTGTATGTATTTCCTATTGTACCTCTTACTTCCCCCCTTCAACTTCTGGGCCTTCTTACTGGGAATGTTTATACTCAACCCTAAATGAGATTTTCTATCGTGTGTTGTGTCGTATGGATGTGTGTGTGCATATAGGTACTCAGAAAAAGGCCTCCCCATGTTAGTTATACCTTCAGTTCTAGTCCTCATTCATGGCCTATAGAGGTAGGCTAGGGGTAGTTGTGGCTCGAGCCCCAACATGGGTTTGGTCGTGATAGATTGGTATCAAATAAAGTTCGTCCTTATGACATTGCTCAGACTAGTCCCATTATAATTATTTGATCGGGGTTTAGGGAAATAATGTTAAAATTTCTCTACTATGACTCTCGGGCTATGGGATCCAGTGATGGTGAGGGAGGCCAACATATCTATTCCTCAGGACCTTGAATACCTATTTTTTGACTCGACATACTGAGACATTGGTTGTAGGGATCAATGGTACATGCATCATATAGGAATGAGTCTTTGAATTTCCTTCTTGAGATAGCTCCCCATTGTTATATATATATACTTATTTGACCATAATATATATTAATCAATTTTGAGATGCCTCCATAAAGATAGCTAACCAAGTTATCAAATTTCAGATCTTGAGGAAGATCCAATGAAAGATGAGGCCATAGTTTAGGGTCCATCCTGCGAGCTCCTTCCTCTAGGTGGGCAAGTAGTAGCACCTCCACCTGCTAAGTGGTAGATTGTTATAGTAGAGTAGGATGAGGATGTGAATAGGATTAGATCATCCAATGAGTTCTATATATAGAAGAAATTGAGGTTCCACAATGATCTATTCCCCCCATGAAGTGAAGGGTTGTCTTGAGTTAGTGATTTGAATTATCAATCTTGTAAAGATCCCAACCGATCAGATGGTTGAAATCATAACTAGCACACCTCGTATAATTTTTTTTTGTTCTAGTGGTACCCGTATATGTTTCACCTATTATACGTGTGCATTACAGGTTCATAAAATAGTGATCTCCCATGTATTTTGTTGATCCAGGCTCCGTTTTTTAGGTTTTTGAGGTCAGGCCAGATCCTATTACTTAGATATTTTGAATAGTTAGGATCCCTTCTGATGGTGATCCTTAGGGTGATACCTCTCTAGGAAAATGATGGGAATCATTAGAGTCATTTTATATAGATGTTTTAGTATGTAATCAGACATAAAAGGATGATGGACACTTCCCCTATAAAGACACGTCCCTATGATGCGATTCAAAACAGTGTAGGCGAGTTAGTGCCATCCCAAAGCCGATAGTATCAAGGTGCGATGGAGGAGTTCCTTTGAATTGCATGATTCATATGTGAAAATTGGATGGGGTTTTTTATAATTCCATGTTTGAAGTGAAATGGTGGTAAAGGGGATTGATAGCTTTCGAAGGTAGGATTTTGTGGCTCAGTTGCATCAAGTGTGGTTTGGGGTACGACCTATGTCACTACTCCTTCAGTTTCAGTTGTTATCATAGAGTTGAAATCCACATTTCCATATATTTATCCCTTTTTCAAGACAAATAAATACCATTAGATGGCCTTTTTCTTGAATTGTGTATTGGAGGATCCTGCCGAGAGGAACAGTGATCACACATTTTTTCCGAGGGGGAGACCTTACTCTATGAGGAGAGAGATCCTCATGTGAAATCTTTCTGTAGATGAAGTGTGACCCTGTAATATTTTCCACTAGTATGTACTGGTCATTAACCATCCATGTTCAGGTGTTTTATACTAGTAAGTATGGTAGTTCTTTTGGGATGTGGGACCAAGTTTTCCTCCTTGATAAGGAGTGATCTTCGAACAGAGTATGATGAGATCACTCATAGGAGGATAAAGTCAATTCAACAGTTGGCTATTATTACCCTTGTAATGGTGGATGTTATGAGATCTTAGGTCCCTCCAAAATTGGTGGGGTATGATGATGTGTCGGGTTTACCTCCCCACCATGAGATGTACCTCAGTATATAATTGCACCAGGGAAGGCCTAATGTTTGCGCTTTCACATCAGACGACCTTGTGGGGCTGTGATAACTAGAGGCGCGGTTGGAAAAGTCTACAAAGTTAGTGTTTCTTAATACCAACTATGTTCACCTGGTCACCCCTATATTTTTTTCCTAAGAGGGAGATTAATTCTTGTGGTCGGGTGTGGGTTGGCGTCAACTGAGCTAGGTTAGAGAGGAAGAGTATCCGCCCCCAAGAATCATTATGCTCTTCAACCAGTGGTTTGGGGTGAAGTGGATATTAGTGGTTGAACGTGGGATGAGATTTCACCACCTCTTAGTTTGAGAGGTGGATGTATGGAGTGTGGCTTCCTAGATTCACTATGGTTGCATTAAGTCATTGGGGATACCCTTAGGCATGTTGAATGGAACAAAATAGTTTTCAAGACTAATGAGATGGATCCTAAACCTTTATTGGGTTAGTTTGTGGTAGTATTTTGTGATGGTACCCTTGTTTCATTGGAATTAGAGTGGGAGCATGCGAGCCACAATAAGATGGTCCTAGATATGCTCCTGAAGTTTTAGTCGTATGGAATCTATCTTTTATGGTGTTTTACATTCAAATTTCTTCCTCTCGGAATATGTCTCCTTAGACATGAGAGTGGTAGTAGAACTTACATAAATTAAGGTAGATTGAGATTGAGGGCCACCCAGGGTGTGGCTGTGGCAGTAGATTCCCATAATGATATTTTCCATCAACTTTTGTCACGAAAGGTGACAGAGTAGTTAACGTATTTGTAGTTGACCTTTGTGGAAGGGGATGGTGAAACATACCTCCAACTGATGGTTGTTACCCCTCTTCTTCCTCAGAATGTTAGGGAGGCACAATGTGGGGATATCGTTTGAGATATCTTTCATGATAAAATATCCTATGAAGTTTTTCCTGATGGATCTTATAAAGAAGGTAATCACATCATCCTTTTATGGATGTGTGGTGATTCATATCACATTATAAGATGAGGAGATGAGGGAGTTTCACACTTTTCCTTTGGATTTACATCCTAGTGTTGGGAATGTGTAGGTAATCACCAAGTGGAAGCTTAATGTCCCAAGATTTTTCCATAGTTTGTTCTTTTTGGGGATGAATATATTTGAATAAGGGAATAATGTAGAGTCTTTAATTTTTATGTATAAGGATTTGGAATATGACTAAGAATATTTTCGGATCTATTCAATAAGATAACACATGATTTCGAGTCCCGGTGAGATCATAATTAATTTTATATAAATATTAAATATATTTTTATTACACGTGATGTTTTTTCCTAAAAAATTGGAAAATCTCATAAACATAGTGTTTTATAGGAAATATGATACCGTGGTTGAATCTTAAATGTGGTGTTTACCCTATGTAGGACCTAAAGTTGTTTGACACATATACGTTCAGATGGGAAAACCATTGGTGGGTTCATGGGATAAATAAAATAAAATAAAATATTTATTTAATAACCCTTTACCTAATAACTCAAAGAAAGAGACTCAAATAAGAAATACAAGATCACTTTTGAGATCATAATGTTGTGTTTACACTAGGTACAACCTAGAGTTGGTCGGCGTATGACGTCTAGTAAAGGTAGTTGTTGGTGGAAAACTCTACTTAAAATAAATAAATAATTCATTTTTTTGAATTAAATGACAAAAAATAATTTCCTAAATAAATGTTGCAATGTAAAATAAGCAGTGTTAGCTGTATAATGTTGGTATAGTTGAGAGGAGCTTCCAACCCTTCTTCATTGGAGAATAAAGACCATACGCTAACCAATGATCAGATCGAGGTGAATCGAATGGCGGAGGACACATCAAATTATCTTCATTGCTAAAAAATGCATTCTTCTCCATCAGTTGATCCATAATAAAGTTAGGACTCATCAATTGTGGTTTCCACCCATTTTTATTAAAATATTGAGAATGATAAATTTTTTTATTAATTTTTGTTTAAATGAACCTTCACATGATCATGTGAATCGAAATAAATTATTCTTTCAATTTCATTCTACTTTATACCATATTTCTAACCCTGATTTCCCAACCATGAAATTATTAGCCATGAATGCTTGGCCAATAATTTTTTTCACCTATATTATTAGTGCCTTTCCCCCCACCATTGTTCAAGTTCTTCATAATTGGACCATGAGGTCACGATTTGACTTTTCCTGGCCGGGTTCGAGCATGGTCGAACCATCATATTCATGGTGGTAGCATAAAAAATATGTGAATTGATAGTTTATAGATATATTGATAAATAATTAGGATGGTGTTTTATGACTAGATAAGTTTAATACTATGGGTGCAGGTTTATGATCGTAGGTGGTTTGGGATTAGATCGGTGATTATCATTTTATTGGTTGGCACATAACGATGATGTGCAGTGTCAAGGTATTAGTTCCAAGAAGATATAGTGTGTCGAGTCTCATGGAGATTGTTGTTTTGTGTTGACATGGAATTTTCCGAACTCGGATCTCCGATGAGGTGGTTAGACTGGTCAATGCAGTGGATGTCAATAATATTATTATTAGTGGTGATCGGTTGAGAAAAATAAAATGAGGAATTTCTATTATTATAATATTAAATAATAATAATAACAGTGCCATAAATGTGTGTGGTTAGTTAAATAAAATGATTTTAATTTATTTAAGAAAAACTGGTTTAATGAAATGGTTTTAATTTAATAAGGAAAATGTATTTAAATGATTAAAGGAAATGATCATGAAAATTAAATTAGTTTAATTGTGTAAATTAAATTGATAATAGTAATGATGGGGAACCTAGGGTTACGTACACACATAAAAATGGCATGATGAGTGGTGATTCCCCTTTTTTCAAACTATTATTATGATTTTATAAATAATAATAATCCTGATGATGGAATGATTAAGTTAACAAAAAATAATGGAATTAAAAGAGGAGGATGAGAAGTACAGAGGCATGGAAAGGGGGTGCATCCCTTTCAATTTGATTGATTTTTTAAAAAAAAGTTAAATAATAATAAAATAATAATATTATTTATTTGGTTGTAAAACCTTAATCTAGTTGTAACTTTTCCTACGATATTGGATTGATGATCCATTTGTGAAAATGTTCTCCTGAAATCGAGATTGCCATTTTAAGACCTATTTTGGATGATTTTTTCATACTTGTTACCAAGGTCAATGGAACACCCAATATTATTATTATTATTTTTATTATTATGGAATCTTATATCTGACATATCTTCTTCATACAGTGTTGGATTGATGAACCATCTATGACATCTCAATCCTGGAATTGAGGCCAAAGTTTCTTGACCAATATCGAGTATTTAATTTGGACTCATGGCTTGAGCCCACAAAGCACGTTCGTGTGTTATGTGGTGAAATGTTACTTTTTAATGGGCATCTAATTTGGTAAAGCGAACAGCCAAACCTAAGAATTTTTTTAAGGATCTCAGTAGAATGATTTATTTATCCATTTGGTCCCATTTTCATAGGCATGTTAGTGGAATTATGTTTTTTCCCTCAGACCAGTAATGAGACTTGTGTGTTCATTGGACTTTTGGACGAGGCACATTGTGTAGTACCCTTAGACGCCATATAATAATACATTTTCAATAATCCATGTTTTGGCGTGGACACAGCCAAGATGAAGAGATGGACCACATGTTGGGTGGGTCCTCTAAATTCCATGTACCAAAGTACACAAACACAACATGAGTACATGGACAAGACCAACACCACACTTGCCAGTCCCAGTTATTATGGACATGATTTGTAGTCCACCAACACATCACATACTCCTACACAAATGGGAGCCGTGTTGCAGGTAAGGACATTAACAGGTAACAGGGCGGGAACACACACCGTGTGCGACCCTGACATATCGTTTACCTATTTTTCAGCAAACTTTTAAGTTTCATATCTATTTCATTTGAACACAGATTTTGGCCTCTGAGGATCCAATACTGTGTTTTTTATGTCAAACACAATGGTTTCATCCATTATATCTTTGGAGATAATATTCACAATATTCTGGGCAAAGTTATTACTTAGGTGATGATCAACGATGACAATGATCATAGAGGACCATCAGACACCTTTTGAGTTGTACCCTCCAGTTGAGTTGGGCAGTGGATGATCGACATCTTCAGAGTGGTAAACTATAGTAGAGTTGGGTAGTGGGTCCTCAAAATCTTCCAAGTGGTACCCTCCAGTTGATATGTGATGTAGGTCTTTGATGTATTTAGAGTGGTACCTTCCAGCTGAGCTGGGAAATGGGTCCTCAACACCTTCAAATTGGTACCCCTGTTGTAGTAGGGTGTTAGTCCCCAACTTTTTAGTTGTAACATACAGTGGAGTTGGGTAGTGGGTCCTTGAAAACTAGAGTGGAACTCCCCTGAAACACTAGGGTAGAGGTCCTCTACTTTGATTTTGTTCCTACTAGGTTGTTCAACACAATGATGAGGTGTGGTTAGACATGTACAGTTACTTTTTGGAAGATGCATGAGATGTTGGGCATAATTGATGGAATTTCAAAACTATATGCTACTCTTATTCCTATGATGAGCTATGAGATGGAAATATCCATACCCTCTCATATGGTCTTATTTTTACTGAGCATATATATACTTTCTAATATATCCACACCTTGAATTTGGTTACTCTCCTTCCAGGGGAGGCAAAGACGTGTGAGGTTAGACACATGCTTATGGGATTTAGATTATCATGGTTATAAGAGTATAATCTCTTTATATAGGTGAATATGACTTGACGTGTAGTACATATACTCACTAGGATGATACCCTTATGCTTCGATGAGGTTAATTTCACATTTGGTTTGGGTCGAGCTGTTATCTTTGACTATATCTTGCATCTACTATCTTTATTTCCTATGGTATATATTATTTCCCCACTTCATATTTTGGGGAATCCTATTAGGTATATTTATACTCACCCTAGCATGGGCTTTGTCCGTACATGTTGTGTTTTATGAAGACTAAGTTTAGGTCTATTGTGACTTCAGAGGAGCTTAGGGATACCAGGTTCTTTACCCCATGCACGATGGTTATAACTTGGCATACAACAGATCAACTCTCTCAGCATTTTAATTTCTGGTTTTTTTCAGGTTGGGAATGTATTTTCCCCTTTAATTTTTTGTTTTTACTATCATAATTTTATACTATCTATAGTATTTTCAGGCATGGTTGTTCCCTTATCTTTTTTTATTTTAATTTTACTCTGTCTTCCCTTTTACATCAAGATGGATGTGTGTGTGCATATAGGTGCTTAGGAAAATTCCTCCCCATGTTAGTTATACCTTCAACACTGGTCGAAACCCCCTGGTCTAGGGAGGTGGTCTTAGGGTAGTTGTAACTCGAGGCCTGACATGGGTTGGGTTGTGATAATGATCATGATGCATATTGCTTCTTTGATACTTTATCCTTTACTATTCATCTAATATCACCCCATTCTCATGTTTCCACTTTTCTATAGATAATGAAGAAGAACACTAACTATGATATTATAAGGATAACATAAAGAAGGAATGATAATGTGTTTTATAAAGTTTTAAGTACATGTTATTTAAGTTATGTAATGTAAATTTAATTCTTAAGTATATATCTATTTACCTAAGGACTAATTTAATTTGAATTCCATGTATTCAATATTATATATTCTATTACCATTTAATAAAGACCCACAAAATCTATGTGATTGTGGTGAGGGATATTTTAATTAATATTAGATAAATTTTCGTAGAAACCTTATGAATTGGATTTAGAAGAAAATTGGTAAACAAGACTTTATAATGGACACTTAAAAAATACTATAAATTATTCTAGAATGGGTTAAAACATCATGTGAATTTATGATAAATTTATTTACTATAGTAATGAAAGAAATATATACTATTATTTATTGTTCATAATTCCTTTGATGAACTAATTAGTATATTAACTTTTTTATAAAAATGACCATATTTGAAGAAACAAAAATTATATCAACCATAAAAAACAGTATAATTACTTCTTTAATGATAAAGTTAATGATTTTATTTTTTGATCTAATAAAATTATTACTATAATAGTTTATTTAACTCATGTTATTATAAATAACATTTTTTATATAGAATAACCCTTTTACACTCAAAAAGTTATAACTATATTGGACCATTTCATGAGGTAAAAACCTATATCCATTAATGGGGACACTATTCCATTCATATTATAATAATGGATTAGTTCCTTGGAAAATATATTCTTATATTTTAGGTAAATATAAAGGGATAAACTCTTTACAGAAAGATATTAAATAAGGGGGTATGTTTATCAATAGTTTTCATTAAATAATAACACCAAGGTGGAGAAAAAAATATAAAAAAGTAAGTGGAATATTTTTAGAGAAATATTCTTTGAGAAGTAATTCACTCAAGATAAATGATTTTATATTGAAAAGAAATTATCGAATATAAAATAAAATAATGAGTAGATTGTGGTGGAGTATGAATCTAATTCTATAATGATACTAGTTACTTTAATTCATGTATATAAGTAAGTAAATGTATTAGTAATACAACCATCCTCCTCGATGATGGGTCATTTTATAATGACATTGAGGTGGTAAGAGGTATGGAAATTTTTTTTTTCAATATCTCCTTGATGGAACCAACCTCTCTATGTTGGATGGGTTTCCAAGAGGTCATGATCCTATATCTGAATCCATTACTAGAGTAGTGATAGATCAGAACAACAACCTTCTTGAGTCCATTCTTGAGGAGGAGAAGATATGGGAGGAAGCTTTAGGCCTTAATTTAGGGAGATCTCCAAGGAAAGATTGCCCACCTAGATTCTTTTATGTATATTTATAGAGTATTATATAGAAAGACCACATAGAGGCCATACAATATTTCTTTCATGGAGGAAAAATCCCCCCAAGTGCCTAGTGAAACTAACCTCATCCTAATTCCAAAGAATAATGACACTTCTTCACTTAAAAATTATAGGCTTATATGTATGTGAAAATTTACCTATATAGTTATAGCTAGTTTTCTCGAGAAGTGGTTATCACAACACCTCCTAGTATGTGTCTCTTAGAAACAACATTGTTTTATTAGTGGTAGGTCTATTCAGGTTTTTATCAAACTTGTACTAGAGATGATAGAGGATATAAATAAGAAATGTGGGGATTCATCTTAAAGGTATTGAAGTGTGTGTTTCTTTTTTATTGGGAAATTATTTTACTATTTAAATGTATTTTCTCACCATGATTTTTAATCTATTTAATGTGAAAGAGAATTTTTTTAAGTCAATAAGTGGGCTGAGATAAGGGAAAACATTGTATCCAATTTTTTATATGTTTACTCAGGATTCTCTTTATATATTAATTAAAGCTAATATACAAAAAAGTATGTTTTAGCACTTTTGATGTAGATCACACTTCAAAGGCTTGTCCCAACTTATGTTAACAGACGACATGATTATTTTTCTCAATGGAAGTTAAAAATCCATTTGATTCATCAATAAAAACCTTTACTAATACTATAAATTGAGCAGATATCTTATAAATTGTGACAAGATTATACTATATATCTCGTGGCATTTCTCATAGAGGTGTGCACACAAAATTGAATCAAATACTATAATTCCCAAAATAATCCTCCCAATAGACTACTTATTCACTCCAATCTTAGTTGATAGGTTTTTATAAGGTATATTGACAAGGTGGTGGGGAATATCTCTTCTTAGATCAATAACAAGAAGAATAAATTCATTTATTTTGGAAGAATAATCATGCTTGTGAATAGCTTACTCACCTCTATTCCCAATAACATACTCTCAATTATAAAATTTCTAAAGATAGTGATAAGGAATATTGACAAACTCTTAACCTAGTTAATTTTGGATTATCATTATGAAGGAAGGTTCCATTTGGTGTCCTTGTTGAGAATGGATCTACCTATTGATAAAGGTGGTATATGGATGCAAAGTGTATCTAATATGATCCAATTTCTGTATTCAAGGATGGATTGGGAGGTGGTTGAAAGGAGATTGTTGTGGGAAAAGATCATTATGGGTAAATTTGGGGGAAATCTAGGAACACCGAAAAGAAATGATTCAAATTTATGAAAAACAATCCAAATTCATATTAATCATCTTTAATGCCATGTAAGCTATATAATCATCCAAGGTGAAATCAGGTTCTGTCATGATAATTGGGTGGGTTTCACATTTGGATTCCTTGGTTTCTCAATCTTTAATATCACATTTCATCAATCCTATGATTTTCTTGCTTTCAACCAGGATATTCTTACCAAATTCCTTCATGATTTATTATATCTTATTAATCTATCAGATGACAAGGACAAGTATGTTTTCAAGCCTCAAACTAGAGGCTCTTTCTCATTCAAGTTCTATAGATAGGTTCTCTCGGATACCCATGTTTGGGAAACATGGATCCAACTCCTATGGTGATAATAAATATCAATGATGTAAAATTTTAATATATGGAATGTGTAGAAACATGTGATTTCCACTAATGAATAAGTGAATCAGAAAGGGATAAATATAGTTTCAAAATTCCTTTGTTTCCAGAATCCCATCATTGAGTCAAAAAATCACTTATTATTTGAGAGTGAATAGGATTTCCTAGTGTGGCTTGTTGTGGGTGAGTATATATGATTTTCTTCCCAAATTCTTCATGATGAAAACATCCACCATTAGTGGTTTCAAGGGGTGGGCATACATAGTTTAGAGAATAAGGAAAGTTCCATAATTCTGCCAATTGGATGCTGATACATTTGGGAGGTAATGGAAAAAGCTTGTCTTGATGGTATATCATGTTCTAGGATGTATTTGGTCACTATAACAAGATGATTGATCTCTAACCTAGGATTCCTAATTAAAAAATGGGAAGATACTCCTTCACTGAGACGTTTTATGATATATAAAAACCAACCCCCTACTAGACAATTTTCTCTGAGGGGTAATGGTTTTTTTGGAGCCCTCCCATTAATGGGATGAAGATCAACATTGATGGTTCAGGTATATTGGGAATAATAATAGGGGTGGTGTTGTCTAGGACTAGTAATGATGTGTGGATACAACTTTCAATGAAAACATTGTAAGAGTGACACCTTATAGGAAGAGGCTTGTGATTTAATTAAATGAATCTAGTTCATCATGTCTAAGAATATTACTCTCATATATGTTAAAAAATATCAAAAAAAATATCTTCAACTCTCTCAAGAACCTCAGTACCACCCCCTGATCCATCTCTTACCACATCCAAAGATGTAGATCTCTCATTGACAACTAGACTTGTTTATATCACACTTGAGGACGGGGAATGCAAAATCCAACCCCTCCTCATTGGCTCAAGTAGAGGAAAAAGTGCTACTCGGCCTTAGGAGCCATCCTCAAGGCACCAAAGGCTAGAAATAAATGCCAAGGGATACAAGAATGGTAGGGGGAAATTTACCTTTTAAAAGAAATGACCAACCAAATGTGACAATTCAAAAAAAAAACTACTTGATGTATGTAAAAAATTTCATTGCATACCAAAATACCAATAGACCAGTATAACCAAACCAAAATAATCCAAAATTAGAGTACCAATAAGAAGACTAAACAAAATAACCTAAATAACCCATGATAAAACTCCACAAATCCACACTAAGCTTTATAATCCAAGCACCACAGTACCACCCAAGAATCAAGATTAACCACTAAAGAAATGAGATGCTTTACCATTACCTATGTCCTAGAGTAAAACATCTTCAAAAGGACTAAAGTTCTAAAGAAAGGGGTGAGTAATAATACATAGTCGGTTTCCCCCGAATGACTTCCCCACAAATTCCACTTGGATAGAACTATTAGAACGTTTATATTATAAATTTATATTAAACCAATAAATGAGGCAACAATTTCCAATAATACAACCACACTCTTATGAAACTATTTTACCCAAATCATCACAATACCATGTAAATCAACCAAACACATCATTAGCCATTTTCCAACACATAATAGCACATCCCAATTCACCTTGAATGGTTGCACACACATCCCAATCATGTTCATAAATTCCATAAACCCAACTCGATGTACACATGATGGTGGAACTTCACGTCTATGCCCATTCAACTCTCTTCTTTTATTGTGGTACTTCACGCCCACTTATCCTTGTGGTGGTCCTTCACATCCATCATCAATCCCCTTTTTATAGTGGTTCTTCATGCCCACTATCCATCATTTAAACAAACTCTTAAACACTTAATCCAACAACAAGCTAATAAAATTCACCATAACCACAAAAATTTTCCAATAAAAAACATCCAAACTCATATAAAGAAACACATGACTTACATTACTACCCAAAAATTTCCAAACCAAAAAATACCTTAAGAATATCAACCATTACAAAAACATGCCAAAACCCCTATTATAAAACACCAATTTATTGAAAACACCCTTGAACCATTTTTCATGCCAAACCAAATTTTATTGAAAATCATTTTTCATAAAATTTTTTCCATATACCAACCAAGACATCGATTTTAAAATAAAAAATTTAAAATCCAACCATTAAGAATATTTCACACAACACCCATTTTCCCCACAATCAAAAAATCATCACAGAATGTGTTTCAATCAAGCTTCGCACATCACATTCATAATTAATTTTGAGAAAAAAAATTAATTTGAAATTAATCCTTATAGTTATATCAAAATTGAGTTGAGAGTGAAGCCATATATCTTAGGGTTTTTAGAAATCAACCCACCGCACAACCGCACACCAAAACTAGGTGAAACCTCCAAAAAATCACCTTAGTTACCTCTAACTAACATTAAAAATCCCCAAACTCATCACTTTAGGTACCAACAACCCCATATCAACATTATAAGAATATAGATCTAGAAAAAATAGATAGAGAAGAGTATATCTAATGAAAACTACAAAACTTCCAAGATAGAAGACTTAATAGGGAAGAATCTCCTCCAAAACATATTGAAAACCATTCTATTTTTTTTCAAAATGAGTTGGAGAGCCTCCCTAACCCTTGATAATTAGAAATTCCGAGTTGGGTGTGAGTGAGAGAAGAAATGAGTGTTTTAGGGAAAATCCTAAGCCCCATTTTTTTTAAAAACCCTATTTTTATGAAGCACATGGTTTAACCACACGGTTAGGAAAACCATGTGCTAATAGTGTGCCTGCTACTACACCAAAAGGGACCCCGCATGGTTGGCTTGTATAGTTTGAAAAACGTTTCATTGGCCATGGAAAAGTCCACTATCTCAAAATGACGAACTCACCTGGGTGGCCAAACGGTTTGGGAAATCATTCTCAAACTGTGCACCCTAACCATGCGCCAATCCAAGCCCACTACCTCCTTTCACATAGTCTCTTGGAGAAGCTTCACGGTTTCCACAAACAATTCTCAAACCATTCACCCTTATAAAAGCACATAAACCATCCAAAACCAATTATAAACTCTCCCAAACCTTACCCAACCACTTTATGCACATAAAAAGTCATATAAAATGGTTACATACCTCAAACCATAGGTGATATAAGGAAATAAGGTGGAAGATAATCTCAAGTCGAGGCACACTCAGGATGATAATTTAGTTTCATTCTCCTATGTGGGAACAACTTCCCAAAGTGTATGTGAACATACCCATAGAAGACTCTCTCGGGATCCAATATTTTATCCCCCACTAATTTTTTGTCTCAATCTAATGCTTGTAGGGTTTACCCAATCTCTGGCTTTGTCCGTTTTTTCCCTTTAATATAAATAAATGAGTTTTTTGGAAATAGTCAAGGTTGAAAACCATGATTGTAACTCAGAAAATAATCATTGTAAAGTAAAATAACTATTTTATGAACCTTGTATGGATTACACATCCTATTAATTCTATAGTCATGGGGTTTTCAAAACTCTAACTAATAATAAATACAATTATAGTTAATAAAACCATAATTATAGCCTATGGGATCCCATGTGGATCCACCAATTTCTAGGTAGATACAATATTTCTAGGGTAACATATCCATGGAAAAAGGTTGAAAAATAAAATCTCTAATGGGATTCAAATCTCATATCACTCTTCTACAAATATATATAATTTACCACTAAACTAACACATCACATATAAACATATATATAGAATTTTTATATAAAAATATATATTTTAAATTAAAATTAATTATATTTTATAATTATTGTGAAATTAATAGTTAATGATAACATTAATTCCCCACCACCCTATATCTATGGTTTGTTGGGACCATAGCTATAGGTAACCCTATATCCAGATTCTTAGAAAACTATAACAATAGGGTGTTGAATGAGAACCTAATTATTACGGTTAAGAATGAATATGAATATATGGGGATCTATATCCAAAATTAGGATGTGATAGTGGCTATATGATTTTTCTACACCCTTCCCATTGGAAATAATATTCTAATGGTTTTGTGGGAACCCCTATAGTTATGACTTGAAAAAACATTAAATATAGATTATTCTATTGTTATAGTTAAAAAAACATAACAATATATTTGATTTTCATAATTTAGAAAACCGTGAAAATAGTTATATGAATATAGTTAAAAATTATTTCAGTGAGAGTGGATTCACCAATTTTCAAAATTTATGGGAAGAATGACCTTAGTAAATATTTAAAAGGATTGATAATATAATTAGAGTGTGTATGACAGTTTCACCAATATATTTTTAAAAATGGAAGGAAAGAAAAAAAGTACAATTATTTAAAAATAAGATGATAAATCACTATTCAAATCATTTTCCCAAGAAACAAGGGAATATTCCATATGATACATCGATAAATTATTGTTCATAATTTTCTATGACATTAAAAAAAATTGAATATTTAGATTATTATATCATATATGAATATCACAATAGATTGTGATTATTGTATCTTTATCTGCATGTAAGATGGATTAAAAATGTGTTAGGTGACAGAGGAATTGTATTATGGAAAATGATTTAATTTTTAATTACATCTGGGAGTAATAATGGATTATATATATTGAAGATACCATTTATTTTACGTGTTGATAGAGATCCTTTCATATGATACCAATAAATATGAAAATGAGGCTGCCCTTGATAATGGTCGGGGACTGTTGCTTCTTGGATTTCATAGACAAGTAAATCTTAAGGTAGTAACTTTCACATATTATGATTATAAAACTGATCTCAATGGTAATCAAAGATAAATACTAAAGGAAGGTGAATGCACTATCTATATAATGTTCCCTATGAAGTTTAGAATGTTGTTTTAAGATTGAGAAACCATCTCCGTATTATAATCCATGAATGTTTCTATATATATATATATTTATTAACACACATAGATGTTGGATCGAAGAAGGTTGAGTTTGAATTTTTAATTGATGATGTATTTGGAACACATTAAAAAGACCAGATAATGTTTTCATATACTATAAGATACCTGAGTAATGATCATAAATATTTTTTTGAGAATGTTTGATAAATTCCCAAAGTAATTTTAGTTTTTTGATATGTTTTTGAGTTATTGAAGATTCTCTAAAAAGGTTAGAAGTAGATATGAGATGATTTAAAAAAGTTATAAAATTATAATTCATATGTGAAAATTTGGATAAGGCACATATAATATCTCTCATAATAGAATAATTTACCATGTTTTAGATGATCCTATAATATGCATGTTTTTCTCATGATAATATGTCAGAACCACTCTATGCTGAAGTATGATAAAATTGTAAATGGAAAATATTTTACATTTATATATAAGTTAGTTAATTTATATTTATGAAATTTCAAAGAGTTACTAATTATAGAAGACTATTTCAGAATTATATGATTTAAGTGATCACAAAGCTATTGATGTTTCAGAACTAGAAGCTGATATTTAGATGTTGAGTTTGGAAGTTAGAATTTTTGAAGAAGGTGAAGTATTAGAAAGGTAGAATATTTTCATAATAAAAAATCTCCTTTATAGTTTAAAATGTGATACATTAAATATTTACTATGTTACATAAGATTTTTTTTTCTAATACGTGATATATCATAAAGCATATTAAAGATATATATTTAAGTATATTAAAGAAGTTGGAAAAGATAAAAACCTTACGTAAGGTTTCCTTTTATAACACCCCAATATTTTTATGAAATAAACTTTTAAATTTGTTATTTCTTTGATAGATTTCACTACTCACTACACCATGTTAATCTTGCACTACATGCAACACCGACTTATTTGGTATTACATGCAACATTGAGTTCCTACAAAACATCATTTTATTATTTTAATTATATAAACAAGAAAATTATAACCTAGCCGTTAGAATGGGGGATATGAACAAGATTAACTGAATTATGAAATTATTTTTTACACATGTAAATATAATTATTTGAACAATTAATTAAAAATTAATGGAAAATCCTTTTTAAGATAGAAGGAAATGTTTTTATGGAAAGCTATTTAAATGTGCAGAAGTGTATTTTATACCAGTAAAGAAAAAAATCACTCTTATTGGATTATATTAATGAAATATAAATGTATAATATAATAAATATAATTTTTAACATTAATCTTAGGTGTTTTCTAGAAATTATATAATAAAAAAAATCTAATTTTACGGATAAAAGACGTATTCTTCTAAAAAGGCATATTTACCGTCTTTTGATGGCACACTTATTTTAAATATATTTTTTGAAACTTTTATAAGTAAAATTCAAAAATGAAACTTATTATATTAAATATGAGTATACAAATTTAGTTTGGGTGAATTTTTGGTATTTTTTTGATAAGATTGTTTTATGAATATTGAAAAATTTATTGCCTTTTTAATTAAAAACACGATTTTCATCTAAATAATTTATATTGTCAAATTATATACCAGAATGTTTTGAAATATAAATTAACCAATTTTTTATCTGTTAATCCATTTAATTTCATTGGAATCAATTTCACATTGAATTCAGATATAAAAACATTTCAATCTTTTTAATGTTTTTACTTTAAAAACTCATTTTCCCATTCCATCAACATGATTAATATTTAATTAATATCTATAATTTATCGTTCTATAATTTTTAAAAATTTAGGACATATTTGGAATCATAAGGTTAAAATATTGTAAATATGTTCCTTTTTATTTTTGGGTGATATGATTAGTAACTTTAGTAAACATTTTATTAACATGGTTAAGGGTAAATCGGGAAATTATGGGTAAAAATAATATCATAAATATTATAAAATTTCCATTGTACTTGTCCAAATTTTATTTTATGATTATTTTTCGTCCCTAAGAATTAAATGATCGGTTATGAGACCATTTATGGTATTTTTAATGAGAGTATAACCTTTATAATTTTATATTCAATGGAAAGTAATTTTTTTATACTTTTGTTTTTAACAAGAGAATTTTAAATAATATTGGGTTATATAGAGGATATGTTTGACTATAGATATAATTTGGAAATATAATGTGTTTATATACATCATGATAATTTATTTATAATTATTAGTGATAATATAATTAACTTAAATGGTGGAATAGTGATGAAGCGGTAATTATTTAATTAATAGAAGAATAACATAAATGATATTTAATATATTAAAATAAATATAATTTTATATAATTAATGTCATCCACATATTTTATAGAATAATTTTAAATGGTATTGATTGTTTAAATAATTTTTTTTAAATATATTATGTTGTTATAATATTTTGAATTTGTCAAGTAATGACTAGTGTCAAAATTTGCATTATTGATATTTTAAAATAAATAAAACTTTATTAAATGGTATCAAATTTCTAAAAATTTATATTTAGACCAAATGATTGGGATAAGTCTAAAGATTTCATAAATGACTCATTTATTGGTATTTTTAAATTTTATAGTAATTATATTAACTCTCAATTTTTAAATTACAAGAGATCACGGTAAGAATTAAAAATGTTAAATAACAATTAAAGATAAAATATAAGGATTATAAAATAGTAAAAACTTATATTAATTTTATTAGATAAATCTATTTTGACAAAAAATCACCCTATATTCTAAATTAATAAGTTTTGAGAAATTTGGATTATAAAAGTAATTTATATTAATTTAATATTCTGAAGAATTCTGAGAGTGACCCCTTCTCCTATAAAATGGAACTCACTCCTCTATTTTATTAATACCTAAAAACCTATTTGTTTCGTCCAATATATACCAAAATCCATTAATATAATCCCTCACCACCTTATTCATGTAACATCCCAGGAAAATAAAAAATAGGACATTTTCATATTTATTAATAGTTTTGAATTAAATATTAATTTTATTTTAAAGGGGATTCTATATTCAATGGCATACCTGACACACAACAATGGGTTTCTCCAAAGTTTTATGTTTCTCACAATGCTGAGTCATATTGAAAATAATAATAATATAATATTATTATTTTAAATGGTAGTTAATGCCTAGACATTTTATTGGAGGGAATGAAAAAAACTAACCATATTATAATTATACATGTTTGTTAAATGTTTTTACATTTATCCAATAAAATTTAGAGGCTTAAAATGTGAATTAATCTAATTTTAAGCATATATAATATAATATTCTTTAAAATTTCGATTTACCACCTTTAGATGGAGAACACTTTTTAAATCTAGTTTTTTTCACTTTTATATGTTATACTTGACAAAATAAAATTTTTATTTAGAATTGGGACATCAAAATTTACTTTGGATGAAATTTTGGTATTTTTTTGATAAAGTTCATTTTTAATGAATAGTGAAAAATAATGGATGTTAATTCAAAACTGCCTTTAAATCTAATTTATTTATATGGTTATATTATCTTTTTAAATGGTTTTAAAGTGTAATTAGATTATATTTTAAATATTTAATCCAATTTTGGTCATTGGAAGTAATTTCACATTGAAATTGGACATAAATAAGTGTCAATCTTTTGATAGTTATTATTTCTTAAAAACACGCATTTTTGTTTTGACAATGTGAATTAATTTTAAATTAATTAATGAAACTTCTATGTTTTAAATTTGTTAAAATATACATAATTTTTTAATTCGAAATATAAAATATAGGTTAGGATTAAATTTTTGTATTTTTATGAAAAATTTCAATTTTTGATGAATAGTGAAAACACTAAGTAGTTGTTAAAAAACCAAATTCTTCATTTAAATGAAATTTTACCGCTTCTCTATATTGAATTTCAAATATCCGACATACATGTTTATTATTAGTAAGTAAAATGTGGTTCAATAAGATGAAAATAATTTTTTTTGAATGGTAACTTTTTACTTGTTTTCCACGGTTAAAGATAAATAGGGTAATTCAATGTAAAATTGATACTATAATAATATAAAATTACCATAACACTTGTCCTAAACTTATTGGATGAGTCATGGCCGGCCAATACAATCCTTGGGTGAGAGTTTTGGACCTTGAAAGCTATTTGGGTAAGATGATGAGATTAATAAATTTTTATTTAAATTAAAAATAAAAATATCCTAAATGTGTATTGATTTGATAAACCAATTTTAATGTGGGGTTATATAATTGATATATTTGACTATAAATAATTATTAGACAGATAAAACAATTTATTAAATCATGATATTTTATTTATAATTTTTAAACATCAAATAAATAAAATTATTTAAGACACAATAATGCTGCAGTGTTTACCTCATTAATGAATGATTTAAATAAATAATATTATAAAGATTAAAACACTATACAAAACCTATCCAATTCTTATTGGATGATTTTATTTAGAACAAGAGTCATCTTATATTCTATTTTAATAAGTTTTGGTCCTTTTTAAACAAAAAATTATTATATAATAAAATAATATTTTCAAACTTTCTTAAAGAGACCCTCCTCCCCCTTATAAAAAGACCTCAACTCAAACCCATTACTCAAACCTCTCAAGACCATTATCTCATCCAAAATCTGCCCAAATAAGCTCTCAATATCCCTCTTATCCAACTAGAAGACTTACTTTATATAATAACCCATCATTAAAACATTACATAATATTGAATTAAATGAATAATTCACATTGAGGATCTTTTCAGGTTTGGAGTTTTAGAGAGTTAGGCTATAACTATTACACTTCAAAATATTACAAAGTAGACACTTCTACCCAGTATCCATTTTTTTATAAAACATGAACACTTGAAAAATAATCATGTCTAGTTCCATGTTTAAGACATCATGATTTTTCCTTGATCCCATCCTTGACCCTATTCCACATTATGTCCTGTGAAAAACATTTCAAAAACCTAGGATGAGCATAAAAAGCTCAGTAAGGGTTATAAAATAAGGAAGTAAAACATTGGACCATCAATAAATACAAATCAATGAAACCATACTTTTCAATCATAACATACCTTATGAAATCATGAGATTTATGAATAACACACAAAAAACATAAATCATAAAGGTTACTTATAGAATCCATATCAAACTTACATTGTAGCTATCATATCAACATAGGGAGTTACACTTGGAATACCCATCACTGTATATTCCCTAAATCTCTTAGAAGAAACATCACGTTTACCTTCGTTACATTACCCAATGCATTGGAGAGCTATCTCGGGCTCACCCGCCCTAGGTTTATGTAATGGCCCGGGTTGTTGGAGGTCCATTACTTGGAAAAAATCTGATGTTTGAGGTGTTCTGGGTGGTCTGGGAGGCCATCTGAACTTCTCGGTGAAGTTTGAACCATGGTAGGCCTATTGGTAGCCTTAGCCTACCGGTAGCAGGCCTACCGGTAGCTCGGTCTACCGGTAGCCACAACCTACTAGTAGCTCGGCCTACCGGTAGGCTTACCGGTAGCTCAGATAGCGGTAGCTCAGCTACCGGTAGCTCGGTCTACCGGTAGCCACAACTTACCAGTAGCTCGGCCTACTGGTAGCTCAGCTACCGATAGCTTGGTCTACCGGTAGCCGCTACTTACTGGTAGCTCGAATACCGGTCGTTGTCATCCACCGGTAGCTCTCGGCTACCGGTCACTCTTGCCTACCCCCACGGGTATTCTAGTAGCACCTCCCTTTTTCACAAATTGGGTTTTAAACCTATTTTTACCCGTTTAAGCTAGTTTTAAAGCCCAGTAATGCCCATAAATGGCGTTTAATTAAATTTTTATGAGATATGTTTGTCGGTTTAAACCGCCCCCAAAGGAAAGGACCCCTTTAAAGATGTGTGGGACCGCGTGATCAACCACGACCCCGCTCCTTACGCGGTTTCATGTTCTTATCTCAACCATCCCTGGATCTTATAAACTAAAGGGTTCTACCTGGGTTTCTTTTTCTCGATCACCCTCCCATCGATTCGTCTGCTCATCCTTTGAGTTGCCGAGTCCCCACCCCTGAAAATTGCTCATCTTCTATTCCTTGCACGTAAAGATAAACTCCAATCATCGATCAATCAAGTAGTGAATTTCTCCTTCATCTCTCAATTTTTGTGTATCATGCGGTGTGGGAATGATTTTGATTCTATAGAATTGGATGAACCAAACCTAAATGAAGATAATGAACGTATTTTTATAAATAATGAAGGGGGAGGGGTGTGATCGATGATTCTTCTTTGTTTTATGATCTTCCATGAATAATAATTTCTGAATTGTGCGGGCTTACGCCTACTGAAAATCATGGTCGTTGGTGGTATTTATCTAAGCACTAACAAACCCTTACCTCTGGTGATGTTTAAATGGATTGTATTGTGTTTGTGAACCCTTTTTGTGTAAAGTAATTTGGTTAATTACGTACATCCGTCTAAATAAATTGAAAGCACTAGGATCAAACCTTTCTGTGCTAACCCCGGTTAAAGTACAACGAAGTTAAAATCATGGAGTGTATTAAATCCGTTAAATCTGAAAATACTCGCATGGGCCTGATTTGTGTTTGTGGTGGTGGTTGGGTTGTTTTTCCTTCATGGTCCGATTGCTGGGTGATGTGGGTGGGGATGGTATCCCCTGTTGTTTTGCATCCAATGGTTTTGAATTTAAGGCCATGTGGTTACCTTAATTATATCACGAATTGGGGTGGGATCCTCTGTTGTTGAGAAGTTGTTGGCTCCTGGATTTTGGGAACATGGGGTAGTATCTGGGGTTTTCCTTTGGTTCTAGTACTTCGAGGGATCTCACTTATCCCATTGTTGTTGTGACTTTACAAGAGAACTGGGTGTGAATGTTTAAGTTGATGTTGGACTGTACTTTTTCCTTGGATTGTGCTTATTCTTGATAGTTGCCCAAGTAGGTGCAGAAACTTATTTAACATTATTACTGAACATGGAACAAGGATGGGAAAAATGGGTTTTGGATTGGTGTGAGTTGTGACTTGGTCATGGGTATTGATTGTGTTCTTTAGGCTGGCTGAAGAAAAACCTAGATTCGGGTGAGTTCTTGTTATCTATACATATACATGTAGTTTTGTGTTTCTTATTCATGCCCCACCCAATTTGATCACTTAGTGTTGAACACCCCCATTTAATGGGGGAGGGTGTTTTTCCCAACACTTTTATTAGTGGCTAGTTATTAGCTCCTTTATGCTCCCTTTCCCAGGTAGCCCAAGTATCTTCGGGCAGGCTGTGATGGCCTGAGGTCCATTATTTGCCCAAGAATCTTTGGGCAGGGTAGTGTGGTGGTTGGCCCATGTGTGTGCGGGCAGGTGGTTTCCCAACCGTCTTTGGGATGAGGCCTAGGTGTCTTCGGGCGTGGCAGTAGATCTTCTAGCCCAGGTGTCTTCGGGTGTGGCGGTGGTTGTTCTGGCCTAGGTTTTTGTAAGTGTGGTTACATGTGATAGTTGTGGCCCAGGTGTTTGCGGGCAGGGTTTGGCAGTGGGACTGCGTCAGGATGTGGCTTAGGTGTGTGTAGGCGGGGTGAGCCAGTGGGACTGCGGTGAGAATGGTGAGATTGGTTTGATGCGTTGGATGTCTTCAATAACGAGTGGGAAAGTGGTGCGGGGTACCCAAATATCGAGGTTCTATTACTATACTTTACTTCCCTTGCATTATTTGGGGAGTGTGCCTTGGAGAGGTTTGGGTGGATAGTTTACCTTGCTAGATATTTTGGTCATCTCTTTTCTCACAGGGCATTAGTATGCCTCCCCACTTGTGCATGAGGGATTTAGGTTTTTCCTACTGAGTATACTTGTATGCTCACCCTACGTATATAAAACTGTTTTCAGGTTTCCAGGAGGACTTCGGGGATCGTGCTGGACCGTACTAGCTTGGACCTTTGGGACAGTTGCAGTTTCTGTTTTTCTTTTTTTGGTACTTTACCTTTGTAGTCACTTTGTACTTTGTGGTATTTACTTTTGGAACATGCATATGGAAATGGTTGTTTTGGATTTACTTGTAATTTTAGTTTTGGTGTTGTGGGATTTAATATCTTATCTCCTGATCATATTAAAAGAAAAATGGTAATGACTTCCATTAGTAAGCAATTATATACCCTTGGTGATGGTCGCCACTCTGGGACCTATTGAAGTCGGGTTTCGGGGGTCATTATCTCTAATTTAACTTAAAGAAGGAAGGGCATGACAATTTGCTGACCCTTCCCTCCTTTTGGTGAAGGCGGGTCATGACAGAATGGTATCAGAGGTGGGGTTGAGAGATAGGATGGAGTCTGGAGTTAGGCACAGTGAGGGTTGCATGGGATGGTAGGGAGATAGTGTTGGGTGACCTTGGTGTGTGAATTAGGCCAGGGAAGACTAGCTAGGACATGGGATTTTAGGGACCCCAGTGATCTGATGCAAGGACTCTGGACCTACCGAACGACCACGCAAGGCCAGGTTGATCACAGGGTAGAGACCCTAGGAGAGGTACTTGCATCATAATGACTTGTGTTCTCGTGTTTCTGGGTTGTTTTGGGAATTTGAAATAAATAAGAAGTTTATGAAATTTTAAGAACAAATATTCTGCAATACTTGGGCTGAGGCTTTCCTTGTTTACCTTGCAGCTATGGCACCCGAGAGATGACCACGAGTTGTACGGGCGATCGAAGCCCAGGAGGCTACCTTGGCCGATTGGAAGAGAGCTGATCGAGAGGAGGAGGAAGACCAGTGGTAGAATGTTCTTTGGGCCTTCCAGTGACAGACCCTCGAGAAGTATGAGGGCAACACCTCTGACATGAAGACAAAAAGCTGGCTAGAAGAGCTCGTGATATCTTTTGACCTAATTCGGGCTTCGCCTGAGTACTGGGTTCTTCTGGACGTCAGCAAGATGCGGGGAGCAACGCATCAGTGGTGGATGCTTTACCTAGGGGAGAGGAGAGAGGATGAGGTGGCATTGGCTGATTTCTAGAAGGAGTTCCGGGTGGAATTCCTCTCTTCTATGATGAAGGCGGAGAAGATACAGGAGCTACTCTCCCTCCAGTAGGGGAGTATGTCAGTACGGGAGCTGAGAATCATGTTCAAGGACCTCCTACATTTTTCTCTAGACCACTTTCTAGACGAGGAGTCTCGGGCGAGACGTTTAGAGGAGGCGCTCTGACCCTCCCTCTAGTACACTATTACTCCCTTCACACTGCCGACATACTTGGAGGTCCAAAAGAAGGCCGAAGTGGTGGAGAGGATGCACACTCTTGGAGGTGTATCATGAGAGAGGATCCAACTGGGATCATCAAAGGGGAAGGCTATCAGCACCAGACCACCAGCATCAGGACCCTCTCGGTTTCGACCAGCATGGAGCAGCCCACAATAGTTCCAGTTCCGGTCCCCCGATCCTCGCCCTTTCCCTTCGGGCCCAGGACCGAGGTTCTTCTTCTGTGGGAGTCATGGACATATCTGGAATCAGTGCCCAAACCGAGTTCAATACGGCAGTGGCAGACAGACTCAGCACCTGCCTCAGCAGTAGCTTCCAGCTAGGCCCTTCCAGCAACAGCAGTAGGGGCAGCGGCCTCCCGTTCCTCTGAGGGTAGACATTGTAGGGGGAGGCCGACCTCAGGGATCTCCTCAGGGACCTCGACTAGGGCGTGGTTAGGGAGGTGGCTGATATCTGAGAGGCAGAGGAGTTGGGCATGGTCAGTTTCACGCTGCGGAGGCAGCAATCCCAGCAGGACCAGAGGTCATTCGAGGTATGATCAGTTTGTTTAGTACCCTTGCTTATGCCTTGTTCGATACTGGAGCTTCTCACTCCTTCGTTGCACCCAGTCTAGCCCATTTTTTGGGTCTAGATGCAGAGATACTTACAGTTCCCCTGGTGCTGAGCACACCAGTTGGAGGTTAGACCGACTTGTTATATGTTTGTAGAGGATGCCGACTGATGATAGGGCCACATCAGTCGGTCAGGGATTTACTACTGCTACAGATACAGCCATACGATGTCATTCTAGGAATCAACTGGCTATTCTCTGTGGGTTCTGTCATCGACTTCTTATGAGGAAGGGTTGTGTTCTCAGACTTGGGTGGCCGGCATGTTGCTTTCACCAGCGAGCGGAGCAGTCAGAAGGGAAGCAGGTGAGAGGAACCCCTCCTCTCCTTGTTAGCCGAGCTATCAGTATAGTAAGTAGATACTGAGATGATAGGGGTGCCAGGAATCGTCAGTGAGTTTATGTATGTCTTTCATGAGGAGGTAAAAACTCTACCCCCTCGACGTGATATTGAGTTTGGGACAGACTTGAAGCCTGGTGCTCGTCCGATTTCGATAGCTCCTTACTGGATGGAACCTTCAGAGCTACATGAATTGCAGATTCAGATTGACGATCTGATGAAAATGGGTTATGTTCGACCAAGTGCGTCACCATGGGGTGCTCCAATCTTGTTTGCAAAGAAGGAATATGGTGGTATCAGGTTGTGCATAAACTACAGGAGGCTGAATCAGGTGACGATCAAGAATCGCTACCCTCTTATGAGGATAGACGATCTTTTCGACCAGATGAAAGGAGCAAGATGGTTATCGAATATTGACCTACGGTCTGGATATCACCAGTTGAGGGTGAAGGAGGGCGACATCCCGAAGACGGCATTCAGGTGCAGATATGGACACTTCGAGTTCGTAGTCATGCCTTTCGGTGTGATGAACGCCCCAGCTGTGTTCTTGGGGATTATGAACTATATCTTCCGGGAGTACCTAGATCGGTTCGTAGTTGTGTTCATCGACGACATCCTGATCTATTCAAGATCATAGGATGACCACGTGGAGCACCTGAGGATGGTTTTGTTTGTCCTCTGACATCACCGGCTCTATGGGAAGTTGTCGAAATGCAAGTTCTGGACGCGAGAAGTACACTTTCTCGGGCACATAGTGTCCGAAAAGGGGGTAGCGGTGGAACCATCAAAGGTTGAAGCAGTTGTTTCTTGGGCAGCACCCAAGAATGTGGTAGAGGTTCGGAGTTTCCTCGGGCTGGTAGGTTACTACCGTAGGTTCGTACCCAACTTCTCCCAAGTTGCAGCCCCTTTGATAGCCTTGACCAAGAAGGATCAGGTTTTTGTGTGGAGTGAGCAGTGCAGGGTAGACTTCATCTATCTGAAGGAGAAGCTGGTTAGTTCCCCAGTGCTGAGAATACCAGAAGAAGGGGCAGTGTATGAGGTGTTCTGTGATGCTTCAGGGCAAGGCCTCATATGTGTGTTGATGCAGCGACAAGGGGTGATCTCTTATGGGTATAGGCAGCTACGCCCTCATGAGCATAATTATTCCACCCATGACTTGGTGCTTGTAGCGATTGTTTTTGCGCTAAAGTTATGGCGGCATTACCTCATCGGAGAACTCTTTGTGGTCTTCACAGATCACAAAAGTTTGGGGCATATCATCTGCCAGCGGGACCTAAACTTGAGGTAGTGAAGGTGGGTGGAGTTCCTCTAGGATTACGACTTAGGGATTTCCTAAAATTTAGGGAAGGGGAATGTAGTGGCCGATGCATTGAGAAGGATATCACATAAAGATGTGGTTCGAGAGTCGGCAGATGCCGGGAAGGCGATGGAGGAGTTGGATGCCCTGCACTTGGATGCGAGGACGGATGACAGTAGAGGTTTCCTGTATCAGATGACACTACAGTCTTCTCTGTTTCACCAAGTGGAGGAGTCTCAGTGGGGAGACCCAGAGTGCGAAGTGATGCGTGACCGAGTTAACCAGGGAAATGCTCCGGAAGGGTGGACAGAGGATGGTCAGAACTGGATACCTTTCTGAGGAAAGCTGTTTGTTCCTGAGGCGATGCGTTGCAAGGTTCTTATTGAGTTCAAAAACTCACCCCTAGCGGCACACCCAGGAGTTTCCAAGATGTACCAGGGTCTGAAGAGATAGTTCTGGTGGCCCGGAGTAAAGCGAGTAGTGGTAGAGTTTGTGGCCAAGTGCCTAGTGTGTCAGCAGGTGAAGGCTGAACACCGAGTTCCAGGCAGCCTGATGCAGTCTCTAGATGTCCCCGAGTGGAAGTGGGAGGACATCCCGATGGATTTAGTCACATGAATACCCAAGTTTCAAGGGAGATACGATGCCATCTGGGTAGTAGTGGAACGATTGATGAAATCGGCTCACTTTTTGGTGATTAAGGAGTCGAGTGTAGTGGATGATTTCGCACGAAGGTACATGGATGAGGTAGTGCGGTTTCATGGAGTTCCGAGGTCCATAGTCTCGAATAGGGATGCATGGTTTACCTCACGAGTCTGGAGAGGATTTTATCATGCTTTTGGAACCCAGATACGTCTTATCACTGCTTTCCATCCCCAGACAGATGGACAGACCAAGCGCACCATCCAGACCTTGGAGGATATGTTGCGGGCATGTGTTCTAGACTTGAGAAGATCGTGGGTGTGACACTTACCTTTGATAGAGTTCGCCTACAATAATAGCTATCACTCCACCATTGGTATGACCCCATTTGAAGCCTTGTATGGGAGGCCATGTCACTCACCTGTGTGTTAGACCGAAGATGGAGAGGCGGGAATCCTTGGCCCGGAGGTGGTGTAGAGCACGACGGAAAAGATTCAGCTTATATGGGAACGGATGAAGGCGGCCCATGACCGATAGAAGTCGTATGCCGATACCAGGAGAAGGCCCTTGGTGTTTGAGGTTGGAGACCATGTGTTCTTGAAGGTCTCCCTTCAGCGTGGACAACGAAGGTTCAATAAGGGGAGTAAGCTTTCTCCCAGGTTCATCGGGCCCTTTGAAGTGTTGCGGCGGGTAAGTGAAGTGGATTATCATCTAGTGTTACCATCGTCGCTACTGAGGATACATAACATCTTCCATGTGTCCCAGCTCCGTCGTTATCTTCACGAAGATTCACACATCCTTGACTGGGGAGAGCTAGACATAGAGGACGATGTGACCTTTTTGGAAAGACCAATGATGATCGAGGATCGTGAGGAGAAGGTGCTTCGTGGGAGAACCATTCCCTTGGTTCGTGTGTTATGGAGACACGGTGGGATTGAGGAGAGTAAGTGGGAGAGGGAAGCACAAATGTGTGCTCAGTACCCAGATTTGTTTTGAGTTTTGTGCTATTCTGTTTTTACTTGTTGTGGTGGATCTTTTTATTTTGTTGGCTATGAAATATGTGGTTTTTCTTTCCTCTCTGAATATGTGTGAAAAGTCTTAGATATCGGGAGGGGAGGATCAAACCCCTAATCAAGACGCATTATGGTGGATGCGATTAAACGCATGCGGGTGAGTCAGTGTCGTCCAAAGCGGATAGTATCTTGACATGCGGGGAGAGACTCCCCAACCCACACGACTGGGCAGTTTGACATGGTATGTTGCTCGGTTCTTAAGAAGAAGGTGTTTTTAGTTAACGATGGGATTCGCTCCTGAGAGGTATCTATTGAGGTGGTTGTTCAGACGCTCCCTTTCCTTGTGGGTTGTTTTGATTCTCGAGGACGAGACTAGTTTGAGAGGTATCCAATGTAATGGCCCGGGTCGTTGGAGGTCCATTACTTGGGAAACATCTGATGTTTGAGGTGTTTTGGGTGGTCTGGGAGGCCATCCCAACTTCTCGGTGACTTTTTACCCACGGTAGGCCTACCAGTAGCCATAGCCTACCGGTAGCAAGCCTACCGGTAGCTGCAGCCTACTGGTAGCCGCAGCCTACCGATAGCTCGGCCTACCGGTAGCTCAGCTACCCGTAGCTCGGCGTACCGATAGCTCAGCTACAGGTAGTTCGGCCTACCGGTAGCTCAAATACCGGTAGTTCGGTCTACTGGTAGCCACAGCTTACCGGTATCTCAGCCTACCAGTAGCTCGGATATCGGTAGCTGTTAGCCACCGGTAGCTCTCAGCTACCGGTGGCTGTTGCCTACCCCCACGGGTTTTCCAGTAGTGCCTCCCTTTTTCGCAAATTGGGTTTTAAACCTATTTTGACCCCTTTAATCTTGTTTTGAAGCCCATTAACGCCCATAAATGGTGTTTAATTAAATTTTTAAGAGTCATGTGCATCGGTTTAAACAACCCCCAAAGGCGAGGACCCCTTTAATGACATGTGGGGCTACGTGCTCAACCACAACCCTACTCCTTACGCAGTTTCACGTTCTTATCTCAACTGTCCCTGACCCTTATAAACTAAAGGGTTCTCCCTGGGTTCCTCTTTCTTGATCACCCTCCCATCGATTTGTCTGCTCGTCCTTTGAGTTTCCAAGGCCCCACCCCTGCAAATCGCTCATCTTCTGTTCCTGGCACGTGAAGATAAACTACGATCGTTGATCAATCAAGTAGGTAATTTCTTCTTAGTCTCTCAATTTTTGTGTATCATGAGGGGTGGACATGCTTTTGATTTTTTAGAATTGGATGAACCAAACCTAAATGAAGGTAATGAATAGATTTTTATAAAGAATGAAGGGGGAGGGTTGTGATCAATGATGCTGCTTTGTTTTATGATCTTCCATGATTAACGATTTCTGAATTGTGCGGGCTTACGCCTACTAAAAATCATGGCCGTTGGTGTTCTTTCTCTATGAACTAATGAACCCTTACCTATGGTGATGTTTAAATGGATTGTATTGTTTTTGTGAACCCTTTATGTGTAAAGCAATTTGGTTAATTACGTACATCCGACTAAATAAATTGAATGCACTGGGATCAATCCTTTTTGTGATAACCCCGGTTAAAGTACAACGAATTTGAAATCATGGAGTGTGTTAAATCCATCAAATCTGAAAATACCAGCATGAGCCTGCTTTGTGTTGGTGGTGGTGGTTGGGTTGTTTTTCCTTCACGGGCCAATTGCTGGGTGATGTGGGTGGGGATGGGATCCCCTGTTTTTATGCTTCTAGTGGTTCTGAATTTAAGGTCGGGTGGTTACCTTAATTATATCATGAATTGGGGCTGGATCCTCTGTTGTTGAGAAGCCGTTGGATCCTGGATTTTGGGAACATGGGGTAGTATACTGGGTTTTTATTTGGTTCCAGTACTTCGAGGGATCTCACTTATCCCTTTGTTGTTGTGACTTTACAAGAGAACCGGGTGTGAATGTTTAAGTTGATGTTGGACTGTACTTTTTTCCATGGCTTCTGCTTATGCTTTCTAGTTTCCCAAGTAGGTGCAGAAAATTATTTAACATTACTACTGAACATGGAACAAGGATGGGAGAAATAAGTTTTGGATTGGTGTGAGTTGTGACTTGGTCATGGGTACTGATTGTGTTCTTTATGCTGGCTGAAGAACATCCAAGATTTGGGTGAGTGCTTGTTATCTATACATATACATATAGTTTTGTGTTTTATATTCGCACCCCACCCAAGTTGAGCACTTAGTTCCAAACACCCCCATTTCATGGGGGAGGGTGTTTTTTCCAACACTTCTTTTAGTGGATGGTTATTAGCTCCTTTATTCTCCCTTTCCTGGGTAGCCCAAGTATCTTCGGGCAGGATGTGATGGCCTGAGGTCCATTATTATCCCAATAATCTTCGGGCAGGGTAGTGTGGTGGTTGTCCCAGGTGTGTGCGGGCAGGTGGTTTCCCAAACGTCTTCGGGATGAGGCCCAGGTGTCATCGGGCGTGGAAATATATCTTCTAGCCCAGGTGTCTTTAGGCGTAGCGGTGGTTGTTCTGGCCTAGGTGTTTGTAGGTGTGGTTATGTGTGACAGTTGTGGCCCAGGTGTTTGTGGGTAGGGTTCGACAGTGGGACTGCGTGAGGATGTAGCCCAGGTGTGTGCGGGCAGGGTGAGGTAGTGGGACTGCGGTGAGAATGGCGGGATTGGTTCGATGCGTAGGATGTCTTCAATAACCAGTGGGAAAGTGGCGCGAAGTACCCAAATATCAATGTGCTATTACTATACTTTACTTCCCTTGCGTTATTTGGGGAGTGTTCCTTGGAGAGGTTTGGGTGGATAGTTTACCTTGCTAGATGTTTTGGTCATATCTTTTCTCACAGGGAATTAGTATGCCTCCCCACTTGTGCATGAGGGCTTTAGGTTTTTCCTACTGAGTATACTTGTATGCTCACCCTACGTCTATAAAACTATTTTCAAGTTTCCAGGAGGACTTAAGGGATCGTGCTGGACCGTACTAGCTTGGACCTTTGGGACAGTTGCAGTTGCTGTTTTTCTTTTTTTTGGTACTTTACCATTGTAGTCACTTTGTACTTTATGGTATTTACTTTTGGAACATGCATATGGGAATGGTTGTTTTGGCTTTACTTGAAATTTTAGTTTTGCTGTTGTGGGATTTACTATCTTATCTCCCAATCCTATTAAAAGAAAAAGGGTAATTCCTTCCATTAGTGAGCGATTATATACCCTTGGTGCTGGTCGCCACTCCGGGACCTATTGAAGGCGGGTTTCAGGGGCCATTATCTCTCCTTCAACTTAAAGAAGAAAGGGCCTGACAATCTGCTGACCCTTCCCTCCTTTTGGTGAAGGCGGGCCGTGATAGTTTATCATAGAACCACCCGTATATGTAAACAATTACCAATAACCATAAAATAATCATAAAACATAACATAAGTATAAAGGAATGATAAAATTTCCACATTCCACTGTATCAACTCAAGATATTTAAGTAAACAATGCTTTATCATACCATTTTAAAAAACCATTTAAAAAGATATTTTTGAATCAAAGTATCCCATACCACTTTGAAGCTTTTTAAAGGAATTATCATTTGAAAAAATAAATCCTAAAACCCATTTTGAAAACATGGTCATTAATGAGAAATATTTAGAAGAATAAATCTTTAAAACATTTAAAACTATATTTTAGTTTAAGAGTTTTTAACAAAAAGAGAGACGCTTGAATACAAATAATTGAGAAATAACTTTTAATCAGAACATTATAAAATCATGAGAATAAATGGATTCATGATATAATATTTTAAAGGATAGTATATACACCATATAATAGTGAATTGGTGCATAACAACAATGAAGTCTCAATGGAAATGTAAATTGAGATGAAATCCCTTATAAAGATGGTATCCTTAAATTAAGGATAAATCAATCCCATAATTATGTGTGAAAAATTTAAATACACCCAATATAAGTGGATATTAAGTGTAAAACAATGAGAGGTCATTCACACATATTCATAGGATGACATAAATAAAAAACAGAAGATCAACCCAAAGAATGGGAATTGGGTTAAGGAGTTCCCATATCGATTTGGTAACTTACAAAACATATGCCACATGAAATAAGGATCATCCAATGAAGATGTAAATACTTATAAATGAAAGTATATGACACAAATAGTACAATCATGGGCAGTACATACACCACAAAAAATTAGATAGTGGAAAATATATCATGAATCTCATGGGAATAAAAATAAGTGAGATGAAGACACCTTACCACTTTGTAATTCAATCGAGTCGTATGACCAAAAGTTATTAACCACCAAAATAATCAACAAATACCATGAATATAAAGATAATAATGATAGCATATATAAAATGGTAGTACACAATACACCACATGCAATAAATAGGTGGTGAATAATAAAAATCTCATGGAATTAAAAGTGAGATGAGAAATCCCTTACAAAAAATTCGGCAGCCTAATGGTGCCACTTAAAAATTCATAAAATGAATTGATGAGAGTAAGAGGGGGTATCTCATCATATTAAAATAAGAATTACAGTTTGGTGAATATAAAATAACATCCTCCAATATAAGAACATGGAGCATAAAATAAATGACATAAAAGAGAGTACTTGAAAAGAAACAGAGAGGTCAGATCCCTTACCTCGTGTCCGACTTGACTCGATCGTTCTTTAATCTCTGGAATAATAAACAAAAGTTAATTTCTACTTGATTAAGAACCTTTTTCAAGTTTATTATTCCTTTTATATCACTTATTACCATGTTATAATCATTATGTAATCATTTAAGTTAATAATGTTCGTTTTGTCGATATTTGGTACTTGAGTCAAAAATGGACTTATTATAATAACATGTTGTCCATGTGGTCAATGGTTCATTATATACAGAATTATATTCATGATTTGTATATCATATATATTATATATATCCATTATATACATGTATTTATAATAATACATAACATTTAGAGGTAAGAAATGAAATGCATCGTTCATGGAGATGGTAAGCCGTACGTACGCATGAATGCTACTTTCATTTCTATTTCTTATTTTAATGGTAATAAAATATAATGATACATAGGTATATTATAATTACAGTATAATATAATATATAATATCATTAAATCCATCCTTTAAACATCACACATAAGGCATTAACGAGCCACATCACTTTAAGGGGGCGGTAGTCCGCACTTCCTCAAATGAGATTATCGTATTTACCCACTATGGAAACAATAAAGGCATGATATAAATGGGACGTACAGAAGAATAAGGAAACAATAAAAATAATATATATCATATATAAATATAGTGCCATCATAATGGCCACCATGAGAGGTGGTAAGATGTAATTGAACAATCATCATTTCGTGAGGCGTTAGTTTTCCATCCACAGAAACACAATGTTCTTCATCCATTAGATGATGGTGTGTGTAAGTGTAGTTCAAATCCTTCTTATAAAAACATCCTAGTATATTGATGATACTGGTGTTGTTACAAAAGAAAATAAATAAATAATATTTTAGGGGTTGGAGACGAAAAATAAAAGAAAATAATTTAAGAGAAATTGTTACCTTTAATTTGGCTAACTCCCTTTGGTTTGAACCAAAGGACTTTTTGAAGTGCCTTATGCCTAAGGTAAGGATTCTAAGAGGACGAGAGGGATGTTGAGAGATTAATTGGGTAGAGTTTGGATGAGACAAATGGCTTGAGAGGTGTGAGTAATTGGTTAGAAGTGGTCTCCTTTTATAAGGGGGAGGAGGGGCTCTTTAGGAAAGTGTAAAACTATTATTTTATAATATAATGATATTCGGTTTATAATAGTCCAAAAATCATTATAGTCGAAGATAAGATGATTCATGGTCGAAATAAAATCATCCAATCATAATTGTACATGTTTTGGAGAATATGTTAATCATTATAAGCTTATTTATTTAAATGATTTATTCATGAGGTAAATACTGCATCATTATTATGTCATAAATAATTTTATTTATTTTTTGTCTAAAAATTATAAAAAAATACCATGATATAGGAAATATTTTTTTCTTTCCAAATAATATTTATAGTATAAAATATGACTTATATAGCACTATATATAAATTAATTACTAAAAGATTTTTGTTTTTTTCATTTTAGCCTTTAATTTAAATTAATTAATCTAAATTGTCATTTTCACTTCCACATGGATAAAAGGGGTCCCAAAATAGACCCAAATATTCCCATGGTCGTTAATGACTCAACCAATAAGGTTATGACAAGTTTTAATGTAATTTTGAATTATTATAAAATTCTTTTAAACATGAATTACCCTATTTAACTTTAACCGCGGTAAATAAAAGTCAAAAGTTACTATTCACCAAAAATTATTTTCTTCTTAATGAACCAAATTTTACTTTTTTATAATAACCATTTATGTTGGATTTTTGAAATTCAATTCACAGAAGTGGTAAAATTTCATTTAAATGAAAAAGTCAATTTTTTAACTACCACTAAGTGGTGTTTCTATTCATCAAAAATTGAAGTTTTTCAGAAAAATACAAAAAATCAGCCTAATCATTATTTTATATTCTGAATTCAAAATTTATGTATATTTTTCCAAATTCAAAACATATAAGTGGCATTAATTAATTTAAAAATTAATTCCCGTTGTTAAAACAAATAGCATGTTTTTAAGAAACAATAACTATCAAAAGATTGATACTTGTTTATGTCTAATTTCAAAGTGAAATTAATTAAAATGACCAAAATTAGATTAAATTGTAAAAATATATTCAAATTAAACTATAAAACCAATTAAAAATATAATATGACCATATAAATAAATTAGATTAAAACACAGTTTTGAATTAAAATACAATATTTTTCACTATTCATTTGAAAATGAACTTTATCAGAAAAATTCCAAAAATTTACACAAAGTAAATTTTTATGTCCCCATTAAAAAGAAATATTTTATTTGGTCAAATAGAATGTATTAATTTGAGAAAAATTATATTTAATGAGGGTTCTCCATTAAAAGGCTGTAAATCGGCCTTTTAATGTAAATTATGCTTAAAATTAGATTCATTCACATTTTAAGCCTCTAAATTTTATTGGATAAATGTAATAATTTTAAAAAACATGTATAATCATATTGTAGTTAGTTTTATTCATTTATTCCAATAAAAAAACTAGGAGTCAACTACGATTTAAAATAATAATATTATATTATTAGTGTGCAACGTAAGATTTCAAAGAAACCCATTGTTGCGTATTAGGTACGCTATCGAACATAGCAACCCATTTAAAGTAAAATTATTATTTAATTTAGAAATATTAATAAATATTAAAATTCCATATTCTTCATTTATCCGGGATGTTACACTTTAGGTAGAAGACACTTTAAGAAATCCATTTGGTTCAAACCAAAAGGAGTTACTTGATTTAAAGGTAATGTCTTCTCTTATGTTTTTTATATTATTTTACTTCTCCAACCCACTAAACTATTTTTATTCCTTTATTATATCACAAAAATAGTATCCTCAATATAATTAGTTTTTTTATGAGAAGGATTTGAAATACACTTACACACTCCTCCATTTAATGGGTAAAGAACATACTCTTTTTGGGGACGGTGAACTACTGCCTCACAAAATGATGATTATTCAATCTTCTCCTACCACCTATTATGGTGGAAATTATGATGTAAATGTATTTATATGTGATATATATTTTATTTTATTTTATCTATAATACTTATGTAATACTATTTTAGAACATACCATTAGGCATTTCTTGTTGTATATATACGATAATTTCATTTGAGGAAGTGAGGACTGCCGCCCCATCAAAGTGATATGACTCATTCATACCTTACACAGAATGTGTAAATGATTGTGTTGATGAAATTATATAATGTATATAAAATATTATATTATAAGGTAATTATAATATACCTATGTATAATTAATTTTTAGTTTATTTTAAAATGGAAAAAATAAATGAAAGTAGTGTTCATGCGTAAGTACAACTGACCGTCTCCACGAATGGTGCATTTAATTTATTATGTCAAAATGTTATGGACTATTCTAGATACATATATACTGGATATATATGATATATATGATATCTAAATTATGAATATCATTCTAAAGATAATTTACTTTTGACCACATGGACAAATTAAAATGACAACAAGTTCATTTTTTAACTCAAATTCCGAACATCGACAAAATGCCCAATATGAAATCAAATAATAAATAAGTTTAATTGAAATTTAAACAGTGATATAAAAGGAATAATAAAATTTAAAAAATTTATGAATCAAGTATAAATTGACATAAGTTTATTATTCCAGAAGAACAAGGAACAAATGAGTCAAGTCAGACACAAGGTAAAAAGTTTCTCATCTAACTTTTAATTCTGTGTGATTTCCATTTTTCACAACTTATTTATTGTATATGGTGTATTTTGTTCTGAAATTTGATATATATTATCATGATTCTCTTTATATTCATGGTATTATGTGATTCATTTGGTGGTTATTAACTTTTGGTCATACGACTCGATTGACTTCAACGTGGTAAGGGGTTTTCATATCAGTTTTTATTCCTTTGTGATTCATGCTATATTGACACTATTTAATTTTTTGTGGTGTATGTACTAACCATTATTGTATTATTTTTGTAATATAATTTTATTTATGGGTATTTTCATCTTCATTTTATGATACTTCTTTCATGGGGTGTATGTTTCATAAGTTACCAAATCGGTAACAGAAGCTTTCACCCTCCTCTTTTTAAAAGTCTTATTTTTTAAAGTCTTTTAATTTACATATTTATATGTTGGGATATGTTATTATATATAATTATTGATTTTAATTTTATATCCATGTGATGAGAGACCCTTTTTTCTCTCTTCAACTCATTTTTTCTGAATTTGAAAGCGACACTGTTAGGCTATTGAATTTTTGTAAGAGAACTTCTTAACCCAATTTCAATTCTTTGGGTTAAACTTATACATATTGATTATGGCGTGCTATGAATATGTGTGAATGGCCACTAATTTTTTACAAATAAAATTCATTTATATTGGGTGTATTATTATTTCTAACATATAATTATTTCATTAATATTTCTTTAATCTATGTATATGATCTTTACAAGGGATTTTGTCTCAATTTACATTACATTGAGACTTATTTTTTGTTATACACCAATTCAATTTTATATTGTGTATATACTACCCTTTGAAATATTATATCATAAATATTCTTATTTTCATTATATTATACGCTTTGATTAATGTTAGTCCTCAATTATTTGTATTCAAGTGTCTCTCATTTGGTTAGGAACACTTCAACTAAAATATCGCTTTAAATTCTTTAAAGATTTGTTCTTCTAAATATTTCACATTAATTTCCTTCTTTTAATTTTTTTTAATTATTTATTTATATGGAAATTAATTTTTTGAAATTAAAATTTCTTTTAAATGATTCAAAGAGGTATGGGACACTTGGATTAAAATATTTCTCTATTTAATGTTTTAAATGGTTCTGAAAATGGTTTGATAGAGCATTGATAATTAAATATCTTGAAAAGATATATTGTGATTGCAATGTGGAAATTTTATATTTCCTTTATTCTTGTTTTATGTGTTATGAATAGTTTATGGTTATTGGCCATTGTTTACATATATGGGTGGTTCTGTGATAAACCTAGGGTGGGTGAGCCCGAGATAGCTCTCCAATGCATTGGGTAACGCAATAGAGGTAAACGTTAATGTTTCTACTAATAGATTTAGGGAATATACTATGATGGATATTCTAATGTAACTTTATATGTAGATTTGATAGCTACAATGTAAGTATGTTATGTATTCCACAAGTTACCTTTATGATTTATGATTTTTTGTGTTACTCAAAAATCTTATGATTTCATGAGGTATGTTATGATTGAAAAGTATAGATACATTGATTTAAATTTATTTATGGGATAATGTTTTCCTTCATTATTGTATAACCCTTACTAATATTTTTATTCTCATCCCATGTTTTGAAATATTTTTCATAGGACTTAAAGATGAATAGGTTCAAGAATGGGATCATGGAAAAGTAATGATGTCTAAAACAAGGAACTTGACATGTTACTTTTTTTAAGAGTTTTTATTTTATGAAAAAAATGAATACTTAGTAGAAGTGTCGAATTTTTAATTTTTAAAATGAAATGTAATAGTTATGGAATAATTCTCTAAAACTCTTTACCTGAAAATATCCTCAATGTGAATTCTTGACTTAACTCACGATTATGTAATGTTTAAGGGTGGGGCCTTATAGATGGTATCCAAGGTCGGTTTAGATAACTATAGAGGTTAGGATGTTATTTAATCATATGTCACATAACCATAATGGTTATAATATTAGAAATATTCGTAGTTATTTTAGAGGTGATAAATGGTTATTACATTTTGGGGTGAAAAATGAAAGGTATTAGATAATGTTTGAGGATAAAATATGTTAGGGTTATTTTTGAGGAAATTTTCTCACTTTTTTTAGAATGTTATGAATTATATAATTTTTTAAAAATAACAACACTCAGACCATGTGACAACCCATCACATTGGAAAAATCTATGAGAATCGAACCCACAACAAAAGTGCGATTGGGATTTATCGCCTACCACTGAACTATGTGCAGTCCCTGGTTAGTATGAATAATTATTTTTAGTTAAATGAATTTATGAATAAAGAATATGTTGATTTGGGATCTTATGTTTTATCAAATGTACATAAATAGTATTGGAAAATGATATGGGTATTAAGTGATAAATGTTATTTTGGAACAAATTCTCTCTTTTGGGAACACCATACGCTTAAGGAAAATAGAATACTATGGGATTTAATTTGTGGAGTAATGGTTGAAATATTATTTTGGAAGAATATATGTTTTTATTATGGACATATGGTTATTTGCGTTATTTATGGAAATGATTAACCTATCATAGATAATATGTGTTTAGGTTAATAACACTTCAGTATGAGACTTTTAGAGTAGTCAATGTTTTTGGAGATAAATGTTAAGATTTACTATGGAAGAATATGTGATTAAATCCTACTATGTTTTGTGTTTCAATATAAGTTTAGATTATTTTGAAGAATTTTAAGGACAATTGTATATTGAATGGTCTTTCTTGAGCATTGGTTAATGTTTTTTTTAATTTTGGAGATTAAGAGTAGTATTTCTTTTTATAAAGGATTATCCTTTTTGGAGATTATCTGATCTCGTACAAACCAATTTTGGTTTTGGTTAATGTATAAAGATAGAGGAAATATATAATTCATCTTTCATGGATTATGTGATTCTCTAGAAGTTTATTGTAGCTCTTTTTATGTGACCAAGTTATCTTGAATACTCATCTTTTAGAGAGAAGATGAGTTTGTGGCAGATATTTTGTAAATGATGAAGGTCTACATGTCAAGTAAGTAAGTTTCCTTATATTCTCATCCAATATCATAAATAAATTCTACAAATTTATGAAATTAAAGTTAAAACAAATATGTTTTCTATTTACTTTTCCTACGGAGAAACAAATGACCGTTTAATCCATCACAATTTTGTTGTTTTCTTGTTGGTAACATTATCCAAATCATGTTTTCTATCACTCTGCATGAGAAATTGACATATAGTTTCTCCTCTATATCCATGTTTTCATGGAATACAATTATGGTTTATCTCGGGTGACCTTTGTACTTTTATTTATTTTAATGTGATATTTTTATTTACACTTTTTCCAATGTGGGACTTTCAATGAAGTTTCTAAGCCCAATTTTAAAATTGAGAGGACACAATTTCCAAATAGGGGGAAGGATGTAACATCCCAAGAAAATAAAGAATGTGAAAATTTCATATTTATTAATATTTTTAATTACATATTAATTTTATTTTAAAGTGGATTCTAAATTCAATTGAATTCCCGCACATAACAATGGGTTTCTCCAAAGTCTTATACTTCTCACAATGCTGGATCATATTGAAAATAATAATAATATAATATTATTATTTTAAATAGAAGTTAACGTCTATCTGTTTTATTAGAGGAAATGGAAATAACTCACCATATGATGATTATAAATTTCTTTTAAATGTTTTTACATTTATCCAATAAAATTTAGAGGCTTAAAATGTGAATGAATTTAATTTTAACCATAAATACTCTAATATTCTTTAAAATGTTGAATTGCCGCCTTTTGATGAAGAACCCTTTTTAAATATAGTTTATGTAACTTTTATATATTATATTAGGAAAAATAAAATTATTATTTATAATCACGACATCAAAATTTACTTTGGATGAAATTTTGGTATTTTTCTCATAAAGTTCACTTTTTTAATGAATAGTGAAAAATACAACATTTTAATTCAAAACCGCCTTTAAATATAATTTATTTATATGGATAGATTATCTTTCTAAATTGTTTTTAAGTGCGAATAGATTATATTTTAACCAGTTAATCCAATGTTGGTCATTGGAAAAATTTGACTTTTAAATTGGATATAAACAAGTGTCAATCTTTGGTAGTTATTATTTCTTAAAAACAAGCATTTTGTTTTGAAAATAAGAATTAATTTTAAATTAATTAATGAAACTTCTATTTTTTGAATTTGGTAAAATATACATAAATTTTTAATTCAGAATATCAAATATATCTTAGGCAGAAGTTTTGGTATTTTTTTTGAAAAAACTTCAATTTTGGATGAATAGTGAAAACACTGAGTAGTAGTTAAAAAACCGACATCTGCATTCAAATGAAATTTTAATGCTTCTGTGAATTGAATTTAGGAAATAAAAAATACATTGTATTTATTAGTACGTAAAATGTGGTTCACAAGATGAAAATAATTTTTGGTGAATAGTAAATTTGGACTTTTATTTACTACGGTTAAGATAAATAGGGTAATTCAAGGTAACAAATAATATTATAATAATATAATATTACCTTAAAACTTATCATAACCTTTTTTAATGATTCATAGTCGACCAATACAGTCATTGGGTGAGATTTTTGGCCCTTGAAAGCCATTTGGGTAAGATAATGACATTAATAACTTTTTATTTAAAGTAAAAATAAAAATATCATAAACATATATTATATTGCTAAAAAACATTTAATGTGGGGTTATATAATTGATATATTTGAATATAAATATTAATTATAAATCTAAAAACATTTCCTTCTTCATGGTATTTTTATTTATAATTTTTAGACATAAATAAATAAAATTATTTATGAAACAATAATGATGTAGTGTTTACCTCATTAATCAATGATTTAAATAAATATGGTTATAAAGATTACAAAAACATCCAAAACAGGTCCAATTCTTACTTTATGATTTTTTTAGAACAATAGTCATATTATCTTAGACTTTAATAACTTTTGGACCTTTAAAAAGAGAAAATCATTATATAATAAAATAATATTTTCAAACCTTCCTAAAGAGCTCCTCCTCTCCCTTATAAAAATCCCTCTTTTTTAACCCATTACTCACTCCACTAATTACCCTTATATCATCTAACCTTTTCCCAAATAATCTATAAATATACCTATCTTCCACCTTGAATCCTTACCTTCTTCACAATGCACTTCAAGAAATCCTTTTCGTTCAAACCAAAGAGAGTTACCCGATTTAAAGTTAACGCCTTCTCTTAAGTTCCTTTATTTTATTTTACTTCTCCACCCCCTAAAACATTTTTATTACTTTATTTTATAACAAAAAAAGTATAACAAATAAACTAGGTTGTTTTTATGAGATTTATTTGAACTAAACTTACATAAACCTCCATCTAAGGGGTAGAGAACATATTGTTTCTGTGGAAGGCGATGTACTACCTCACGAAACAATGATTGTTCAATCGTCTCCTACCACCTATTCTGGTGGAAATTATGATAGAAATATATTTATATGTGATATTTATTATATAATATTTTATATCTAATGCTTCTTTAATCCTCTTGTATAACATACCATTTTTTTTTCATGTTTTACATATACGATAATTTTATTTGAGATAGTGCAGACTACCATCATCTCAAAGTGATATGGATCATTCATACCATACACGGAACATATAAATTAATGTTTTAATGAACTTATGTAATGCATATATAATATAATATTATACTGGAATTATAATATACCTATGTATCATTAAGTTTTCATTTCTTTAAAAATGAAAAAAAGAAATGAAAGTAGCATTCATGCGTACGTACAGCTTACCGTCTCCATGAATGGTGCATTTCATTTCTTATGTCCAAATGTTATGGACTATTATAGATACATATATAATGTATATATATGATATATATGATATCTAAATCATGAATATAATTCTATAGATAATTTAATTTTGACCACATGGAAAAATTGCAATTAAAACAAGTTCATTTTTTTTAACTCAAATTCCGAACATCAGCAAAATGTCTGATATGAACTAAAATAATTAATAATTGTTATAGAAATGTAATAAGGGACATAAAATGAATAATAAACTTAAAATATTTTCTTAATCAAGTATAAATTGACATAATTTTATTATTCAAGAAGAAAAAGGAACAAATGAGTCAAGTTGGACCCGAGGTTAGGTGTTTCTTATCTCATTTTCAATTCCCTGATATTTCCATTGTTTGCCACTTATTTATTGCATATGGTGTATTGTGTACTTAAATCTGATATATATTACCATTATTTACTTTATATTCATGGTATTATGTGATTCATTAGGTGGTTATTAAATTTTGGTCATACAAATCGATTGATTACAACATGGTAAGGGGTTTTCATCTCACTTTTTATTCCCATGAGATTCATGCTATATTGCCACAATTTCCTTTTGTGTGGTTTATGTAATTCCCATTATTGTATTCTTTGTGTAATATAAATTAATTTATGGTTATTTTCATATTCATTGTGTGATCCTTTTTTCATGGGGTGTATGTTTCGTAAGTTACCAAATCGGTAAGGGAACCTTTCACCCTCCTCTTTTTAAAAGAATTATTTTTTTGTTATGTCTTTTAATTTACATATTCATATGTTGTGATATGTTCTTATATATCCTTATTTCTTTAAATTTTATGTCCATGTGATTAGAGACCATTTTTTCTCTCATCAACTCTTTTTTCTGAATTTTAAAGCAATGTCTTTAGGCTGTCGAATTTCTATAAGAGAACTTCTTAACCCAATTTAACTTATTTAGGTTAAAATTATACATATTTATTATGGCATGATATGAATATGTATGAATGAACTTTGACTATTTTACACTTAATATATAATTATATTGGGTGTATTATTATTTTTCACACATAATTTTGTCATTGATTTGTCTTTAATCTAAGGATGTGATCTTTGCAAGAGACTTTGTGTCAATTTACATTCCATTGAGACTTATTTGTTGTTATAAACCAATTCACTTTTATATGGTGTATATATTACCCTTTGACATATTATATCATGAATATATTTATTCTAATTATATTATTATATTTGATTAATGTTATTCCTCAATTATTTTTATTTAAGCGTCTCTCATTTTGTTAGGAACTTTTTAACTAAAATATAATTTTAAATGTTTTAAATATTTATTCTTCAAAATATTTCAAATTAATGTCCATGTTTTAAAAATGAGTTTAAGTATTTATTTATATGGACATGAATGTATTTAAATTGAAATTTCTTTCAAAACCTTCGTAGTGGTATGGATCACTTTGATTCAAAAATATCTTTATTAAATGTTTTAAATGGGTTTGAAAATGGTTTAATAGAGTATTGATTATGTCAATATCTTGAAAAGATATATTGCAATTGAAATGTGTAAATTTTATCTTTTCCTTTATTATTTTTTATGTGTTATGAATATGTTATGGTTATTGGGAATTTTTTACATATACGAGTGAACCTGTGATAAACCTAGGGCGGCTAAGCCTTAGATAGATCTCCAATGCATTGGGTAACATAACAGAGGTAAATGTTCATGGTTATCCTAAGAGATTTAGGTATTATACTGTGATGGGTATTCCAATGTAACTCCCTATGTAGCAGTGATAACTATAATATAAGTATGTTATGTATGCCACAAGTTAGCTTTATGATTTATGATTTCTGTGTGTTATTCATAAATATTATGATTTCATGAGGTATGTTATTATTGAAAAGTATGGTTACATTTATTTTCATTTATTGATGGGATAATGTTTTATTTCCTTATTTTATAACCCTTACTAATCTTTTTATTCTCACCCCAAGTTTTGAAATATATTTCATAGGACTAAAATATGAATAGGGTCAAGGATGGGATCAATTTAATGTCATGACTTCTAAAACATGGAATTAGAAATGTTAATTTTTATGAGTATTTATTTTATGAAAAAAAGGATACCCAGTTGAAGTGACTATATTGTAATTTTTGAAATGTAATGTAATAGTTATGGCCTAATTATATAAAACTCTAAACCTGAAAAGATCCGAAATGTGAATTCATGAATTAACTAATTCTTATGTAATATTTAAGGGTGGGGAATTATAATTCAGGCCTTAGTTTATGCATAACACCCTTCTTAGGGGTTTTAAGGTGTTAATCAAAAGAGTCGTTTCAAAGAAGAGGTAATCACTCTAACCAATCACTCCATTTTCTACTCTTATATACACCCTATAAATATATAATATATATCATAAAATAATAAATTTGTAATTATTATTATTCTTAAATATTATTATGATTATGAAAACACCATTATACACCCCATTTACCATCGAACATGAAGTGAAAGTATCGCTTGTGAGTATGTATAGCTACCATCTCCACGTAGTGATACAATTCAATTTACATAACGATCATTTATGAGAGGAAATTATGATGAGTTAATGTTTATATGTGATATTTATGACATTATTATACTTATATAATGATAATATAATATCAACATTTTTATCACCTAATCTTTTGGGAAATGATAATGTCGCTCATGTGTACATGTGCTTTACATTCTCCACCATGCGATGTGATTCGTTTTTTATATATATTTCACATGGATGGTAATAATGATGAAATTTATGAATATATATTATATGTATAACATAAAAAATATTCTATAATTATGTATTATCATATAATTTCCATTATTTAAATATTATAATTGAATGAAAACAACGTTCATGCATACATACGACCTACTGTACGACCTACTGTACGATTTATTATGATGAGTTAATGTTTAATTTCCTTTATTTAAATATTATAATTGAATGAAAACAACGTTCATGCGTACATACGATTTATTTTATTTTTTATCTCTAACTTTTATGAATAATAATGAATAAAAATATAATGTATATATATAAAATATTTATATCATGGTTATAATTATTTATATGATTAAATTATTATCTATATAAGAGGAATAAGGATAACAAGTCAAAACATGAATGAAAAACAGAGCAGTTATTAACTGAAACATAACTTTAACATGGAATTGTTAATAAGTGAGTAATATAAAGTTATAAGTAAATCCTATATGGTATTATATATTTGAATATGGTTATTTTATATATTTTTAATAAAATTATATACATTATAAAATAGGTTTGAAAATATATTAAGGAAGTTAAGACTTAAGGTAAGGGATTTCTGTCTCACTTTTATTTCTGTGGGACACATGCCTTATACAATACTTGTTTCTTCTACATGATATATATAATGACCATGAGTGTATTTCATGAGTATTATCAATAATATTATATTATTTTAATATCCATATAATTTTCTTTCTTTCAAGGGCAATATGATTCTATAGATTATAAATCGATGATTATTTATTTCACAATCTCATCAACATTTGGGATTTTTTCACTTTATGTCTCTGTTGGGGAATATTTATTATAGATATCCATGTTTTATAATTTTTTTAAAAAAATGTTTTTAATATTATCATATGTATTTAAAATTAACTTTTACCCATTTTTTACTCTTTTAATTCTTGGTTTGAAAGGAATCTTTTTGTCATTTTCCAAATGATGCACATTGTGACTTTTATGGAAAAAGTATAGAACGAATGATTTTTTAGCTTATACGACATGAAGAATATTTTCCACCTTCATGAATCCATAATGATTTAATGTTTTATTTATAATATTCTAGGTTTATTTTCAATGAAAATTTTTTCTTTTAAAATTGTGAATCATTTAAAAAAAGGAAATGTTTTCAAACTAGAAGGAATATTTTACACAAAAATTGTTTTCAAGTAATATGTCTAAATTATTTTCCATCAAAGATAAAATTATTTGATGTTAATTATATTTTACTACAGATATTATTTAATTATACCATTATTATTCTTTTTAAAAACAGTTTATGTTTATTATGGAATGATATTCATGAAACCCATTTATTTTCCATGGGTTATGTTATGATTGAATGATATTTATGAAACTAATTTCATTCCATGGGTTTTGATATGATGAATTATTTAGTTTCGTATGGAACACAAATGTATAGTGTTTATTATGTGATGGGTGAGACCTATATCTCCCTCTAATTAATTGGGTAATGGTAAATGTTCAACACGCTCAAAAGGTTACACAAGAGGTCTTCCCGAGCCCACAATAAGAGTGTACATGGGAGGTAATGCTAAGCCCGAAAAAAGAGAGTAAATGGCAGGTAATCCTAAGCCCACAACGAGAGGGTACACGAGATTTCACCATAATACTGATACTAGAAGGTTTATTGAAGGCTATCCAAATATTGAAGTTGGTACATGAGTGATCAAACCCAACCTAATATAGTAATAATGTCTTAGTAGGAATCATTGACAAAAGATATTCTAAGATTATGTGTACTGCACAATTTACATGTATTATGACATTGTTATGCTCTCATGGATCATGTTCTTTGATTATCTTATGATTCATGAATTGTAACTACCGATATTTATTCCATGACTCATCTATATGATCTTAGAAATATAGGGAGCGATCTTCAAATTTTATGGTAATATTTTCATACCCTTATGTCCATGTTATGCTTACATGTCTTCTATGTTTACCCTTATTAAGCATTTGAGCTCACCCTTTCTTATGTTTCCTTTCCTTAGGTTATAAAGAATGATTTTAAGTAGAAGTAATGTCACAACCCCCTCCCCACAAAGTGTACCCCTCCTGGGCCAGCAATGTGATAAGGGAGATAATGACCCCCAAGTCCTGCCTCCAGTAGGCCTCGGGTTGGCTACTAGCACCGAGGGTATAGTAACACACAAATGGGAGGAATTAACCTCTAAGAGAACACATGGGGAAGAGAGAGATAAGATAGACACCAATCGACTCCAACTTAAAAATGGAAATATAAAAGAAACCCAAGTGAAAAAATGGTATGTCATGCAAAAGTACTACAACTGGAAGGTAAAAACAGCAAGTACCCAAACAAAAGTAAAAAAAACAACAATCACAAGCCCGAATAGCTCCTTCAACCACAAGATATTAGTAACCATCCTGATCTAAAACCTTATTTAAGTGACCTAAAAAATAGTTTATATATACATTGGGTGAGTATAAAAGTATACACAGTAGGATCCTTCCTGAATCATCTCGTGAAAAAGTAAAGAAAGAATGATAAAGCATAATGAACAACAGTGAAACTAACTCGTCACCTAAACAGGTATACTATGTTCCCATCCTCACCATGGATACTCTCACCAAGTAACGCATACAAGAATATGGCATATAGTAAAGAATATCAAGGGTACTCCGCTACTACTTCCCCACTGGTTTGTCACTTTTCCCCAACATCGCACGTCCAGAGGATCTCTCTCCAAAAGGCTTTCCCAAAGACACCTAGGACAAGCACCACAACGTGCACCTCATGCAACAAAACCACCACGTCCACACACTAATGTATCTAGGTAGTTTCCGAGAGCCACCACAACTTTCATAACGTGTATCATACGTCAGGTATTATACCTCAAGCTATTACAACACATACACAAGTAAGGATCCTCAAGCCATCACAGCCTATACACATTACACCTATAGTAGTTCATCGGATACTATATCTAGAATATATATGTGTGTGAATAACCACAAGCCATTATAGCCCTCTACACACATATATGGGGAAAACTAACCGCTGTGCCTACCAGCACAAGTAACTACCAAAAGAAGATAGCGGGGCCAAAGGGGGTAGTCAGCCATCCATCCTCTCACCGGATTGTTGGGGAAAACACCCCCTAGTGCTCATAATCCCTGAGGTGTCAGTTTACCTTAATGACAGGGTGGAGTAGCGTATAGAAACACAAAAAGTACCGAATATACTATAACTCAAAACCACACTATAGGCATAACCTAGTCTTAGACACACTGTAGCTAACGTCTCTCAAACTCTGGGCTGCTACTTCTAAGACTAGGTATCCTATATGCACATGACCATTTAAAGAGTTTTATTAGATTACTTCATTCCTTTTTATCAGTTCCACTATACTTTAATTAATTTTTTAAACATTAATTAACCATGAACAATTCCACATTAAGTTTCATTAGAATCACACCCAAAGTCAATTGTTCCTTCAAAATTACGACCTCATCATTTTGTTCCAGAAACTCTATCCCCATGGTTTAACACCATTTATTCAATTATTCATTATAGAATTACTTTCCCACATTCCTAGGAATTCTAGAAAAACATTCTATGCTACTAAAAACAAGGGGGCTCAACACGGTGAGTAGATGTACTACCCGTCGATTCTTTGACTCTTATAGAAATAGCATATTCCCACCCTTCCTTGAGAAGCTAAACACAGAAAGCACGTGGCAAACCCTGCATGTCTTCGCCTATTTCAGATGAAGGGTAAGTAAGACCAGCTTCCTTGAGAAGTGGGGAAAAGTAAAGCAGATAAACAACCAACCAAAATCACCAAGCATCCAACAATCACAAACACTTCATTCCATCATCCCTGGTGCCCTCCCCGACACCCACATGCATAAACCGATGCATCTCGCCACTATAGGCATCATCTGCTGCCATAACCAAAAGCCTCCATGCCCCCACATACCACCACAACCATCCAGGATCATATCATTACACAAGAAGCAGGAATACATCATCACATCAATAGGGATCTTGGACCTTTAACAATCAATAGGGTAACTCAGAAACCTTTAAGGAATTATCTAACAATCAGTTCATTAATCCATATTTAATTAATAGATTTGTTACTCGTAGGTTCCAAATTCGGGAAAAATAATTAGTAAGCTATCACAATAAATAATCATTCTTACTGCACCAATTTTATTGACATCTAAATTACAACAAGAACCAGATTCGTTTACATGCCTCTTTATCTTTAGTCAACAATTATCATTTAATCCCCAATTACGTTCTTTATCGATTTCCATCAAGAACAAAAAGATAATCAAATCAAGCATAGATATCACACTATCAAGCAAAACATGAGGTAATAACATATGATCGATATCAATCTATTTATCTGATTAATAATATTTATTATGTAAATTCCATTGTCATCTAGTGGGATTAAACATGATAAAAATACAGTTGCACATAAAAAAAAGAGAAGAAACAAATCCCCTACATCAAACAGTTCCTAATGCACTTTATCCACACAACGGGTTACGATCGCTTCCTCTCGCGACAACTGCATCCACACGAGGATACCACGATATGCCCGCACCAACCAAAACCCAAGAAAACTAAATTATAAGCATGGAGATTACATGATATAATATGGAAAGGAGAAATATGAGAAGATGAACCCCAAAAGAACAAAGATAAAAACATACCTTATATCGAAGATTGACTGATACAGCTTGGTTGCATCAAAACAGAGCGGAACCAATCTGAGGAGTAAAGTTTGATTGTGCAACTCCTATGGAAAGTTTTGAAAGGTCCTAGCATCTCATAGCCAAGAACAAAGAGGAAGAAAAAGTGAGGAAGATATCAAGTCCCTTTTGAAGATTTAATGGGGTGATGGTTTAAGATACCCTGAATTCCCCATTAAAAGAGGATCGCATTAACCCACGCGTTTTAACCAGGTAAAAACATCCCGAGTCATAGGAATAATTAATATAGGATTTATGACCTTTGAATCGGCCTTAAGAGTCCTTAAAATAAGGCTTTAACTGTATTTTACATCAAAGGAAACGTCAAAGGGGAAAAACTGTAGGAAGCTGGAAACACTGTTGACCTACCGTTACTGTACACCTTCTGATATGTGAAACACTGTACACCTACCGTTACTGTACACCTACTGATCTTTGAAACTAATCTGTGAAACCAATATGTGAAACACTATACACCAACCGTTACTGTACATCTACCGTTACTGTACACCTACCGTTACTATACACCTACCGATCTGTGAAACCGATCTATGAAACTGATCTGTGAAACACTGTACACCTCCCGTTACTGTACACCTACCATTACTATACACCTACCAATCTATGAAACTGATCTGTGAAAAGATCTATGAAACTGATTTGTCAATCCAATATGTGAAACCAATCAGTGAAACACTGTACACATACCGTTACTGTACACCTACAATTTCTGTACACCTACCGTTACTGTGAAACCGATCTGTGAAATCAATCTATGAAACCTATATATGAAATCGATCTATGAAACACTATACAGCCACCATTACTGTACACATACCATTACTATAAACTTACCGATATATGAAACCGATCTGTGAAACTGATCTGTGAAACACTGTACACCTACCATTACTATACAACTACCATTGCTGTACACCTACCGATCTATGGAACCGATCTATGAAACCGATCTGTGAAACAAATATGTGAAACCGATCTGTGAAACACTGTACACCTATCGATAGAACAATTCATAAAACTGGAAACACTGTTCACAGAACCGGAAATTTGGAAAAGTGTTGAGGATAAGTCACCTTGACCTCCCGAAACACCTCCAACACCACATTTTCACAAATTAATTGACTAAAGATGTCCGGGCCATTACATCAGATACCTCTCAAAACATTCTCATCCTTGAGAATTCAAAACCTACCAAAAGAAACAGGGTCTGAACAACCACCCATCGAGATACCTCTCAAAAGAGAGCAAGCCACAAAAGCAACAAAAGAAACTCATAAATAAAACATGAAAGGTCTAACCACAAAGGGAAGATTATTACGTGAAAAGAGTTAAACATCAAACAAATATAGGTACTGAGCACGTATCTGTGACTCACGTTCCCAGGTACTCTCTTCCATGCCACCGTGTCGCCACAAGACATGAACTAAGGGGATAAAATGCCTGCGAAACACCTTCTCCTTGCGGTCTTGGATCTCCACAGGTTGCTCCTCAAAGGTTTCATCATCATCAACATAAATCTCTCCCCAATCGATGATGTGAGAGTCATCATGAAGATAACGATAGAGCTGTGATACATAGAAAACATCATGTATGTAACTCATCTATGGGGAAAGTGCTGCTCGATACGCCACAACTCCAACACAAGATAACAACTCGAAATGCCCAACGAACTGGGGAGAAAGCTTACTTCAATGACCAAAACTTCGATGCCCATGACGGGGAGTCCCCTTCAGAAACACATGATCCATAACATTAAACTCCAAGGGTATCCTCCTTTGGTCACCATATGATTTCTGACGATCTTGCGCTATCTTTATCCTCTCACGAATCACCTGGACCATCTCTATTGTAATTTGCACTAGTTCTAGTCCGAGAATTGCTGACTCTCCAACCCTAGTCCAACACAATGGAGAATGGTAAGGCCGGCCATACAAGGCTTCAAATGGAGCCATACCGATGGTGGAGTGAAAACTATTATTGTAAGAGAAATCCACCAAGGGTAAGTGCCTCATCCATGAACAACCAAAATCATGAACACAAGAGCATAACATGTCTTCATGATTCTGGATGGTTTGCTCTGTCTGACCATTCGTTTGAGGAAGAAATGTAGTGGTAAGGCATAGTTGAGAACCAAAAGCATGTTTAAGACCTCTCCACACCCTGGAGTTAAAATGAGGATCTCGATCAGAAATGATCGTCTTAGGGACTCCATGAAGTCTCACCACCTCCTCTAGATACTGCCTCGACAAAAATTCCACTAAACTTAACTCCTTGATTTCTATAAAGTGGGACGATTTTTTTAAATGATCCACTACCACCCAAATAGCATCATGTCCTCTCGAAGATCGAGGAAAACCAGTAACAAAGTCCATTGAGATGTCCTCCCACTTCCACTGAGGAATCTCTAATGGATGGAGTAGACCACCAGGGACACGGTGTTCAACCTTCACCTGTTGGAAGACTAAACAACGAGACACAAACTCTGCAACCGCACGCTTCAACCCAGGCCACCAAAACTGACTCCTCAAGGATCGATACATCTTTTTCATGCCATGATGTAATGCTAACGGCAAACTGTGGAACTCTATGAGGAACGTCTCGTGCATCGTCAAGGGAACAAAAATCCTTCCATGATACAACACTCAGTATTTTTGATCCTCCGTCCAACCATCAGGGGCCTCAACATAAACAACTCGGTCTCTCCAGACCACCACCTCATGATCCCCAACTGGGACTCTTACATGTTCCGCACCAGGGATGACTATACCGTAATCTGAAAAAGACAACCTCTACCCCCCAACTTCTCCCATATCAAGATGCAATGCTGACAGTTCTTCCATTACTCTCCAGGAATCACCAGATTCTCGCACAGCATCACTACGTGACTTTCGGCTCAGCGCATCAGCTATTACATTCCCTTTTTCAGGTGTATATGATATTTCGAAGTCGTATTCATGTAAGAACTCCATCCAGTGACACTGTCATAAGTTTAAGTCATGTTGTGAGAAAACATACCTCAAACTCTTATGATCAGTGAAAACCACAAAGCACTCACCAATGAGGTAATGTATCCACAACATCAGAGAAAACACCATGGTTTCCAACTCAAGATCATGGGTGGCATAGTTGTGTTCATGGGAATTCACCTGCTTAGACCCATAAGAAACAACTGACCTCTACTGTATGAGAACACAACATAACCCCAGTTGTGAAGAATCATAGAAAACACCAAACTGAACTTCCTTAGCTAGAAGACGAAGAACTGGAGCACTTACTAACTTCACTTTAGATACTCAAAGGCTTCCTGACACTGATCATTCCATATGAATTCTTGATCCTTTCTGTTCAAAGCTGTTAGAGGAGTCACAACTCAGGAGAAATTGGCTACAAACCTCCTGTAGTATTCTATGAGACCAAGGAAACTTCGCACCTCTGAAAATGTCTTGGGGGCTTCCCAAGGAACAACTTCTTCTATCTACGATGGATACACAACTACTCCTTGATGGGACACAACATGCCCCAAGAAAGAGACTTTTCAAGCCCAAAACTCACACTTTGAAAACTTCCCAAATAACTGATGTTTACGAAGAACTCCCAAAATAGCATGTAGATGCTCTACATGCTCCTCTTCAGATGTGGAGTACACAAGGATGTAATTAGTGAAAACCACCAAAAACATGTCCAGGAACTCACAGAACATAGTATTCATCAATACCATGAAAACTACTGGAGAATTCATCACGCCGAACGACATTACAATGAACTCATAATGCCCATGATGAAAACAGAAAGCAGTCTTCAGGATATCCTCACCTTTACACGCATTTGATGATATCCTAACCACAAGTCGATCTTTGAGAACCCACTTTCACCCTTCAGTTGATCGAATAAATCATCAATCCACAGAATAGGATAATGATTCTTTATTGTCACTTTGTTTAAGCGATGATAATCGACACACAATTGAAAACTTCTATCATCCTTCTTCACGAACAAAACTGGTACACCCCACAGTGACACACTTGGACGAACAAAACCAAACTGCAATAGAACATCAATCTATATACGTAGCTCTCATAACTCAGAAGAGGCCATCCTATATGTATACATACAGATAAGAGATGATCCTGGCTGTAGCTCAATCCCAAAATCGATCTCTCGTCGAGGGGGTAATGGTACAACCTCTTCTGAAAAGACATCAGGGTACTCCTCTATGACCCTAGGAAACTCCAAATGCTGAACCTCTGATGAACTCAACATCATCTCATCCATCATGGATGATAATGATGGAACACCTATGACCCATTCTAGGATCTCACTCACCGACAAACACCACTTTTTCTCCATCCACACCAATGAATATGACATTCTTCCTGAAGTAATCCACGATATCCTACACCAAATAAAACCAAGCCATGCTGAGGATGACATCATATGGTTGTATTCGTAATCATAGAAAATCCCCCTAAGAGCGGTGTTTCCCCAACACTAGCTCACAGTCTCTACATACTATAAACAAGTCAGCTCGACCTCCAACTGGCATAGTCAACGCCAAGGGCACCAAAAGCCTCTCTTCTTCAAGTCCCAAAGCATGGAAATGGGTAGGTGATATGAAGGAGTGTGTCTCTCCTGAATCAAACATGGAATACACCAAGGTAAAAAACAAGTAAAAGGTACCTCGAATGACGTTTGGCTCACCTGGAGCTGGCAATGCTAGAGCATGAAGCTGACCATGACCTCCTCCACGGCCTCTCTGACCCTGATGACGACCACCACCATGGATGATCTCTGCTCTCTGAGGACAGGGAACGTCATGGGGTTGTACTCTACCTGCCCCATCTACCCTCTGCTAATCTAAAGCTAGTGTAACCGGCTGCTGCTGCCTCAGATGGAACTAGCTCAACGGAGGAACCTAGAGCATATCACCTGGTGCACGATGGCTGATCTAAACGGTCGGCACTCTTGCTGCTGATGACCATGACCACCACAAGAAAAACAAGCACATGATCCCTTGGCATAGGCCTGAGAGTTTCTGCCTCTAGAGAAACGATATGTGAAGGTCATGGACTTATCCCCTGCTGAACGGAAACTCTTCTGCCTTGAAAAACGGGAAACCTGGACCACATCTATGATTCGCAAGGAATCATTACGATTCCCCTCTTGTGATGATCTGGTCTTGGACAAAGTCCTCTAGACAACCTCTACCCTCACCAGCACCTCAAGATACGTCTTTAGCATAAATGGGGTGACCTGATGCTGGATCTCGAGATGCAAAGTGTCCTCGAAATGCCTCGCCCTGGCCTCCTCATCTGGTAACAGGTCAGAAGCATATCGTAAAAGGTTCTTGAAGCAGATTACAAACTCTCAAACACTGGAGCTCCCCTGTAGAAGAGTAAGAAGCTCCTAGTGACTGAATGCCTTCGCAGTCGAAGAAAGAAACTCGACTCTAAACCTGTCTCAGAACTCCTCCCATGAAATTGCTGACTCCTCACGATCCATGGGGAATAAGAACCACCGCTGACTCACTACTCCACACATCATCGTCATAACCGAGTACACCCAGTTCTCCTTACGAGCATGAATCGAGCAGAAGCCGATCTCGACCTCCTCTAACCAGTCTTCCGTGATTGCATCTGAAATAGATCCCTCATACTTTTGCAGACTCTGGAACTGAAACTCTCTGAGTGTCTTCCTCCAAGTGTCTTCATCGTCAACCTCTACCCTACGGTGATCTGCTAGAACAACCTGCTGGGCATTTTCTGCGCAAACCTGATGAGGATGTCGACTTGGAGCCATACCTATAAAATAAAAATCATTAGAGTTCCTAAATCTAGAATATGGAATACTCAACATTAATTAATTAATTTTTTTCTTTTATTCATTTTAGGTTAACATATCCCAAGGTCTACCCATTTAAACACAGGAACAAATAAGAATGATGCATGATCCTTTCCTAGGTCTCTACCCTGCAACTAGTATAACCTTGTTTAGTAGCCATTGTAAACTTAATGGTCTTTACATCAGATCACAGGGGGCCCTAAATTCCTATGTCTCAGTCGGTCTCCAGTTTTTACCTCACTTACTAAACATGAATGACACTGTTGCCCTACCAACCCATGCAACCTCACCTGTTCCTAACTCCAAACTCCATCCTATCCCTCAACCTCCCTCTGATACCACTCTATCACGACCCCCTTCCAACAAAGTGTACACCTCCTGGGCCGACAATGTGAGAAGGGAGATAATGACCCCCCAAGTCCTGCCTCCAGTAGGCCCCTGGTTGGAGACTAGCACCGAGGGTATAGTAACAAACAAATGGGAGGCATTACCCTCTAAGAGAACACATATGGAAGAGAGAGATAAGATATAAACCAATCAACTCTAACTCAGAACTGGAAATATAAAAGAAACCCAAGTGAAAAAATGGAATGTAATGAAAAAGTACTACAACTGGAAGGGAAAAACTACAAGTACCGAAAAGAAAGTAAAAACAACAGCAACCACAAGCCCGAACAGCTCCTGTAACCACAAGCTAGTAATAACTAGCCTGATCTCCAACCTACTCCAAGTGACCTAAAAAACAGTTTATATATACATAGGGTGAGATAAAAGTATACTCAGTAGGATCCTCCACAAAGCCTCTCGTTCAAATGTAATGAAAGCATGCTAAAGCACAGTGAGCAACAATGAAATTAACTCGTCACCTAAATAGGTATAGTATGTTCCCAAACTCGCCATGGATACTCTCACCAATCAACACATACAAGAATATAGCATATAGTAATGAATATCAAGGGTACCCCACTACTACTTCCCCACTGGTTTCCCGCTTTGCCCCAACGTCGCATGTCCTAAGCATCTCTCTCTAAAAAGGCTTGCCCACAGACACCTAGGCGAAGCACCACAACGTGAAACTCGTACAACAAAACCACCATGTACACACACAAATGTAACCAGGTAGTTTCTGGGAGCCACCACAGCTCACATAATGTGTATCATACATCAGGTATTATACCTCAATCCATTACAGCCCATACACCGAGTAAGGATCCTCAAGCCATCACATCCTATTCATGTTACACAAATAGTAGTCCATAGGATACTATATCTAGAATATATGTGTGTTAATAACCACAATCCAATATAGCCCTAGACACACATATATGTGGAAAATTAACCATTGTGTCTACCATCACATGTAACTACCAAGAGAAGAGAGCGGGGCCAAAGGGGTAGTCAGCCATCCATCCTCCCACCAGATTGTTGGGGAAAACATCCCCAGGGCTCAGAATCCCAAAGGTATCAATTTCTCTTACTGACAGGGTGGAGTAGCATATAGAAACACAAAACGTACCGAATATACTATAACTCACAACCACACTATGGGCATAACCTAGTCTTAGACACATTGTAGATAATGTCTCTTAGACTCCAAGCTACTACTTTAAGACTAGGTATCCTATATGAACACAACCATTTAAAGATATTTATTAGATTACTTCATTACCTTTTTATCATTTCCACTATAAGTTAATTAATTCTTTAAACATTAATAAACCATGAACAATTCCACTTTAAGTTTCATTAGCATCACACCCAAAGTCAATTGTTCCTCCAAAATTACAACCTCATCATTATGTTCCAGCAACTCCATCCCCATGGTTTAACACCATTTATTCAATTATTCATTATAGAGTTACTTTTCCACATTCCGAGGTTTTCTAGAAAAAAATTCTATGCTACTAAACACAAGGAGGCTCAACATAGTGAGTAGATATACTACCTGTCGAGTCTTTTCCGCTTATATAAGTAGCATATAACCATCCTTCCTTGAGAAGCTAAACACGGAAAGCACGTGGGATACCCCACGTGTCTTCACCTCCTTTGGAAGAAGGGTAAGTAAGACCAGCTTCCTTGAGTAGTGGGGAAAAGTAAACCAGATAAACAACCAATCAAAATCACCAAGCATCCAACAATCACATACACTCCATTCCATCATCCATGGTGTCCTCCCTGACACCCACATGCATAAACCGATTCATCTCCCCACTCTCGACGTCATCTACTACCACAACCAAAAGCATCCATGCCCCACATATCACAAAAACCATCCAGGATCACATCACAACACAAGTAGCAGGAATACAACATCACATCAATAGGGCTCTTGTCCCTTTAACAATCAAGAGGGTAACTCAGAACCCTTTAATGAATTATCAAACAATCAGTTCTTTAATCCATATAGAATTAACAGATTTGTTACTCATAGGTTCCAAATTCGGATAACCTAATTAGTAAGCTATCAAAATAAATAAACATGCTTAATGCACCAATTTGATTGACATAAAAATTACAACAAGAACCAGATTTATTTACATGCCTATTTATCTTTAGTAAGAAATTATCAATTAATCCCAATTTACGTTCTTTACCAATTTCCATCAAGAACGAACATCTAATCAAATCAAGCATAGATATAAATCTATCTAAAAAAACATGAGGTAATAACATACGATCGATATCAATTTATTTATCCGGTTTAAAATATGTATTATGTCAATTCCATTGTCATCTAGTGGGATTAAACATGATAACAATACAGTTGCATGTAAAAGAAAATAGACACAATGAATCCCCTACCTCAAACAGTTCCAAACGCTCTTTATCCACACAACAGGTTGTGATCGCTTCCCCTTGCGACAACTGCATCCACACGAGGATACCACGATATGAACTCACTAACCAAAACCCAAGAAAAATCCATTAGAAGCATAGAGATTACATGATATAATATGTAAAGGAGAAATAGGAGAAGATGAACCCCAAAATAATGAAGATAAAAACATACCTTATATTGAAGATTGATCGATACAACTTGGTTGCATCAAAACAGAGCGGAACCAATACGAGGATTAATGTTTGATTGTGAAACTCCTACAGAAAGGTTTGAAAGGTTCTAGAATCTCATAGATGAGAAAAAAGATGAAGAAAAAGGGAGGAAGATATCTCATCCCTTTTGATGATTTAATGGGGTGACGGTTTAAGATACACTTAATTCCCCATTAAAAGCGAATCACATTAACCCCTGCATTTTGACCAGGTAAAAACATCCCAAGTCATAGGAATAATTAATATAGGATTTATGGCCTTTTAATAGGCCTTACGAGTCCTTAAAATAAGGCTTTAAATGTATTTTAAGTCAAAGGAAACGTCAAAGGGGAAAAACTATAGGAAGCTGGAAACACTGTTCACCTACCATTACTGTAAACCTTCTGATCTATGAAACACTGTACACCTATCATTACTGTACACCTAACGATCTGTGAAACTGATCTGTGAAACACTTTACACCGACCGTTACTGTACACCTACTGTTACTGTACACCTACTGATCTGTGAAACCAATTTGTGAAACCGATCTGTGAAACACTGTACACCTACCATTACTGTACACCTACAATTACTGTACATCTACCGATCTATGAAACTGATCTCTGAAACCAATCTGTGAAACTGATTTGTAAAACCAATTTGTGAAACACTATACACCTACTATTACTGTACACCTACCATTACTATGAAACCGATCTATGAAACCGATCTTTGAAACACTGTTCACCCACCGTTACTGTACACCTACCGTTACTGTACACCTACCGTTACTGTACACCTATCATTACTGTACACCTACCGATATGTGAAACACTGTACACCTACCATTACTATACACCTACCATTACTATACACCTACCGATTTTTGAAACCGATTTGTGAAACCGATCTGTGAAACTGATATGTGAAACACTGTACACCTACCGATAAAAAAATTCATAAAACTGGAAACACTGTTTATAGAACTAGAAATTTGGAAAAGTGTTGGGGATAAGTCACCTTGACCTCCCGGAACACCTCCAACACCACATTTTCACAAAGTAATGGATCAGAGAGGTCCAAGACATTACTAGTAATAAATGGGTAGATCTTTATAGGATATTTTGAAGATATTTCACTAAATTAGATGAACGTGTTCCATGTTTTTAGAGGCACTAAACTATTATGGTCATAATTCATTTGATTGTGAAACATAATGAATATTCATCTAAAAACATGTAATATCCATGTAGGAAAAGGCTAGTTCCTTATAGTTGGTATCAGATTAATGTTTTAGTCAACCTTTCGAATCTAGGATAATAAAATTATAATATCATCTCTAAGGATAAGTATAATTATAGGTTATAATCCTAGAGTTTTTATAATGATCATTTATAGGCTATGATTAAACCTAATATGTCATAAATTGAAGTCAATGGATAGAACCTGAAGAAACCTTATTAATACTGATTGTGATGTGAAATGAAACTATTGTTCTCATGACTAAGAAAATGTTATGGGAGTTTGAATGAAAAATCTTATCATTATACTCACATAATCTATTAATCATGTTGGACTTACAGATTAGCATAATAGGGAACAAATTTCTATTGATTCCTTCATGAGGAAACAAACACCTTATTTTAGTGGGTTTTCTACTGCACTTTTTTTATGAACAATGAATCTATGCCACTAAAAAGATATTTTCCATCCTTCATTGTTAGAAACATGAAAAATTCATTTTGGATACTTATCATTTGGAAGATGAAGTTGAGTACTAGTATGTGAGGGAATAATAAGAAATTGAATCTATAGAATGGGAAGTATTTAAAGAGATATTTTTTCCATAAGTACTTACCTAATAATCTATTAACAAATATGGATAATTAATTCCTTGAGATTAAGAAAAAGGATGGGGAGTAAATTGGTACCTATAAGGTGAATTTTACAATACTTTTAAGGTACTTTTTTGGGGTTAATCGTCATCCTTGAATTTAAAATCAATTGATTATATGGTGGCACAAAGCTTAGTCTCCAAAAGGCCTTGAATATAAGATATTTTAGTATATCTATGAAGAAGTTGTTAGATGTGCACTGAAGGTAAAAATATATATATGTTATTCCCACCATTCCTCTAGATTTTATAAGAAAATTAAGATAATGTCTTATGAAAACATAAATGGGGGAAAGGAATTTCAGGTAACTATATGCCAAAAATGTGGGAAGAATTACTCTAGTGATTTCATGATAGGTACAAGACGGTGTTACAAGGGTTGAAAGGAAGGTAATCAAGAAGATGAATTCCAATGTGATTGGAAGAAAGAAGACAATGAAGTGAATAATGAGAAATCTCTACTAAATAAACCTCCCATAATGTAGTGATTCAATTATAATAAGTTTGGGAAATATGATAATAAGTTCCACAATCCATGGAATGTTATTGATGATAACCCCCAAAAACCTCTAAAAAGAAACAAAGGAAAATATTATGCTATCATAATAGATAAAGTAAACCATGATAATTTGGGAATACTCATCCACTTCTTCTCAGTTGGTAATTTCATGTTTTATTTTGCATGAATGAACCATATGAAAATATAATTGTTCATCCAGTAGAGTAATTTCTTGTGATTATCTACGTGGATTCTAGAATAATGAAATATAATATTTTATCGGTATAATTATAAACCCAATCATTACATGGAAATATTTTTTGTATGAAAAGATCTTATTTAAGGAATGAAGAAGCATGTGTGTATTTAATATGGTTTATAAGAATACATGATGAAGGTATTCACATGTCTAGTATGTGGAAAACAAGAGATACTTTATGATACATAATGGATTAATGCAGATATTTTTTGAGAAATTTAATAACCTTATTTATTATGTTTTGTACCTTCTCTTTTTGGAAGTGTTATAAGGTTTACCATTTATGGAAGGGTTTAGGTTAAATTTCGAATGAGGTTTTAAGGTTAAATAATTATCTCTGTATATAAGGACTTATGAATATTGGATAAACTATGTTAACATTTTTTATGTAATGTTAACACATATGGGATAAAATATCATCCTATAGATCTTATGATCTACTAATTATTATGTAATGAAAAATTCACCTTCATTTCTTGGAATAATATTTTAAGGGAAAATTGATCAAGGAACAATGAAAGGATGATATATTCATATGAAATGTAACGAGATCATGTATGTATTTCTTCTCGTAATTATTCATTAAATCTAGAGAAAGTGTATTAAAATCAAACATGTTATCCGAGTACCTTATTTTATGATAAATAAAATTTCCCCTTAGATCATCGCAGATTTATGTCCTTGTGATTGTAAACTTTATCCTGTCCATGTTCTCTATCACTCTCCATCAGAACTTGATAGTTAAAATTCTGTTCCATGGCCATGTTTTCACAATACTTCTATGTTATCTTATGTAGAAACCTAGTAATTAGTTAATTTGGGTAACCATTATGTTTCAAAAAATACCTTTTAAAGGGATTTTTAGTATTCATTTTTACATTGTGGGATTTTATGTAAGAAAATTTCAAGTATTAAACATTTGATAACCTAGATGAATTTTGATGGTAAAATTCATTTTAAGGGGATAGAATATAACAACCTGAGATATTTAAGAAATATTTTTAAATAATTGGTTTATTTGATAGCTTTCATTTAATGTTAAACAATTTTAATCGTTCCCTACATGCAACACCATCTTAGCTTGGGTTATATGCAACACTGTATTTATACTAAACATCATTTTATTATTATAATTATTTGAAAAATATAATTATAACCCATCAATTAGAATATAGAATAGGAATAAGATTAAAGGAATTTTGATATTATGATTTAAACATGAATACATAATTATTTTTCCAAAAAATTATAATTAAATTTAAAACCCTTCTTAAAATAAAAGGAATTATTTTTCATAAAAACTATTTAAACATGCAGAAATGTATTTTATACCAATAAATAAAAAAATCACTGTTAGTAAATTATATTATATATATATATATATTATATATTCAATATAATGTTTAAAATTTATCTTATATATTTTATATACATCATATAAGAACAAATCCAATTTTACTGATAAAAGAAGTATTTTTTAAAAAAGGAATATTTCCTCCTTTTGATGGAGAACTCATTTTAAATCTAGTTTTTGTCACGTTAATAAGTTTTATTTTATAAAATAAAATTCTAATTTTAAAAATAGTTTCAAAATATACTTTTGTTGAATTTTTTGTATTTTTTTTTGTAAGATTCATTTTTTGATAAATAGTGAAAAAATATTACATTTTTAATTGAAAATATATTTTTTTGTATAAATAATTTATAGTGTTATTTTATATATTTTAATGGTTTTAATGTATAAATATTTAATGTTATTATCATTTAATACAACTAAGGTAATTTTAATAAATTTCTCATCGAATTTGGATATAAAAACATTTCAATATTTGGAAGGTTTTATGTTAAAAACTCATTTTCTCGTAATTTCATCATGATTAATTTATAATTAATTTCAATAATTTATGTGTTTGGAATTTTTACAAATATATTCCATATTTGGAATTATATGTTCCAAATATATTAAATATATCCCTTTTATTTTTGGGAAATATGAATAACAACTATAGTAATTTGTTTTATTTCCAAAGTTAAGGGTAAATTAGGTAATTAATGGTAAATATAATATTATAAATATTATAAAATTTCACTAAAAGTTTTTATAATTTATTGGTTGATTATTTTTCATCTTTAATAATTAATTTATTGGTTATGGGACCATTTATGGCGTTTTTGATGAGAATATAACCATTTTTATTTTATATTCATTGGAAAATCAATTTTGTCATACTTTTGTATTAACAAGAGAATTATTTTAAATATGGATTTATATATGAGATATGTTTGACTATAAATAGTATTTATAAATATAAAATATTTATATACAACTTTTCAATTTATTTAAAAAATTTATTGAAAAAATAATAACCTTAAATGATGACACAATGATGATGTAGTAATTGTTTAATTAATGTAAGAATCAAATAAATGATAATAAAAATAATAAAATAAATTTAAATTGACATAAATAATATCATAAAAGAATTTTATAGATTTATTTTACATGTTTGTTACTATATAAAATATTTTTTCGAATATTTATTGTTTTTATGATATTTTAAAAAATTCATGTGAAGAATAGTTTCAAAATTAACATTATAGATATTTTAAAATAAATAATAATTTATTAAGTGATATAATGTTTATAAAAATATAAATTTCATCCATATGATTGAGATAATTCTTAAAATTTAATCAATGATTAATTTATTTATCTTTTCAAATTTTATTGTAAGTATATTAATCATCAAAGGATAAATTTCATGATGTCACATTAATAATTTAAACGGTAAAATAATGGTGAAAGTTGAAGTATAAGGATTAAAAAATAGTAAAACATATCTAATTTTTATGAGATGAAATAATCATGACCATAAGTTATCCTATGTTCAAAATTAATAAGTTTGGATCCATTTGGATTATAAAATTAATTTATATTAATTTAATATTTTTAGTAATTTCAAGAGTTCCTCTCCCTCTTATATACAATGATACCCATTTTTATCCTTTATTTACACTTAAAAACTAATTTGACTCAGATAATAACTTTTCAAATACCTTTATAGAATCATTACCCACATTATATAGGCCTTAATTTAGGCTGAAAACCCTCCTTACAGGTGTTACAGTGTTAATCAAAAGAGTTGTTTTGGAGAAGAGGTAATCGCTCTAACCGATCAATCTCTTTTTATAATATTCTATACCTCTTATAAATCTAGGAAATATATAATAAAATAATAAAATAATAAAAATAAATAGGATTAAATGTTATTATGATTATGAAAACACAATTATATATCCCCTTTCCCATTGAACAATTAGTGAAAGTACCGCTCATGTGTACATATGACTTACCGTATCCACGTAGCGATACAATTCATTTTATATCACAATATTTTATGAGTGGAAATTATGATAGGATTAATTTTTTATATTATATTTATGAAATTTTTATACTTTTATAATTATAATATAATATCTACCTTTTTACAACATAATCTTTTGGGAAATGATAACATCGTTCATGCGTACATGTGGCTTACCATCTCCAGGATGTGGTGTGACTCGTTTTTCATCTATATTTCACAAGGGTGGTAATAAAGATAAATTTTAGGAATATATAAGATATACATAACATAAAAATTATTCCTTAATTATAAAAAACATATACATTTCTTTCATTTAATATGATAAAAGAATGAAAACAACATTCACACGTACGTATGACCTACCGTCTCTATGAATGATGTATTTTTTATCTCTATATTATTTGAATCATCCTGAATAAATATATAACAAATATAAATATTCTTTTTATATTATTTTTTTCATTCATGAGATGATTAAATCATGATATATTTAAGAGGAACAAGGATAAAAAAAACATAAACAAAAAACAAAGAGGTTATTACCTGAAACATAACTTTAACATAGAATTGTTAATAAGCGACTAATATAAAGTTATATGTAAATCATATATGGTTATATATATATTTTTATATGGTTATTTGGTATATAAATAATAAAACTATATTTTTTATATAAGGGGTTTGAAGATATACGATGGAATTAGATACTTAAGGTAAGAGATCTGTGTATCACTTTTATTTCTGTGGGATAAATGCCTTATAAACTACTTATTTCTTCTATGTGATGCATCTACTAACCATGAATGTATTTTAGGAGTATTATCTAGAATATTATTGTATTTTTATACTCATATAAGTTTCTTATTTTCATGGGTAATATGATTCTACTGATTATAAAGTGATGAGTATTTACTTCACAATATCATCAATATTTGGGATTGTATTGTTTTAAGTCTCCATTGGGGAATATTTATCATTCATATCCATATTTTATAAAAGTGTTTACAATTTTCTTAAAATATTTTATATTAATTTTTAAAGTCATTTTTACAATTTGTTTTACTTTTTACTACATGTTTTGATAGGAATCTTTTTTTCATTTTCCAAACGAGGAACTTTATGACTTTTCCATTGAATGTACGAAAGGGATGTTTTTAATCATATATGAAATGAATATAATTTTCCAACATTATGAATCCATATTGATTTAATGTTTCCTTTACATGATTCTTGGGATATTTTAAAAGAAAATTTTTTCGTTTAAAATAGTGTGACATTTTATGAAAAGAAAACGTTTTCAAAGAAAAAAGGATATTTTCCTCAAGATTTTTTTAGGCGATCTCTTGAAATTATTTTTCATCTAAGATAACATTATTTAATGTTAATTATTTTTTTTACTATAAATTTGATTAAATTATACCATCCTTATTCATTATAATAATATTTTATTCTTATTATGGAATGATATTTATAAAATCTATTTCTTCACCATGGGTTTTGTTATGATTGAAAGATGTTTATGAAACCCATTTAATTCCATGGGTTATGATATGATGAATGATTTATGTTCTTGTGGAACAAATATGTATGGTTTTTACTATGTGACTAGTGGGAACTATATCTACCTCTAATTCATTGGGTAATGATAAATGTACTATGTGCTCAAATTGTAACAAATGAGGTTATGCTAAGCCTGCAATAAGAGGGTAAGAGGAGGTCATTCGAAGCTAGAAACAAGAGGGTACACATGAGGTCAACCAAGTCCCATAATAAGAGGGAACATGAGAGGCCATCCGAAGCCCAAATCCTGAAGGAAAATGGGTGTACATCCTAATCCCGAAGTATGTACAAGGGTGATAATCCCAAGCCTAACATACTATGAATGTCTTGGTAAGAATCATTGACATAATATATTCTATACTTATGTGAATTCCCAAATTTCCATGTCAAATATAGTTGTTTTACTTTAATGGATCACGTTCTTTGATTATCTTATGATTCATATCTTATGAACTACCAATATTTATGCCATGACAAATGTATATGATCTTAGATATGCAAGGTATGATCTCAAAATGTTATGCTCATGTTTTCAAACCCTTATTTCTTATTATGATTACATATCTTCAATGTTTACCCTTATAGAGAATATGACCTCAGACATTCTTATGATTCCTTTCCACAAGTTATAATGAATGGTTTTACGTTGGATTACTAAACGGGAAGATCTTTATGGGAGATGTTGGATACCTTTCACCAAATTAGATTAATGTGTTTCACATTTCCAAAGGCACCAAACTATTGTGGTCCTCGAGCATGTGTTTGTGAAATGTTATGGATATTCATAAAAAAGATCTAATATCCATATATGAAAATCTTGGGTTGTTATACTTATATCCAATATGTAATAAATAGTACGAGGTGGAGATAGAAATTAGTGATGGAAATGATACAATATGATACGTAATATGCACTAAGCATGTGTAAGATATTTGTTGTAGTGACCAATGAAAAGTGATGAAGGAAAAAAACCTTACATTAATACATAAGAGCTCACCAGAGTATATATAATATATTTGATAAGTATAATCCTAAAATATTACAAATAGAAAAAAAATTACATCAATAGATAATGGTTAACAAGAGAATAAATAAGAGGCTTGATACATTTACCATTGAAATATACAAAAGGAAAAGTCTTTACACATATATGTAAGGGTACTTAGAGTGATAATGATTTAATAATGTTTGGGAGATACACCGTTAAACATAATATCACACAAGATCATATGTAAGGGTTCTAGAGTAATTTTAATATATAAATTAGAAAATGTAAGAACCACATTATAATAAAAAATATATTTTAAATGAAACAAAATATCTTAAATTTATTAAATTATAGTTGTCTATTTGAGAAGTTTATGATATTCTATAAGGAAGATCTGAACCTTAAATCAGATTATGTTGTGACTGACTTCATGTATTAAATATAAAGATTTTGTGATTATGTAATGATTTATGCTAAGATTAGTGTAGAAATAATTGAGAAGTGGTTGACAATATCACTCATAGATTTTTATGGTATTTTCAAAAATAAATATTTAAAAATAATCAATGACAATCAAATTTGGAGAAATTTTTAAAATAACCACTTGTCCATTTTAAATAAGTAACACTAAAAACTACAATTTAGCTGAATTTTTAGAAATGTTGTTAATTTTAAAATTTTGGGGCGTTTTTCAAGAAATTTCACTAATTTAGTGACATTTTGTGGAAAGAATCCCTAATTTAGCGATATTTCCTAAAAATGTCACTAATGTGGTGACATTTCCTAGAAGAAACTCTAATTTAGAAACATTTCTTGAAAAACATAGATAAGATAGTGATGTTTCTAGAAAACATCACTTATTTAGTGTCATTTCCTGTAAAAATCACTAATTTTGTGAGGTTTTGTGAAAAAGTTTTCAAAATTAGTACCATTACCGAAAAAATGTCGCCAAATTAGAAATGTTTTCTAAAAACGTTACTAATTTAGTGATATTTCTGGAAAAACATCGCTAAATTTTGCATGTTTCATAAAAAACATTTCTAATTTATCAATGTTTTGTGAAAAAGGGTCATAAATTAGTGACATCTGGTGAAAAACATTGCTAATTTAGTAATGCCTTTCAAGAAATGTCTCGAATATATATATTTATATAGCTCATATCCCCACATTGATGTAAATATATATATATATATATATATATATATTAATATATAAAAACATAGATAGATATATATATAATCATATAAATATATATATTTATATAAATCTACCCATATATATTTTAAATATAGACACGTTTTTAAAAAAATGTGGCTATTTTAGTGATATTTTTACCAGTATTTTAAAAGATGAATAATTAAATATATGTATACATAAACATATATATTCACACACCCCCCTAAAGACACATATATATAAATGTATATATAAACATATATATATATATATAAACATATATATATATATAAATACACACGCACACATATATAAAATATAAACATATAAATTAATATTAACATATGATATATATAAAATATAAATATATAATATATATAAAATATAAAAATAAAATATTAACCTAAAATATAAACATATATATATATAACTTAAAATATAATCATATAAATATATAAACATAAAATATAAACATATATATATATATAATATAAACATATACATAAACATAAAATATAAAATAATATATATATATATATCTGTATATTAAAAATATAGTATCTATATATATATAATGTTAGTTTCATAAATACTGACACATATATATAAAAATATATATATAAAGATATATATTTACATATATATATATATATTAATATATATAAATATGAACACATATAAAAAATATATTTATAATATATATATATTTATATATATAGAAACACACACACAAACATATATATACATATATACATATATAGATATATAAAAATTTATTTATTTATAAAAATTAATATATATTTTAAATTTAGTCACATCTTTAAGAAAATGTGACTATTTTAGTGACATTTTAACCATTCTTTTAAACATGACTAATTATATATATATATATATTATAATTTTAATTATATACATGTATAAATATACATATATATTTACACACACACACATAAGCAGATATAAATATTTATATATAATATAAACACACACAAACACATATATATAATATACATATATATAAACATAAAATATAAACACAAAATATAAACAAAAATATAATCATAAAAAATAAAATATAAATATATATGTAAAATTTAAAGATATACATAAATAATATAATATAAAATTATATTTAAATATAAACATAAATCATAAAATATAAACATATATATATTAATATATAAGAATATATATATTATTTTTAAATTTTTTTAATTATGATATATATATATACATATTTACAATATAGTATAATTGCATTGTCATAATCAGCATGGGTGATTTGATCAGGTCCTTGGGTATAACCTTGCAAGTCTCTAGTTCAAATTGTTGTGGTGTCTGATTTTATTATACCTTGGCATGTGTGTGGGTGTAACAATGCAGTGTTATAACATTATATATTAGAGGGGAAAGAATATGGGAGTGTGAGAGGAGTGGGTGGGGGGGGGGTGAGCAGCGTGGAGGGGAGGAAGGGCATAAAATTATATTCTATATATATTTTATTATTTTAAAAAAGTAATAATTTTTGAAAGAAAAGTATAAATTTGAAAACAAATAAATAAAAATTTTCTAAAACATTGTTAAATGAGGGAGGGTGTGAAATATATTATAACTTTTTATTGTAAAAAAATATAAATTTTGAAAATAAAATCATTATTTTTTTGAAAATTTGGTAAATGAGTTGTCACAAAATAAAGAAATTTATAAATGCCACTAAATAGAGACATTTACAAATGTCTCTAATTTATTGTCATTTATAAATGCTGATAAATTAGTGACACCTCATTTACAATTTTTTTTCAAAAACATTAGTAAATGAATTAGAGGTGTTTTAGTATTTCACTAATCAATATGTTTTTGTAGTGAATAATGGTACGGAATGCCATTAATAATGATTTTGAAAAGGTAAAATGATTATACAATTTGAGGGATGGTTTTTGAATTCATATTATTTACATACTATTCATGAGAAGCAATATTCAGGATAAAATATATTTCCTATAATTGAATCCATTTATTTCTTGGTAGTTTTTTAGGTATATATTAAGTCTATATTGGAAGAAGGTTCAAATTTTCTTAAGTTGGAAAATTCAATTTACATCCTTGTTAATACCAACATGTAGGTTTTATACAAAATTTTAAAGAACTAGAAGAATAAAGTAACAAATATGTTATGTAAGTATTCTAAAGATAAAGTGGGCACACCACAAATTAATGGCCGTTAATGTGCTAGTTTATTTGTGATATCTATTAACTATATTGATAACATTCCTCTTGAAGAATATAGTTCAATATGTGATGAGTATAAGTATATTAAATCCATTTAATACCTTTATAGTGAAATTAATGATTATTTAATGAAATTTCATGTTTAAGTTTTCACTTTTATATTTGAGTCCATCTAAGAACCGCATAATGAGAACACACAACAAAAAGTAGATGAAAAACCTATGAAAAAAGAATTGATAACTATTCAAAAATAGTAATTCTCTCATAAAATAAGTGAAAGACAACGATACATTCTTAATGATCAATGGAGATAAAATCACTATAGATAAAGTGTTATTACAATAAATTATTTATAAGAAAAATATGGTAAATAGAGTTTACAAAGAAAGAAACCATGATTTTTAAGAAACTCACAAATCTATTATGGGGTTTATGGATTATTAATTAGAGATCAAATCTAGAATAATTAAGGTATTTAAAAATATTTGTAAGAATGTAGGAAGAAAAAAGTAGGATCACATTTATAAGATGAAAAGTAAATGAGAATAATGTATAAGATAAATAGAGGTTGATAGAAATCTCCTCAACATGAAATGTCTTGAGCTAGAATAGAAAATGAGAGATCTAGAATCATCCAAGAAAGAATCTTCCCAAAATACAAGGTAACAACTTTATTACATAATTGATATTGAATGGAGTATTGTTTATAAAAAGGGTCATCGTAGTGTAAAAAATGGGTTGAGATCATAAAATGACCAATCCACTGCAAGATCCTGGAAAACTAAAATGATTTTGCATGAAAATATTTTAGATACTAATACAATTTTCATTTTGTAATGAAAATTCTATGTTAAAAATCTTTGAAAAAATTGTCGAATAGAAATTATTAGAAATCCACCATAACATCAAGGGTGGTTGTGATAATGAGATAAATGAAAGTCACTCCAAGAAGAATGTATAAGGTGACTGTTTCTTCCAAAAATTTTTTTATAAAATCAATCCATATTGTAAACAAAGACATATGAAAATGGTTTATATGTCATTTTTTATGGTGTTGGGGGTTTGGGCTTTGGGCCATTGAATATTGGTATAATTTTTAAAGTACTAAATATTATAGGACTGTATGAATGATGATTAAATCTAATGTTAAAATGAAAACATATATGGAAGAGAAAAATTCAAAAAAATTAAGTGAGTGAATATGTTATTTTAAAACATATTTAAAACATGGTAAGATTCTATAGAATTTTGAAAAAAAGGAGATTGTAATAATGATTGTTTGTATAAATCTACCTTGCATGATTTGTATGTTATAGGATAAATAAGGTTACATAGTCTAAAAAAGAAACAAAGGAAATCCAGAGTCTATATTGCGGTTTAAAGAAAAGAAAATTATTGATAAAAATGATCTGAATAAGAATAGTGAGAGTAATTGAATGTAACAACCCGGAACTCCAATATATGATTAACTATAAATAAGAAAATGTGTTGAATAACTTCTTCCACATGCAATACCAAACTTAACCAAAACCATGGAATATTTTAATAAAAATAAAAATATTAATTATGATAGTTAAAACCTATCCAATGGATTAGTAGGAATGAATTAGAGTGACCACTTTATGAACTATTTATAAAAATAAAACATTGACAACTTTTAATATGAATGAAATTCAATTAGTATAGCTAAAACAAATAAGAAATACAATTTTGGACTATAAATATTTTCTTTAAAAAAATAGTGTTTTTTTGCAAGAAACAATGTATATTATAATAAAATATACTGATAATATGAATAATATATTATGAGTAAATTGAATTGTAATTGATTGGAAATAAGAATAAATAATGTTTAACATTTTTGTTAGTTGTTTTCCAATATGTATAACATTCCTATATATTTTGGTTTTTTTATTTAAATATAGAATTATAAAAAGTTATAAATTTTATTTTAAAAAATTAACATAATTTTTGGTTTCATATAAATAATATTAGATTATGAATTTTTTGGTATTTTTCTAAAATAATTTATTTTTAGGAGAATAGTAAAAATTATAATTTTTACAAATATGATGAATTTTATGACATTATTAGTATTTTGGTATGAATTGAAAATTAATGAATCCTTTTAATAATATTAATTTTTTGTTATATTTTAATTTATAATTTAAAAAAATTGTGTTTTAATTTACAAATCCATATTTTTTATTTTAGAACATAAATAATATTTTGCTAAAAATGGTTTTTAATACATGATACATTTTTATTTTAAAATTATTTATTATCACTTTTATAAATTGAATCATATGAAATTTATTTTAAATTTATAATCATTGGGTCCAATTTATCTAATAATGACCACATTTTTTAGGCATAAAGACTATTTTACCTTAGATAAAAATTAGTTACCACGGTAAAAGATACAAATGTAAAAGTAATAATTAAAAGGGTAAAGGGATCGAAACATGATAAAAAAATATCTATAATTAATTTTATGAGGATTTTATAGAAATTATATATTCCCAAATCAATTATTTATCAATTTTTATCCACATTACAGGTTTAACATGTTCTCCCTTTATAAAAGGTTGAAATATTACAGAATATCCATTCCCACCACTTATAAAAGAAGACGCTCACCACCCCATCATGGGAATAATATAGAATCAGTTTCCCCTGCAAGACCTTAAATTTTTCCTTCTTCTAGAATATTATTTCACTCTTTTGAAATTCTAGTCAAAACATATTAGCATAATCCATTCATTTCCACGGAATATTCCAAGGAAATCTCAAAGTTCTCAATGTGAGTAATTATTTTTTACGCAAATAATATCATTTATTTTTTCAGTTTAAAATTATAATTTTAAAATACCTTTGTAATTAAATTATTATTGGAAGTATAATTAATTTTATTATGCAATGGTAATTATATTTATTCACTGTTTCAATTTTTTGAAAAAGGAAACTGTAATTCATGCGTTGTGTGAACTTCCAAATCCATGACCCAACTTATTTCATTTTTCTTCACCATGTTACAAGAATGGAATAGAACGTTAATTTAATAAATATTTATTATATTTATATAATTTTTATGATTATGAAACATTAAATCATATCAATCAATTATCCTATTTTATGGAAAATGAAATCTTCATCCATGAATACTAGTAGACTACTAACTCCATAGAACGATTGATTTTTGTTTTTCTTTTCATTAGGTCATTTAAAGGATGGTTATGAGGATGGGATTAAAGGATAAATATTATTTTTATGATATCAGTAATTGTTTTAGTGGAATATTTGAGAATATATTATTGTTATGATCAACATACAATTATTATTAAATCAATCTTTTAAAACGAGTGAACTAAAAAGAAAATTATATCTTATTTATAACTAATGAATTTATATTAATTGTATTATATTTATAATTATTTAAAATAATAAAATATCACTCTAAAAATAATTATATAAGATAATTATATTTCTATTATAGTAATATTATAACTATACCACCTCATAATAATCCATTAATCATGGTGGGTTCATGGTTGGTTCGATTTAACCAAATAATTGAAAAATAATATTGATCTATATCATGTATGGGTATGTTAACTTATTTACTTTTATAATATTTTATAAATATATAATTTTTTTTGGTTTTGTGTAGGTTATATCAACCTTTAACTTATTAATTAAAAAAACCCATTTTTTGTTAAGAATCAACAAAATATGATCACCCCCAATTTCATCATCATGGTTTATAACCAAAAATACCAAGAAATAAAATTATTGATTTATAAACTATCTTGGAAATTCTATTAAAATACATTATATGTTCTACTAATTATGCAACTTGGGAAAAATATATACTCACACAACTGTTATGAAACTAGTTCGAAGCGATAATGATCACTTACACCCAATTTTGAGAATAAGTAAAACAAACATATATATATATATATATATATATATATATCTGTGTATGTGTGTGTATGATGAGTATATATTAAGATTTTAATTGGTTATAATTATGAATAATTTTATTTAGTATGTTTTTAATGAACTTAATTTAATTTTTCATGACATTTAGTGCAAGTGCAGAATGAATTTGGATCGAGGCGTTTATTTTTGTCTCAAATTCCTATCTTTGATACATATTTAGATTTATAAACCTAATTTTATTTATGTGGAATATATACTACCTATTTATATGTCATATAATTAATCTTTTAATAATGGTATTTTTATATCAATTACAAGACCTATCTTTCAAGGTGATTTTATTAAAATGTTACATATGTTGCAAGTGTTCTTTGTCTCAAACTTTAATTCATAAATTTTTTTTACTATATGTAACATGTTTTTCATTTAATGGTCCATTAATTTCCCATGAATGTATATTTATCATATATTTTTCTTATTCAAGGTAAATACTATGAAAAATTTATTCATTTTCATTAAATGGGTTTTGAAACAGTTGTTACCTAGTTATAAGGATTTTGGTAACTAAATTTTTGTTCCCTTGAAATTATTTTATATAAGTTGGGTAAATTCTAAAATTTTATTTTCTTATGTGGTATTCTCTCACATTATTCATTTTCACCTCATAAATCCATTTTTAATTGTTTCATTTTTAAGAGATTTTGTTTCCCATGGGTGATATCGATAATACAAATATTCTCTATTTGAGTTATAATGATTCATCTAGAACTTTTATTTTCCATGCTTGGGCTCTCCCACCCCAATATTTTATTATATTATATTTTTTTAATCCTATTTTGTAAGATAATTTGTTAAAATAAATGAATGCTTTTTACTCTTCTTACAATGTTTTTTTGTAAAAAATGTATTTTAAAAATAATAAAAAGGGGTTTCCTTTAACTTTACTTTGTTTTTTATTCCTCTCCTCATTTATCCAACATAAAAATTATATATTTTCTAGGAAATATTATTGGATATTATTTTTAAATTTAATGGTTTTAAAAGTCTTTCTTGTCTCATTTTTTAAATCTAACTTTGATTGAAATGTGTAAATTATTATTTTATATCAATGTCAAAAATATTTTTTAAAAGATAATTTGTGTTTTTTACTTGCATTACCATTTTTTTCAAAAGTATTTACTCGAATAGAGTTTATCTTTAAGTATTTATATATTTAAATTTTAAGGGAATGAACTGAAGGTACCAAAAAAATATAATCCTCGATCCCATCGTGGGTTGTGTCATTTAATAATTCTTTTACAAGGATGTTTTTCATATATGTAAAAATACTTGAAGTTTTCCTTTGTTATAATGAGGATATTTTATATTGAAACCATACACCTTCATCCTATAGTTGTATTTTGATCATCTTATTTCTGTATTCACTTTGTTATATACTCACTTATATATATCGTGTAAAAATAAAATTTTATATAATTTAAATTTGATTATGTTCACCTAGAGAGAATTTTATTCTATTGACATGGGGAAAATTATTGATTTTTAATATGTTATTATTCCAAAATTGATGATTATTGGAATATTGACTATTTATTGTTTAACCATCCACATTATTTCTACAGATTTTTTCTGATTATGTTATCCATTTAAATTACATGGGGAAAAGTATTGAAATTCTTGGTGATTATTGACTACTATCACAATATGATTGTGTATTGACATTCCATATTTTTCATTATATGGATAGTCATTTTTCATTCAGCTATATATTCCTTTTAAAAGAGTATGAAATTTCTTATTAACTATTTTGATTAATGCATTATACATAAAAAAGTGATGGGTGGGGAATATAATTATATATCCCCTTGATGCATCAACATGTATCATGAGACAAACAAGTTGGGTTTTGGTGTATGCATCTTCCAACAATAGGATAGTGTCTTGTCACAAGGACTTGGTAGCATGTTTTTTATTTCTGACATTATGCATTCCATCAATATAAGATTTGTATTATTGATATCTATGTTTTCATTTATTTTCATGGATATATAATGATCCAAGTTTCATGTTGACTGTGGATTCATGTCATTTTATTATTCTTTCCATAATATTTATTCCATGTTTATTCCATGATAATTTTAGATTTAAATTTTCCATTAATGAGAATTTGACGTCACCCAATCTTATGTTTCCATTTCCCCAAGTTATGAAGAAAATTATTACACATGAAATATTTAGAAGGATATAACTTGTGGTAGAATTTATGGATATGTTATAGACTCATTATGAATTAAGTAGTTTCATATATATTGGTAAAAAAAAATTGAACTTGATACAAAGAATAATGGGTTTATTAGTTTTTAATATGTCCTAATTCTATAAAACTCTAAACGTTAAAACATTCTTGATATGTGAGATATGAAATTAAAAATTATTTATTTTTTAATTATTGATGGTTAAATATAGGATTTTGTAGCTCATATCAAAGATAGTATGTAAATTATGAGCTTAGGGAACATGATTAGAGAGTGTGGGTTCAGGGCATCATAATTTGTATCTAAGGAAATATTTAGGTAACATTAAATATTATGATATTTTATAGGATAATTTAAGGGTTTATATGTTAAGGTTGATCATAATAGATAACCATTTAGAATAATATATGATTTAATCCCATGGAAATAATGCACACTTAAATTGGGGATTATTATAAGAGAACTTTAGCAGAGATCCTTGGAATAATTCTATGTATAGGATGAAATCATAATATTTTGGTAAATTCCTAAAAATATAGTTTTACTAGAGTTTAAATATATTTATAGATACTATAAGTGGATGTAGGATCTAAAACAGATGTACCTAAGGTTAATAACCTCAAGAATAGAATATTAGGTATTAACCTAATTATCACCCAGTGAACGACAAAGAGTTCTAACATCACACTTAGTTTGAAAATATTAGGGCCATTCTTTTGTCAATAACATTCTCTTTAATAACCATTATACATTATTTGAATATTTTTAGGTTAGATAAATTATTAGGAAAGTGACCATGGATAACAAAAAATAAATCATATAGATTCACAAGTTATATAACATATTAATTTATTTGTTTTTTATTATATAAATGATAAGTTATATTTTGAGAGAATAAACATCATTTAATTATGGTAAAGTTCAATGTAATTTGGGATATCTATTTTTATGATTATATTAAGTAGTACAATAGAACCTAACTCAAAGAAACCAATGTTGAATAAATAATTATACAGGTTAAGCTAATATTAGTGTAGGTTTAACTAAAGGAATTGTAGGGTAAGATGATGATATGGGTAAAAGTTTTTAAGGATGAATCCATTTTATGTTATTGTTTAGGATAGTTCCACTTTATTAATAATTTTTTATCACTCATTTCAACCATTTTTGTTTTAGTAATTATCAGGACTAGAAGGAACTGTGGGTTTGAGTGTCAATGAGAATATAATTTTAATGAATAATCAATTAAAATTAGAGATATAGTGATAAACCATTTGATTATAAGAAACTAGATTTCATGAAATATGACTAATAACATGAACAAAGTAAAATTCATAAAGACACAAAATAAGAGAAAGATGGAGTCTCATGAAAGATTAAGTGATGCAGATGATGAAGAAAAGAAGATTAAATTTAAAAATATGAAAAATTTAGGAATAAGTGTGGGGGAATATTCTTGAAAGGGAAAAGTAAATTATATAAATTTGGAGATGAATCTAATGAAAATCCCAAGGTAAACATAAAGAGAGAATCTATAAAAATATTTTTATTTAATTGCAAGAGAGTTAAGAATTATGCGACTCAATGTCCTAATACAAGGGAAAATGAGAGAAATAGTCAATAATAACCATGCAACCAAAGAAGGGCATATGTAACTACTACTGATAAATTAGATAGTGATTTTTAACTTTAGATTCTCAAGTGTCTTATGTCATATAGGCTTTCACCAACTACTTTACATTGAGTTATAAATAAATATCCCAGTGGTATGATTATCTTATAAATAATTTTCAAGGTTTCTGAGATGTTATTTCTTATGGATCTAGATCTTCATACCTTAGTATAATTATATTTCAAATTAGGTACAATTTATCTATCTTTATAAAGTGATTATAATATATATATATATATCTCTCTCATTCCACATCCTAAATAAACCAGTTTTCTTTCTAGTGTTGTAAGTTTAATTATGAGTTCCCTATTAAAACTGTGATATTATGTGTATAATTGAAATGAAATGAGTTATTTAAGGTGGGTGGGGAGTGGGGACTTATAACCCTATAATTATAATATATGATTACATTTAAATAATTAAATTTGTTGGATATATTCCTCCACATAAAACAACATACCTAAACAAAATTTTGATATATTTAAAAAAAATAAAAATATCAAGTATGAAAATTAAATCCTAGCCACTGAAATAGAAGAAATGTATAGCAGTGGAAATTTTATAAACTATTTATATAAATACTATAATTAATACTTTTAATATTAATGAAATTCCCATAGTAAAACTAAAATAACTATGAAATCCATTTTTTGTTTAAAAATACATTTTTCTAAAATTGGTGTTTTATTTCAAGAAATAATGTATATCATGATACAAAAATATTGATAATATGAATAATATATTACCAGTAAATTGATTTTTAAATTATAGTAAATATAAATAAATAATAGTCAACATTTTTAAAATCATTTTTTCGATATGAATAATTTTCCAATATGTTGTGGGATTTTTTAAATATTTAATTATAAAATGTAATAAATTTAACTTAAAATAACTAACATAAATTTTGGATTTATCTTAATAATATAATCATAATATTAATATTTTATATTTTTCTAAAATAAATATTTTAGTTGAATAGTGAAAACTACAGTTTTTACATACATGAATTTTATGATATTTTTAGAATATAATTATGATTTTTAAATTCATGAAACCTTTTTCTAAGTTAAAATATGTATTTTTATGTGAATTTATAATTTTAAAAATTATTTCTTTATTTTCAAAACCCATATTTTATATTTTAGAGCACGAATTGTTTTCTCAAATATTTTTTTAAAACCTTATACATATTTATTTAAAATTAAATTTTTATCACTTTTATAAATTGAATGAAATGAAAATTATTTAAAATTTATAATCATTGGGTAAAAATTATATAATAAGGAACACATTTTTTTAGACATAAATATTAAGTTACCTTGGGTAAAAACTAGTTATTGTAGTAAAACCTAAAATGGTAAAAGTAGTAAATAAAGGGTTAAAGGGATATAAACATGATAAAAAAGTATAGAATTGAGTTTAGGAGGTATTTATCAACTGTATATATTCCCATACTCAATTATTCTTCAATATTATTTCTACATGATATGTTAAACTTGTGATCCCTTTATATAAAGTTGAAATATTTACAAAATTCCATCGTCACCACTTATAAAAGGTGTCTCTCACTACCCCTTCAAGGAACTCAAAAAAATAGGATTCTTACAAAAAAAGTCATTTTATATTTACATAGACTAGTATTTCACACTCTTACTATTCTAGTTAAAATGTATCAGAATATGTTATCTAATATTCCAAGGAAATCTCAAAGTGAACCACGTGATTACTTATTTTTACTTAATTTATCTCTTTTGTATTTTTATTTTACAATTATAATTTTCAAGTACTTATGTAATGAAATAATTATTATATATATTATTAATGTTATTATTCTATGTTAATAATAATAAATCTTATTTTCCCTTTCCAATTAATAAAAATGAAATCAACATTCATGTGTTGGGTATACTACTGCCTCTACGAAGTAATGTGTTTTGTTTTCCTTCACCAACATAAAAGAATGGTAGGAAGGATAATTTAATAAATAAAATTAATATTAATATTTGTTTTATTTTTCTAAAATACTAAAAAATATTACTCCATTCTCCTATTTTATGGAAAATGAAATCTTTAACCATGCATACATGTACACTACCACCTCTATGGAATGAATGATTATTATTATTATTTTCATAAATCACATATATATATATATATATATATATATGGAAATTAGATTATTATTAAAAGATAAATATTATTTTTATTAAATAATAAGTTATTTTATATAAATTATGAGAGCCTATTAATGATATGATCAACAAATAATTACCATTAATTCAATTGTTTAAAAAAACTGATTAATTGGAAAATAATCACTTCTTCCTAAGTAATGACTTAAATTTAAATTATATTATCTTTATAATTATTTAAAATTTTAATATATAACACTAAATATAACCAAATAATATAATTATGGTTAGGTTATAATGATATTACCACTAAAACACCTAATAATCACCCATTAATCATGGTTGGATCATGTTTGGGTCGGTTTAACCACATACTTGAACAATACTATGCATCTATATCATGAATTAATATGAAAACTTATTTACTTTTATAAAAAGATATAAATATGTAAATAATTATTTTTTGTTATGGTAATTTTATATTAACATTTTACTCATTATTTAAGGAAACCAATTTCATTTGTTAAGAATCACCGAAACATTAACATCATCAATTTCATCTCCATGGGTTATAAACAAAACTAACATGAAATAAAATTATATATTTTTAAAATATATTATAATATATATTATACTACCTTATATTATCTAATGATTATTGAATTTTGGAAAATAGTATATAACAACATCACTTTTATGAAACTAGTTCTAAGTGACAAACATTACTTACACCTAGTGTTGAAAATAGGTAAAAACTAAGTGATATATATGTGTGCATGATGATTATAAGTGAGGAGTATAAATGAATATATTTATTAATATAATTATTTAATATATTTATATATAATGAAATTAATTTAATTATTCATCCTATTTGATGTAAGTGTAGAATGAATCAGGATCGAGGTAAATGTGTTCATCTCAAATTCCTCTCTTCGAGACATATTTTCCATTATGAACCTAATTTCATTTATCAAGGGTATATAATATCTAGTTTAAATATAATATCATGAATTATATTTTAATCATGGTATTTTTAGTTCAATTAAAATACATCTCTTTCAAGGGGTTTTTATTAAAATGTTACTCATGTCGCAAGGGTTTCTTTTGTCTCAAATGTTAAATTACCCAAGATATGTTTATGTTATGAAAAATATTTTACGTTGAATGGAATATTCAATTCCCATTTATGGGTATTTAGTATAATTTTTTTTATCATGGGTAATAATAATACCAATATATTTTTTTACATAAAATATATTTTGAATCATTTTTTATCCCAATTATAAAGATTTTTAGTAAATAAATTTTCTTTTATTATGTCATGTTTTTTTACACTTGATCTTGTTTCATATAATTTGGGTAAATTTTACAATTTTATTCTATTGTTTTATAACCTATAGTTTTTTACATTTTTACCATATAAAAACATTTTAAATTTTATCATGATTCATGGATTATGATTTTAGTAAGGGATATTAATAACTCAAATCTCTGTTATTTGAATTATAACTTTTTATCTTGAAAATTGATTTTCAATGATTTCATTCTCCAATTTTTTTTTTATTTTAGTGTATTTTATATTCGTGTTGGGGAAAATAATGTTTTTATACAAATTAATATTTTATTACTCTTTTTACAATTTAAGTTTTTGAACCAAGGTATTTTGAAAATAATAAAAACTGGGTTCCCTTTCACTTTAATAGGTTTTATATAATTATCCTCATTTATCCAATATAAACACTAAGTATTTTAATGGATCCATTCTTAGAGATTATTTTTATGAAAATTTATTTTCAAAATCTTTCACACCACCTTTTCTAAAGTTATCATTAAAAGAGTTATGTAAATTTGTATTTGATATCAATGTTAGTTTTTTTTCTAAAAAGATCTTTTCTGTTTTCACATCCATTTACCTTTTAATTTTCAAAAGGATTTACCCTAACATGATTTATATTTCAGTACATATATGTTTATATTTTACTGAAATGGACTCACGGTAACAAAAAGTAAAATTAATGATCCCTTCTTGGGTTGTATCATCAAAAAATTCTTTTTCATGGATGTTTTCAAACATATCAAATTATTTCTCTGTCTCCTTTATTACACATGGGATATATACATTTGAAAAAAATCCAAATTTTATCCTATGGATGGATTATGATCATGTTATTACATCATTGACATATATGTATACTCACTACTCTATACAGTGTGAGAATCACATTTTACATTATTCATATTGGATGATGTTCACCTAGAAATATTGTTATTCTATTAACATAAGGAAAATTATGGGCAATATGAATAATGTTATTTGAATACATATGATTATTAGAAGGTTGACTATGTATTGTTTGACTATATTCCTTATTTCTTTAGTTGAGATATTCTCATAATTTCTCTTTTATTGACATGAGGAAAAGTATATACATTCTTGATGATTATTGACTACTAATAAAAGTTTATTATGTATTTTAATTTTTATTTTTTTATTATATGGATAAAAATGTCTTCATTCAGCCTATGGTTCCTTAGGGAATTTTACGAAATTTATTATTGACACTAATAGTGAATTAATTGGACTTAAATAAGTGATGGGTGGAGACTAAAATTATATTTACCCTAGATGCATAAACATGTATCATGAGACAAAATATGTTGGATTTTTGTGTATTGATCTTCCTATAATATGAGAGTGACATGAAACAAGGCCCTGAAAATTAGTTTTTATGCCTGAAATTATGAATTCCATCCTTATGAGGTTAGTATTATTGATATCAATGTTTTCAATTATTTTCATCGATATATAATGTTCCAGGTTTCAAGCCGATTGAGACTTCATATCATTTAGTTATTCTCACCATAATATTTATGCCATGTACATTCCAGGTTTATGCCATGATTATTTTAGTTGTAATTTTCCATTACCGAGTGTTTCAGATCACCCCTTCTTATGTTCATATTCACCCATATTATGAATAAATGTTGTGAATGTGACTTTTTTATAATAATAGAACATGTGGTAAAATTTATAGGAGATTTTATAGGCACATTATTGATTTAGTGGTTCTGTATATAGTGGGAATATGTCATCTTGATACAAAGAACATGGTATTTATTATTTTATGAAATTTCCTAATTCTATAAAGCAATAAACCTAAAAAAATCTTGTGATGTATGATATGGAATTAATCAATAATAATTTTTTAATTAGGGATTTTTATATATTTAATTTTACAATTGGTATCAATTAAAGTACATCAATTACATGTTAATGGAACTAGATCTAGGAATACGAGTTTGGGGAATCACATGTCACTCCTATAAGGAGTATGTTCTTTTATTATTGGGGAAAGAGATACAAATTAGTCCTTTACAAATTAGTCCTTTACAAATAAGTTATAAATATAATATTTTAAGCAAGAAATATTTAATCAAACAAAGAGTCAATCCATGAATGAAATAAAAGGACTGGTTTTGTGGAAGGAATCATAGAAGTGGAATTAATGTATTTTATAATGAAGTGTAAATTGAATACTATTGGGGAGATATGTGGATGGTGCAAACAAACAAGAAACATTCCTAAAAAATACATTACATGTATAATAATATTGGAACATATGATGGATATCCAAGGAAATGTACCATTGAATCGATGTTCCAAGAGTTCTATTGTAATAAAGGAGTCTCCATACAAGAGGAAATATTACTATGTTTCTAAGGAATGTAAAACCATATGGATAACACAAATAGAAATTGAAAATAATATAGAGATAGAATATAAGAATGAATGTGTCATGCTATCAAATGTTAAAAATCAAATTACTATAATAATAATGTTGAGATTAAAATGAAGATCATATTGCCTAAATAATTTTAATTTTATAAAATAATATTATGATAAATTATGAATATTTCTCACAACATTGTACTTGTAAAGGAAGGCATTTCTGGGTTGAGAAGAAAATCGTGGTCATGTTTATCTTATTAAGAATAGAAGAGTGACTCAATTTATTCTGATTGGTTGGTTTGTTTCTTTGTTCTATTTTATATTTTTAATTAATGGTGATTAATATAAGAAGAGAAATTTATGAAATCCTTGAAAATTTTATAATTAGAAAAGATACCCATCATAATGTTCATTAACCAGTATCATGCTATCTACTAAAAATACATTAATTGTTATAAAAAGGATATAATTTTAGATCATTTAAACTAATATCATACATGATGAGTATTTATGTAATGTATCCCTTAAGAGGTAGTTTACAAGTTAAGAAATCTTCCATATGGAATCAATTCACGTGATGTAAGAATTTTAGGAATTTTTTGGAAAGCTAATAATTGTTGATGTATGATTTTTAAATTATCCTATCCTTATGATAAATATATATTAAAAAATTTAAATAGAGGATTTTGATTACTCAATGACATGAGAACTTTGATGAAAAATGTGGATAAACTTTCTTTCACTTGAATGTTTTGATGTGTTTGTCTAGTCGAGTATAGGTAATAAAATTATGGGAAAATATTCCTGAAAACCCCCTAAAAATTAAAATTGAGTTGGTATCACATTCATGATAGTTTTATAGATATATCTTAGGTATATATTAATCAAAAATATTTAGTATATACAGATAGCTCATGTAGACATATATTTAATTAATTCATTACTTATTTTGTAAGAGAAATGTTATTCCATCCTTCTCTCAAGTGGATCAAGTTTTACTAATGGGGGAAAATGATATTTTAGAAAAATGATATGATGATTGCAATACCTATAAATCTAGAAGAATTCTATTTATTATCAATAATGGGGTATAAAATGATAACCTATAATGACATATTGAAATTAATCTATGTTAGGTAATTAATGTTAATGAAAAAAATCCAAAGTGAGATATTGATGATCCAAATGAACTGTAATGATTTTATTTGTATGTCTATGAGTAAGATGGATTTTAATATAGATTTTGGGATGGATAGATATTCCAATGAATAAAGATATTCAATTATGAGATGCATCTTGGAATTACTATATATCATATATAAAGAAAGTGTCAACTTTTATACATTTTGATAGATATCCATTCATATATTGGAAATCATGATGAAGATGAAGTAGGATCCGGGCGCAGTGGAAGCTCGTGGGTGGATATGCCCACTTGGATTTTTGTCATTATCAATGATCAATCCAGGATCAATATGAAAATTAAAGGCAGACTCCACAGATCGAATCCCAGAAATAGACAAGGAAGAAGAATAGTCCCGGAATCCCCAAAGAAGGATCATTATATGTAGGTTATAATTAATTTAATTAATTGAAAAGGAATTACCTTGATTGAATTCTTTCTTCGTTGATGTATTCGGTCATAATCTGATTTGACTCTTCATTACATCATACAATCCAAGTGTAGGATTCCTTTAGTGGTGATCCACATGTGCTCCACTTATCTCTGGACGCCGCCAAAGGAATCTCCAGGTGCTAGCACAGAGAAGCCTTTGCTTGTGTTGTTCACCATAGATCACCTTGATCCGATGGAAGAGGATCTCTCTTGGTCTTGAGAGCATTCTTGGAGGAAGGAGTTCTTTCAGTCTTGAGAGAATTCTCTAAATTTGTTGTGCACAACGATTATCTGTGGAAAAGTGTTTGAGTTGTGAGGATATTTATAATCAGGTTTGAGGTCATAGAGTTATGACAATAAATAAATATGTTACGTGTTTTATTTATTTCATTAACTCTTATTTAAAACCCCCATGTTGAATGATTAATTCCTTGACATGCATCCATGATGATTATAATAAATATCATTTAATAAAATGATATTATTTCCTCAAAATACCGATTGGAAAACTACACAGCGTGTAACCATTAATACACGGCGTGTACCTGTTTTCCATGAAAACTACATGGCATGCAATCATTAATACATGGCATGTATATCTTGTTTTCATTTCCTTTCCAAAATGAAAACTACACGGCTTGTAATCATTAATTCACAGCATGTACTTGTTTTCAAATTAAAAACTACACGGCTTGAAATCATTAATACATAGCGTGTGATTGTTTTCATTTTATTCTTCCTCAACCATTAAAATGATTTAGTCTTCCTTGAATAATTATTAAACCACATAGAGGAATAATATTTATTCTAATTGAGATACTTGGATACACTTAGTGTGTGACCCTCTAGGCCTCTTTCTCGTTGACATTAGGCGGGATTGCCTAAAGTCCAAGATTAATGTCTAGCAATGGGTCAAGGCACCTAAGAGAAATAAGTTGACGTCACATTTATGTGTCACCTCATACAAACACTTACCATGTAATTTAATCCCTTTGTCTCAATATCTCCAAAAAAGCGGGTTGCATGCTAGTGCCATCAACCCATGTGCTCGATTATTCATTCTTTGACTTTCCGGAATTGAACTCACCCATTCCTCACCATGGCCATAGATTTATTTAGGCTATATAAATTCCATAAATGGGCCTGAGATATCTACTTCTGTTATGGAACAGAAGGGACAAATCCTTTCTTGCATTATCTATAAATGCAGTATTACTTGTGATGCACCCAATGTATCCTACCTCACTGCGAACAGTGTTTCGTCATAGTTTTCGTCAATACATCTAAGTGCACAAGTTGTAATACTCATTAATAATAATCATAATGTTTAAGGACCAATACACATGTCTGCAGATAGGAACATCCAATGACACTATGAAATGTGGATTTTTTACTGCTGGGTCTCGTTCTCATAATATCCTCCTAGATATTACCGAGGGCACACACTATGAGAAGGTGCGTCAAAGTTTTACGATTCCTCACCCATAATGGCCTATATTATTTGTGTCCCTAAAATATCATGATCCGGACATAGAACATATATTCAGAAACAGTGTTATGCCACTTCCGGGTTCTCTTCAAAGCAAGGATCCGCTATGACCCTTTAATGAAATAGCTTTCCTTGGGACATTATCACATGTATATCCACACAGAAGAACGATAAAGATGTGATAAAGTATTTATTAATGAATAAAGTACAAAGTAGTTGGTTCTAGGACACTAAATCCAACAGACTACCACTTGGACGAGAGATAACTGCTAACAACCTTTAACCTGCTAGCTCTGACATGATATTTATGCTTCTACCACGACAGGCCTTTAGTCAGGGGGTCCTCTATGTTCTCTTCTATGGACACTCTGCTCACTGCAACTTCACCACTTTGATAGAAATCCCTTAAGAGATGATTCTTTTAGAGTATGTGCTTTGTCCGTTGATGTGACCTTGGTTCTTTTGCAAGAGCCACTGCTGTAGTATTATCACAATACAACGTGATAGGATCTATACTACAGGGCACCAAATCAAGCTCCTGGAAAAAGTTCCAAATCCAGATGGCTTCCTTGGCTGTATCAGAATCCACTATATATTCGGACTCCACTATAGAATCGATGACAACTAGCTGCTTTGAACTCTTCCAGCTCACAACTCCTCCATTAAGACAGAAAACATATCCAGATTGTGACTTCAAGTCATTCTGATCTATCTGAAAACCAGCATCAGCATACCCACCAATGACAAGTTAATCATCTCCTACATACACTAGGAACATATCCTTAGTTCTTCTCAGATACTTAAGGATAGTCTTAATAGTAGTCCAATGTTGTTATCCTGGATCTTATTGATATCTACCTACCATGCTCAGTGCATAGGAAACATCAAGCATGGTACATAATATGGCATACATTGTGGATCCAATAGCTGAAGCGTATGGGATCTTACTCATTCTATATTTCTCCTGTTGTGTTTGAGGACATATTTTATTAGAAAGAAGTAGACCATGTGACACTAAAACCAATCCCCTCTTGTATTGTTCAATACTAAATCTCTTTAGTATCTGGTCAATGAATGTACCCTGAATTAGTCTAAGCAGCCTCTTGGATCTATCATAAATGATCTTGATCCCTTGAATATATGATGATTCACCCAAGTCCTTCATGGAGAAACACTTGTTCAACTAGTCCTTAACTGACTGTAAAACTGGTACATCGTTTTCAATAAGCAATATGTCGTCAAAATATACTAATAGGATGAAGATCGCATTCCCAATAAACTTCTTATAAACACATGGCTCAAATTCGTTCTTAATGAAACCAAAATCCTTTATGGCTTCATCAAATCGAATGTTCCTTGAACTGGTTTCTTTGTTTAATCCATAAATAGATTTATGCAACTTGAAAACCCGTTTGGCTTCACCTAGTGCCCAAAACCCTTCAGGTTGTGTCATATAGACATCTTCATGAAGGTTCCCGTTAGGTAATGCTGTTTTGACATCCATTTTCCAAATCTCATAGTAATGGTAAGATGCTTTGGTAAGTATGATTCTTATGGATTTAAACATGGAAACTAGCAAGAAGGTTTCATCATAGTCAATTACTTGACGCCGTCTGAATCCTTTAGCCACTTTTCTTTGTTTATAGGTGCTAACTTGACCTTCCGTGTCCATTTTTCTCTTGAATACCCATTTGCATCCAACATGATTTACATCAACTGGCACATCGACCACAACCCATATTAGGTTATGATACATGGAATCCATCTCAAAATTCATAGCTTCTAGCCATCTTGCAACTTTTGATCTTTCTACTGCATCCTTGTAGGAGACAGGTTCATCATTTTCCAACAATAATGATTCACCATCATTAGTGACTAGGAAACCAAATATCTATGGTTCTCTTACCTCTCTTGAGATCCTACACAGTACTTTTGTTTCTGAAACCTCTTCCACGGGGACCTGTGGAACTTGTTCCTATACCAACTCCTGTGCATCTTGAGCATCAACTTCATCGAAGTCGATCTTGCTTCCACTATCCCTTTTAAGGATGTGTTCCCTCTTAAGAAAGACGGCTTGTATGGCGACAATCACTTTCTTATCTTGAGGGTTATATAGGTAATATCCTTTTGTTTCCTTGGGATATCCTATAAAGATACACCTCGTGCCCCGGGGTGCTAGTTTTTTTCCTGAGAAGGCCATAAAAAATCCCTCACATCCCTATACACGTGTATGCGACAAAATGGGTTTCTTTCCATTTCGTAACTCAGAGGGAATTCCATTTTCCTCCTTAGTTGGTACTTAGTTTAATGTGTATACTGCAGTTTGTAATGCATATCCCCAAAAGGATAATGGAAGATCTGCATGACTCAACATTGATCTCACCATGTCCAACAAGGTGCGGTTCCTCCTTTCACTAACACCGTTCCACTGTGGTGTATATGGTGGAGTGAGCTAAGATAGAATCCCAGAATCCCACAGAAGATCGATGAAGTCTTGGTTCAGATTATCTCCACCTTGATCCGATCAAAGTTTCTTTATCTTATTACCATGTTGATTCTCTACTTCATTATTGAATTCCTTAAATGTCTCTAAGGCTTCTGACTTATACCTCATTATGTAGACATAGACATAACCACTCAAATCATCAATAAAATTAATGAAGTAAGAATATCCACCTCTAGCATCTACTAGAAATGGTCCACACACATCCGTGTGCACCAATCCTAGAAGCTATGTGGCCCTTTCACCTTGTCTACCAAAAGGTGGCTTGGTTATTTTTTCTTGTAAACAAGAATGACTTCTATCAAGTGGTTTTAGCTAAATAGAGTCCAAATAGCCATCTTGGCAGAGCTTTATCAAGCGCTTCTTGTTTACATGACCTATACATTGATGCCACAACTGGGTGATTCATGAGTCATGTGAGTTTCTTTCGTTATCAATTTCCAACACTTGGTTTTCATAATTTAATACATACAAACCATTTTTAAATGCATCATAAAATAACATTCGTTGTTCTTATAAAAGAGAAAACCCTTATTTCCAAACATGAAAATAAATCCATCCATATCCAGAAAATATACAGAAATTATGTTCTTGGTAACACTAGGCACATAATAAAAGTTATGTAAAACCAAAATCATCCCAGTCGGCAATGAGAGGTAGTAATTTACAATGGATAATGCAGTTAGCCTCGCACCGTTGGCAGCTTGAAGATCCTCCTCTCCTATAACAATCTTTCTAAATCTACTTGGTTACTGCATTTGAATATAGATGTGAGCCCCACAAGTTGTATATAATAACCAATGTGTAGAAATGAAAATATCGAACTAGTTAATGAATGCACCTTTAGTGTCCCCACACTTCTGGGTGAAGTTCCTCTTCTAGTGGCCTTGCTTGCCAGATGAAAAACATACCACCTCCCATTCCTTACCCTGCATCTGGATCTTCCCCTTCTTGGAGGTACGACGCTCAGGGGATTTAGACTGTTTATAAGTCTTTGGCCCCTTTTCATTGTCCTTCCTTTTCTTATTCACCATAAGGACTGCAGGTTTGTCACACCCCATGTCCTTATCTACTTATCAAATCAAGGATAGAAGTTCTGATAGACTCTTTTCATTAATGCTCATGTTGTAGTTGACAATAAAGCCTGAGAAGGTCTTGGGAAGTGATGATAGGATGAGATCTATATGCAACTCATCCGGGAACAAAATCCCAAAGATGTCCAAGATTTCAATGTAGCCAATAAGCTTGAATACATGAGGCCCAGTAGGCACAGACTCTCTAATCTTAGATGTAAACAAAGAATTGGAGATCTCATATCTCTCTTGTCTCACATTCTCTTGGTAGAGATATTTAAGGTGAGGCAGCATGCTATACGCGTCCATGTTTTCATGTTGCTTCGAGATCTCATTAGACATGGTCGATAGCATGAAACATTGGACATCTGTGGCGTCATCCATATGTCTTGAATAGTGAGATATTTCCTCATCACTGGCCTCTTTTCTAGGTTAAACTGGAATAGGCTCTTCTAGCACATAGAATTTTCTTTCGTGGTGAAGGATGATGCGTAAATGCCTTTGCCACTCTTGGAAATTGGTGCTGGTGAGAAGGTTTTCCTTTTTGATTATAGTTCTCAATGATATGTTTGAAGTCATTTTTCTTGCCGTTTCTACAAATTAAGATGAGAAAAGGTTTATTACTTTATTACAAAAACTGAGACAGATAAATAAATTAATACTTATTAGTCTCCCACTATTTTATCAAAATCCAACATCCCTCACAATTGAATTTAAAATATTCTATTGCCTGAATATTCTAGTGGCAAGGATCCATATTTCCCTTCACATTACCCCAACTAGGGTTGGCCAAGAAACTTGAAAGGTTTTAGGTACGCATTCCAAATGCCAACTGCATTAACTCACAGCTCCTTGATCTGCTTAGTGGACTCCCCAATCCTGAAATACTTTTATTTTGGATTTCCTCAACCTTTGCCTCTTAGTCACCCCACGTCCTGCTGTGGCAGTCAAACCTTGATGTGAACCAAGTTTAGATAACCCAAAACATTAAATTACAATTACCTAATAATTGATATCAGCCCAACTAGGGTTGGTCAAGCACTTTGAACTATGGTTCGATTCTAACCAATATTATGGAAGGCTATACTGACTTAATATTTCTTTGAGGGATTTTATCCTTATATATAAATTTCCATTTTATTATCTTTGATTACGTGCTTGTTAATATTAAGTGGGATATACTTAAGTGATTAACCATGTATAAGATAATATTTACGCATAAGCCAGTCTTATTTTAGTTCCATATTGCATGATCGTTTAATTCATTAATTGGGTGACCTTGACAACAGACACACAAAAAATAAACCATGCAACTAACAGAAATAAAATAAATGGTATGATCATGAGCTTGTTCTATTGGTTATTTTATATAGTGGTTGATAAACTAACCCAATACCTAGGGGAGAAACGCCTTGAACCTTTCGAGTTCGTGTTTACAGCTTTTCACATGTCCACCTTTGTATATTCTTGAATTGGTTTTACCTTAGCTCCTGACTTGAGTCACCTCCACTAGCATGGTAGCTCCATCCATTAAATTTGCATTTATCCCACATGCAGGTGAGGGGTAAAAAGGGGTTTTTACATAAAAGAAACCTTGGGCGCACATGCCCTACATATTAATGAGGGGAAGGCTCGCATGCCAAAAAATTTAATTTAAATAAATAAATTAAAATAAACCATTCACATACAAAGGTCTGGGTCTAACTCATGATAATCCATGCATGTAAAGATATTACACACTATTAAAACTAGAATTCAATTCTTTAGTCATTCTTGTTTAAGATAAATCACGCTCAAATCAATTAATTATCTTTAATTAATCAATCCTATTATCTTAAACCCTTTTCTGAATTTCCTTGAGATTATCATCCATCATAATTTTAAACAAATAAATTCATTTAAATTTATCCTCGTACGTAACTTGTACCTTGGAGGGAACCCGGTGAATTCCCATTTACATAGACATTAAATTAAACACACGCACATATATAAAACACCTATCACGTGTTGTGCCTTAGCTTTATGCCTGCACTATGGTACACATATCAAGAGTTTGTATATTATAATAATAAATTTTAATAAATATGTGTAATTTGGATAAGTACACGGTGTTTAGTTCCGGCTACACGACATGTACTTTTGTTCACCGTTTATCGTTCATCTGAAGTACACGCCCGGGGACATGACATGTTTTTGTACTTCAGAAATTTTCAGAGTATATGGTGTGTACAATTGGACACATGCTATGTAGTATCCGCATTACACGATTTTCTGCAAGGAAGGGCGTGTACGGGGTACAAAATTTAACCCTAACCTTAATGGACTATACGCCATGTTCTGTTGGACCACACAACATGTAATCTGGAAACCGTGTGCACTTGTTCCTGGCCAATACAGGGTGTCATAAATGACTTAGATAGGATCAAATACACGACCTGATTTGGCGAAGTAGTCAATGAATTGAACCTAGACTACACGACGTGTACTTATGAATACACGCTATGTATTTTAGTGTTATACGACCAAGAGCGTCTGGAACCTCCATATGAGTTCCTCTATTTGATTTTAATCAAAATTTAAAGAAAAATTAGTTTCTGTATGGTGAACAAGAAACGACAGGGGATGAATAAATCTCTAGATTCATATTTTAAATAATTATTTACTTGAATTAAAAAAATTAAATTATTAAATGCATAAATCACTAACAAAAAACTAAATAATTATAATTTAAGATATGATTCCTCTGATACCACTTGTAGGATTCGGGCACAAAAGAATCTCGTGGGTGGATGTGCCCACTTGGCCTTTTCTTATTAGTAATGATCAATCCGGGATCAATATGATGATAAACGCCAGACTCCATGGATCGAATAACAAAAATAGATGAGGAAGATGAATAGTATCAAAATCCACAAAGGAGGATCATCATATGTTGGTTATAATAAATTTAATTAATTGAAAAATAATTACCTTGATGGAATTATTTTTTCATTGATGTCTCTGGTCACGATCCGATGTGACTCATCGTTGTGTCGTACAATCCAAGTGTAGGATTCCTCTAGTGGTTACGCACACATGCTCCACGTATCTCTGGACATCGCGAAAGGAATAATTGGGTGCTAGCGTGGAGACGCCTTTTCTTGCCTTGTCCGCCTTAGATCGCCTTGATCCTATGGAAGAGGATCTCTCTCAGTCTTGAGAAAGTTCTTGGAGGAAGGAGTTCTTTCGGCCTTGAGAGAATTCTCCAGATTTGTGCACAACGATTCTCTATGGAAATTTTTTGGGGTTGTAAGGATATTTATAATCATGTTTGAGGTTATAGAGTTATGATAATAAATAAACGCATTAAATATTTTATTTAATTAATTAATTCTTATTTTAAACCCCCATGTCGAATGATTAATCCCTTGACATGTGTCCATAGTGATTATAATAAATATCATTTAACAAAACGATATTATTTCCTCAAAATCTTGATTGGAAAAACTACACGGTGTGTAACCATTAATACATGGCGTGTAATTGTTTTCCATGAAAACTACACAGAGTGTAATCATTAATACACGGTGTGTATATCTTGTTTTCATTTCCTTACCATATTGAAAACTACATGGCATGTAATCATTAATTCACAGCGTGTACTTGTTTTAAAAATAAAAACTACACGACGAGTAATCACTAATACAGGACGTGTAATTGTTTTTATTTTATTCTTCCTCCAACATTAAAACGATTTAGGATTCGTTGAATAATTATTAAACCACGTACGAGAATAATATTTATTCTACTTGAGATACTTGGATACACTTAGTGTGTGACCCTCTAGGCCTCTTTCTCGTTGACATTTGGCGGGCTTTCCTAAAGGTCAAGATTACTGTATAGCAATGGTTCAAGGAACCCAAGAGAAAGAAGTTGATTCCGCATTGACATGTCTCCTCATTTGAACGCTTACCTTGTAATTTAATCCCTTTTCCTCAATATCTCCAATCAAGAGGGTTTTATGCTAGTGCCATAAACCCTTGTACCCAATCATTCTTTCTTTGACTTTCCAGAATTGAACTCTCACATTCGTCACCATGGCCATAGATTTATTTAAGATATATCATTTCCATCAACGGGTGTGAGATATCTACTTTAGTTTTGGAACATAAGGGACAAATATTTTCTCGCATTATCTATTAATGCAGTATTACTCGTGACACACCCAATGTATCCTTCCTCACTGCGAACAATGTGTTGTCACAGTTTTTGTCAATACATCTAAGTGCGCCAGTTTTAATCCTCACTAATAAAAATCTTAAGGTCTAAGGACCAATACACACGTCCGCAGATAGGAACATCCAATAACACTATGAAATGTGGATTTCCTTCTGGCAGGTCTTGTTCTCCTAATATCCTCCTAGATATTACCAAGGGCGCGCACCATGAGAAGGAGCCTCAATGTTTTATGAGTCCTCACCCATAATGGAATGTATTATTTGTGTACCTCAAATAACATCATCCGGCCATAGAACATATATTAAAGAATGGTGTTATGGAACTTATGGGTTCTCAACATAGCGGGGATCCTCTATGACCTTTTAATGAAACAAATATCCTTTGGACATTATCACATGAATTTTCATGTAGAATAACAATCAAGATGTGATAAAGTATTTATTAATGAATAAAGTACAAATTATTTGGTTCTAGGCCACCAACTCCAACAGAAGATACTTTACTCAATAATGAGAAATAATTTCTATAACAAGAATTTATTATAGAAAATTATTCAAGGTAGAATACTATAAATATAATGATTATATAATAGATTTTAATGATAATAGAAGGAAAACGATAATGGAAGATGAAAGTATTTTCTTCAAAATATTCCCTATGATTTTTGAGAAGCTGGGTGGAAGAGTGAGAAAACATCCATTTATTATCATGTATGAATTTTTGTACATATATTGATTAAAACTCATGGATTAATGATTTAATAAGGCTAAGTTTGAAAATGGAAGTGATAAGGTAGTGTAAATACATTGAAAATATCAAATAGAGTTCATATATGATTTATGATGACATGGGAATAGTAATTGAGATTTTTGAAAAGTTTTGATAAGTTTATATTGTTATTTAATATTTTTGGAGATGTTTTTTCATTATTATATATTACTTGAGAAGGTTTAAAGAAGATATGATATGATTTTAGGATGTTTTTGTATTATGATTTGGAGTTGAAAATTTTGATATAGCATACATAATATCTATCAGAACAGAAGAATTAGAATTTTTTGGATGACCATTTGAGACGTAAGTTTTTATCAAGATGATACTTAAGAATCAATATATTATAAATAGACCTAAATTTAGAAAATGAAAAGATAGTACATTGATATATAAGATATTTTATTTAATTATGGAGTTTTTGATTCAAGAAGTCTGTATCTATATGGTATTCTTTGAAGAATAAAAACTTTACTGATTTAACCAAATCAAAATACAACATTTATAATTTCATTCTAGAAGTTATACATTTTGAATAAAGTGATGTATTTAAAAGTTAAAATATTTAAATAATTAGAAAGGTCCATTAGAGTTCACACTATCATATTTAATATATTTAATATGGTATTTAAGATATTTTGATGACACATGATACATCTCAATGCATATGGAAGATATTTTCCAAATCATATAAAATAAATTGGAAAAGGAAAAGAACTTATATAAGGGTTATCATATTGAATACATATGAATCACTTTGAGGTGAGTCTAAAAATTATAAAAATCATAGATGCACTGTGATATGTGATATGTGTTGGAGAATGAATAAAATATTTTTTTACAATTATCACTGAAACGAGGCGAAGGGAAAACCTTACATCAATATATAAGAGTTCAGTCTAGTATGCATAATACATTTTATGGACCCATCTAGAAAGTTACTGAAGGAAGAAACCTTATATCAATGTATAAGGGTTAATATAAGAATACATAAGTGATTTGATGTAGGTCCCACTAAAATACAACAATGGAATAAAAATTACATTAATAGGTAAGGGTACTTGATCTATTTGCATATTTTTATGTGTAAATTATGTGTTGGGTAATAATAATAAGATCCATACATATCTTAACTAATTATATATGTTTAAATATTTAGAGGATATATTAACATGGATTTAGTAAAAAGATCACATTAATTATCCCCCTCTCAAAGTGACTACATGATCCAGCTGGGGCACTATAGTATACGCCATGGTTATATATTAAAAATTGAACTAAAAATTATTCAATTCTAGTTATACACATTCTATTATATCTTATATGTTTGGAAATAATATTTAAGTACCTTATAATATATTATGAAAACAATTATCAGTTTTAACATGGAGTGGGACATTAATTTCAATAAAATTTTGTTGGACTATTTAGATTACAATGTGTGATTAGTCTCTACTCAAAAATTTATTTATCTTACCAATGAAAAAATTTAATTTGTTATTGGGAATTGATAAAATATCTAACTATCAAGATCAAATTAAATATATATAAATAGTGTTTTTTATTTTTTAGTAAAGTATTAAGTCACGAATTTTAAGAGAGGGATATATCTTTTATTAAACCATGAAAATGACTACCCCTGAGGATCATATTTATGGTATCTTTGGTGGGATGTAGATGAACTATAGAGGTTAAAGTGGGTAATAAGACAAGATATATATCCATATTATAAGATTTAATTAATGTGACTCCCGATGAATTTTTTATAATTTATCAATATAGAGAAATATAATTCTTTATTGATTTCATTCTTAATGAAAACCCACATCCATGAAACCATACTATCTGTATCCAATAAAATTAATAGAAATTAAAAATACTTAATAGTTTCTGGATAAGGGATTTAACCACATATATATGCCCCCTTACAGAGACATTATATTTTTTATAAAGAAAATGGATGTTTTAATGAAGCTATTTATTTACTATATAAATACAAATAGTATCATTATAAAGAATAAATACCCATTATTTTGTATCAAATATTTTCCTAGAAAATTTTAAGGGGAAAATATTATTTTTTAAAACATATTTTCTATTTAGGGTGACATTGGTAAAATATGATTAAATAAGATATTAAATTTATGGATTTCTATAAATGGAATAACTAATATAGATTCAAGGTTATTCCTTTTGCGTTACAAAATTCTCCCTCTATATTTATAAAAATGAAGAATAGATTTTTCAAGGAACATATATATGATTTTTTTCTATATTTATTGATGATAATTGATATAACCTTGGATCCATGTGGTGAATAAAACCCATTTATTAAAATTTACGAAAAACCTTGAGAGGAAATGAGTTTTATGGGAAATTAAGAAAGTTTAATTTTTTTGGATTGATTATATTTCTAATTTTTAAACATATTTCCACTAAGGATTTCATACTAGTTAACCCTTTACAGAAAAGTGTGGTCAAAGAATGGAGAAATCCTATGAATACAATTAAATACATAGTTTCCATAGATTAATAGGTTACTATTGGTACTTTGATAAATTTTACCCTTATTGAATAAAACCTCAAACATGATAACACACAAAGGGCCCTGAAGAAACTAATGGATTTTGATTATGTTGGCTGTATTTGTTTACAATAAGTAAGATCAATAAGTAAGACTGTCAATATGTGTTGGGTGTTGATGAATAACCCAATATTAATGTAGTATGTCATGGAATAATGATATTAAAAAGATGTTATAAATATAATTATAATAAGTTGAGTTTAAAGAATAAAATATGTGTTTCAGAATATATCACTATGGAAGAAAGAAAAGTATAGATTCCAAAAATTAACAGATGAGGAGATTGTGATTCTAGATAAGTACTATAGATGATGAAAGAGGATTCATTTCTATAAGTATTATGAATAAATTATAATTTGTTTGAATCAATGAAAAGTGATGATTTTTTATGAATGAAACTTCAACTACATGATTTTGAATAAGTTTGTTTGAATATATCCTTATGTTCATTAAGCAGGAGAACTATGTTTTTTGTGAAAATAAACATGGAAAATGTTGAATCAGTTTATATAGAGTTAAATATTTTTTATGTTTATTTGATACATTTATATGAGATATGAATATTATAAAAGAACTTTTTTGTTATAGGAGTAATAAATATTGATAATAGGATAAAAAAGAAGTAGTTTTGAAAGAATACATACTGATACACTACCAAAAGATGGGTCATAGTTGTTGAAAAATGCCTATAAAAAGACAAATCATTGAAAAGGGTATGTATTTAAAAGACATTTTGAGTGATGATATTGAGTGAGATTTAATTTTTAAAGGAATATAATGGATATTTTCTTGGAAATTTATAGTTTTAAAAGTTGAAATATAGAACCAAAATACAAGAAGACCAAAACTAATTTTGGAGAAGTCTATGTATTTACAAAGGAATACAATATTTAAAAGGTCTCAATGAAAATAAATAAAGAGTAAGTATCATAATCTAGAAGGAGAGTTCAAAGTGGAAGAAATAGAATAATGATGATTAATTATGTGGAAATAGTATTTTATAATGATAGTTTCTTATAATTTGAATGATTGAAAATATCATAATATTGATAATTTTTAATTACTATTTCCAGTGGTGATGAAGAAAAAGAGAATAAGTAAAATATGTATGTTATGGATAATGTTGTATATTAGAAGTGGAAGATGAATTAGAAGTATTAAGAAGGCTAGTGTTTAATAACGAAAGTAAAAAAAAATTAATAATTTGGAGCTAATGAAGATTGTAAGAATGTTTAATTGAATTTTAAAAAGTAAATTTGATAATTATTAAAAATTATTTATTAAATAAATATCATGGTTATTAATCCATAATTAAAAAAAAATTATGAAATAAATATAAGTGATTGGTCAAGAGTTTAATTATATGTTATCTTGGTCAATATGTATTTTCATGTAAGAGTTAAAGAGAGAAGATCAAGTGTTGAGAAATTAAGAAATTCAGTGTTTGAAATTACCAAACCCACACGACCTTTTTTCATAAAGGGTTCTAACTCAACACGGGGTATAAAATGAGGAGTGTTGAGATAAAGAAGATATTGAAGAAGATAGAAACTTTAATGAGAGATAGAGAGACTAACATATTTGGTTGGGAAGATCATAAAAGTAAACGAATAAGTGAGTGATTAAACTATATATTCTAGAGAAACATTTGAGTGGGGGAAGTAAGTGAGACAATAAACATGTATCATTTTATATCATCATGTCTCTTTTTGAGATCCAATTTATAAATAGATCTAATTTGGATGTAGAACCATTTTAGAATTAGAGTTTTTTATAAGAATAGTTTATTAAAATGAATTAGTTGATTATGAATATATATAGAGTTTAAAAATTAGAAAACTTGAATATAATTGATGATAATTATGTTGATAATTTGGTGTATTAAGAGAACAAGGATGACATGCATGTTATAGAAGTTGTTCATTCACTGGATTTCAATGACCTGTTATTGGGGAATAAGATCTATTGTTGTGATTCTATAACGTCACGAATATTAAAAAAGATATTTCTCAGGAATGGGATGTTGGGAGAATCATTACATAATGAAGGGATCTAATATAATAATTTTTAAGAGACTATTAATTGAAGACATTTTTTGCAGTTAAGGATGATACCTTTCTTATCTATATTCCTCAGAGGTTAAGGACGATACCTTCCATTTTTTTATTCAATTAAAAATATTTGTCAATCAAATGTGTCTCAGACTCGACCTAAACCAAACTAGGAAATATTCAACCACATTAGTGGTGAAACTTATACAAATATCGTGTTTCAGGATTTTTTTAACTACTATATATAATGTTGTGTTCTTGTGTTACATGACTCATACAAGAGCCATTCATCCTAATAAGTGTATCGAGTTGAGTTAATAATGTGAAAATAATTTGATAAAGAATATCTCACATTGATTCACATAGCATATAAATATGTATGTATGATCCTACTTGTAATCTCAATTGGTATCATAGAAAATGTTCTAACTCTTATTGTTTTCATTTATTTTTCATATAGTTATTTTGTTTGTAATGTTTTAAGTGAATATCTAAAGAAATTATTGAGTTTTCTTGTAAATACATAAACCCAGACTTCTGGATTATATACTAAAATATGATGTGTATTTTTTATAATAGATAACATAAAAAGAAATAGTACATTATATAATCAAGGACCTTTTCTAGTCTAGGTTCTTGAGGATTAGACAAACCTTCCATTAAATCAATGTTTACAAAAATAATTTCAAAATAACTAATTGGATCCATCTACACTAGCACAGTAGATTCCCATTTAAATCCTAAGTAATATTGTGAAATATATTTTAAAAACATGGGATGAGAACCAAAATATCAGCAAGGTATATACAGAAATAAATCGTTAGTTAAGTGATAACTTAAAAATCTAATTAAATCCATTTCATAAAAACATGCTAGCATGCACAAAAACATCATTTAGTTACCTCAGGAAATATTTACCATATCACTCTTACAATAAACCTAACTCATATAATAAAAATTTGGTCAAATATTTTCTTTAGAGTACTTAAATCATTGGAAAGCTATAATGGGGACCACCCATTATATTTTGATCTATAATGAACTCAAACCAACATATCTTGAGTTATAATGGACTCATCCTAACATATATTGAGCTATAATGGGATCCACCAAACATATCATGAGATATAATGGGATCATCCAAACATAAGTATGTCCAAGAAACATATCATGAATAAATCACTTGATAACTCATTTAAACACGTGAGCAAAACACATTTATATTTTTAAAATACCCTTTCTTAGTAAAATAGATCACTTTTAAAAAAACATGCTCATAATAATGAAACAATATTCATAAAACAATTACCATGTAAACATATAATGGAAACATAATAGTGATAAATAATCATGAAATAAGGGAAAATCACTCATTTCATATATATATATAACAATATTTTTGAATTTTAATAAAGATACTTTTGAAAGGATTTTAAAAAGAATGTCCTTTACAAATATAATTGGAGTGAGAATTAATAGAATGTAATGGATATGTGTATACACTATAAATAACCATAATAAAACATAATATAAAGAAAAATTCATCATACAAATAATCTTAATATCACAAATTGAATAATGTATAAGGTTAACCCAAAGAATGGATATTGGGTTAAGAATTTCCATACCTTGAGTTCATCTAACATCATACATGATTAAACCTCCTGTATAATGGTTAAAATAGTGTTATAATTACTTTATAGAATCATAATAATTTTTATAATACCTTATATTATAATTTTATAACATCATTCCACCCATTAATTTATAATTTTTTTTCTTTCCATTTATTCAGGTGCGTTCTTTACATGATTTCCCTGGTCAATTCGTAAAGGATTTCCCTATAAAATGGAAGGGAAACTACAGAATTGAAATGAGATGTTATTAAAATGTTTCTAGAATATTAAATTATTACCATAATCATTTTGGGTATATGGTTTTAGGATGAATCATTAGATAAATCATTAGTGATAACAATTAGTTTCTTTTGGTGAATTTTGATCATTACGAACCAATTTTGTTTTATTAATTAATAGTATGAATAAAAACTGGTTCCAAAACATAATATATCATATAATATGTAAAATTAAATATTATTTAATCATATTAAAGGTTTTATTTCTAGAGTTTAAGGAAGTAAAAGAAATTAAAGACACATCATTCACGATGTCGGTAAATTGACACATCATGGAAAATGTTTTTATTTTTAGAATAAGAGGGAGAGTAGAAGAAGTAAGTTGATGAATATTCCCTAAACATGCTAAAATTATAGTATATATATATATATTTGATATTTTCTATTTTATTCCTCTTTTATAAAGTTATGGGAATAGAGTATAAGAAAAGAGAAAGAATTGAAAAGAAAATACAAGAAAATGAAAGAGGATTTTTACCTCTTGATACCTTCTCCTTGGGATCCTTCTTAAGGCCTCTGGTATTAGGATTTTGGTGAGAACATAAGGTCTTGGATGTAGGGAATATCCCTGGTAATATTAATGGATATAATTTAGATAATTCTCAATGATTGAGATGTGTTTGAGGAAGAGGGGGTGAGAGTGGTATTTATAGAGGAGGAGAGGAGAGATTTTGGTTTTTCTAATCATTAGTTTAATATTTTTCTCAAGACTATGAATATTCTCAATTCCTATGACCAGAAAAATTAAAGAGATCATGTGTGTTTGAATCTAGTGTTACTACTTTTGTTATGATTCCTGGAATATTGTAATTAACATATAATGTATAAATAGCAAATTACCATATTTTACTATTCATAAAAAATTCAAGTATTTCTGAAAAATCCCAAAAATTAACCCCAACCATTTTTCAATGTGTAGAATTAAAAAAATGAACTCCATTTTATCAAAATAATTTTATAAATATGATAAATTTAATTTTTAAATAAAATCATAATTTATTAAAAAAAATAACAATTTTAAAACTATAACAGATTTTATAACAACTTGAAAAATTAATCATGGTCTCAATAAATTATCTTCTAACCCTAATATAATAAAATAATTATTTATGATTACATTTTATGAAAATAAATTTTCATTTAAATTATTTAACTAAATCATAAAATTTATTTATATATTTATGACATACAAAAATACAAACACTTATATAATGATCATATTTTCACTTATAATATGATTTTTTAATATACATTCATGGGTGAGATTACTATACATTTGGCCAATTTACTATTCATAAGGGTCATACTACTATTTATAAGGGTATGTTACTATTCATAAGGGTATGTTACTATTCACCAAAAATAAAGTTTGTCCTATCAGACTTCAAATAACTTACTAATCAAAATCATGTATGTTCATTTTTCAAAATTAAAATCACAGAAGTGTCAAAATTATAATTAACGACTAAGATATAAAGGCCACATAGTATTTATTAGTTCATTTATGGACATAGTGTTTCCTTTTTAAAATATATGGATGTTACATTATACCCCCTTAAATGAATTGCGCCCTCACAATTCGTTTAGTGTACCTATAATTCTGAATATACATATCGATAATTAAGAAAAAATATTTTATTTTGTGCACATAATTAACTATATGTTAAAAAGTAAATTCTATCATGAATTTCTTTCTAAAAAAATTAAAATGACTAATATCCAATGTTTTCTAGACTGTTCCTATGATACCAACTATATATTCATGAACCCACACTTCTTGATTCAGTAATAAAACATGATGTGTATTTTTTTTTATAAAAGATAACATTAAAATACATAGTTTATTATAAAATTGATAACTTTATTCATTCTAGGTTCTGGAGGATTAGACAATCCTTAAATTAAATCCGAGATTACAAAAATAATTACAAAATAACTAATTAGATCCATCTACACTAGCATCTTAAATGTCCATTGAACTTATATGTAATCCTATGAATTGTTTTTAAAAAATATGGGATGAGAAAAAAATATACTTAAGGTATATACAGAAAGAAATCATTTGTCAAGTGATAAAATAAAAACCTAATAAAACTCGTTTCATAAAAAGTCATAAGAATGTATAGAAACATCATGTAGTTGCCTTGGGAATTATTTAACATACCACACTTACAATAAAACTTACAAATGTAAGAACCATTTTATCAACTTCTATATATGGATTACCCAATGCATTAAAGATCTATAATGGAGCTCACCCATCATATCTTGAACTATAATGGGATGATCCCAACATATATTGAGCTATAATGGGCTCAACCCAACATATGTTGATCTATAATGGGATCAACCCAACATATGTTGAGCTATAATAGGCTCAAACCAACATAACTATGTACAAGGAACATATCATGAATAAATCACTTGATAACTCATTTAAACTGTTGATCAAAACACATTCAGATTTTCAAAATACACTTTTTTCATTAAAGAGATGACTTTTAAAAAACGTGCACACAATAATGAAACAATATTCATAAAAAATCACAATTTAAAAATAGTTGAAATATAATAGTAATGATTCATCATGGAATCAATAGAAACCAATCATTCCATATATATATATATATAAAATCTTTTTGAATTTCATTAAAGTGTATTTTAAAAGAATTTTAAAAGGAAAGTCCCTTACAAATATAATTAGAGTAATAATTAATAGAATGGAATGAATATGTTTATAAATTGTTAAGATTCAAAATACAACATAATATAAACAAAAACTAATCACAAAAATAATATTATTACCACATTATTAATAATGTGTAAGGTTAACCCAAAGAATAGAAATTGGGTTAAGAATTCCCTTACCTCAGGTTCGTCTTTCTTGAAACGTGATTAAAACTACTACATAATGGTTGAAAGAGTGTTATTAATACTTTAAAATTGTATACTAATTTTTATAATATCTCATATGATCATTTTATAACATCATTCCACCCATTAATTTATAATATTTTGTTCTTTCCACTGTTTCTAGTGCGTTCATTAGATGATTTCCATGGTCAGTTCATAAAGGATTTACCTATTAAATGGAAGAGAAAATCTAGATGTGAAATGAGATATTATTAACATGTTTTCATAATATTAAATTATTCCATAAATCATTTTGGTTATACGGTTTGAGGATTAATTATTAGAAAATCATTAGTGATAATCGTTAGTTTATTTTGGTGAATTTTGATCATTACGAACCACTTTTGTTTTATTAATTAATAATATGCATAAACACTAGTTCCAGAAGATAATATATCATATATTATGTATAATTAAATATTATTTAACCATATTATTGTTTTTATGACCATATTTTAATTAATTAAATGAAATTTAAGACACATCGTTCCTGATGTCGGAAAATCAATACATCACAGATAATGTTTTTATTTTGAGAATAAGAGGGAGTGGAGAAGAAGTAAGTAGATGAATTTTCCATAAACATGATAAAATTCTAGTACATATATGATAATCGATATTTCATGCCTATTGCAAAATGGTAGGGGATTATATTATAAATAAATAGAAATAATTGAAAAGAAAATACAAGAAAATTAAATAGAATTTTTACCTCTTGATCCCTTCTCATCGAGATCATTCATAAGGCCTTTGGTATTAGTCTTTTCGTGTGACTAGTAGGTCTTGGATGTGATAAAGATCCTTGGGAAAATTAATTGTAAGAATTTATATAATGATAAAATCTATAGAGGTGTGAGAGGAAGGGTGGGGGTGATATTTATAGTGGAGGAGAGAAGAGGTTTTCCATAATTTTAATCATTAGTTTAATATTTTTTCTCAAGACTATGAATAGACTTGATTATTGTAATAAAGAAGTGTAAATAGAGAATGTAAGTTTGAATCGAGCTTACCTACATCAGTTATGTTGTTAGGAATCAAGTAATTAACATATAATGTATATATATGGTAAATTACTATATTTTACTATTTATAAAAATTCATGTACTTTACAAAAATCACAAAATTTCACCCCACCCGTTTTTTGACATTTAGAATTCAAAAATGAACTCTATATTATCAAAATAATTTTATAAATTAGATAAATTTATCTTATAAATAAAATCATAATTTATTCCAAAAATAACAATTTTAAAACTATATATGACATTATAACACCTTGAAAAATCAATCATCGTCTTATTAAATTAACTTATAAACACAATAAAATAAAATAATAAAATTTTATTACATTTTATGTAAATAAGTTTTCATTTAAATTATTTAATTAATCATAAAATACTAATTAAATATTTATGACTTACATAAATAAAAGCACTTATATAATGATCATATTGTCACTTATAAGATGCCTTTTTATTATACATTCATGTGTGAGGTTACTATACATGTGGACGATTTACTGTTTATAAGGTTTATGTTACTATTAATTACCATATGTTAGTATTCATAAGGGTTTGTTAATATTAAACAAATTATGTTTGTCTTATCAGACTCCAAATAGCTTATAGGTCGTAACCGTGTATATATGTTTTTCAATATTCAAAATAGAGAGGCAAAAAAATTATGTATAATGATTAGGATATAATGTCCACAAAGTACTTATTAAATTATTTAAGCACTTGGTGTTTCCTTTTTAAAATCTTAGAATGTTATATTTTTAATAGGGTAAATATAGAGGTTATATCTAAAAAATTTTGAAGAACATGTATAAAACGAAGGATAAAAAGAAGATAAAACTCTCATATATGAAGGAAAATAAAGATAATTCAGCACTACTTTAAGGTAATCAATGTGGCAATATTTTTATCATATTATTTGATAATTATCCTTTTGAATACTCAATTCTATGGTTTGAATTGTTTGTTCCCATTAATTCAAATTGGTATTTTTAATTAGATTTTAAGGACTATTTAAAAAATTTCCCCCTTGATTTTTTCACATTAATATTTCATTTTATAAAGTGTTTATAGGATGAGAAAACATAGCTGGAGTAGGAAACTGATTTAATGGAAAAATCATTACTAAAAATGTTTCAAAATTTAAACACTCTCATCAAATTTGAAAAGTATAATGAACGAAATTTATTTCTATATAAAGATATATTTTATTTGGATAAAAAATAATTGAAAATTATATGAAATGAGAAATAAAATATATGAAAATATATCAATGATAATATCTATATACTTGAATAAACTCATAGAACTATCATTGATGTCAAGAATTTTTAGATGGAGATTAATGATAATAGAGTGGAGTATAATGGAAATTATCTATATATAAATTATTAATATGCATGAGTATCACATTGAGAATATGAAAAATTATTGGGGAGAAACAATTAATTTATTTGAGGTTGAGAAAAATACCCATATCATAAAGTGACTTGATTTGGAGGTAAAAATTATAAATTTAGAAGTAACATAAGTTGTGTATTTCTAAAATCCTAAAAGAAGATATATTTCTATAAATGTTTTAGATAGAAATATTTATTCAAAATGTACCATTCTAGTGGCTTGAAGATCTTCAAATTATCTCAAGATAGATCCACTACAATATTATATTAAAATGAAACCATTTCTCAAAAATATTTTTTTCACTAATATGTTTTCTATGAAAAGTTTTTGTTATAAATTTAATTATGGACATATATGGTATATATTTTTTAAAAAACCCACCAAATAATAAAAAGTATATGTGATCAATAGAAACAAAATTTTCCCCAATAATAGAATAAAAGGATGGTGACTTTAAATAAAAACCAAAATGTTTTCAGGAAGGCTAGATTTATTAAAAATGAATAAATAAAGATTTATTAGTTATTGTTTCTTATATGAAAATTTGGGACACAATTTTATAGTTTTTTGCAAAAAAATTTAAAATATTGAAAGGAAAACAAGGCCTACATTAAAGGGGGGAAATCTCATGTTAAGAGAAATGCTACTAAGTTCAAGAAACATACGCAGAAGAAGGTACATATGTCCACTAGAAACATATTTGAATATCTTATGAATTTTTATTGGAATTTAAATAAAATAAGAAATATTGATAATTAATTCTAGTTCACACATACCAAGAATTATTTATCTACTATTGAAGAAACAAGGACAAAAAAGATAAATGAAAATAACAGAAATTAAAATGGTGATTTCACCTTGGGGTGTAAGAAAAAGGAGAAATAAAAAAAAACACAACCAATAAGAACATTAATATATATTCTACACCAAAAATAGATTCTTCTACTATGGAAGGAACTGTAACATCATGGATTGCTTTGATTATGAAATAGATACTATTGTTAAAAGAAAAAAGCAAGAACAATAATGAAAATAAATCCAAGAAAGAAACAAAAGGATTAGTTTAGTGGAAAAAATCTGTGAAGAAGATGTTCAAATTCATCAAATTTTACCAAAACATGGTAACTTAAGAAATCATGTGATAAATTAAATAAATTTGATCCTATCAATAATGAATTCATGATTATATAGCTAAACCAGTTAGAATTATCAAGTAAAATAGACAAAAACACAAAAGAATACATGTGCCTTTCTAGATGATTTAGAAAATAGTATTCAACATAAGAATAAAGTTGAATAAAAGAATAATAAAATAAGACAATGTAAATTCATGTATAAAAAATTTTAGGAGGTGAAATCATGAATAGTTCTTATAAAGAAGATGTTAAATTGAAAAACATTTCTATGTTAAGGAATAAATCTCAACGTTGTTTCTATAATTGAGAAGTAAAATAAAAACCACCTTATTCCTATATATATTATTTTTTTCATTTTTATAGGAATTAAAGATGATGCAATTTATGAAGATAGAAGAACTAAAAATTTATGTACCCTTTATATCTATATGAGGTATCCATCATGGATAGATTTAATAGATATAGTGTTTCTACCTTGCACCACTTCATGTGGAATCTTATAGTATGGGGTATTTCCCATCATGAAATGACCAATAAAGCACATGTTGTTACATACTAACAATACTTAAATTGGTATTATCCATGAGGAAGAAGATGGGTGAGGTTTACCATATTATGGGCGTGGATTTGAATAGTTTCGAGATATCATTATCTTATATGTATATGAAATTTAGTAAAGATATGGTATTTTTCATTGAATATGTATTTTTATGTAATTTTATTATACTTTTATGGTACTTTGGATCACTTTAGGATGACTACACTGGGGGGGGGGGGTGGATTAATGTTGGATGAATTTTACAACATTAAATGGTTTACCTCAGCTACATATTCAGTGAATGGATCTCTAATTGTATTTACCTAAATTTATAAATAATGCATATAAAATAGGAAATTAGAATGGACATCAGGGTTGGTTAATGAGTTTAAACTCTAGTGTGGATGAATATGTACCCGGTATAAGGCCCCCAGCCTTAAACCTTACTTAATCTTGAGTTATTACAAGATTACACATTGAGGATATTTTCGGGTTTAGAGTTTTAGAGAATTAGATCATAAAACTTGCATTACATTCCACATATAAACAAAGTGGTTACATAAAGATATTATTCTTCATTCCCATCAATGGAAACACATTTAACATAAAACATGGATTATTTCTTGACACATCCTTGACTCTGTCATCTTATCATGTACCTTTCCCTTGACCTGTGAAAAACATTTCAAAAACTTGGGATGAGCATAAAAACTCAGTATGGGTTATAAAAAAAACATGGAAAGGAAACATGAGTTCATATATACATAAGAATGAAATCATACTTTTCCCATAAAACATAGGCACTTTAACATACCTCATAAAATCAAAAATAAATCATAGAAATCATAAGACATAATGGTAACTTGAGGCATTCATAACATTCTTACGTAGGGAGTAACCCTCTTGGTTACGTTTGGAATACCCATCACAGTATATTCCCTAAAATCTCTTCGGAGAAACCTTAACGTTTCACTCCTTCACGTTACCCAATGCATTGGAGAGCTATAACGGGCTCACCCGCCCTTAGTTTATCACGAAACCACCCGTCTTCATAATAATTCCCAAGAACCATAACATAATCATATCACATAAAACATGCATAAAGGAAACATAAAATTTCCACATTTCAATCACGAGATATCAATACAACACATTGATATAAAAACATTATGAAAACCATTTTCAATACCAAAATAAAAGAAAAGTAAAACATGGTATTGATTTTTCTTTTAAAAAGAAGGTATGGCTTGTAGAGGAAGCCGAAACTCAAATAACGGTCACGACGGCAGAGAAGTCATTGTCATCGAATACGTACGACAAAAACATTCCCTTTTGTCGTTTAGTAAACGCTTCATATAAAAAAGATTCCTTTTGAATAAACGTAAAAGTCAATTGGGTTTATACACCGTATAAAATAAAGTTGTGTATAAAATAAAATATGCCTCAACGAAAGGAGATTGAGACGAAGTCCCATACCTCGTATCCGACTTGACCCGACCGTTCTTTAATCTCCTGAATAATAAACTTGAGTTAATCTCTACTTGCTTATGAATATTTTTCAAGTTCATTATTCCTTTTATACCATGTTATGGACATCATGTAATCATTTAAGTTAATAATGTTCATTTTGTCGGTATTTGGTTCTTAAGTCAAAAATAGACTTCTTACACTTACATGTTGTTAATTTGGTCAAAGGTTCATTATATCCAGAATGTTATTCATGATGTAGATATCATATATGTCATATATATCCAGTAAATACATGCATTTATAATATTACATAATCATTTAGAGGTAAGAAATGAAATGGACCGTTCATGGAGACGGTAAGCCGTACGTACGCATGAATGCTACTTTCATTTCTATTTCGTATTTTATAGAATGGAATCATAATGATATAAAGGTATATTATAATTCCAGTATAATATCATATATAATATCATAGTTCCATCCTTTATATGTCCCACATATGGTATTTAACGAATCAAATCACTTTGAGGGGGCGGTAGTCCGCACTTCCTAAAATGAAGATATCGTGTTTAACGATAATGGAAACCATAAAGGTATGCCCAAAATGAAAAAACACAAGCTTAAGGAAAACATAAACATATTATATATCATATATAAAAATAGTGACATCATAATGGCCACCTTTGAAGGTGTTAAATGAGTGTTGAACAATCATCGTTTCAGGAGGTAGAATTTCGCCATCCACGGAAACCGTATGTTCTTTAACCATTTGATGTAGTTGTGTGAGTGTGTAGCTCAAATATATCTTATAAAAACATCCTAGTATATGGAAGATACTGGTGTTGTTACAAAATATGTAAATAAAAAGAGTTTAGGGGGTTGGAGAAGCAAAATAAAACAAATGAACATGAGAGAAAGAATTACCTTTAAAAGTGTAACTCCTTTTGTTTTGAGCCTAAAGGCTTCTTTTGAAAGGATTATGCCCAAAGGGAATCCTCTAGGATGAGTAGAGGGATGTGGAGAGAGTAAATCGGCAGGGGTTGGCCGAGCCAAAGGCTTGAGGAGTGTGTGAAATGAGGTACAGGTGGGGGCCTTTTATAAGAGGAGAGGAGGGGCACTTTTGGAAAGTAAAGAAATATTACATTATTTGAAAATGTTTTTCGGTTTTAAAAGGTCCCACATTGATATAATTCGTGGATAAGGTGATAAGGTTTCGCAATCCACTCATCCAATTGGTTTTGGACATGTTTAGTTCATAGATGTTTCATTATCTTTCCATTTTATTTAAATCGTCAAATAATGATGTCATCACTGCATCATTATTATGTCATAAATACTTTAATTTATTTAATCTCTAAAAATTATAAAAAAATTAATATGATGTAGGAAATCTTTTTATCTTTCCAATAAATATTTATAATAAAACATATGACTTGTATAACCCTAATTAAAAATTGTTTTAGTAAAACATATCATGTTTGTGTCAATTTTACTTTTCCATTAAATAAAAATATATTATTGTCATTTTCCAACTAAAGTGGCTCCATGGGGTCCCCAAGTTGGCCCATGGCTTTTCTTGGTCGTCCATGACTCACCCAATAGGTGTAGGACAAGTGTCATGGTGTTTTCACATTCTTATAATATCATTTTTACCTTAAACTACACTAATTACCACTAATCGCGATTAAAAACTTAATAAGTTACTATTCACCAAAAAAATTTTTAATCTCATTGAACCAAATTTTAATTCTTAATGACAACCATGTATGTCAGATTTTCAAAATTCAGTACACATTAGTGGTAAACTTTCATTTAACTGAAAAATCAGTTTGCTTGATTACCACTTAGTGGTTTCACTATTCATCAAAAATTGAAGTTTTTCAGAAAATTACCAAAAATTCACCCTAAGCTATATTTGATATTCCGAATTCAAAAATGAAGTCTATTTTACAAAATTCAAATCATGTAAGTCACATTAATTAATTTAATAATTAATTCCCGCTGCCAGAGCAAATAGCGTGTTTTTACAAAACAATAAGTATCAAAAAATTGACACCAGTTTAAGTCTAATTTCAACGTGAAATTGATTCCAATGACCACCATTGGATAAAATGGTAAAAATATATTCTAATTTCACTTCAAAACCAATTCAAAACATAATTTAATCTTATAAATAAATTAGATTAAAAAGCACTTTTGATGTAAAATGCAGTATTTTTCACTATTCATTAAAAAATGAACATTGTCAGAAAAATACCAAAAATTTACACAAGGTAAATTTTGATGTCCCAATCATAAAGAATAAGTTTATTTTGACAAACATATTTTATAAAAGTGTCAAAATATAGATTCAAAAATGGTTTGCCATCAAAAGGCAGTAAAACAATCTTTTAAGAATATTAGTGTATTCCTTGCATAAGATTGTCTTTATTTTCATTTTAAGCCTCTATAACACTATCTTAATAATTAATAGAAATAGATAAAAATATCTATTATTCATTACTTACTTGGGATGTTACATCCTTCCCCCCTTTAGAAAATAGCATCCCCGCAATTTATTTACTTATCGAATAAATGGGGGTACTTATCCCTCATTGCATTTTCAGATTCCCATGTTGCCTCTTCAATCATGTGGTTTTTCCACAAAACCTTTACCTGCTTAATCACCTTATTCCGTAACACTTGCTCCCTGTGGTCAAGAATCTGGACCGGTTGTTCCTCATAAGTTAAGTTCTCTTCCAGCTGAACTACCTCTAGGCTCAAAACATGAGATGGATCTGGCATATACTTTCTCAACATCGAAATGTGAAAAACATTGTGTACCTGAGATAAACTCGGAGGTAAAGCCACTCGGTATGCAACTGATCCAACTCTTTCCAGAATTTCGTATGGTCCAATGAACCTTGGACTCAACTTTCCTTTCTTACCAAATCTCATCACACTTTTCCAAGGAGAAACCTTGAGAAAAACATGATCACCTACCTCGAAAGATAGATCCTTCCTCCGGTTATCCGCATAACTCATCTGCCTGCTCTGAGCTGTTCTCATGTGTTTCTGAATCAGCTAAACTTTTTCTGCCATCTCTTCTACCAATTCTGGTCCCATCAACTTCCTTTCACCCACTTCATCCCAGAAAGCTGGAGTTCGACACCGCTTCCCATATAATGCCTGAAATGGTGCCATCTGTATACTGGAATGAAAACTGTTATTATATGAAAATTCAACCAAAGAAAGATATTGGTCCCAACTTCCCTGATAATCCATAGAACAAGCTCGTAGCATATCCTCCAATGTCTGAATTTTTCGTTCTGACTGCCCATCTGATTGAGGATGAAAAGCTGTACTAAAATTTAATTCAGTACCCAACGACTTCTGAAGGCCTTTCCAAAAGTTAGAAGTAAACCTGGGATCACGATCCGATACAATGGAGAGAGGAACTCCATGTAACCTGACTATCTCTTTAAGATACAAACGGGAAAGTTGATCCAGAGAGAAAGTATCTCGTATAGCAAGGAAATGAGCAGATTTGGTCAAGCGATCAACAATAACCCAGATTGCACTATTACCTTGAGATGTCTTCGGTAATCCAACAACAAAGTCCATGGATATATTCTCCCATTTCCACTCTGGCACTGGTAAAGGCTGAAGCATCCCTTTCGGTAACTGTCGCTCTGCTTTAACCTGCTGACAAGTCAAACACTTCACAGTACAATCAGCAATATCTCTTTTCATTCCATTCCACCAGTAATACTCCCGCAGATCTCTATACATCTTAGTACTGCCCGGATGAACTGAAAACGGAGAACTATGAGCTTCACATAACAACTCTCTCTTCAACTGTGAATCACAAGGCACAGACAATCTCTTCCCAAATCTCAAAACACAATCGTTATCAATGTTGAATTCAGGCAACTTACCTTTCTGAACCAGCTCTACCCTTTTCTACAACTCACTGTCTTGCTTCTGTGCTTGCTTGATTCTATCTGATAGAGATGATCTCACTGATACCTGAAACAAAATAGAAGGACTTCCTGCACCAACAACTTCTATGCCAAAGTTCATCAAATCGTTAACCAAAGGATCACGTTCCAACCGCAACATTGTTAATGAAGCATTACTTTTTCGACTCAAAGCATCAGCCACTTTATTTGCTTTTCCCGGATGGTAATGAATTGTACAATCATAATCCTTGATTAATTCCATCCATCTCCTCTGTCTCATGTTTAACTCTTTCTGAGTGACTATATACTTTAAACTTTTGTGATAGGTATATATTTCACACTTTACTCCATACAAATGATGCCTCCAAATTTTTAAAGCAAAAACAACAGCAGCTAATTCCAAATCATGTGTAGGGTAATTTACCTCATGAGTTTTCAACTGTCGTGAAGCATAAGCAATTACCTGATCATTCTGCATTAGGACGCAACCAAGTCCTTTCAATGAAGCATCACTGTATATAACAAACTCACCATTCCTGGAAGGTAGTGCCAAAACTGGAGCATTCACCAATATTCTTTTCAATTCCTGAAAACAATCATCACATTCTTTTGTCCAAATAAACTTAATACCCTTCTGAGTTAGCTTAGTCATTGGACTAGATAACCGTGAAAAATTTCTAACAAACCTTCGGTAATAGCCCGCCAAACCAAGGAAGCTACGAATCTCGGTTACATTTGTGGGTCTTGGCCATTCTTCCACAACTTTTGTTTTTGCAGGATCAACAGTTATTCCATCTTTAGAAACAATGTGTCCAAGGAAAGAAATTTGTTGCAACCAAAACTCACACTTGCTGAATTTCCCATACAGTTTCTTTTATTTTAAGGTTTTCAAGATAACCCTTAAATGTTTTTCATGCTCCTCTTTACTTTTAGAAAACACCAAAATATCATCAATGAAAACCACCACAAACTTATCCAAGAACTCATGGAAAATTCTATTCATTAAGTCCATGAATACAGCAGGTGCATTGGTTAGCCCAAAAGGCATTACTACAAATTCATAATGGCCATATCTCGTACGGAACGCGGTATTCGGAATATCTGCCTCCTTTACCTTCAGCTGATGGTACCCCGATCTCAAGTCAATCTTTGAAAAAAACTGAGCTCCCTGGAGCTGATCAAACAAATCATCGATACGAGGCAAAGGATATTTGTTCTTAACAGTGATATTATTCAAGGCTCTATAATCAATGAAAAGTCTCATAGAACCATCTTTCTTTTTAACAAATAAAACAGGAGCACCCCATGGTGATGTGCTAGGTCTAATGAAACCTTTCTCTAATAAATCTTGCAATTGCTCCTTCAACTCTAAAAGTTCAATTTGTGCCATTCGATAAGGGGGTTTTGAAATTGGCTTAGCATCAAGAACTAAGTCAACAGTAAACTCAACTTCCCGATCTGGTATTATTCCAGGCAACTCATCAGGAAAAACATCAGGATACTCATTTACCACTGGCACATCATTAATCTGAACAGTTCCTTTATTTTCAACGACGTGTGAAAGGTAACATTCATTTCCATCTTTTACAAGTTTCTCGGCCTCTTGATATGTTATCAAAAGTAAGGGTTCATTCTTGTAAACAAACTAAAAGTCTTTCTGAAAAGAAACTTCTTTAGCTCTACATTCAATCTTATCATGGTAAATAGAGAGCCAATCCATACCCAGGATAACATCAAACTCTACTAGAGGTAGAACAATAAGGTTTGCAAGTAGGTTCTTTCCACAGATAAGGATAGGAAGATTATTATAAATTCTTTTTGCCTCAACATTTCCCCCAGATGTTTTTACCAAAAGTTCAGGAGTCATTTCTTGAGATGGTATTCCCATTTTAATAGAAAAGGTTTCAGAGATGAAATAATGCGTAGACCCCGAATCAAACAACACACTGGCATAATCTGAAAAAACAAACAAAGTACCTGATACAACTTCATTTGATGGCCCGACATCTGCTGAAGTAGTTGCAAAGGATTTCACCACCCCTTTCTGCTTGTAGTCTAACTGCTTCCCATCACTCAAGCTCTTTGTCGGACACTCGTTTGCATAGTGACCCATCTCATTGCATTTATAACATCTCACTAACTATAAATCAAATTTGGTCTTACCTTCACCTTGATCCTTTTCAGTGCAATCACGAGCCTTATGTCCCATCTTACCACATCGGTAGCACTTCCCAGAATTCAGAAGACATTCCCCAGCATGCATTTTGCCACATTTATCACAAACTGGAAACTTAGTTTTCTTACCATCAGACCTTTTTGAAGAATTCTTACCTTTCTCCTGCCACCTCGGTCTCTTCTTATGCTGGTTGTCATAGAACACTTGGTCATCGGCAAACTCCATTTCCACCTTCTCAGCACATCGAACAAGCTTTTCATAACTTTTAAACTCACGAGAAGCTAATGCCCTTTGATATTTTGGCTTTAATCCTGAGTAAAAACGATTGATTTTACTATCAAGGTCCCGGATAAAATTTGGAGCATACCTTGCCAATCGAGTGAACCTTTCTTCATAGGCAGCCAATGAGTCTTCCTCTTGCCTCAATTCCAAGAATTTCTTTTCCATCCTAAGTCGAACAGCCTTAGGAAAATACTTCTCAAGAAACATACCTTTGAATTCATCCCAGTCAAGAGCATCAATCTCATCAGCGTCCCTGATATTCTTAACCATAGACCACCACTGATCTGCCTCGCCCTCCAAACGGTAAATAGAAAGACTAACCTTTTGATTGTCCGAACACCCCATGACATCAAAAATCTTCTCCAGTGCTTTAATCCACCCTTCTGCTAGCACAGGGTCAGATGATCCTCTGAATGATGGTGGATGTTGCCTCATGAAATGTTCCACCACTAACATGTTCCTCTGTGGTTGATCTGGATGATCTCGTGCATGGATACCACCGCCATTTATCGCCTGAGTCAACTGTGCCATTACTGCAACAAACTGTTCAGTTCCAATTCTGACCATTTCTGGATGCTGATTCGGAAGGTTATTTCCTTCTGTATGCCTTCCTATCACTGCTTCCCTGTTTCCTCTGCGGAAAACCATTCTGAACAAACATGTCTTAGATGAAGCAACATGGTAATCTTTAAATGCTATATCATTTTGAAAAAAAAAATATTTTTGGATAATCATTTAATAGAATTCTAACTCCTAAAGTTATTTAAACCGACCTCTGATACCAACTATAAGTCCCCAGTCTTAAACCTTACTTAATCTTGAGTTATTACAAGATTACACATTGAGGATCTTTTCGTGTTTAGAGTTTTAGAGAATTAGATCATAAAACTTGCATTACATTCCACAAATAAACAAAGTGGTTACATGAAGATATTATTCTTCATTCCCATCAATGGAAACACATTTAACATAAAACATGGATTATTTCTTGACACATCCTTGACTCTGTCATCTTATCATGTACCTTTCCCTTGACCTGTGAAAAACATTTCAAAAACTTTGGATGAGCATAAAAACTCAGTATGGGTTATAAAAAAAACATGGAAAGGAAACATGAGTTCATATATACATAAGAATGAAATCATACTTTACCCATAAAACATAGGCACTTTAACATACCTCATAAAATCAAAAATAAATCATAGAAATCAAAAGACATAAAGGTAACTTGAGGCATTCATAACATTCTTACGTAGGGAGTAACCCTCTTGGTTACGTTTGGAATACCCATCACAGTATATTCCCTAAAATCTCTTCGTAGAAACCTTAACGTTTCACTCCTTCACGTTACCCAATGCATTGGAGAGCTATAACGGGATCACCCGCCCTTAGTTTATCACGGAACCACCCGTCTTCATAATAATTCCCAAGAACCATAACATAATCATATCACATAAAACATGCATAAAGGAAACATAAAATTTCCACATTTCAATCACGAGATATCAATACAACACATTGATATAAAAACATTATGAAAACCATTTTCAATACCAAAATAAAATAAAATTAAAACATGGTATTGATTTTTCTTTTAAAAAGAAGGTATGGCTTGTAGAGGAAGCCAAAACTCAAATAACGGTCACGACGGCGGAGAAGTCGTTGTCATCGCATACGTATGACAAAAACATTCCCTTTTGTCATTTATTAAACGCTTCATATAAAAAATATTCCTTTTGAATAAACGTAAAAGTCAATCGGGTTTATACACCGTATAAAATAAAGTTGTGTATAAAATAAAATATGCCTCAACGAAAGGAGATTGAGACGAAGTCCCATACCTCGTATCCGTCTTGACCCGACCGTTCTTTAATCTCCTGAATAATAAACTTGAGTTAATCTCTACTTGCTTATGAATCTTTTTCAAGTTCATTATTCCTTTTATACCATGTTATGGACATCATGTAATCATTTAAGTTAATAATGTTCATTTTGTCGGTATTTGGTTCTTAAGTCAAAAATAGACTTCTTACACTTACATGTTGTTAATTTGGTCAAAGGTTAATTATATCCAGAATGGTATTCATGATTTAGATATCATATATGTCATATATATCCAGTACATACATGCATTTATAATATTACATAATCATTTAGAGGTAAGAAATGAAATGCACCGTTCATGGAGACGGTAAGCCGTACGTACGCATGAACGCTACTTTCATTTCTATTTCGTATTTTATTGAATGGAATCATAATGATATAAAGGTATATTATAATTACAGTATAATATCATATATAATATCATATTTCCATCCTTTATATGTCCCACATATGGTATTTAAGGAATCAAATCACTTTGAGGGGGCGGTAGTCCGCACTTCCTAAAATGAAGATATCATGTTTACCCATAATGGAAACCATAAATGTATGCCCAAAATGAAAAAACACAAGCTTAAGGAAAAAATAAACATATTATATATCATATATAAAAATAGTGACATCATAATGGCCACCTTTGAAGGTGTTAAATGAGTGTTGAACAATCATCGTTTTGGGAGGCAGAATTTCGACATCCACGGAAACCGTATGTTCTTTAACCATTTGATGTAGTTGTGTGAGTGTGTAGCTCAAATATATCTTATAAAAACATCCTAGTATATTGAAGATACTGGTTTTGTTACAAAATATGTAAATAAAAAGAGTTTAGGGGATTGGAGAAGCAAAATAAAACAAATGAACATGAGAGAAAGAATTACCTTTAAAAGTGTAACTCCTTTTGTTTTGAGCCTAAAGGCTTCCTTTGAAATGATTCTGCCCAAATGGAATCCTCTAGGATGAGGAGAGGGATGTGGAGAGAGTATATGGGCAGGGGTTGGCCGAGCCAAAGGCTTGAGGAGTGTGTGAAATGAGGTAGAGTTGGGGGCCTTTTATAAGAGGAGAGGAGGGGCACTTTTGGAAAGTAAAGAAATATTACATTATTTGAAAATGTGTTTCGGATTTAAAAGGTCCCACATTGATATAATTCGTGGATAAGGTGATAAGGGTTCTAAACCCACTCATCCAATTGGTTTTGGACATGTGTAGTTCATATATTTTGCATTATCTTTCCATTTTATTTAAATCGTCAAATAATGATGTCATCACTGCATCATTATTATGTCATAAATAATTTAATATATTTAATGTCTAAAAATTATAAAAAAATTACTATGATGTAGGAACCCTTTTTAGCTTTCCATGGAATATTTATAATAAAAAATATGACTTGTATAGCCCTACTTAAAAATTGTTTTAGTAAAATATATCATGTTTGTGTCAATTTTACTTTTCCATTAAATAAAAATATATTATTGTCATTTTCCAACTAAAGTGGCTCCATGGGGTCCCCAAGTTGGCCCATGTCTTGTCTTGGTCGTCCATGACTCACCCAATAGGTGTAGGACAAGTTTCATGGTGTTTTCACATTCTTATAATATCATTTTTACCTTAAACTACACTAATTACCACTAATCGCGATTAAAAACTTAATAAGTTATTATTCACCAAAAAATTATTTTAATCTCATTGAACCACATTTTACTTCTTAATTACAACCATGTATGTAGGATTTTCAAAATTCAGTACACATTAGTGGTAAACTTTCATTTAACTGAAAAATCAGTTTGCTTGATTACCACTTAGTGGTTTCACTATTCATCAAAAATTGAAGTTTTTCAGAAAATTATAAAAATATCACCCTAAGCTATATTTGATATTCCAAATTAAAAAATTAAGTCTATTTTACAAAATTCAAATCATGTAAGTCACATTAATTAATTTAATAATTAATTCCCGCTGCCAGAGCAAATAGCGTGTTTTTACAAAACAATAAGTATCAAAAAATTGACACCAGTTTAAGTCTAATTTCAATGTGAAATTGATTCCAATGACCACCATTGGATAAAATGGTAAAAATATATTCTAATTTCACTTCAAAACCAATTCAAAACATAATCTAATATTATAAATAAATTAGATTAAAAAGCAGTTTTGATGTAAAATGCAGTATTTTTCACTATTCATTAAAAAATGAACATTGTCAGAAAAATACCAAAAATTCACACGAGGTAAATTTTGATGTCCCAATCATAAAGAATAAGTTTATTTTGACAAACATAGTTTATAAAATTGTCAAAATATAGATTCAAAAATGGTTTGCCATCAAAAGGCAGTAAAACAATCTTTTAAGAATATTAGTGTATTCCATGCATAAGATTGTATTTATTTTCATTTTAAGCCTCTATAACACTATCTTAATAATTAATAGACATAGATAAAAATATCTATTATTCATTACTTACTTGGGATGCTACACCCGGTGTATAGTGGTTATTATCCCAAAGCCAATATTTTTAATTATTCAAAGAATCACATGAAAGGGTATAAAATTATACATATTCTCCATGTACTGACCTTGTATAAAGAATTATTTAACTTTTAAGAACAAAATTCTAGGATATCATTCCATCCTTTCTGAAGTGATCAAAAATGTATAACCATTCTTTTTCAATAGAGACTAATGAACATTGATAAACTTCTTAGAAATGTATTTATCAGATTGCTATGTCTATTTCACAACAATTGAAAGAGATTTATCAAAAATGAAATAATATTGTAGGATGCCTATTCTGTTTTTGATCATTGACCAACAATATGATATATTGAAGTGCTATGATAGGTTCTCAATCAAATTCTCATGCAATAGAAAAATATTTCATGGATCTTTACAATCTTATCAAAAATTTTATAGGTGAAATATCATATGTGTTTAATGTGATTATATTTACTATCTTATATTATTATTTTTATGTTTAATCTCAAAAATATTTTATGAGTATCTTAATGCATGAAAATATGTTGAACAGGTTCATGCATGTTTCTGTTTTATTATCTGTTCATACAAGTGAGTATACAAATACCAATTCTCTTCCACCATTTAATAACATGTATTTGGATATCACCATCTTTTTTTATCTTTATACAACTATAAGTGCATGGTTCTTTACTTCATGAAATAGTTATGTGATTCAAAAAATTTCATTATGATACTATCTTTATGCAACCCTTGTATGTTTATTCTTCTTCATAAAAACTATGTGTGGAAGAACATTATAAAAATATGACATGATTCACAAAATCTATCTTTTCATTCACAAAAACTAGATTGGATTCATAGAAGAAAGTTTTATCTTCACATAACACTATTCATAACATATTGGTCCTTTAATAATTTGTGACCTAAGAGGCTCGTAAAACCCATCTTTTTTATGTAAAAATAGAAAAAATAAAATTTATTTTCAAACTCAATATATTTATGAAGATATTTCCTTCATGAAAAAGAGTGAGTGGAACTCCATCATATGAACTAGTTTGAGTGGTGTAGATATGTATTCTCTATTTTCATAGTACTGTTAAAAATTTAAGCAAACCATATCACCTTCGATAAATCTGTATTTATATATGAGGTTAATCCACCTTTTCCTATCCATACAAAAATTTCATGTATGAGAAAAATGGGAAGTCACCATATGTTTTAAGAACACACAAAGATCTCAAATATTAAAAATCCATGAAATGATAAGAAAAGTGGTATCTTTTCATAATATTCAACTTATTATATGAATCTAGACTCACATGTATAATAATTACAATGAAACTGATCATTTTTTATCCATCCAATATCATCTGAATATATACAGTGTCTCAAATTAAACTCTTCAAGTATGGTAATATCTTTGAAATCTTCATGTTCATCTATGTTGATGAATCTCTTGAGTATATCAAACTCATTTGGAAAAAAAATATGGTCAAATTTTGATCAGATATGGTGGATGGAATTTGGTTTTTAGTTTTGGAGGTCAAAACATACAAACCCTTTAGACAGAGGTTAAAAATGATGAATCCTTATATAGAATGGACATGATAAAAGAGATCAGATGGTCAGCATTATATCTATATATTTTTAAGACATATGAATAGTGTGTACTTGGATTTTTCCAACATTGATATGGGATATTTTCAGTCACTACTTAATAACCCTCTCTACGTCTACAGCCTCTGGAACATACACTGAGGATGGTACCTGGATACACTACACACACTCACCCATCACCGGGCCACACCACGCCATATCACGGCCCACCTGAGCTCCCCGCATGCCATGTTTGAGAACATTTGCATAACCCTGTGGGTTCCATGATTCCAATTCCTACCTTCCCATACACATCCATATTGATTCCATTTTTCTCCATATAATATAGGCCTCACATTTTTTTATTCTTTCTCCCAGAAATATGGGATTGAGATATCCTTTAAGGGATGTCATGGTTGACCCATTTTTTCTTCTAATAACTCCCATCAGAAATACTTATATTAATTCGATGTTTGGAATATATTAAAAATCATTCCTCAAATAACTACATTAAAATTCATCATGAAAAATATTTTTATTTTCTCCTTTTAATGTCCTTTAAATTTATTTTTGTAAATAAATATTTGTATGGTCTTAAATATATTCTTCCAACATCTTTAGACATCATACAATCAAGAAACATCATTGTATGGATCATATTCATTCTTCATTATATTAGATATTGTTATTACATGAAACACTATTTATCACATGTCCATAAAAATTAAGAAAAAAATATAAAATCATCATATTTGAAATGTACTTCATTTAAAATAGAATATTTACATTTGAACATTCATGGACGGAAATAATCTTCAACAACATGCATGGGATCTCTAGTAGACTAATTATTTATTCTTCATTTCTAATATATATTGATATCTAGTTACTCATCAATTACTCATTAAAAACAAATAATATAAAATAAAATTAAGATCATCAATCTCCCCATTTGTATTTGTTGTCAATACTAATTTAGAAAATGGGATGTTAATATGTTTTCTTTATATATTCTTTCCTTTTTCATTTTCTTCAATCCCCTATGTTTATAAAAAAAATTATCAGATATAGTATGGTATCATTTATTTCTTATGAAATGTGCCATAAATTTTTCCAATATATGTATACATGGTCCGACTTAGTTTAGAAACAAAGAGATTCTAATTTATAAATCAATATTTCTTATTTGAAATTCTGAATATGATACCAACCAATATACTACTACTTTTTTATTACCATTTATTATATTCAACTATTTCTAGATTGATAGTAATTTTTAGATACAAATTGATACAATAAAATTGGTATTTCTTTGATACCACTTATAAAGAAAAAACCTCAATATATATTAAACCTAAATTTCCTATACTCATATCCACACACAAATTAAAATCATTAAATTATAATAGATGGTTAATTTTCATGAAATTTTTCCTAGATCTTATCCATGATTATTTTTATCATTTCATTGATTAGTTTAAGTTATCCCATTTAAGATCATACTTCATTTTAGTTTTTTAAAAAGGATAGAGGAGTGTTCCAAGATACCTCATAAATGACACCTTGAACAAGTACCTTATAGTGATGTCATATTAAAATAATATATATATCTCTAGAATCTTGTATGGATATTCCCCCTTAAGGGATGATCTCTAAATTCACTTCATCAAGATGGATCTTCTCAATGTTTTTTATTTTCAAAAATATTAATGAGAATACTGATTATTGGGATCTCATCCATGATAGAGAGTTAAAAGTTTTTGATCATCTATGGTAGCTTGATTATCTCCATTAATGTTGATCTATGATCTTTATTAGAAAATAATCATGATGATAGCATTTGTTAGATTAAATTAGTATGTTGACTTGCATAAATCATGTAATGAATATTCCATTTTTCTTATGTATCAATATGAATCTTCAACTCAGTTCTCTCCCTAAGTATGTGTATCACCTTTTATTCCTTCTATGTAAAAATGGGAAAAAGTATATGAGAATAATTCGGATCACCTTTTCTTTTGAATGAGTCTGAAAAGGTTAATAATTTTTTTCAACCATGATACTCCATTATTTCACCTCTTTGTGAAGATTAAAAATTTATACTAAATTTACTATGTGTATTGATAGTTTTGGGTAGAATGGAATCTATAATTTATTTTTTGAAAAATATATGTAGAATTTTTAATTTTACACTTGATATAAATGCACATTCATCACTTGGTTCTTTCTGGATCTTCTTCAATATTTCGTCCTTAAATGGTGTTAGGAACAAACACACATTAGAGATATGTATATCTCTTTTTTTCCTTCCATATAGTAATTATAAGATTATTTGGTTATCATTTTTGACAACCACTCATGAAATTCAATTTATTCTGGTGGAATATTTTTCCTGCCTTTACTATCTTATTTCAAATGTGGTTCTTCCAATTTTCTTAATCTATCAAAATTAGCTAGCAAAATTTCTAGTATATCATTTGTAATATTCATATCTTTCTTATTAGATCCAAATATATTATTCTTTGTTATCTTTACCACTTTAGTCCATTTATTTTGTTCTTGGACAAGTCTTACCCTTTTTAGTTTAACCTTTCTTTTGCACATTTTGATATCAATGGTCTTATTATAGTGATCCATGGTGTGATCTCTTATTCCAAAAAATATAAAACCTATTATCATTGGTTTATCACTCATCATTATTTTTTTGGGTTAATTTTTATCATCCTACTTCTTATTTTCACCCAAGATGACTTACCTATCTTATTTATAAATCTCTTTTTGAATGTTATTTATATTGATTTTATCCTAATTCTTTCCAAATGCAATATTATCTCCATCCATAAAACTATATGATATTTTTTTATAATTTTTTAGTGTAATTATAGAATTATTTATACTTGTATACATCTACATTATTACCACCTCCATTTAAAATAAAATATATGTTCTTCAAACATTAAAATCTATTTATAATAGTAATATTATTTCCAATAATTTATTATTTTTTCTTGTTCACTAATTTTATCTCCATTGATATAGGATTATTTCTATTTTCAGATAATAAAATATTAAACTAACAATAATATTCCATTTTCCCAAATCATTTATAGAACTGATAATATTTTACAAATCCTAATGTCTTCTTTTTAATAACAATATGAGTAGATTGGCATGGTTACTGTGTCTATTTCCTTCCACTATTTTTATAGGATTATTTAGGGGAAAAATTCTTATAAATATATATCTATTCATAATAGTTTTAGTGTTTAAAACTTTATTTCCATTTCATATCCACTTTTTATAGGTTTTTATACTGAACCAATATTTTTCATAAGGCCAGTGTTAGTATAAAATTTATTAATAGATATGGATGGTACCTTCTTAGTAGAGACTAATTGATATTGAAAAATAAATGATTTCAATTTCATCATTCTAATAAATAATGGTATTTGGGATAATAATCCTTGTTATAAGTTTTTATGGATACAACTCTTATAGTAACAACTCTTCTTTCAGTGTGTTGTGAAGGATCATTATGAAAAGTTTCAATTTTTTTAGTTTGAATCCATGTGAAAGGAATTTCATATTTAGGATGAATTTATTAGTATCCAATGGTTTAAATTTATCTTCATATTCTATTTTTATCTTTATAACTTCAATATCTTTCAATATGTTCTTCTCCTATATTAAACTATCAAGCTCATTGATCTTTTTTCAATTTGATCTCAAGTTGGTAATTCTTGACATCAATGATATCCTTATCTTTTCATCCAATGCATGTATCTTTACTTAAAATTCATTAGTTCCATTCTTACTTTCATTAATTATATTTATAAACCGATCTTAGAAAATGGATTATATTTCTTTATGATTAATATTTTCTAATACTTTGGATATAATTTTCTTAAAGAGATTAATATTATATTTCCTTATTTATTCAATATCCTTATCCAAGTTATTTAATTTTTTAAAGATTAATGACCTCTTTTTTCTTTCCTTTTAATGATCTATAGATTAGAGTGACTTTGTTTGGTACTGTTATCAAACATACCTTTAAAAGATGTAATTGATTCATTATTAATCTCTTATGATATATGATCACACGCACTAATGCTTGGATATTTATTGTACTCTTTTCATAATAGGTTTATATTCATATTTCATAATTCCTTATTTAATCTATTTTTGAAGTCTTAGATAAGATGTAATTCTGATCTATAGTAGATAAAACTCTTACAATTTTGTATTCCAATCTTAATTGATAAGAGAAATTAGATCTTTAATAAGATTCCAATTAGAGAATCCAATCAAAGTTGTAACCTGCTCTGATACCAATATTTTGGATCAGTTTGGGATGATCACAGGGGTGTATATTAGTGTGCAATGACTTTTATAATTTTAAAATTTTATCCCTTTATTTACCTCTATTACATATTTATTCAATGGATCACTTATTTTATTTTTCTATTATTATAAAACATACACATAAAAATATTAAATAATAATAGACATTAGGGTTTGTTAATAAGGTTCTCTTGTGTTGTGGATGACTACATACCCAAAGTATGGTGGTTATAATCCCACACATATTGATTTTGTTTTATTATCATGAAAAACATGGGAATTTTTTTAACCATGAACCTACTCTATGAGAACCGACCAAGTACAATGAAATATAGAAATTTAAATCACAAGAATATATGTTATAATATTATCCCTTATGAAGTGACAAATAATATATAAATTTTATTCTTTAATAGATTCCAATGAACTCTGATAAACATTCTCTGAATGAATTATTCATGTTTCTACCTCTATTTCACAAAAATTGAAAGGTATGTCTCATAATTTTAGAAATATTTTTAGATGACTCTTCTACTTTTTTTTATTGAAAAACAATATAATATATTTGATTACTATTTAGAGTTCTCATTTAACTTCTCATGAAATAATAGAACATTTCATGACTCTTTAAAATTTTCTTGAATCTCATGAATGATTAATATCACATGTGTTTCATGTTATTTTATTCACTATCTTCCTTTATATCTTGTATGTTTACTCTCAAAAAATATTTATGAGTATCTTAATCCTTCAACATATTCAGCATGGGTTCATCCATGTTTCTATTTTATAAAATATTCATGAATGTGTGTATAAAATCCCAGTTCTCTTCCATAATATATCAACATGTATGTAGATTTCACTGTATCTTGTTATATTCACAAAACTAAAAGTTAATCGTTATGTATATAAAAAATGGAAGTTTATTTTGGAATATCAATATGATACAATATTTGTGTAACCATTATATGTTTCATGTTATACATTCAAACTATCTATGGAATAACTTCACGAAAGTAAGAGATTCTTTGCTGGATCTCTATTTTCATTTTGTAGAAACTATATTGGATTAATAGAAAGAAATCTGAGCCTTTCATAGAAACATAAATATAATATTTTTCCTTTAATTATGCATGGACTAAAAGGATGATTAAACCCTTACCTTTCACATGAACAAATTACACAAAAACTACCTTCACAAACTCAACAAATCTATGAAGATATTTCATTCATGAAAATGATTGTGAATTACTTCTTTTTACAAAATAATTTTCCCAGATTAGATGTAGAGTATATATTTTTAGATTACTCTCATGAATTTTAACAAACAATCTAGGACTCAATATATTGATATTTAAATATGAGGCTAACCTTCTACTTCACATCCATAAAAAATGACACGATTAATTTTTTTTGAACACCATATGTTTTAAAATATCTTGAATATATTAGAAATTCATGACCTTACTATACTGAGAAAAGTTGCATCCTCACATTATCATCTCATTCCATCATGATGATAAACTCACAAGAATACTTTCTTCATTGAAACTCATCGGTTCCTTAAATATCCAATATCATATAAATACATGAAGTATCTTGGACCCGGATCCTTGATAACGGTAATATCCATAAAAACTCTAAGTTTATCTATGATATTGGATCTCTTGAGGATATCAAACACAATAGGATAAAAAAGGATTAAGGTTGATTGAAGAGGGTGGCTGGATTTCGATTCAGAGTTTTTGTAGTAATGGAATAAAACCCATGTAGATGGAGGTTGAATAAGGCAAAGGGTTTAATTCATATACTACAAAAAAATAAATCATAGAGTTGACATTATATCCATTTCTTTTTACGATGGGTGAAAAATTAACATTTATCTCTAGTACCTTATAAATTTGTAAAATTTTCAGGCATTAATTAATAACCCTCATTGTATGTCTAGCCTCTAAAAATAGTAATGGGGTTGGCACCCATAGACACCGCATACAGTTTATGATCATTGAGCCATGAAACACCAATGCATGGTCCACCTAGGCTCCCAAAATGCATTATGTGAGCACCTGTCTACACCCCTGTGGGTGCTATGCACCTACTACCTTCCTTGTCCTACATAAGCCTATTTCCTCCAAGCTTAGCCATGTTCGATGGATATCCCATGTGGTTTATCCCATTTCCCACAAGTGTGGGATTAAGTTGGAAATGAAGTTTAGTCATGGTTGGTCATTTGTTTTCTAATAAGGACCACTATAAACACTGAGATTAATTCTAATTGTGGTATATAATACCATGACATCATCCCATCCTTTATTAAAAATTTATCATGAAAAATAAATGTACGTTATCTTTTTTACATGGACTTTAAAATTCTTTAGAAAAATTAATATTTTCATAGTCATCAATATACTCTTCCAATATATTATGATTTTATAAAATTAATATAAACCATTGGATGGATCATCTTAATTATTCATTATAATAGAAAATTTGATTACACCCAACACTTTTAGTAAAAGTCCATGAGAACTAAAAAATAAACAATCATTAGATTTGAACTATACCTCACCCGAAAAAGAATATACGACCTTTGAACTTTCATATATGGAAATACTATTTAATAAAATTATTGATATATTTAGTAAAATTACAATATATTCTTATTTTACAATAAATATGGACATCAAGGGATTCATCACTTACTATCTCACTGAAAAAAACCTAAATTTTAAGATCATCAATTGTAATAATAAATTCTTTTACTAATGCCAAGGGAATGATTATTTTATAATAATAGAAAAGTAAATCAAAGGGAGAGAAACCTTCTTGGGTTTTAGGTTCTTAATTTTTTTATTTATTTTAGTGTAGAAGATACTTGAAAATATTTTTAGACCACTATTGAAATAATATTTCAGAGTTGGTATCAAATATCTTATTATTTATGGGTATCTTTGATATTTTGATTAATTGATATTATTTTCAACATAAATAATTGCTTTCATAGAATTATATTTGATTAATTTATATCTCATTGCCTTTAGAAAAGTGTCCCAGTAATTTTATCAAGAGAAATCGGTTGTATTTTCCATAATAATAAAGACAAGGGACATAAGAAAAAATTTCAATTATGATTAGAGCATGATTTGAGAATTACTATTAGTTAATATTAAAACTTTATATTTATTGTCAATATGACAGTGGAAAAAAAGAGAACTACTAATATAATATTTAAATAAATTTATCTAATTAATTTAAGGATTTTCAGTATAAAAAAAATATGAAGGAGAATCTTAAAGAGCACAATGAATTATAATGATTTTTTGTATATATTATAAATAATAAATAATTGAAATATGTGTTGGGTGATGATGAAGAACCCAATATAGGAAGATATTGAAGAAATCAATGATTAAGGATGTATTTTATGGAAGAGGTCGATTGAAGAGAACTTATAGATATAATGATAATAAGTTGACTGATAGTAAAAAGTTGTGTTTTACATGATATAATTTTGAAATAAAGAAATTTTTGGATTCTAAAAAGGGACAAACTGGGTGATTATAGTTCTAGATGAGTATTCTAGATAATTAAATAGGATGTGTATTTATAAGTATTATTAGTTCATATTGATGATGAATTTTATTCTATTATATCTTTAGGGAAGAAAATTTTATATATAATGATTGTTGATTTGGACTTCAAATCATTAAAAAGTTTAAAGGCTACATGAAATCACTATAAATAACATGTTATTGCTACAGTTTTTTAGAATCTATCATTGTGTTCATTAAGTATAGAACCATAATTTATAAAAAATATACACATGGGTGGTGTTGATGAAATTAAAATGGAGCTATATCTTGAGTTAGTATGGAGAATACACTGCTATATAAGATCACTATTTTAGAAACACTATTTTCAGAAGAGAAGTAATCAAGAATGGGAAGAGGATAATCATTTAATGTTTTAAAAGAAGAAAAAATGATACACTACCAAAATTCAAGTCATGGTTGTAGAATGTTGTGTGACTTTAATAATAAGTATTGAGAGGACTAACTATTGGAATAAAAGTTGAGTGATGATACTGAGTTTGATTTAATTGGTCAAGTAATATAACATTATAGTCCCAAGAAACATACAGTTCTAAAAACTATCATACAAAACCAATTTATGAGAAGTCTAAAATTAAGTTTATATAAGTATGAGTATGGATAATTCCTCAAAAAATTAACAATGTCCTAGAGATGAACAAATAATAATGAATTTTTGTACTATGGATGTTGATTCTAGAATGGAAGAAATAAAATAGGGGCGATGGAGTTTATGGAATCTATCAGCAATGATGATAGTGTCAACTAATGTGAAATTATAGAATTATGATAATTTTGAAAAGTAACAATGACTATTTATGGTGATATTGACGGCTGAATGATGAAGTAGAATCTTTAAGTTTTTATGATGGTGAAGAACATTCGGATAAGCTAATGTATAAGTATTGAAAAGGTTGATGTTAGAGAATAGAATATTTGAAATAGAAACATAGAAAAAAGACGAGGAAGTTTTATGAATTATTTATAATGTTTATGAAATAAATGTGATGAGGTTGATAAATTATTTATAAATTAAATATCCAGAGTCTTAATACATGATTTAAATAAAATTTTATGTAAGTGATAAAGAATATATACAGAGACTAGAATGAAATTTTTTTTAGTCATCTTGGATTTTTTAAAATCACTAAATTTGGAGGACCAATTGTTTAGAAAGTAGGAAATTAAAATTGATAAACTATTAAGACATATAATATATTTTTTCAAAGATATATGAAGCTAGAAATTTGGTATTAATGATGGAGCGGTGATTTGAATATGTGACTAATAAAGAGAGACTCTTTGATGGGATCTTGAAATACTGACCTGTACTTTTCTGAAGATCATATGAGTTGATAATTTTTTTTGATATTGAAATACATGTTTTGAAGGATCATTTTAATCAAGGAAGGTAGTGGTATAATCAAAATTCATCTTCTATATATCATAGTTGTTCTTAATTAGAGATAACTCAAAAGAAATGTCAATTTGGAAGTTGATACAATTCATAAGTAGAGTGGTTTTAAAAAAAGAGTTTATTTATAATAAATTGTTGATTATATATATATATATAGGTTTTAGGAAGACTAAAAATCTAAGATATTTATAAATACTTATGATGATGTTTGTTAATATTGATAGAACAATGATTGTATGTATACTACTAATTTTTTCATTCACTCATAGTCGAAGTCCTACTATTTAAGAAGATGATTTAGTATTGTTATGTTGTGATATCTATAATATTAAATAAAATCGTATTCAAAAGGGTTAATATGGAAAAAATATTTTCAACTATAAGAATTTTTCATAATTATTGTCAACATACTATATTTAGGAAATATTTTTTAGTGTTATAGATGATACCTTCCTGGTATATGTTCTTAAGAGGTTAATTATGATACCTTAACTATTTTTATTCACTTTATAATTTTATTTAATCACCTATGTATCATACTAATCCTAATCACAATAAGGACATATTCCCCCACATCAGGGGCGAGCCATGTAAAAATATGATGTGTTTTCCTCTCTTTACCTTCTATCATCTGTGTGGTGTGTTGTTGTTGTATGATTCAAATTGTATCCATTCATCGTAATAGATAAAGAGGTTTAAGTAAATATATTGAAAATAATTCATTAAAAAGTAGATCATAGTAATTCACCCCCTCTTAGTGTCACCACAAGATCCTACCTGGAATATCATAGATAATTTCAGATGTTACAATGAATATAAAGAATGTTTTGTAGTTCAAAATAAAATATTGATCAATGTACCAGTGTTGATGTTTCAAATGGGGAATGAATGAATTTTCATTAATAGTGATTTATCAAGGAAAGTACTATGATATATCATATTTTATAATTAAAGGGTTTTCACTTATCTAACAAAACAGTTAAAGGAACAAGATAAATATTATCTAACAAAATATTTAGAAGTGGGGAATATAATATTTGTGAGAAATATATAATGAGACTATATTTATTGAGAACTTTTTTATATGTATATGAACCATAATAAATTAAAGTCTATATTTACATAGAAATAACTCTACATGAGGAAATGTAGATCATTTGAACTACTTACAAACTTTGACCAGTTTATATAGAATCTCTGCAAAAAAGTAAACAAGGTAGTTGATGTACTAAGCTAGAAGGATAAATAATTATATTCAATGATGAAATGAATAATGATTTGACACTCAAGATTCTAGTGAGCATGTACCAAGGAATTATAAATAAAGAGGAGTCATCCTATATTTTCTATCCTTACTATAGAAGATAGAAAAGCCCCAAAAAGATTGAAAGTGTCTACAAAAAATATTAATTTTATCAAATATAGTGAGTTAAAATAATTTATCATTAAAAATTGTGTTTTAAGTATTGTTAATATAATTTTTTATTCCATCAGTACTTGAGATATATAATTTATTGTTAGTTTAAATACATACAGAAAATTTATTTATTTACCCTAGAATCACTAATATGTATATGTATTTTTGAGAGAATTTCTAGTCGGACAACATAAAGTCGGTGATTTCTTACTATATTATATGATTATTGGCATGTTAATAATATCACAAGAGAGATGATGTAATGTGGGTTTTTATATACCACATTACTAATTATTATCATCTCCTAGAAATTAAATATGGTATTTACCTTGAGTATCTTACATGAATTTATATTAGTTAAGTGGACATACATTATAGTGCACTATTTTCAATAGTATCTGATTAACATCCCTAATCTAAATTGAAAATTTGGATAACATTTTAGAAGGATATAATCATCATGGTAAACCACAACACCACTTCTCAATCTCAAATGAATGGGTAGTCTAAAATTAATATACATACATTAGAGAACAATTGAGGTCATTTTCACGCAAGCATATAAATGAAAATTTATCGGTATTTTTAGGGAAAATATGTCATGATCCATACTACTAGTATAAAGCTATTGAAATGAATCCTTTGGATTTATAACTTATGGAATATTTAATATATAATGAAGGGCTATCCAAAACAAATTCATGATATCATGGAGTAGACATAAAATATATATTGATAACTAGAGAAAGGAATTTTAAATTGATGTTGGAGACTATTTATTCATAATGGAATCACCATGGAATGGATTGATATAGTTGGGTAAGAAATAGAAACTAAGACTAAGGCACATCGGCCCTTTTGATATACTAGAGATAACTATTGTTGTTTCATATTGGTAATATATATCACCAAACCCCTTAAAAGCATGTAGTGTTTTCCATATAATTCTCCTAACGAATTATATTCCAAACCCAATACTTAGTGGAAATATAACAAGAGAGTAAATTATTGTATGATTAAGTGATTATTCAATTATTAGACATGAGGTCACAAGTATTACAAAATAGCATACCTCTACTAGTAAAGGTAATTTGGATAATAAAAGAATTATTGAAGTGATAGGTAAACATGAAGAAGTAATGATGAATATTCATCCACATTTGTTCATATATTTATATATAAATTAAATTTATAGGTAAAAATTATTTAGTTGTATATAATTTCAATATTGAGTCATTTAGTACAAAAATAACTAAATATTAATCATCTATCACATTAATGAGAAAAAAATAAAATAATTTAATTACTTAATCGTATTATAATAAAACGTAAAAAGTTACATTCACTATGACAACTGTAACTAAAATTACAAAATAAATATAGATATATAAAATCAATAAAATATGAGACTATCATGGATTATATTATCTAAAAAATATTAAGGCCAAAAGATACAAGATTGATAATAAAAAACCTATAATACATGGAATCTAAATTTTGTAGATTCTAAAATAATGGGAATCTTGATTTTAGAGTATAAAATGAAGTGAATTTATAGGAAAGTAAGAATTAAAATGTTGTAGTTAGAACATGACTGTTATTTAGCTGTTACCTGACCATTATTTTTACATTTAAAATAATGATTACAAGTATGTTATAAAAACAATAAATTACATATTTAGGATAAAAAAATATCAATTATAAATTTAAAAATAATAATGAAACAATATTTTTACTCAATAAAAAATATGTAACCCATTAACTTATTATAATAAATTACATTTCTCTTGATTTTAGACTTCATTTTAAAAAATATGCTACAAATTGGGATTCAGGATGTCAAAACCTGGAAAGGGTGAAATTTTGATATTATTTCTAAATAGTAAAATATGGATGTGAATAATGAAATATAATAAATACGGAATAGGGTTTAAGAGTCAATTTAAATACACAAAGACAACATACAATATGTAATCAATCTTATTTTAGGTAGAATGTGCATAAAAATAATTTATATTCACTAGAATAATCACTTCTAATTGTGTCAAGAAAAAATAATAATATTTTTAATTTTTTATCATTGTTTGTTCATTTTTTATTAAAAACCCATACCCATTTACAAATAAATACCCACCCTTAAATGCATAATTCACACTTAAAATTAAAAATTCGTCATCAATTTTCTCTCAAATACTATCTTCTAAAGTCCCCTCTATAATTTATAGAAATTTAAAATCCCCAAAAGTTATTTTCTATTATTCTAGGAAAACTATAAAAACGGTTTTATTTCTTCACCCAATATTTTCAATTTTCTATTATTTTGTAATATACGTTTTGAATTGAATTTCCCATTAATTTATTTCACTATATACATTATATAAATGACCATTTCATTAATTATACATATTTTTATCATGTATCCCTTCATTATACACTATTTATAAGTATATATATATATTTAAATAATCCTAGTTTATTCTAGTAAACTATTTTATGTACTGTTATTGAAATCCATAACTATGTAATGTATTTTGAATATTGTGTTCATATAAATTGTTAAGAGTATGGATTTATATATATTGAACTAAAATATTTCTAGATTTGTTATTTATCGAGAATTGAATGTGTATTCTTTTTATTTTGGCATAAAATAATCCTCTGTAACGATACCACAAGTACTTGGAGTTCTTTATTAATGGGGTTTTATCCAAAATATGAATCAAATATATGGGTTATATACTCTTAATTTTTAATTTTTATTTATCTATTATTACCTTGTTAATGGTATATAAATCCTTCATATATAATAATTATCAAATAGCGAGATATATTTGAATAATAAAATAGAAAATATTTAATACAAACCATTGAAACAAATTCAATACATTGGGTTACTTCTAATATATACCACACAATATGAATTAACTATAATTCTCTATTGTAATTGAATTTAATTAATTTTAATATCTATAAAAATTTATTATTTGATGAAAATTATCGATATGTTCTTATATTACATGATTCTATATTAACAAACCTTGTAAACCAAATATTTGATAAATTCCATTACAAATATCTCTAAGTCATTCACTGTTGAATATTATTCCAATAAATATGGAATAAATTTTATCATATGATATAATTTCATTGGGTTAGATATATGATAGGTGTTTCCCAAAATTATATTACCTCGTGGTTCACTAGTAGGACTAAAGAGACAACTATGTTAAGGGAATCAGATCATTCTAATCTTTATGTATGATGTATTGGTATATGTACATGAATGTATGTTTATGATATACAACATGAAGAATTCCAATCATAATGTTATCTATAATTATGTATTCATTACGTTATGATCATTAATTCTTTGACATGGATCTATATTGATTATTCATTATTATCATATTATGTATTCTATGGTATTTATATGTACAACTTCTTTTATGTATTATACCTTATTGAAAATATAATCTCACCAATTTCTTATGTGTTTCTATTTTCACAAGTAATAAAAAAAGAATGTTATTTATGATAATCTGAGGATAACATGAAGAAGGATTAATGATGTATTACATAATTATTTAATTATCACATACTCTAATTCTTGTAATTTAATTTTAATAATTATTTATGTATCTAGTTCTCTAAGGACTAATAAACATTGGGCCTTGTTTATGCAATCTTATGTATTCTTTTACCATGTAATAAAAATCCAATGGCTTTAGATATTTTTAACCATAGGTATTACATATGATATGTATATTGGAAAAAATATGATATGTGTTCTATGGGTGAGTTATGTTCTATGATAAATAGAATATGTTTGGTATTCCCCATGTCATGTTTTAAAATATTTCTAATTTCTTAGATAGAATATATTTTGTGGCGAGTATTCATGTTCTTTTGAACTAAGCATGTTATATACTCAATTTTATAATTTTATATGTTTTATTCTTATGTTTTTATTCTATGTTATATATTATATGGTTATTCCATGTTTTAAATTTCCTTAAGATTATAATTGTGGGTTTTTATTTTTTAATCATCCAATGTCCTGAGTTCGACACATAACATGTTATGTGTTTTAATAAGAATATGATTCACGTTAACTTATCATGTTTTGTGATATTTATATATATTTATCTATATTCGATTATTTAATCATTTTTATTAATTTTATGTAAAAATATATTTTTTTTAATATTTTTAATTATATTTTATAGATATTATTTAAATATATATTTATAATATATGCTGTTTAAATAATATAAATATTACATATATTAATTTTGTGTTTCATTTTTATCTTTGTACAAAAATATAAAATTATTTTATATATATATATTTTCAAATATCATGCATAAAAGATTAAATGTTATTTAGTATTTAAATTCTATTTAACTTATTATATATTATTTGTATAATCTATTCATTTTTTTAAACCTGTTCTATGTTATTTTAACTAGAATAAATTTTGTGATAAATGTCTTATAGCTTGTGTGATTTTCATCTAATTGTTTGATTATGTTTTTATTATTTTATTTACACTGTATATTAACATGTTCTACACATTGTTTGTAAAATTTATATTTAATTTATATTCAGGGAGTCAAAAAATAATCCGTTCTAACAAAAAAACATGATCTATAGAGGTTTATGTTTTGTTGTGTGTTTTTTGTTCATAATGTTATGTATTTTTATTTTAGTTATGCTATGTGTTTCTTTACCTACATGTTCTGTGTTTTTATATAGAGAACATGATATTTGGTAAATGTTTTTTTGTATTTTTAATATGTTCTATCAATGTAATATGTTTTGTGCTGAATGAAAAATATATTTTCTACTTGTGGATTATATATTTTATATCTTAAATTATTAAATTTAATTTTTAATATTAGTTTATGTCTTGTGATTCGAATTCTCATGATATGTCTCATTTATTTAAATACTTTCTATATTTCATAAATTTAATTTATTAAGCATAGAACACATTTTGTGTGTGTAGTAATTGAATAAATTTCATGTTATATGATTTTATGATATTCAATAATATCATATCCATGGAAAATAAATAGATAAAACCATTAAATATCTAAAATAATCATACAAAAAATTATTTAATAAAATATAATTTTTAAATCACTCTAAACAAACATAATTTTGGTTAATTTTTTTTAAATAATTTTCAATTTTTATATTATTCATATTTAAATAATAAATGTTTCAAACTCAAATAAGATTCATAAAAGTACAATATATAAGAGAATATTCTTAATTTTAGAATCATTATGATAATTTAACACCCACTTAATAAATTAGATACATAGATGATTTAAAATAAAAAACTATTTCCCACTTAAGTATTCTAATTAGAATGAAGTTTAATATTTGATAATTTTGTTTATTCTCATTTCAATAAAAAAAATTTAAACTTGAATAAATCCATTCAAATAAAAGGTATAAGATTTTTTTTGATTTAGAAGTTAATTTTGCTAACTTAACACTGAATAAGAAAATAAGGCTTCTGGATTTTTTAGAATAAAATTAATATTCTAAATAATTATATAAATAAGGTTGTAGTTTTATTTTAATTGGGTCAGGTATTTTAGTTTTTTTTATATTAGATATATTTGAAAATTTGGTAGTATTATGGAGTTTTATATTAATTGGAAGTAGATTTTCAACATAACTACATTCAAAATTATATTTTAGATTCTTATAGTTTTGATTTATTTCTTTATTATTCTTAACATATTCATTATTTTTTAGTTTCCTCGTACTTATAGTTGTTAGTTTTTAAGGTTATATTCACATTCTTTTATTTGCAGTTGTAAATTTCTTTAAATTTTGAATATACATTTCTTCATGTATTTTACTATAGTTATTTCATTAAACATCGAAAATTTATATTTTTTCTATTTAAAATTTTAATTATTTATTTATGTTTAATTTAGTGGCTAAAATGATTAGTATGGCATACTTTGTTTTGTGATCCATCTAAATATAAGGAATTACTGAAAGAAAGGCTAATATATTCTAAATTTTTTGGATTGTTTACCTATTTTGTCATAGTTTTCATGGACTATTGAGAGTTATACTAGTAAATTTCCCTACGATTATAGATCATTAAAATAATTTAATTAGAAAATAGTAATGAACTATCAATTTTTGGATTATAGGTTTTTAATGATTTTTTTTAATATAATTTGAATTGATTACAGTTACATTGGTCCTAAAACTATTCTGAAGAATTTATGATTTCATTTTATAATAAATATCAAGAATAATTTTAACGTATTTTGATGAAAGTTTAAATAATTATCAATTTAAATCATATTTTTAAATTCTATGCATTAATAATAGAAATTTTTCATCACATTTGAACTTTCTCAGGTCATTTACCATGATTCAGGATATTATTTACATTAGCAGAACCATTGGAATATTTTTTGTGTGTGTACAAGACTATGAAAAATTTTCACCCTACTAATGTTTGGAACCATTTATAAGGGAAAAAATGGTTTTTAAAATAACGAGGTCAGAAAAGTATAAAAAAAATTAAAATAGTCTTATTATATAGAATATATTTACAAAACCTAGAGATAGAAAAATATTTTAAAAAAAACCAAATATTCAAAAATAGATAAAAAATAATTATCAAAATAAAAGTAATTGAAAAAATAAAAAAACACTTTTTAAGTAAAAAACACTTTCATTTTGTTTTGATTGTTATTAATTATTTTATGATCCATATTTTTTATATATTTTTTTTGTATATTTTTTTTATTTTTAAATAAATATTTTTAAAATTTTCCAAAAAATGATATTTTTTATATATTTTAAATTAATTCATTTAAAAATAACTAAAAAAAATTATTTTATGAAACTATTGTGCTTAAATTCGAAATAGTGAGTATATTTCTTTCATGTTGATTTTTTACTATAAATCATTACTATTGAGTTTTTCTAAGTGTTTCATTAGATATTTTGAATTAATAGGTATACTGTATTTAAAATTTGAAATATTTTCATTTTGAAATTTAAATAACTATAAGTATTACTAGAAAATTAGCTTAAATAATAAAAAAAGATCATGGGATTGTTATTAAAAATTTTTTATTGGAAAATGTTAACAATACTAATAAGAATTATATGAAAGAATTAGTTGACCTATATGTCTATAATCAAACCTTGAAAATTCAATATATTACTATATTTTCCAAATTCGAAGTGAAATATAGATTGATAAATATTTTAAATTAATTACATGGTTTCTCTAGGGAAGATCTTCAATTGAATTATAAGAATTCCATATAAGTAGTTCCACAATGAAACCATAACGGATAAATATATTTTGAATAAATTTATGATTTTTTCATATTTCTAAATAAATGTTTCTAAAACATGAATTTATTATCCATATATGTGATCCATTACATATTGGTCTGATTTAAACAAATATTTATTGGAAAAATACTTATGATTTTCTTAAACTATATCACCCTTGGTTTTATATCCCGAAACCGTTTCCACTAAGTGGTGCTCTATACCAGTTGAAAAAATTGCCTCAAGCATGCCTCCATGTACTCTAGAGGCTTCCAAATAGTAGGGAGGGTCCATGGTGGTACAGTGCAGATAGTATACCATCATGATCAGATTTGTGCAATAGTTTAATAAAAACTAAAATAATGTGAGAATAATAAAAGACAACCACAATAGTGGAAGGTAAACATTTAGATATTATAATAAAAATCCATAAAAAGTAACATCCAATTTCATATACAAAGTTATGTAATGTCATGTATCAATCAAAAGGAAAAATGCAGAAATGGTCACAAGTATCCAGTACAATACATGTATCGAAAGAAAAAAACACAAAAAATTATATCTCTAGTAACATCACGAGCACTATAGATATGTCAAATGCTTCCCGACTCCCATGCTATAATCAATCAAGAATTAACAACTGGGTTTTTTCTTATGCCTCTGAATACATCCACATAATTTGTCCAGGTACCATTGGTAACCCAGATAAGGTGTAATATAAACTCAGTAGGCCAACACCAATTGTGTCATTAAATAACCTACCAGTTATTATAATTCTAGTACTGTGCAGATATAACAATGGTGAGAATTTATAGAAATTGTAAAGGGTAGGCTATGGTTCTTGAAATACACTGAGCTAACACTACCTACTTCACCTGATGCTATGAAAACCTCTGAAAAAAATACATAATGAACATATACATATAAGTGTATATAATTTTAGGTATATACATGAACTATTTATTTATAGAAACTTATATCCATATATAAACACACTTAGTGCTATCCAGGACCTGAGTCGTAGGTCAGGCATCTCGGTCTAGTCACTAGAGTGTCATAAGTCATAATAGACACCATGCCTGAGTATCACAATATAGGGATACCATGCCCAAGTATCACATAAAAGTAGGGATTCCATGCATGTATATCATAGGTGTAAGGGACTCCATTCCTATGTCTCATATAAGTTGTAATTTCATATTTGTGCATCACACGTTTAAGGTGATCCATGCCCATATCTCTTAAATGTAAGGATTCCATGCCCGTAGATTACAAGAATGTAAGGGACTTTATGCCCATATATTTCAATAGTGTAAGGGTCAGTATGACCATATTTCATAATAGTGTAAGGGTTTCCAAACCCATATATCATAAGATTGTGTATAATTAAGGGATTCCATGCTCATATCCAATATGTGTATGAGACATTATTTCGATATCCTATAAAATTATTAAGCAGTCTATGTATTTAGTTAAAGCCAATAGATAATCTTAGTCCATTAGCATTTCTCTTTAACAAGGCTGTAATCATTATCCTCTTAATGAAAATGATGTGGTCATACCACCCACTTCTATTGAATTATTTATAGTCCACACAATTGCAAGTCATACCAAAAAAATATAGAAAATGGTCTCGAAACTTAAACACTTATAATAACAAAGTAATTTCCATAGGTACACCTCAAAGGGAGAGAAAAAATCGAAGGGTCCTATCCCAACTAGAATAATGGGATACTACATTACTCGTATTAAGGATATTGAATTTAACATGGATTATGTGTACTTAAGGAAATTCATGGAGAAGCTGGAGTGAGGCATCATGAAACATAGTATAAGAAAGCAATACTTGAGGGGTAATTACTAGACCACCTACCTTATGCCTATAGAATATGCCTCATCAAGTATCAACCTTTTGTTTGGCCTAGATTAGATGAAAACTGAAGAACATATAGGAGTATATTACTTACTGATAGGAATCCAAGGAGATGATCATATCTTGATTATGAGGTCAGATAAAGAAGATATTGAAGAACCTAAGTGGATAGGCTTCAGTTTTATTCTATGGGAAAGGAGGAGGAGGTTCTATCCACGGGAGAAATAGGGAGAGATAGAGGTGTGAGGTATTTTAATGAAGTAAGGATAAAATTTTCATTTCACACAATATTAAATGGGTCTAATGTTTTAGCTTCACAGTTTCCCAAAACCATGCAAGCCCTACTGTCCATGGAAGGCTCTCCCACGTTTGATGTTCATGGTTTGAAAAACCATGCGTAAACTGTGCCATTTATATATGTTAAAAAATACAGAATATTTTCTCGGTCATGTGACCTGGGACACATGGTTATTGAAAAATAGTGTGACCCTCTTATGAGAATTGAACACCCCACATGGTTAGTATAATCCATGAAAAATGGGTGCCACTATTTCTACTAACTGTGTGACCCAGTAGTTTATTCCACCGACTGTGGTTTCATTCTCTGAACAGACCATATACACCCTCTTTTCCTCCCTAAAATTTATATACATTCATACATGGTCAAAAAAGAATTAAACAGAAAGTTTAAAGGAACATACTTCATATAAAATCCCGTTTCTTGCACTCTACCCCCTTAAAGGAACTCGTCCTTGAGTTTTCCTTCCAAGGGTGGTGAAAATTCTCCTGAGAATAACTCTGGATACTGATTACATATGTTGGCCTACCACTCCCAAGTATCATCCTGTACAAAAGTGTGTTTCTATATCACCCATAATAAAGGTAAAGGACTAACTCTTAGATCCTTTATTCTCTAATAAACTATGCACATGGGATACTCTTGAAAAGAAGCATCAATATCCAATTGAACATCCTCAGGATCAAAAGTATGCAACCAGTCGACATGGTAACAGATAAGTTTTAAAACATAGAAGACATTAGGCATGTCACTATAACATTAAGTTAACAAAAACTAATAGGCTACCACCCTGACTCTATCCACGTTCTCAATCACATCCAAAAATTAGGCTACAAATTCCATTTCCTCTATATCCGCATATGCCCGAGCCTGTGTGATACCCCTAGAAAACTAGATCCCCGATGTCAAACCCGAGAGGTCATCAATGAATATCAACATACAATTTATATCTCAAATAAGTACTATAAATCCAATTTTTTATTAACTAGACATTATCTTATGTCTCTAGTACAAGATAAGGACCTAGTAGCACTACCTCCCCTTCCTCTATCTGGCACAGAGGTGAATGACATGACCTACCATATATGGCCTCACACAGAGCCATATGAATTGATTCCTGAAATATGTTATTATAGGAAAAAACAAATGAGGGGTATATGTTTCTCCCAAGAACCCTATAAATCAAGGACACATTCTTAAAGTATGTCCTATAATACATATATCATAAACTCTAACTAACCATTAGTCTGGGGTGAATGTTTGTTCTCAAAAGTAAATGCGTACCCAAAGATATCAATAAACCCTGCCCAAACCTCAACATAAAATAAAAATCCCTAACTAAAATGATAGTTGGAGGACCCTGTGTAATTATATAATCTCATGGGAATACAGTCTTACCATCTCATCAACTAAAAATTCACTTGTATAGTAAGGATGTGAGATACTTTCATCAGTCGATCCATGACTATCTAAACCGTGTCAGTGCCTCAAGGTGACCTTAGTAAACTAGTCAAAAAAACATTATGACATCATCCTATTTTTATTATGAGATAAAAAAACTGTAACAATCTAGTGATCCACTGGAGTTCCACCTTCACCTGTGGATATGTCAAATACCTTGTGATCAAACCCAGTATCTAATGTTTCATCCTAGCCCACCAGAACTGGTGGCACTTATCACGATGCATCTTGGAGATACCTCGGTTCACTACCCACTATAAAGAATGGTATTCTTGCATCAGTTCCTATCTCATATATATAAGAACCTAGATACACCCTTATATATACAATATGTCATATTCATCAATAGACGAATTTGATGGTGGGTCCTCACCATAAATACATTCTTGTAGGACCAAATCATCAAGATCTGCAAAATGAATTATCTTCACCCAATCAATTAGTGAATATGTAACTTCTATGGTTGTAATAAAATTCCTATTGTGACTCTCTTGAAGCTGTAAATGAATTTGGGAAAATATCTATATAAACTTCAATTCATAAAGGGATTCCTGAATAGATTATTCCAGAGTTTTCCATCTCAGAGCATCAGTTACCTCATTTCCCCTTTTAAGTATACATGGAATATCAAAGTCAAAAGATTGATGGTATTGAAACCCAAGTCAATGAATAAGATTCAATTCATAGTGTGTAAAGATGTATTTGAGTCACTTGTGTTTCATAAACACCACAAAGTGCTCACCCATCATATAAATCTTCCAATAATGTAAGGCATGTACAACTGCTACTAGCTCAAGATCATGTGTTGGTTAATTATGATTTTTATACCTTATCATTTGAAACCTCTACACAATGACTAGGTCCTACTGCATCAATATTTAACCCACATCATTTCATGATGAATCATCAAACACTATATAACCTTTTCCAAGACCTGGAAGAACCAATATCGATTCTGAATTAAGCATTCCATTTAGCTCTTGAGGACTTATTTCACACTTCATACCATATAAACTTCACACCCTTATTATTCATATCTATAAGAGGGGTCTCAAGGAACTCTTGTTATTGTATGAAACATCTATAATAACTTGTTACCCTAAGAAACTTTGTATGTCAAAAATATTATTTATATTCTCATAGGTAACCACCGTACTCACATTCTATTTGTCAACTAATACTCCTACCGTTGAGATAATATGACACAATAAGTGATCCTAATAGATCCAAAAGTGGTATTCAGATACAACTAGTTCACTCTTATTTTATTTAGAATGATCTATTATTTTCAATGTCGTGATAAGTATGATAATATCCCAAGATGTTAGGTAAGAAAGATGCCATGAATGAATCATAAAACGAGTAGAAAACCCAATTCATTATATCCATGAAAAATTCCAAAAAATTCATGATATTGTATGGCATAACTAGATAATCATAGATACCATTCCTGGAATGAAAGATTGTACGAGGCATGTACCCAGTTCTAACACACACCTGGTGATAGACTGACCTCAAATTGATATTCAAGAACAATTTATCTCCTTAGAGATGATCAAAGAGATCATATATAAGAGAAAAGGTATTCCGATTCTTCATAGTAAGATGATTCAACTTTTAGTAATCCATGCAGAACTTGAGGGTTATAGCAACCTTCTTAGAGAAAAATAGCAATGATCCATTGGGAGAAGTGGTAGGTCATATAAAACCCTTAGATTCTATGTTCTCCTGCAGTATCCTTATATTTTACAACCCAGTAGTGGTCATCCTTTTAGAAGTAATTAACAATGGTACATATCCTAGAACTATCCAAATAGGGAAATCCTCCTATGTCTCAAGAGGTAAAATAAAAAATTCATAGGGGAAATATTCCTAAAAAAATATATTATAGGAGGAAATTCAGAATAATGTAACCCCTGGTCATCTACATAAAGGCCAAAAATATATACAATCAATCCACCTATATAAAGATTTTCTGGTATATATATACTTTCTAGGACATCCCATTCACCCTTGTGAAGGTAACTACCACACTATGGTGATGTAAACGATACCCTGTGGTGATAGAAAACCATTTTATGATTGAATTACTAATAGATTATCAAGTTTCATCACACCATAAAAATACACAATTTAAAGACCAAGTATTTCTATAATGATATAAGAAAAAATGAATGTTAATCTCTAATAATGAATAAGAAAAAAAGGAGAGTAGAGTATACTAGAATAGTACCATGAATAGTAGATAACCCAAAAACCCGATCCTTTGGTATAGGAAACACTAAATAAATTTGGATTGATCCATGAACCTTTTCTACAACCTGACTACCCTGAGTGGTTCCATTCACTCTGAGACACTTATCTGAATCCTGGATAAATTGACCATAACCTCCTCCTCAACATGTATGGTTGGTTGTACTCTAGCTACCTTTCTAGGGAGGTTCGGTAGATCCTTCTTCTGAAGGTGGAGTTGTTATAGATCATATCCCACTAGAAATAGATGAGAAGGTTATACAAAAACATTGAAGATTCCCTAACATTCCACAACGTTGACACTGAATTGGTTCTATGAGACATCACGACTTCTTATTCCTTAGATTCCCATATTAGTGAAAACCACATAAATATATGTGGGGGTCATTTGGCTGCCTCTACTCCTATGTGCATTCCCAAAGTGTAATTTATTGATACTAGTCAAACCAATTCCCTATATTAGTTATGATCTAAACTATCCACACTATTAGCTTCCCTCCAGTTCTACTTGCTGATGAGAAGATGTTTTACTATATCAGATATGTTAGTAAACCAGAAAACATTCACTTGAGATCAAATAGGATTCATAAGGACATAATAAAAATGTTAATATTTTGTTGGATCATAAGTAGTATAGATAGGGGAAAAGAAATAAAGCTCAATAAAACAAGATGAACAATCTATAAAAAACATTGAACTCTGCATCAGGTTCATGAAATCTCTAAAATGATCAGCTCTAAAACTCTCGGGGAAGAAATATTCATAGAAGCTAGATTGGAAATCCCTTCAAATCACTTTTTGATACTAAACTCTTTGTTTTATAATATCCTACCAGCATTATTTGAATACTTAAAGAATATCTATAGATAAATTCACCCTCCTCTTAGGGGGTGTCTCTCGGTGCTCAAAGATATATAAATCATCTCAAGCTATAACTTTGTAGTTTAGGGGCACCATACATTGGAAAAGTAGGTCGATTCTTCTTTTAAAATTCATGTGTCAACTCTTCCATAGAAGGGTAAGGTTGCAGAGCTTCTTGTATAGTCTGCATAATCCATATAAACATCCCTAAAAAATTGAATATCATTGCCCACATCATAGATAATATGAGGCAACATAGGTGTCACAACTAGAGGTATCACTGGTGGTTCAAGGCCCACAACCTTAAAGTATGGTCATTACCACTCTCCTAGTACATGACAAGAGGAATTCATGGCAGTATAGATAAAAAATTTCTAATAACATGTCTTAAATAGGATTTAACAGCGATGAGATTTTATATACATGAATAGGATAGGTACATTATTTCCTATATTAAATTCACACCCCTTTTTCTACTCTTAACGCTGGTTTTGGATGATAATAATGATCATAAAGAACACAATAGACACCTCTTAGTACCCACTACTAAGGTCGGGTCTATGTCAAGCTCTATGTTAAACTATATGGGTCTTCGTATATAGACCATCAATTAAAAATTATGGATGAAAATACCATTTAAGTTGCAATTTTTTTCTTCATTTAATGCAGACTATATTTAAATTATAGATTTATCAATTCATTATTTTAGATAATAAAACATTTATCTGAAGTCCATTTCCAATTTATAGAAGTATAAGCTTTATAAATTGTAATTTTTAGTTCATTAAACTACATCCAACCCTTTACATTTGAAAACAGAATATGACAAGTAATATGAGGCTATTCGATTATATGATCCATCATTCCAAATCTATAGAGGCACATGAACTCTTTATATTAAAAATGACATACATATATTTAAAATCCAATAAACTTTCAGCCAATGTTACCCTAGTTACATAACTCAATCATGTAATAATTTTTTATTTAAGTTTCCATCATCAAACTATATAGGAAAACACCATTTAGGTTGATGAAGACAGTTTAATAACCCATTAAATATTATCATCTTCCCTATAGAAATTATTTGTGCATAACAGATTTCTCATTCAAGGAATATATAAAAAGTATCATACATTTAGGCAATGAAACCTATTTGGAATAGAATAATACAAGACATACTATTTCTATAAGGTTCCTAAATGTTGAATGATGAATGATTCCATATTTTATCAACCAAGGAAAAAATATAACCCAACATCATAAAAATAGTAAACATCACATGTCATATGTATAACCAAATGGTGGAATCAAATAAACTATAACATGCATAAACCAGAAAATGTTATCCCATCCCAGACAATTTGGATTTTTACCTATATGAGGGTTACCTACTCTTAGGCACAAGATCATTGAAAAATTTCAATTCATCCTAGTATCTTTTCTACCATCCCAAAACAGTAAGGAAAATAAAATCACATCTGATACCACTTTGTGATATCCCAACATGGATTCCATTGAGTGATACTCCAGGTTGGTTGTTCACGTGAACTCAAGAATGAATCCCTGTATACCATAAGTTACTGACTTGCATTGATGGTCCAAGTTAGTATAGTGTGGAGAATATATTCTCAGGATCAGAGTACAATATTAGTTTAAAAAATAGAGAAATAGTAGAATAATAAAAAACGAAAACCACAACAGATGAACGTAAACATCCATATTTCATAAAAAACAAACCATTAAAATTATCATCAAGTACCATATAGAAAATGATGAAATTTTATTTATCAATTGAATGGAAATAAACATACATATAAGAAAGAATCTATAATTATACTTCTATGAAAAGAAAAAAAGCCCAAAAATTATATCTCTAATAATATCAATTGCTATAGATTGATCATGTGATTCCCACTCCCATTCTATAATCAATCAAGAATCAACCACTAGGCACTTTCAACTACACCTACATGCATCCAAAAAATATAACTAGGTACCATCGAAGGTCCGAATAGGGTTTGAGATAAAATCAGTAGGCCAACACCAGCGATATCAATATATACCTTATTAGTGCATATAATATGATTAGTGTGTAGATATAACAATAGTGAGTGGTAATAAAAAATTTAAAGGGTCGACTCTAGTTTGTGAGGAACACCGGGACGACACTACTTGATTAAGGCCATGTCGATAAAACAGCTGAACAAAATACATCATAGACATATACATATAAGTGTATATATATATATATATTCAGTATATACATAGGTACTTTTATATCCATATATGCACATACTTATTGATATCCATGACCTGAGGCGTAACTTAGATGACTTCGTCTAGTCAATAGAGTGTCATAAGTCATAAGGGACACCATGATCAAGTATCATAGTATAGTGACTTCATGCCCTAGTATCACATAAAAGTAGGGACTCCATGCATGTATATCATATTTATATGAAATTCCATTATCATATCTCATATAATTAGGGATTCCATGACCATGTCTCATAAAAGTAACGATTCCATAACTATATAACCCAATATTGTATGAGACATTATGCCCATATATCACAATTGTGTATGGGTCTCCAAGAAAATATATCATAATAGTGTAAGGGCTGCCATACCTATATATCAGGATAGTTTGAAGAATTCCATAAACATATATCATAATAGAGTAAGGGATTCCATGATTTTATTTCATAGGTGTATGGGATACCATTCCCATATCTCATAAAAGTAATAAGTGGTCTAAGGCATTTTGAAAATCCTATTTAATGTTATTATTTCATTATCATTTCTATTTAACAAGGTCATAACAATTTTTCTATTAAAAGAAGATATGCAGTTTTACCACCCACTTATATTCAATTATTTATTTTTATAATTATTAGGAGTCACAACAAAACCATATAGAAGATGGTATGGTAACTTAAAATTTTATAATAAAAAAGGAAATTCTATAGGCACACATCAAGGGGTAGAATCGACTGAATGGGACCCATAAAAACAAAATTAAAGGGATACTAGGTTATTCCTATCAAGGATTTTGAATTTAACAGGATTTATTTGTATTTAAAGAAATGAATGGAGAAACTAAAACAAGACATCACCACACATATTATAAGGAATTAAGAGTTGAGGGGTAATTACTTGACCACAAAAATTATTCCTCTCAAAGATTCATCATCCAATATCGACCTTTAGTTTTCCATAGATTAGAATAAAATAGAAGAAAATATAAATAACCTAGAAATAGAGAATATGAGATCACATAAAAATAGAATAATTCATATAAATGAAACATTGAAAGGATCCCAAGGAGTGAATCAATTATTTATTGGAATCCAAAAAGATACTAAAATATTGATTTCGAGCTCATATGGAGAAGATATCAATGAACCAAAATAGAGGGTCTTGAGGATTCTTCAATTGAAAAGGGGGATGGGTTCTATCTATTGCAGAAATAGAGAGAAATGGAGGTGAGGTATTTTAATGAATTGAGGGAAAATGATCATTTCACCCAACATTAAAAGGGTCACACAATTGGTACGAATGTTTTCCTAAACCATTAATAAACCATGCAAGTCCAAACTTCCAAGTGAGGGACTCTCACAGTTCATGCGCATGGTTTAAAAAACATGCACAAACTGGGTTAATTAGTTTTGTGAAAAATTACATCATTTTTTTAGGGTTGTGCAGCCTTGGTCACACAGTTAGGGAAACCACATGGCCTCCTTTTGTACACCAAACACCCCTCAAGGTTAGTAGAAACTATGTGGACTGGTCAACATGGTTTCTATTAAATGTGTAACCCAACTATTTCTTCCACCATATAGTGATCTGATCTCCGAACGATCCCCAGACACCCTCATTTCCTCCCTATATTTACTAGGTATTCATATAAACTCAAAACCAAATAATTACATAGAAACATAAAAGGTATATATCTTATAGAAAAATTCATTCTTACAATGGGTTTGAGGTATACCATCATTTTATTATATTTCATTTACTTTTGGGCCTATTGAGATACATTGTTAAAAGAGTTAAGAGGAGTAAAGATAGAATAATATAGAATTTGGATATAGGAAAAATTCACAACCAAAACATGCCTTTCATGATGTGAATTTTCATTGGGTAGATGATGTGGTGTTTTACAAGGTGTTAATGGATTTCACCTAGTGAAGGCCTACAGTGACTCATTATGTGAAAACCATTCACTTTATGAAACGGTTTTTTAGAAAATTAAACCAATTTGATAGGGTTTTCGGTGTAAGTGACCTCTCAACTACTCACAAAATAAATAGAGAATTCACACTAGTAATAGTATGAGTCCGTAACAATTTAGTCTAGCACATAGTTTTAAATCATCATTCTGTTTACTTTTCATACCTCTCTACTTCCAACCCTCTCTTAGGTAATTTTCACTGATCTTCAACATTAAGACTCTGATTCCAATGAATCATCAAAAGTTTGATTGTGAAAATCAAGGTTTATGATCTTTTTCTTCCCCATCATCTTGAATAACCTTGGTGTATCATAAATGGAATAATATATTGGTGTTATAATACCTAGATCTATGAGTTCTTATATCGTTTTTTGAGATCTTCATGAATTTTAATAGAGGAATGAAAGGAAGAGTTCTGACCCATGGAATCATCTAAGATCCTCTATTTCAAACAAAAATTAGGTAGATGACTTCTCTCTCAATAATCTATTTTAAAACATGATGGTTTGTGAATTTACAAACTTTTTTGTGCCTTTTTTGTGAAATATCTAGAGTAATTAGTATTGAAACCCCTGGTTGGATGTGTTTTTAAATGGGTTAATTTTAAAATATGGAAACCAACTTGTTTTTAATAACATTTGATGGAATTTATGTTACAAATAAATATTTTAATTGGTATCTTAACACAATTTTTCTTGATTTATTTCATGTTCATATGGGATAGATTTTGGTTTGATGTGACAGAGTAAAATTCTAATACACTTGGGGTAGATTTTGGATAGACGTTCCAATGTTAAAATTGGGTCACCAACTGATGTATTGGTTACAAAGTTACTCACTAATCATTAGTACAGGGAGTTAAATGGTTTAATACATTATGTGTGTGTGTGGGAGTGGAACATTTTCATTATTCTATTTGTTTATAAAGATAATACATATTGGTTTAATGTTTTAATTTATGTATCATTATTTATGGTTTTGATATAAAATGGTTATCTGATTGTCTATTATTTTATATAAAAAATTCTAACTTATTATTATCCAAGTGGCATGTATTGGTTATCTCTAGGTATTACCTTATGTGTGATATAATTAACCCTTTATTAGGAACTTTGGAGCATTTGTAGATGTTTTCATTTAAGATATAAGAAAGAGGGACATATCTTATTTCTATAATAGTGTTCCATGATGATGTGGTTCTGTTTGATGAAGCTATATTGGTGGAATTTATTCATCTTGGATTGTAGTGGTTTCACCTAGGCACCAGAGTATTTATTTCTTAGAGTCTTCCTCTTTCATCTTCTTGGTAATTTCTACTGTTAATGAGATATAATCCTTCATTTGTATTTTAGTGAGTCGTATAGTTATTCCTCATGAATAATATAGTTTTTTTTATTTCCCTTCTTCTCAACATGTTTTTTCCTTATTGGAAAACATATATAATCATTTTACTAAGCCCTTGGAATTTATTTCCAGCCTTTGGTGACTTAGGTGTAAAACCTAAGGTTAATATCACTTCCACCATTTCTCAAGCCAATGATTTGGGGTGGAATTTTACATAAACTGTCTCTTTGAGAATAAAATTATTCAAAATAGGCAATTTCGAAATATTAATTTATATAAATATGAGTTATTATTTAATATATTATAATCCAACTTTCATCACCATCAAATTACCATGAAATAATTGATTTAATGTTTTTAAAAGGGGTTATTATCTATAGAGAGTGATATTATTTATATTTATAGGGGATGAAATCTAATTAATAAGAATTATTCTACATAATGATATCTTATTAATAATATGGCTATAACGAAACAATACTTAAACACTGTACAAAAAACTATCCATGTTAAAAATATTAATGAATAATCGATTTTTGAAGAAAACAAAACAATTGATTGGACTAATGAAATAATTACTATGATGAGGGAGTGATATATTGATACTAAAAACCTATCTTAATTTAATCAAATAACCAATCTATTTACAAATATAGTATCCAATCCAATACCCATCATACCCTTTAATTCAACCCCAATTTACATCATAATTGTAAATAATTACCTTTAACCATATAATGACATATTCTTTTCACATTTATCTACTTCTACTTTAATTATAATAGATTCATCTGTTTTCAAATTTATTTAATTATACTATGTTATGAATGAATTATTTTATATAATAATTTTGTAGTGAAGATATGAGTTTTATAAATTTTACTTGAACAATAATAAATGGAAACTTTAGTATATTAAATGAATATAAATGTAAGCTTGAATCTTTGATAGAGTTTTGAAGGTGGTGTTTACCTCTAGCTTTAATATTGGTAAAATTGTGATGAGTTTGGTTATAGACACAATTATTTAATTAATTAAATTAATTTTTCAAATTCCTGGAACACTATTATTTACGCTTGAGAAAAAATATTCATATATCCTAAATTGGTCCTTAAATTGAATTTTACTTGAAATAATATTACCTATTTCATGATATTTAATATAATAAATAAATAAAATTTTGTTGGTTCTTGGGAGAGTTCTTGAATTAATTTTGGTATTTTTCTATATATAGGTTTTTCCTCTCAATTTATTCATTATTTTCATGAAATTAAAGAGGTGTAGGGAATTTAAGAGGATGTAAAAGAGCTAGTTTTCCCTCCCCCTCAGTAACATTTTTTGGATCTCATTTCATTGTTCCTTATTAAATAGTAATCATAAAACAGGGTATTATAAAATTTAATCATTATAAAAATTATTGGGTTAATAGTAAAAAGGAAAAGGATTATTTATAATTTATTATTTTGACATCTAGGTTCAGTTAAAAATCTAATGGTGTTTGGCACTACGACCATGATCTACCACTACTATGATCACTGACCCATCAAATATTATGGATCTTGGGCCTCCTATCCTTCAAAATTCTACTCCCAAGCAGTCCTTTATCTCCAAGATTCACAAATAATCCATGGTATTATGAATATGATGAGGATGGTACTTAGTGTTTGGTTATAAAGATATAGATAAATATGTGTCTCTTAATGCATGTCATAGATGATCAATAGAGATAAAAAATAGGGGGTGGCTAGTGTCGACACATGGAAGTGACATGGAAATCTGAAGATGGATGGCTTAAAAAATATTAAATTCACTTAAGGCTTAGTAAAGTTAAGATTGAATTAAAAACATAACATTGTATAATGGGGGAGTTTTTTAATATATTTCGTTTTGAAAAAAATTATAAAATTAATCATAGGATAAAAATATTTTTTAAACTAATATGTTAAGATGTTAAATCCTTTAACACCTTTCAGATTTTTGGGTGGAGTTGAAAAGCAATAAGGGCCTTAACACCTTTCGTCTAGGCCAAAATCAAAAGGAATTAAGTTTCCAACCACCTTTGTGTTCTCATTGTTTTTTAGTTCATTTTTTATTAGTAAGTCTATTGAATCCATTTGATTGACCTTTTATTTTAGTTTAATTTTAAAATTTTATTTTTTTAATTTTATATGATTATGCAATTTTTTTTGAAGTTTTTTAGTATTTTTTATCCATATGATGAGTTTTTATATACGTTTTTTATTTCTATACATATATATGAATGTAATTTGTTAATAACACAATTATTAATAATAACTTAAAAATTTCTATTACTAATTTAGTTATGATATATTTTAAAATTAAAATTTATAGTAATTTAAAAGTTATGTTAATAATTATATTATTTACATCATTTTTAATATTTAATATTTTAATTATTTTAGTTATTTAAAAATTTAATAAATATTTATTTATAATTTAATTAATAACATTTAATTATAATAACATAATTAATAATAATACATAGTAATGTAAGTAATAATATATTACTTAATAATAATCATATCAATTATTATTTTAATGTGTAAATCACATGTTAATAATTAATGTAGTTTTTGACAAGTAAATTATCTTTTTTTATTATATTTATTATTTTTTATTATTTTCATTTATGTGTTATATGTGGAGTCAATTTGAAAATTTTCTTTAATATTTTATTTAAAATTTATAATTTATATGCTTTCAAAGTCACTTATACAAAACATAATAATATTTCAAGTGGGTGAATTTTAAAGGCTATAAATAAAAAAGTAGAAATATCATCCAAGTAAAATTTGACACACTTACTGAACATATAAAAAATAATTAAAAATAAAAATAATTTCATAAGAAAAATTAATAAAAAATAATTTTAGTGGCACAATATATTTTTTTTCTATCATTTCATTTGTATTTATAATTGTTTTTGAAATTAATTTTATTTTCAACAATCATTGATATGTTAAATCGATTTTATAAATTGAATTTAGAATTTAGTTAGACAGTAATTTTTGTGCATATATTTCAAATGTGTAATTTTTAGGTTTCTAATCAATAATATTTGTATCATGTAAATTAATTTTCGTTTATTATATTGATGAAATTAATTTTATTTTCAAAAAATTAGATATTTAGTCAATTGTTTATGTTTAAATTAGATTGTTTTTAATGTTTATATTTAATAATATTTTAATGTTACATACTTGAAATTTTTTAATTTTTCTTTTGTTTCATGTATTTGAATTTTGGAAACTTATGAAATTTAAACTGTAAGTAAAATATAAATGAAAATAAAATAACTATATAAACATGTAAAATTTAGTAGACATTAAATAGAATTTCGTCAATTTAATAGAAAAATAATAATATAGAGGATACAATACATAGATTTTTTTTCAAATCGTTTAACTCAATAGAATGCATATAATTAAATGAGTACAATAATTATTTAACATGAAACCATGTCCCACAATATGGCCTATGAATGGGATGACTATATCGAGATTTCCAACCCCTGCGCTAGGGTGAAGTATGATGAGATAGAGAGGGATCTTCCTTGGCCGCAAGAACCTAAAATGTATAATTCCTTACCTACGACTAATCAGGAAGAGGTGTCATCATGTGAACCTGATCATTACCCCACTTCATAAATGGGAGGACCTTCCATCATCTTATACCATAACCATAAGGCCTGTGAAGCCTCAGACATGAAAGATGGAGGCATATGAAATGACACCTGATATTAGAACCAATCAGATATACCTAGGGAAAACGTTGGATATCCTGACAATATAAATAGATCTCATGCCTCCTAGTGAACATATTTAATTTAATGTGGCTTGACTATAGGAGGTGTGACCTTTGCCTGTGGAATAGGGGTTGCCTCATGTGTTGTACGATGATTTCCACATCATCACCACCGTGGATCCTCAACATCAACATCTTCAGGAGGAGGTTACTGAGTATGAACCTCCTCTCCCTAGGAAGAAACATCATATCCGTAAGGTGGGTGATCAAAGATACTATCATATAGAACAAAATACATAGTCATTATCTCCTCCATTGTATCATGGTACACATGTAGGGGAAAAAACCTCAACCTTCTCCAAATTAGACATGAAGACAATATTATGTAGTTGAGTATGCTGTAAAGTGATTACAAATTCATTAAAAAAAGTAAAAAATAAAAAAATAGTGTAAATTATGGAACTGATAGATCCTAAAGCCATATTTAGTGTGGAGTAAGATATAACATATAATTTAGTCTATACTGCAACTCATAATTAACCTGTTTTTGATATATGGAGTAAAATAATATACATGAACTCAATATGAAACTATGCACCACCTTACTAGAGGTTGAGATACTTAGTATGTCTTCAGTTCCACTCGTCATCTCTCCTCCTTAGAAAAATCATGCAATGAGGTTCCTCTAATTGTTTGGGTGGAACTAGGATTGGATGTAGAAATCCAAATTTGCACGTGACTTTATCCATCTAGTTCCACTCAATAATTTGAAACTGAATGAGAGACACTATAATTGTGGAATCGTGAATCCCATTGATGAATTATGTGAGATTCTAGTATAATAGATCCTATTATGGAAGCATGGATATCTTAAATGACATGTGACATTTGTTTAAATATATTGTCAATAATTTTCAAAAATGATAATATTAATAAATTTATTAGTCAACAAAAGAATGTATATACGTACATCAGTGGATAGTAGACTATCCAACATGAGATTGTATGCACCCAAATTGTGTCTTGGAGTCCTGATGAGGTGGTGTGCCTAACTACACCTATAAAGTATAACATTTAATTTGATACATAATAAGAAATATATTATAATAAATAAAATTATCATAAAAAAATAATAAAGATGAGTGATCATACCAACGTCCAAACGAAGCATCTCACATCACATAAATATGAGTCTATAGACCATAAACAATAGGAGAGAATTAAGAGATTCACTCCCATTCCTATATCTGAATAAGGATGAAACATCCCCCATGTTCACTATTATAGGATCAAAACATTATATGTAATGATTTCTATGTGTATTACAAGCATAAAAATCTCTAACGACATCTCCCAGCCTAATCAAACTCCCCTAGTATCCCCAGATACTTCATGTGGACATGTAAACCAATGTAATCAACACATTGTGTCCCCTATTGATATATAAAATATATGAATAGGTGTAATGCATGAATGTATACTTTTCAGTGTTAGTAGGTAACTATGCGAAGTGCATATCCATCCATCTCATAGATAGTGACCCACTACTATATCATCATAATTCCCCACAATATTTAGATAATTAAACTTTTGTACAAGATCAATTATATCCCCATGGGTGGGTCCAATAATTGTAACACCCTAGATAGGGATATCAATCATAACTTCTACGTCCTCAAGGGTGACAATCGTATCCCCCCTTCAGGAAAGTGGAATGTGTGATTCTCATGTTACCATATCATAGTTAGGGAAGTAAGAATGTGATGATCAATGAATGTATAATCAGATTCAGGGATTCCATAGAAGTTAGAAAAATATTGGTATAGGGAACTAGACATAACATACATGGATATTACATCATTTTAGATGAATATTCAACACATTAAAAAATTAAATGCCTAAGAACTGTAATAGTTTTGTTTCTTTGGAAACATAGAAACATAATATTCTATCTTGGTGAAATATCTTCAAAATATCATAATCAAGATTCATGAAATAAATATTGTTAGTTCATAGGACCAGAATCATAATGAAATCAAAGAGCATGGGTCATAATGGAACACCATTGGCATAAGACATAGACTTTTGGAATACACAAAAACTTATAATGTTTTGAACATGTTTAAATAGGAACAAGTTCAGTCATTAAGCTAAGTTCATGAATTCATGGCTTCACATAAACTTATGTACATGAAACTAGTCACACACATAACATTAGGAATAAGTAATAATGTTCACTTGCACTATTTTGAATATGTAACCAGGTCCACATATAGACATATAGAAATGAAACCAAGTCTATGTATACCATTATGAATATGTAATCTGGTTCATGCACAAAATTGTGAACACCTAATATGGTTCACTCATAACATTGTTAACATGTAATCTGGTTCACATATAGGCTTCTATACCACTTGTACGAGACGCACCACCATCCCTAGTGGAATTTCTTTCTTCATAGTGGATCAGGTTATACCTTTTTCCCATAATAGTTCAATCCCATAAACATTTTCCATCATTATCTCATGAGATATAAATATTTACCTAATACATTTTAGGGATATATTGGTCCCACACATCATTTAAGATATAACATTCTCACTCGATGCTATTTATGACACCCCCTCATTTAAGATGTAAAAAAATTACTCGACGCTATTTGGGATACCCCATAATATAAGAAATTTCCATGAAACAAAACATGAATAATCTAAAAATAGATTTCATTTTATCCTAAAAAATAAAAAACTATTATTTCATAACATTATTAACCCATTTAAAAGAAATGAGTTTCATACCCATCTCTTTGAAACAAGAATATCTTGTGAAAATAAATTGTTCATTAATAATATCCTTTAAAAAATTATAATCCATGCAAATAAATAATTTTGATGGTATTAAAAAAATTCCTAGTGAAGGATAAGTAACAACAAGGGTTTTTGACATTGATTAATGGAATTACCATAAATAGATCCCTCAAAACATTATTGAGGAAAATAATCATTTAACATTCAAAAGTTCCCCATACAACTTTGAAAATTTATAATCATAAGCCCCCATGAAGAAATAAAACTAAATGAGACATATAATATTATTATATAAAGGATATTCATGACGTAAGATGTAAAAGTGAAGTATGTACATATTATTAAAAAATATTGGTGCATAACATGGAATGCAATATCCCAAAAACTTATGAATAAAATTCCATTTCGTTTAATTAAATGTCTTATAGATATATAAAACACATGAAATATTTTTTCTTATTATATCCAATTGGATTTAAGTGACTGTTAAGTATCATTACCATTGATTATGTATCCATTGAACAATAATCAAATGACTAGTATAAATATAGGGTTTTAATAAATCCTTTTGGAACAGAAAAATGAAGTGATGGCATAAAATAGTAAGATCATACGGTATGAATCCCATTTATCAGATCTTCTAAGGGAGAGAGAATTTCTAGGATTTCCCAAAACCAAGACCAATCTGACTTCCAAAAACTTAAGCATGATCGAAACAATTTACAGGAGAAGTTCATGCTCATCGAGATCACTGCCCAAACCATGTTCACCGAACGACCCAATGAAAGCCACACCATCACACACCTTAAAATTAGGGGGTATTATTGTGTAATAAAGGGATATATAACAATACCCTATCATTATGATTGTGTGCATCATTTTTTGTATAGAATAATTAATATACTTTTGATCTATTATTATTACTTTGTAAATAATTTTTAAATCAAAAGTTGTATTTTTGGTTAATATTAAAATTAAATTTAGAAATATATTTTAATGAATTAATGGATTATTGAATTAAATAGTATTTTAAATTACTTTTATTAATTATAAATTATCATATAATTTTTACGAACTGAAATGTAATGTTTCTTATGGTTTGAAAAATGTTTTCGTCAAAACCCGTCAATTTTCAATAAATGTAATTTTTTATTTTAAAAGTGAAAATTAAAATATTTTGAAAATTATTAAGATAAAATGAATATTTTTTTTTGGAATCAGGATGTGGAAATTATCCAATGGGTAATTTTTCATAATTTTCATAGACAATCCAATTTTTGTTAAAAATTAAATACCGTATAAATATATAATGTGTTTTATGACATCATAATGACTCAATAGTGATGTAATAAAATACTATAAAAGGTATATTCGGCAAAATATATTTTTTTACTTTAAAATAATGTTATTTTACGTTTATTTCATTTATTTTATAAGGACTTAGTGAATCCTCCAAGACATATAAAAGATTATAAAATTTTAAAATCATTTCCCAGAAAGTGTGACTCCCCACCACATAAGAAAGGAAAATATTTTTATATATTCAGCCCTTATCCTTATAAAATAATGTACACCACTCCCCTTTTCCAAAAACCATGGTATGATTTTGTTTTTTGAATATTTTAGTGTGTAGTGTCCAAAAAAATATTAATAAATAATTCCCCAATATAAACCCACCAAAGAACCCATTTCTCTTCACTCAAGATCTTTAAAGTTAGACCAATCTATTAACCCTACTCCCTAGAGTCCTCCCAAGGTACCCCAAGCTTTCAAGAATCCTATCATAGGCCTTTGGAATCACACATCATATTAAGGGATCTCCCCTACCCTTTTTCATCAAGCACCTCTTTTATTCCATGCCTTTGAATTTCTATTTTCTTGATTTGGGATATGCAATTACATAACTCCTTATTATCCATTTTATTTATACATGATGGGATCTTACTCTCACTCCCATTAATCCCCCTATGATCCCTTAATCCCACACATCACTATACTGACATTCTACAAGGGACTTCCCTCTTATATATCCTGATGAATTTCTATAAGCCGGAAAGTCGTTTATCGTCCGGTACAACATGACTTTCAAAGTGAAATCTTCATTTTCGTAAGCATCGTACAACGTAACACCTGAATCCCATAATATTTTCAAATCCTCAATCAATGGAGACAAATAAACATAAATATAATTACCCAGTTGTTTTGGTCTTGATATAGGCATAGATAACATGATGTATTTTTTTCATCAATAACCACGGTGGTAAGTTATATTTTACTAACATAATTGGCCATGTACTTTGATTACTGCTTTGAAAACCAAAAAGATTCACCCCATCTGTAGACAATGATAGACAAAGGTTTCTCAGCTCATTTCCAAATTTAGGATACTCGTGACCAATTCTCTTCCACTGAGGAGAGTTTGTTGGGTGACATGGTTTCTCTTCTTTAATTATTATATCTGCATTCCAGGTCAATTGTCATGTAGTCTCCTTACTCTCATATAGGCACCTAAACCTTGGAATGATTGGAAAGTACCATACAACTTCTATAAGACTGTAATCATCTTTCTTGTATCAAGAAACACCACACATTGGGTATTCTTTATGTGATTTGTGGTCCTTGCGAAACAATATACACTCATTCGTGCAGGTGTGTATTCTTTTAGAGATCAAACCCATCGATCGTAGCATTCAATTGGCATCGTATGTTCATCTTGGGAGTTTATTATCTTATGGTATCATGTCATTCAGGAGAGCAAGTAGTTCTGTAAAACTGGTGCCACTCCACCCATTTCCTGCTTTCAAATTAAACAGCTTCAGTACGGCTGACAATGCTGTATATTTAGTGAAACCAACATACAATGGTGTTTTTCAAAACTCTTTAACTTCTCAAACAATTTTCAGCAATCACGAAGTTCATCTTCAATTATCCTTGTCATTTTCTTAATATGATCTCCATCACCATTCACATATGTAATCACATCCACCATACAATAATCTTCACTATTCACACTTGTAATCATATCAGATGATCCATATAATGTTGCGTTATCCGAGCCACTACCTACTATTGTTTTTTCCTTGTATTTATTCCAACATGTATAACTTCGATCTATTCCATGAAAGATCAGGTGTTCTTCTAACTCCTTTGGACTAATTTTTCCTGAATAACAACAACGTAAACACGGACAAAAGATTTTAGAAGGGTCACATGCATGATCTTCTACAAACTTGACAAAATCTTTCACTCCATCTTCATACTCTTTTGTCAACCGATTGGCATTCATCTATTCTTTATTCATATTCATTGTTTTTATGGGTTCGATCTCGAACTAGCCTAATATTATGTTTTAATTAATCAAGTAGCCTTGTTTGTGTTTTATAAAAAATCATGGTACTAATGCCTCTACCATGAACCATCATTGAATACAGTTTAACTGTTACTCTAACCTCACTAACTCTATATCCACAAATTTCATCTCTAAACTATAAAATATAAAAATAAACACATCACATGTGGTTATAAAGTCCATACAGGTGTGATTTTATACATAACCAGTAGGACACCCTCAATAAAACAATGTAAGGATATAATGGGCTACACATACATGAAATAGAGGAACCTACCCCAAAACATGTGAAAGTAATTTAACTCTATCTATATACTAGGTACTATGCCCTTCCTTTTGTATATCTCCATAGAGTACCTAACACCTATACATAGAGGACTCTTCACCGAAACATGGGGGGGTGGGGGGTACCATACTCCATATTTTCTCCAAACATCTCACTTGTCACATGTCAACTCTCAAGCAGAGTGAAGATACTTAAAATATCCAAACCACATCATGTGAAATTTCCAACGATTGAGGGAATCATACTATTGTGATCTACATGAGAAGATATTTATAATGTGATACTCATATATGAAATACTATCCTCTAAGTGAAAAATAAATAATAATAATGAGAATAACATAGCACACAATTTGTTAAATGGACACAAAATGTGTAGGGTTCTCAGTAAAGGTTGGTTGTATACTACCATTTATAAACACATGTGAAATCCATATCCATAGTGTGTCTAGTAGGGTGAACATCGTGTATGGATAAGATTTACCTGATTTAATCTGACATATATCAAATTAATTCCAAGTTAGTCTTACAAAGACTGCACGATTCCTTTAAAAATACATGACATATAGAACAACTTGAGCTAAAGGCGTGTACTTTAGATACATACTCAGTCACCTCACCGACTATGCATCACATTTTTGTGGAATACATGGTTTTTAGTCCTTACATGACCACTAAGAGTGCATATTCTATACACATAAAGTTTCTATGGTATCTATACATGGTGTGAGTGAAGTAAAACACATATCATGTGGTTCTACTATTATTTCAAGGCATGTACATGGTTTCATGCTGAATTATATTTCTTGGAGATACATTGTATGTGACCTGGGCTCACATGAAATATAACCTTTAAAATGAAACTTATTCCATGTTTGAGTCAGTAGATGAGTCATGTGGTGTAAATTTTGGAGATAAATGTTGTGTGGAATTATAATCTATATGAAATCCACGAATGGTGAAACATGTTACATTTAAAAATAATACATTCCATTTATTGTAAAAATATATATAATCTTAAAAAAATCATATTCACACCACAAAGCGTCTCATAGAGTCTTCTAGAAGTGGTTTTCTAGGATTCAATGGAATTGCACCAATAAAAAACTGGTGGTTCCATTGAAATGGGTAATGTTTGGATTGGTATTCAATGGTGGATGAACTACAACATGGAAAACAAATGTCATATCAATCATTCCAACAACCGCAACACCATTCAAAAACATAATCGCGCTCACAATCGTAACACCATACAAACCAAACAATCACAATTTCATATTTTACCAAGTTTCCCTTATTCAATTTTGTTTTTAAATAATGGTTTATCACATAAGTTTTATCATCATGGGGCGTTCATTCATAAGTCAATCATACATAAATTACCAATTTTTATATTCAAACATTTAATATTAACCAAACAACATGCAATTCATTTAGTGCGCAAACAAGGAGCACCAATGGACAAGATTTTTAGCAGGGCGTTTAGCCCGTACATTTCACATTATAACCATCAATATCAAATAGTAATAACATGAGAACAAGGGGAAACCAATGAGTAACAAGAGAAAACTCACTGTGAAGGTGTCATTCAGTACACGATAGAGGTGCGTTCGCGGTAGAGGAGAGGCGCGCAATAAAGGAGATTTCCAAATGAAAAGAAAACATAAAATAGGGGAAACCCATGAGAATAAAATAATCTAAAACCAAGTGCACAATTTACCACATCCCACAGACCCCAAGAACCCACTAAAACCGAAATCAACCAACACCATGGTTAAACACACCTTAAGATAACAAGAAATTATAGAACCCACCTTCAATAGAATGAGTTAAAAAGACTTTTAAAATATAAAAGATGAACATACAATGGAAATAAGGTTGAAATAAGTAAACATTAGATATTTCTTTCCCATTTCTATAACAAGGACCCTGGCCAAGGTTTCATACACTGAAGGAAGTGGCAAGATGGATCAACAAAATTAACTTTGGCTAAGAAGTGAAATACCCAAGATAGATCACTAAAATTTTCCCCATTAAGAAAAATAACAGGTACAATAGGGTCCACATTAAATTTAGAGACCTTAATTGACATTTACAAAGAGTGATTTCCCATTACTGATCAAAGAAATCTTGATTGATGCAATTAATAGTTTCCAAGCCCATTTTATCATGGACATGTACTTGGGGGACAATCAAATCAAGATGGACCTTGGAGATGAATACGTTGTGGCAGAGGCAGCTATGGAGGAGGCAGCCATGGAGGAGGTAGTGGCGGCGGTTTTAACGAGTGCTGATAAGGGTTCCAACAGTTTTTATTTAATAATTTATTTATATTCTTATATATTAATTTAAAATTACATATAAGATAAATATATATTTATTTATTAATAATTATAATAATAAAGAGTATATATTTATAAATATTGGTATATAATTGTTAATCTACACAAAAAAAAATATTTCTGATTATAAATATTATAATTTTATATAAATTAAGAATAAAAACATTTATCAGTGCTAAAATAAGCGCTGATAAATGTTCCAATTATCATTGCTAAAAAAGAACTGATAAAGGGTACACCTTTATCAGTGATTATTTTAGTGATTATAAAGGGAACATTTATTAGCACTTTTAACTAGCGCTGATAAAGCCATGCCCCTTTATCGGTGCTTTCTTTATAAAAAGGGTTAGATCAACATTTACCTTAATGTAATTATTTTGTATCCAAAACCCTGTAAGCCTATCATATCAAACTCTAGTGTCTTTTTTAAATCCATATAATGCTTTGGAATGTTTGAAAACATGTTAAGGATGTTTTGTATCTTCAAAACCAGGAGGTTTCTCAACAAGAACTTACTCTTTAACAAAACCATTAAAGAAATCACATTTAACATCCATTTAAAAAAAATTGATGTTAAAGAATGCTACAAAGGCAAGTTAAATACGAATTAATTCAAGTCTATATTCTGGATCATAGGTTTCATCATAATATATTCCTTCTTGATGATTATAGCCTTTAGAAACAAATCTTTATTTATGTCTTACTATGATTCCATTTTCATCACACTTATTTCTGAAGACCCATTTTAATCTAATAACAGAAGTTTCTTGAGGTCTTTTAACCAAGGTCTAGACATTATTCCTTTCAAATTCATTTAGATCATCTTGTATAGCTTTTATCCAATCATCATCACCTAAAGCTTCATCAGTGCTTTTTGGTTCTAATTGAGAAAGGAATGATAGATGTTCTACTTCATTTCATAAGGAACTTCTAGTCCTTATAGGTTGATTTAAATCACTAATGATAATATCCCTAGGACGATTCTTAAGAAACAACTGATTTGTGTTTTGTAGATCCTGTTCATCAATATACGGTAGGAAATATCATGGGGTGAATGTTTCAGAAATATCTTCTTGAAAATTTACCTTATCTGAATGATCTTTTATCAAGGGTTGATAATCAGTTTTTGAAAATACATATGAAGATGTAGGTTGAGGATGTTTGGAAATAAAGGGATTGGTTTCATCAAATTTAACATGTACTTTTTCTTCAATAGTATAAGTATTTTTATTGAAACTCTACAATACATAGAGGTTGTGGAGTATCCTAAGAAAATTCCTTCATCGGATTATGGTGCGATTTTGTGTAGATTATATTTGGTATTCAGAATGAATACTTTGCTACCAAAAACCATGAAGTAGAAAGTCTAGGTATTCTACAATTCCATAACTCATAAGGAGATTTATTAAGAAAATGTCTAATCAAAACATGATTTATAGTATAACAACCAGTACTTACAGCATTAGCCCAATAATGTTTGGCTACCGAATATTCAATCAACATGGTTCTTATTATCTTTTGAATAATTCTATTTCTTATTTCAACTACCCCATTTTGTTGAGGAGTTCTTGGTGCTGAGAAGTAATGAGTAATTCATTTTCAACTAAAAAAAGTTTCAAAATTCGAATTTTCAAATTCTCCTCCATGATCACTATGAATAGCTATCAAAGGAATATTTTTCTCATTTCTAATTTGGGATCTAAAACTTTTGAAATAAAAAAAGAATCATATTTCTTTGCTAGAAAATAGTCCCATGTAAATCTAGTGTAATAATCACCTAAGAAAATTACATAATATTATCCTCCAATGCTTCCAGTTTGTGTTGGAACAAAATGATCTTTATGCACCAACTGTAATGCATCAGTGGTTGAGACTTCACTGACTGATTTAAAACTTGATTTATGTTGTTTCCATATTCACAAAGATCAAAAATTATTGTTGAATCAAATATAAGCTCTGGTAGATACTTAACTAGTCTTTTCTTAGATAGTTTTCATAGGTTCTTAAGGTTATAATGTCCTAACCTTCTATGCCATAACCAAGATTGGATTTCCTTTGAGATAAGGCAAGAGAGGTCTTGGTTCCTAAGGTCTTCTATGTTTAATGTGTATAAATTCTCTTACCTATTGGTATAAAGAACAAAATCTTCCTTGAAATTGTGTACTAACCAATTTTTATTCCTAAAATTAACAAGGTAACCCTCATCACATTATTGGCATATGCTTATAAGGTTGTGCTTAAGACCCTTAACAAATAAAACATTTAAAATCAACGTTTTTCTTAAAAGAACAATATTACCTATACCAATAATTTCTCCCTGAGTATTATCTTCGAATGTTACTTTTACTCCCTTCATATAGATAATATTTTGAAAGAATTTTTTGTTACCAGTCATCTGCCAGGAACATCCACTATCCTTGTACCATGTATTACTGTTCGTACTATCTTTACACTTCTGAAAATAAAAGTTTTAGACTTTCCAAACCCAATATTTATTGGATCTGGAAACTTCATAAAGGAAAATATTATCAATCCATATTTTCATTTAAAAATAAGATTTATGAAAACCTAAAGACTGAGTTTTTTTTAAGGAAAAATATTTTGCTCAATGCCCACCACCCTAACACTTAGTACAGAATGGAGCACTTTTAGGAACAAAATAATTATTACTAAAAACTGGTTTTGAATGAATATATCCAAATCTAGAATTATTCCTTAGAGGTCGAATTTGGGAATACATCTTGTCAAAGTTTTCCTTACCCAGGGTAATGTTTGAAAAACAATTCCTCAAGGAAAATATTTCTGACTTCAGTCTAATAACAAAGTTTTTATCCTCAAAAACATTAGTTTTAGAACTAGAGTTAGTGTCCAAAACATTTTTCTTAGAAATTACTTTTTTTAGATCCTTAGAAAGTTTATCCTTCCCATAATTAACTTCCCTATGGTTTTTTTAAATATTTTTAAAATCATAAATATTTTTATCAAGATATTTAGAAAGATATTATACTTCTTTAGTAAGAATAGAAACTCTAGAATTTTCCTTGTCATGATTTTTAGTAACTTTAAAATTTTCATTCTCCAAAAATATAGAAAACCTAGAAAGGTTTTCATAAGTAGGTAAAGTATTATCTTCATCAAAAGAATTATTCATCAGAAGATTCATAATATTAAGTATCACTATAATTAGAATTAAAGGTTACATTGGTTATGGATTTAGTATTGTGTAACTTTTCCATTAAACAATGATTTTCAATAGGTAACTTAGAAATTAAACCAAGATTCTTCTGACCAGAGGATTCATACTCTGAGGATTTGTCAGAAGAGTCTCCACCACTGGCACTCTAGGTGTCATTAGATTTCAAAACATTCTTAGCTTTATCTTTGTAGTAATTTATTCTATTCCTCTCATAATTCTTTTCCTTTATATCCTTTCCCTTAAGCATTGGAAAATGTGGCCTTATATTCCCTGCTCTTTTGAATTCATAACAAGCGACTTATGATTCATTCTTGTCCTTTCTCTCTTTCTTCTAATATCTATACTGAAAGCCTTTCATCCCCAAAATATTGTTCATACTTCGAGTAAGATTAGCTTGTTCATTCTTAGAATTTTCACTTTCATGTGATTCATATTTAATGACAACCTTCTTAGATTTAGATCTTTTAACTCTCTCAGGAGTCATGGCTTCTGTAGATTTAAAAGCTACACTTAAATTTTCATTATTCTTTTTATTCAAATCAACATTTCTTTTCATTGTCGTCTCCTGCTGAAGAAGAGTTCCAAAAATCTCATCAAGAGTAATATGAGATACTTTCCTATTCTCATCAATAGATGTTCTCTTATATTTCCACACATTAGTCATGATGTCTATAATCATATCCACAAGTGCCTAATCATCTAAACATTTTTCACCCATGGATTTTAAACTATTTACAAAAGTTATAACCCTCTGTTTTACCTTACACACTGGTTCTCCATAAAGTAATAGAAATCCATGACATTCTGCTCTAAGCATAGTTCTTCTAGTTTCTATAACCTTGGATGTACCAAAATGGGTAACCTCCAATTTCTTCTAAATAAAATTTTTAGCTTTGCAATAAGAAATATGTCAATATATATTCATTGTCATGTAACACAATAAAGTATTTCATACCTTGTAGTTTTGTTGATATTATGACTTTTCATGATTAGTAAAAGATCTGACTTCCTTATCAAGAGTCTTGTAATCTCCATTAAGTAGAACAAAGTTCTTTACTCTAGTGTTAATAACAAAATTTTTCATACAACATCTCTAATATTCATAATAATTTGCATAAAATATAGGTGGTCTAGTAGGATTAAGATTTTCAATCTAACCAACATTCATTCCTGTTATCTAAAAGAAAAATATCATTATACAAAAACTTGTTAATAGAAAAAGTTTGTAAACAAGGATAAAAATCCAAAGAAAGGAAAAAATAGAACAATGAAAACTTGAGTAAGAAAACTTATATGTGAATATAATTATTTTAGAGACCTCCTTTTATACCAATTGTAGGATCTGAAAAATGAATATATATGCACAATATACAAGAGGGGGGTGAATTGTATCATTTAAAATTTACTTTAGAACTTTTAACATTGATATAAAACATTCTATTGTTTAAAAAAGTTAAACAAGGTAAATTCACAAGACCTCTTAGTTCTAAAAGCTTTCTATATTATAGAAATATGGTTATGGAAATGAAACTTAAGAAAAGTTTACAAGGGAAAATATTCTACCTTAAAGTGTATAGAATCTTACTAATCAGAGTACAAGTACAAGAAAATATAAGATAGTTATACTTTCTTTGTTAATCAAAATGTATTGAAAAATAAACTTGAAACAATACAAGAAAAAAGTATGAAATATTTTAACCCAAAGAGTAGGGTATCCAACAACCTTGGATAAAGGTCCCTTGATTTATAATTTCAAAAAAGTATCTCTTACGCACACCAGGGTAATCCCTCGATAAGAATTTCAGAATCTGCCTTGAAATCCCCACAAGTCCTCAAACTTCAAGGTAGTTGTCACCTCTTTCTTCCTTATCATGGAAGTCCTCGAACATTAAGGTAGTCAGTACCTATGTCTTTTTATCCTTGGAAGACATCGATTGTACACAATAAGAATCAGAGCCGCATGAAGTAATCTGAAACTAATGTTCAGTACACACAAAGAGTGAGAGTCTTTCACTCTAGAAAGCACTTCAACAACATGTAATATCTAGAGTTGTAGAACAGTGTTGAGCTCATTAAAATGAGATCTTATTTATAGGCATTTCATCAATGGTCGGCTCCCTCCTCCAATGGTAATATTTTTCCTTGAATTTTGAAGGGACCTGTACACGTGTCACTCAAACAATGGTTAGTTATAAACAGAGTGCACGACATCGTTTCATTACTATAATAAGGGTACGTAAATATGGTTTCTCAACAAAATCTATTTTTTAGAGTCTGAAGAAAAAATAAACATTGGAGTCTATAAAGAAAAACATTCATAGTCTATATTACAAGGATATTCAGATTCTATTTTTCAAGGAATTAAAAATCTGAATTCTATAGGAATTCAGAGTCTGAATTATAAGGAATTTAGATTATCAATTCTAAGGAATTCAAAGTCTGAATTATATGAAATTTGGAACCTCAATTCTAAGGATTTTAGATCCTGAATTCTAAGAAATTCAGAACTATAATTTTATGGAATTCGAAACCTGAATTCTAAGGAATTTGGAATCTAACATCTATGGAATTCAGAGTCTGAATTCTACGGATTTACGAATCTAAATTTCAAATAATTTGGAATCTGAATTTTAGAGAATTTAGAATATAAATTTCAGATAATTTGGAATCTTAATTTTAGAGAATTCGGAATCTGCATTTCAGAGAATTTGGAATCTGAATTTCAGAGAATTCAGTATCTCTATTTTAGAGACTTTAGAACCTGAATTTTAGAGAATTAGGAATCAGAATTTCATAGAATTTAGAATCTGAATTTCAAAGAATTTAGAATCTGAAATTCAGAGAATTCAGAATTTTAATTTCAGAGAATTCAGAACTTGAATTTCAGAGAATTTGGAATTTGAATTTCACAGAATTAAGAAAATGAATTTCAGAGAATTTAGAATTTGAATTTCAGAGAATTTAGAATCTGAATTTCAGAAAATTTAGAATCAGAATTTCAGAGAATTTGGAATCTGAAATCTGAACCTGAAAACTAAATACTTTATATCTAAGTATTTATAAGACTCCAAGGTTTTAGAAATGAAACTGAATTTTACCCTTAGAAATAAAAAGTGTTAGATTTAGTGAAACTAATTCATGAACAATGAAAACAAATATAGGAGGAAATTTCCTTGGAAAAGGAAAAATTCCCTTATTAAGAAAAAAATTTAGGGAAATAAAATTTCCCTTGAGATAGAGTGTTTTTCATTTTCAAAACATAGAGGAATGGAAAAGTCATAAGGAAACCTTATTTACTCAACAATCCCAATATTCCTAGCATCTGTTAAGGTGGAGGACCTCCCTGATTCATCGATGTTTAGTGTGGAGGTCCTCCCCATGCTTATGGTTCCCAATATGGAGGTCTTCCCCATGCCCCATGCCATTAGGGTGAATGTCCTATTCATTCCTTTCAAAGCTCATGAGAAGACCCTCCCTATTCTTGAATTGATAAATATAGTTGTCATTCCCACTTCATCAACTATCTGTAAGGAAGTCATCCTCATGCTATCACTATGGGCCAACGTAGAGGTCCTCCTCATTTAACAACAAACCATAGTGGAGGCCCTATGCATTCGTTCAATATTCAACATGGAGGACCTCCCCATATTATAACTAGCCATAGGGGATGTCCTCTCCACACATCTAGGAACTAGTACGGAGTTCCTCCCCATAGTCATGCTTCTCAACATGAAGGTCCTCCCTGTGTCCAGTTTGATTAGTGTGAAGAATCACCTATCACTTTTACCTCCCAAATTAGACCCCCCAAACTATCACAATAAACATGGAGGTCATACACATATTACAACTAATTAAATAAAATATCCTTCCTACTATGTCAACATCTATAGTGGAGGTCCTCCCCACTACAACAAAAGTCTAATATGAGGTCTTCTCCACTCCGATAATAACAAATATGTATCCCCCCACATCCTAGAAAGTTAAAGTATATGTCCTCACCATGTCGTAGATCATCAAAAAAAATTCTCCCCATGCTGAACAGCTTCCCTATCCTGAAGAACCATCCCTGGGAAGAAGGGTGAACTTCCATCTTCAATGGAAAAATTATGAGAAAAGTCAAGTAATTTGCAATCCCATTGTCCAGTCATATTATGTTGGGGCAAGAGAATCGATGATGGATCCTTCACCCCATTCATCAGCATTAGAGTCTAGGGTAGGAGATTGAAAGGTTAAGTTCTTCATCCAGTATGGTGAGATTCACCAAATCACAGAATCACTTTAGAGGTACATGTTGATGGAGGAAGATTTGGCTCCCTTCTAGGGTCTTATAGTGAAATCATTTATTCCATAACCATTTTCATTCTCGACCTATACTCGAGATCATGATGAGTTATTCTGAAACTTGATTGACAACGAGCATCTAGTAGACCTCTTAACAAGTTCCACTACCCTCACACATAAGGTAGTGGTAAGAACCTAGTCTTATAGTGATGCGATGATACCGTTGTCACCTCCCTCAAAAGAAGACCCAACATGTTGTGAGAAATAATCTCATGCAATAGCTCCTCCATAAGATAGATCAAAACTACATATACCCTCATCACTACTACCACCATTTTCCCGTTGATCACTGATCAAATCTCAGGGTAACCAAGTTCAAGACCCCACTTCTAAGAAAGGAAGCCTATGAGATACTCTGGATACTGATAAGATGTCTATAATGTTCTTGAAAAATTCATATCCTTACATGGGCAACCTAGAATCCCCCACCAATGATTAGGTCATTAATTTACACCAGTATATCTAGATGATGCATTTTTTACTTTGTGACCATTAGCTAGTTTACCCAAGAAGTAAGGAACATTTTAATGACATCGATCAGTACTTCCACATGGTTGAGTTGGAATCACTCTCAGTGGAATAAAACCCTATGTCACCTAGATACCATTGGACCCTCTAGCCAAGTTGTGTCAAGATCTTCAAATTACTCTATAGAATCATAGAAGAGTGGTCTCTGTATGTGAAAATCTAAGGCTAGGGGAACTGTTCTAGAGTTTATTTCAGACCTATCCTGCGGAAACCTCACTTACCCATTGATATTGTGGGCATGCCTCTGGGTATTGTTAGGGTGAATGTTGCTGATCACGAGTTGTATAAATATGGGTACATCATCACAGGTTCTGACTAGGACAACTCTCCTCTTAGGGAAGCGTAGTATAAGGTGTACCCTCAAATAGGTGTATGCACTAGCCAAAAAAGGTAGACACTTATCCATGGGGATCCCTCCACATTGTTTCCCACCTATAGAAACATAGACAAGGTTATAGATAATACTGGGACCACCAAGCCATCATACCAATATGATATTGCTTAGAGGAAAAAAAATATCCTACAGTCATAACCTTTCTCCAATAGGTTTCATACTTGAAGAGGCTTATTGATGAGATTCTTTCTGAGTGGAACCTAGATTACAATGCTCCTCTATAAGATTTTTGTTCTCCTACACTAGGGAAAATGTGGGAGCCATAAGTATTCCTTGGAAATATGCTCCCAATTGAGCTCCATAATCATGTGTATCCCAAAAGGGAATATGAATGGTTTATGGTAAGAAACCACAGTATGTTTTGCCAGATCTACCTGAGCTTTACGATAACCTTCCATGAGACCCAAATCAATCCACTTCACAAGTTGTTGAGATTTCTTATAGGGTTTATGGGACTGTAAATGCATTGGTGGTTAGGTATCATCGTTAATATAGTAACCCTCCCTAGGATTATCTGATAGCCACTCTCACTGCTCACCTGAAAGCCCTTGAGATGAAAAATGTGGTGCAATTACATGATAGAAAGTTGTATCCACCCGAGTAGTGTGATAACATTCCCCAGGACTCAGATCAATCCACTCCACAAACTGTTGATCCTACATACAATGTTGATGAGATTTTTAATGCATTGGTGGCCAGGGATCCTCAATAAGATTTGAACTCCCACTATAATGATTTGATAGCCACTCAAACAATTCAACTCGAATCCATTGAGTTACAAAAGCTTATGCTTCCACATAAACAAAGACATATCTAGAATGGATGGATGACATTTGAGAACCCCAATTTTTTGAGAATTCTACCTTCTCCCCCATAAATGGGGTGGGAAACCCACTGCATCATCAGGACCACACCATCTCAAGGTGTGAAACCCTTGTTGGGAACCATTGAATAGTAGGAGGCCTCCAAGATATTTTATTTTTTTCATACATAGAAAGGGTATATTTTTTTCATCTAATTATACATTTTGTATAGTTCTAGTTGGGAATGCCTTCATAGGCAGTTTCTCTACCAGATTTGTTCCACCACACATAAGACAAGTATTTCTGTGCTTTTCAAATGCAAGTAACTTCTTGTTGAACATGTCATAGAATTCATCACTCGATTGAAGGGCCTCATGTATTCAATTGATATGTTGCTATCCCAGGAGTATCCACTAATTATATTCTTATGGAGCTTCAAGAATTTACTAGTCCCTACACTCATCAGTTAGAACTTTTAACGCCGATTCTGAGAATTCACTGACAAGGGAAAGCGTTTGGAGGAATCCTTGAAATAGGCCAATAATGAATGTCCATTACCTCTTCCTACTCCTTCTAGAAGAACATACAAGGAAGATACTACAACCATAGTATATGAGAAGGCCCCAAATCTATTTCTAGAAGAGCCTCGCCTAGTATAGCCTTTCCAACGGTAGTAGTTTATAGATAATCCTTGCCCAACATAGAATCAGAAGGTGCCTCCTTATCAAGAACCATATCCTAGACAAGATAATGTGGATTAAACCCCTCATTAGGCTTCATTCCCTAATTGGGTCCATCTTCTCAACACTCCCTTCCTGGATAAGAGAAAACAACCGTACTCCTTCATGTAAGAAAATGTTCCCAGTTATTTCTGTAGTGCCCTGGAATAGGGGGTTCTGAAGTGGAAAGAATGATATAAGTCCCATAAATTCAATCTCACTGATCACACAGACCACTACCACAACCAAAAAAATCATTGAACATACCATAGAACAATGCTTTGTGTTTAAGTATTGGCACCGAGACTAAGTGGATGATGGTGTGGTCATGTTGGTTCGTGTCCAGCACATGTATCACATCTATCTTCCAGACCCAACATCGATAGTGAGGGTTCTATTAAATTACAATAACTTTAAACATATAGACTCAGAAGTATGATGACTAGTTTTCTTGCAGAGTAGTTTCTCACACCCATGGTGTAATTTTCACCCATGTAGGTCATCCCAAACGTCATAAATTATAAATTACTTCTTCATATACTGCTTAAACATCCACCTAATATCCTTATTCGTCTCAAAATACTAGGGGTAGATAGTGAAAGGGAAAAACATTCCCCCACTCCTTCCAAATCCAGCTCGTATACTCGATGATTTAATTCATCCATAGATGATAATCAACACAAGAGTACAACCAACATTGGAATAATCATCTGATGATGACTAGGAGTATTCCTATATAAATACCATCAAGTTGGTGGATCCCATTTTGGTCCCCAATGATGAGGAATGTTAGGTCAACTCCCGAGTTTTAATTGGATGGCAGTGTTGAAGAGGAGGTTCAAGGAACAAAAACATATCACATACTTTAAGCCATGCCATGCATGCATCTGAAACTAGATTTTAGGTTCTACGTAGAAATCAAGAGACACAGTCCTCTCATCCCACTCCATCAGATACACTACCCTAACTGGTCGTGCTAATAGACCAGGTTGAACAGTTGAATCCTAATCATGATCAGTCGTGTCTAGCTAAATCTAGGCCTCAACCAACTGAAAAGCATCCAATAGTGGTTCTATTGGAACGAAGTACATCCACAACTAAAAAAATATTCTAGTTTTTAATTTTTTTTCAATCAATGCTGATATGATTAAGGATTTTACAAAAGAAGTATTTTAATGGTGAAAATGACTTTAGTGTAGAGGTGGCATTATTTTCTAGTGTTTGCCAAATTTTTGGGTTTAAATTTTGGAGAATGAAGAAATCTGTTTTAAAAAATAATTTTTTTTGAAAGAATGATTTTATTATAAATATTAAATGAAATTTATGTTTTTGGATCTTCTCATCAAAATATGTCAAAGGAAAGAACTTCACACAATATTTTTTTTGAATGAAAGATAGTTTTCATAACTGGAAGGTTTGCAGGAAAAGAAGAAGGATTGGAAAAATCATAAAATAAAAATACAACATCAAAATTCAATTACACACATGTTATGTTTCAAGAACTTCATTTCAAAATATGTAAAATGAAAGATATGTGTGTAAAATATGAAGTTTCATAAAAGGATCTTATGTGCCCAATATGATGTGAAAATCAGGCTTATGCGCATGGTAGTAGGATCTCAAGGAATATTCACATAGGTTTTATTGGTATTTAAATATGAGGGGAACCCAATATTCGAAGTTACTTTTCCAAAAAGTATTTGGTGTCTATGATATGGGAAATAGTTACATACAAAAGACTTATTAATAGTAAATATTGTATGTAGTGTGTTCCTTGTGTTTGCTAAGACCAAGGGAAACTCCTAGGGTGGTTTTTTGAAAGATAAGGGTTGTGAAAAATATATCATTTGGTATAATCCAAGAAGATTTGTGTAAGGAAAAGTGTTGCATGGAAGTGTTGAGTTTCACTTTTAGAATTTGTTGAATATCTAGTTTTTCTGATCAGTGCTTTCAAGTGCATTGATTTAAGACTATGATGTTAGAAAATTTTCATTCTAGTCAAGGAAAAATACTTAAATTCCAATCCATTGTAGAGAACTTCATGTCGTGAAACTAAGTTAGACTTCACTCCTAGTAGTGAGCTAGGGGGAGTCAATGTATGTGATATGAGGGAGGAAATGTGTTATCCCTAAAATCTTATAATGTTAGTGTTATTAGAATATTGTGATTATGATCGAGCTTATGTATTCCACAACTTGTGAAGATTAGTGTATTTATGTATGACTAACACACATTCTATGTATGCTCCTTAAAATATCCCATAGTGGTGAACCATTTAAAATTGTTTTGTTATCCCCCTACATGTGAAAGATTGATTACTACACGATTCCGTAATGATCAGTTTAACAAGTTAAATACCAATTTGGGAACAAGATTTGTCAAATGAAAAGAAAAATTTGACACCCTGATTTACCTCTCCCCTCTCAGGGTGTTCTGGGTTCCTACAAGTTGTACCATAGAAAATAGGTTGCTAGTGTAAAATTATACCACTATTGTTTTCATAAAGAATACAATAAATTTCAAGGGATCGCCCCTCTTTGATAGAATAATATTCCTGATTTGGAAGAACATGATGAGATCTCATAAAATATCTCTTGGAATGGAGGTTGTTTTTTCCAAATCAAAGGGGATTTAGTTCACTGATGAAACATGAATGTGTATGACTAAAATAGACAAGATGGTGCATGATGCATATTCTAAAGCACAAAATTCCCATATTTTGTCTATATCTAATCAAATCTATCTGAAGGTGATGAGTTTCACTTCATCCAAGTCTATGTGGTAAAAATTGAAAAATATATATGAAGGCGAAAACAAAGTGAAGTGGGGAAAATTCCATATTTTCTACAGGATGTTTGATTATCTAAAAATGCATCTTAATGAAAATTCAGATAACCTTTTAAATAGAATTACTGAAGTTGTTGGCTAAATAAAAGGACTTGGTGAATAAATCAATCATATTAAAATTTTTAATAAAATATTGAGAAGGTTGTCACTTATATACAATCATAATGAGGTATCCCTTGAGTAAAGGGGTCTGTATAAACCTTCTCTAGATGATCTACTGAGTAGTATAGTTTCTTATGAAATAATATTCAAATCCGAAGATGAAACAAATCGAGTAATCTAGGAAATGACAATCAAGTCCATGGAAAAGCCTGATATTTCTTGATATAGTGTTGATGATGATAATTGTGAAGATGAACTTGTTTGTATTTTTTTCTAATAAAATAAAGAGAGGAAAAGGGAGATTTGATGAAAATATTTCTCATGCCTGATTTTGATGCGGTAGAGTCGGGAACATTTCCACTCAATGCTCAAGGAAGACTGATGATGAAGAAAGTGAATCTAGAAAAATGTAGATGTATTAGAAAATGTTCCCAAAAAGGGAGAATACAAATCCGGAATGAAATTATTGAGAAAGTGTTTCATCTATAAACAATAACATGGTGATAATGAATTTTTCAAGGATGAAGAACCAGAGATTAAATCTTTAACCAAAGCATCCTTGATAGAGATAGTTAAAAATTTAGAACATTAAAAAGATAAAGATAACTAGTTGATTAGTGGTTTTGATCTCATGTCGGAACTCCAGGATGATCTTGATAAGCTTGAAAATCAAATAAAGATAAATAGAATGTTGAGAGTAATTCTGGAAAATTCATCAGAGTATGTCAATTTTCTTAAAATGTAAATTGATCGACTAGAAGAAGTAGAAAAATAACATTCAATAAATCTTGAAATCTTAGAAGGTGTTGTGGAATTTATGATCAGGATTTCAGAGTAGGAAAAGGTCATTAATGAACTTACATCTATAATAGTAGAGAAATATAAGATTGTTTAGGGGATTAAAAAAGAAGTTGTTAGTAATAAGAGTATACTATAAACTAAATAATAATCAAGGGAAACAAAAATTAAATTACAGTTTTGAATATTCTCATATTCATAGAAATTATAAATATCTACGAGTTGTTATGAAGTACTAGATACGAATTTTAATGATCAAAGATCCACATGTAAGGGAAAAAGTGGAATTGGATGCAATGCTCAAACATTTATGGTTGGAAACAAGATGACCCAAAATTTAGAGAAGAATAATGTTGGACATATCACAAAGGCACCTGATGTCCTAACAAATAAATATTGAAATTAAATAGAAAAGAGAGATAAAAATTATCCTTAAGTATCAAGAGATGATATACTATCAAATTATCTTATCAAAGAAGGTTTAATGAGGTTTAATGTAAGTGATAACACATTTCTTATTATGAGATATCAATTATGTGGAATTCTAGTCCATATCATTTCATATTATGGATAGGAAAGAAGCTCTCTGAATGGGGAAGATCTTAGAAGTCAAAATATAATAATGAAACCATATTAATAATATTATAGAAGAAATAATTTTTATGGATATTTTTCTCATATTTATAATAGTATCTATAAAATATTCATTGAAGGATGAATAATGGTGTGAACTTTACTTGCAGATCCCAGAGAAAAGTCAATACCTGCCAACCAGGTAGAGTTTCTCTTAAAAATAGGTATTCTTCTCTAGAAGAAAAATATGAGGATGGTGTAAAAATTCATATGGAAAAGAGACTAGAAATTCCATCTTTATCCTCCACTAAATGAAATATCTCATGGAAGGAAATGATGAAAATCGAGGAATCCAACTGTGTAGAAATAACTCACAAAGATACAAATAATAGTAGAACATTAATTATTGATAGTGGATGATCATACTATATGATAAGAAATGAAAATTTATTGAATAATGTTAATAAAATGGATTGATGGAATATTGAGGTTTGATAATGATGGTTCTCTAAAGATCAAAGGAAATGGAAGTACAAAACTAGGAAATGAAGAGCTTAAGAAAACTAAAGTTTTCTATGTGGACGGGTTACATCACAATCACCTGAGTGTGAGTAAACTATGTGACTCGGGAGTGATAATGAAATTTAATCAAAAGGGGTGAAATATCAGAGGAAATATAGGTAATTCTATCATGAACGGATTCCTAATAGATGATAATTTATACCCAAATAATAGCAAAAGAACATCTGTTACTTAACAGTTGAAGAAGAAAACAACTTATGACATTATTGGTTGAGTCACATTTATTAACAATGAATGGAAAATGTATCTAATTTTAATATATTCATCGATATCCCAAATATTATGCATACAAGATAAAATATGTGTGATTCTTACATGTGAGGGAAGATGATCTAAAGTTCATATCACTGAAGAACAAAAGGGAATTATATATGCTTGATCTTTTCCACACTGGCATATGTGGTCCAAAAAATATGACCGACACACATTGAGACATGTACTTAATTATTTTTATTAATGGATATAGTAAAATGGAATTTGTAATGTTTATGTAGAGGAAACAAAAATATCTTGATTGGATGATGAGTTATCATCGAATTACTCCAAATGAAACAGGCAACATAATCCAGATTCTGAAATCTGAAAATGAAGGATAATACTCATCCATTGAATTTTAAAAATACCTAAAAAACATGGAATATAGTATAAGGTGGCTGTAGTAAGTACCCCACAGAAAAAAGGATTTGTTGAAAGAAGAAATCGATAGGTGAAAAATATGGCAAGAAAATACTGATTGAGAGTCATATTTCCCATCATTATGGGAGAGTGGATGTTAAAATTTTAGTGTACACTCAAAATCAACCTAGTATTTTTATGGGAGAAACCTAGAAAGCATATAAGTTATGTTATGGAAGGAATCCCTCTCTGAAATATTTTTATGTTTTTAGAAGTAAATTTTTCATCTCAAACAATTAAGCTAATCAAGGAAAGTATGGTGATGCTGCATATAAGGGGATATTCCATGGATATTCAATGAAGAGTAAACCACTAAAATGTTGCAATAATTCTCTTGGAAGAATTGTGTAAATAAGTCATGTAAATATCATTGAAGATAAAACCACAAATACCTTGAGGATTTAATATGATGATATGATAGAAGATGAAGAACAATGTGGACATGGATCATATTCCAATGTAGAAGTAGAGGAATATGTGAAAAACATTCAGGAGTCAAAAATGATGAATATTTATAAGAATAATAATTATAGGAAACCATGGGTGAAGAAACGTCATATGAACATCATAAGAAAAATAAAATATATTAAATTGATCAATACAACATCATTGGGGATTGGACCATACTCAAATAGACAATAAGAATGGGGAATTAAGCACATTATACCTTCCTATCAATTGTGGATGCAACCTCATTTGAATAATCACCAAAGGATTAATCATGAGTTAAGTCTATAAATAAATTATTGGATCATATTGACAAGAACCAAACATGGGATCTAGTTAAGAGACCCAGATACCAAATTGTGATTTGAACTAAGTGGATCTTTATAAGAAAATTCAATGGGCATGGAAATGTGATCAGAAATAAGGTATGATTTGTGTGTAAAGGCTATGCATGGATTGAAAGTGTTGATGTTGAAGAAACATTTGATCTAGTGGATATATTGGAATATATCAGTCTCTTTCTTTCCATGTATATTAAAATAGGGTATAATGTTTATCAAATAGATGTCAAAACAAAATTCTTAAATGGTGTTTTTGAATAAAAAGTATTCTATATTTAACAACCAGTGGGTTTTATAATTGGTAATGATGAAATGAAAGTTTGTAGATTAATGAAGGCACTATATGGTCTGAAGAAGGAACCATGAGTGTGTTATTATCATCAGGAATATAATATGAAGAAGGTTTAATTTAAAATAGGATGTGTTTACCATAATGTCAATGTGAAAAATATTTAGAAAGATCAATTAATAGTAGTTATATTTGTGGATGATATAATTATTGGCGGGAATAGTTAGGGATCGATGGAATAATTTTATAATAACATGAAATCAAAATTTGAAATTTCTATTATTGGTGAACTCACAAAATTATTGAGGTTATAGGTGATTCAAAAGAAGGATTACACCTTCACTTCTTAGACAAAATATGAAAGAGATCTACTGAATACATTATATATTCATGACACAAACACAATGCCAACTATGATTTTGTTAGTACAAAACACAGAAAACATGAGGATGAGACGTCTATGTATCCCACCATATACAATATAATCCTTGCAAGCTTATTATAGTTCACTACAACACATCCAAATATATTCTTTGAAAAATTATTAGAAGGCTGATTTTAAAATAATCTGATGGAAGAGAATTTTGTAGTAGTTTAAAAAAACATGGGGTACATTCAAGGTACTCTCATTTTTTTCTTATACTCTATTGTAGGAAGAGATAATGAATTAATAACATTTTTTGATGCTGACTGGACTGGAGACGTGGTGGATAGAATGTCCATGAGTGGTGAAGCATTTTTTATAGATAATAAATATGTGGAATTTTTGAGAAAGAAACAAGAAATAAATTACCTTAGTATGGATGAAGAAGTGTATATCTCTACAAAAAAGGAATGCACCAACATATTATGAATGATGAAAAAACTGACTGATAATGGTGATGTGGTGAAATAGCAAATGGTGATTCATTGTGACAATAAGTGTGTGATGAATCTCATGAAGAATCCTATTCAACACTCTCTTACAAAAGATATTGATATCATATATCACTCCATCAAGGGAAAGGTTCAACAAGGTGTGATTAAAATGGATCATGTTAAAACCAATGACCGACTGAATGGAATTCTAACAGTGCTATTGGTGGAACATGTTTTTGAAAAACATCATTTGAACCTCAATGTTCATCCACTTCCCAGTGCATGAGGAGGTTATGAATAGTCCCCTCTCCCCATTATAGTTAACTATTTTATCCTATTTATGGAATTGGTGGTGTTTTATATAGGAGATATGGCCAAGAAGAGTCTATTTTGAGATCTACAATTACAAATATAGGTTTTATTGTTTATTTCTAAATGGGTGTAATGGAGATATTCTTTGTTATAAAGGTTTATTGATTGTAGTTTTTTGAAAAACCATGAAATCATTTTATGACGCGATGAGAATTAAGTGTTATGAGGAAATAGTCAGACCTTAGATTGGACTTATCTAATCTTCACAAAGCTTGATATCCCAATTCGTTATTCTCCTCTTATTTACTACACCGAGCATTGATAAGATTGAGTAAGAGTGTTGGATGGGTTGTTTATCACCTTTTAGGTTTTGATAATAGTTAGTGCTTTGTTGAATTTATCTATAGATTTATAAAGAACCTAAAGTGGGATATTGTTGTAACCAAGACCTTCCACAATTGGAAGTGGAATATAGTTTGTGTATGTTGTATATCCACAATTTTTTGATAAATGAGTTTGAAAAAAAATTATTATTACTATGTAGATGACTTCAGTGTTGAAGGTGGAATTTTTTCGAAGTGTTTTATAAATGTTTGGGTCCAAATTTTGGTGAATGGAAAATGGTGTATTAAAAAATTAATTTTCATATAATAATAATTTTTAATTGAAATAATATGTGAAAGTTATGTCTCAATATTGTCTCATCAAAATACGAAAAAAAGAATTGTGCAGAAGAGTTTTGTGTGTGAAAAAGGAAAATTTCATGACCAAAAGTTTTTTGTGAAATCTAGAAGGCATGAAATAATCTTACCCATTGAATATGACTTAAAAATTTACTTACGTGCAGGAGGAGTTTTGATATCATCATGTCAAAATAAAGAAAAGGCATGAGTTTTTAGGAAAATATGAAGTTGGAAAAAAGGATCTTACACACCCAACATGACATCGAAATCAAGCATACACACATGGGTGAAGGTATGAAAGGAAATTGCGCATAGGGTTATCCATGTCTATATTAATGAGGGAACCCCAATATTTGATGAAACTTTTCAAATGAATATTTAGTGTCCCTTGGGTGTTAAAGAGTTTCATGGAGAAGTCTTACATGCAGTAAATTGTGCATGTAGATTATTTCTTATGTCTATCAAGACCAAGTGAAACTCATGATATGGTTTCACGAAAGATAATGGTTGCCTGAAAGTCTTCTTGCATTACTATACTTATTTTTTTATGCTAGGAATGGTGTTTCAAGCAACTATTGAGCTATGCTACAAGAATGTGTTTAATATTAATTTTTTTATCAATGATTTCATGTGAATCAATTCACGACTATGTTGCATGCAGAGTCTCATGTTTAATTGGGAAAAAGACATAAATTTCAATCTACTGAAGAGAAATTTTAGTCATTAGACTGATTAAGACTTCACCAAAAGTAGTGATCAAGGGGTATTCAATAGAAGTGTTTAGAGGGAGGCAGTATACTATCCCTAAAAACTTTTAAAGGATGTGTTCCTAACATAGAGTGACCATGTTTGATCTTCTATATTACAAAATTAGTGAAGATTAATGGATTGTTGTTTGACTGACACATTTTTGTGTATACTCCTTGAACTATCCCCTTGTGGTGAACCAAGTAAAATTGTTGGGTTGTCTCTCTATATGTAAATGTTTGATTACAACACGATTACAAAAAGACTTGTTTAACAATTTCTTACCAATGTTGGAATGAGATCTATCACTTTAAAAGAAATATTTAACACTGTAATTCACCCATCCCCTTTTAGGGTGTTATGGGGTCCTACATGTTTTGGGTGAGTTATCCGATGAGGAACAACACATTTATAGCACCATACACAATCCAATGGTTTATCCATTAGTTCCCATCATACCTCCTTCCAAAGAGATAGCCCTTTATGGGAAGAAATGTGTATCTTAAATGGATTTAGGATGTGTCGAAGCACCTCGACAACATATATTCAAAGATCTCGATCATCAAGGTCCTCCGTCTATCAGAAGAGAAACATGAGGCCCTTGTTTATTCCATGAGAGGTACCCTCTAGTTTAGAACAGAGGTAGAAACCATAGATACCTTCTATTCTAATTAAGTTGACTGAGAATAAAGAAAAGTCCATATTTATTTATTTGGAAAATATGAAGGCTCTCTCATGTTGGGGAACATTCACCCATTGTACATCACATGAAAAATATCATTGTCTAGTGGACATAGGTTCCAGGATCAATCTTATCCTATCCCAGATGATCCATAAGATGGGATTGAATGAAGAAGATTTGGTTCCCAATGAAATGAAGATCTAGGGTCATAATTGGACCGAGAAGAGATAGTGTGGAAGAATATGATTGAAGACCTAGTTCAGTGGCTTGGTAAAAAACACCTATTTCATGGTCATCTCATATGATACATCCTAAAATGATTTTATGAGTAGGACCTAACTCCATCAGTAGGAAACAGTCCCCTCCTCATATAACTAATGCCTCAATTACCCGCTTAATGGTCGAGTAGGCATGCTGCAAGGTGATGTATCCCTCTTTGACTTATGTGAAGTCTGCTATTTGGATGTAAAGTCTTACAATAACATGGAAAATAATGTTTAGACCAATAAGGTAGATCACACCACAACTGCATCCAACCCATAGAGAGACTTGAATGATGATTTCAACCTACTGATTCACCGATTAGGGGATAAAGTGATAGAATTAGAGAATTAATTTTTAATTTTATGGAGTAAGGTACACCATGTACCTAAGTACAAGTGACATTAAAATATCACTTATTATTCATAAACAGGTCAGAACCAGGTGATAAAAAAATCCCTTACCTTATAAGGTACCAAGATGTTCACACCATGGCTACAACTGTACGTCACACTTGCATGTTTTGTTGAGACAGGTTGAACCGACACAAGATGACCCACCACCATTTCTTTGACATCAAGAATGGACCCTACTATCTATGGATAAATGTAATTGTATTGAAAACCAATTCCATCATTGTCTCAAAAGAGTAGGAGTTCCCTAGGAAGGATTCCACATCTGCCTAAGATGACACAAATTTTCCTCTAGAATCAGTTCTCATTGATGAACTGTCTCCTCCCATTGATTTCCATACCTTATATGATGAAGAGGATTTAGAGGAAACTCCTCGCATATTTGGGGAGGGTGTCTCCACCATTGTCGATGAGTTGGTTCAGGTGAACCTTAATATTGAGATAGATTTGATTTCAACTGATCAATGTAACCATGTATCCAAAGGAAAAATTATAACAACCCAGGTATTTATAGAATAATACATTTTCACATCTATTGATATTTATGAATTAGATATTAATTTTACATTAACAATGAAACATTTTTCCATAGTGTACTCAACACGTAACAATGAGTTTCTCTGAAATCTTACAATGTACATAACATTGAGTTACACCAAAAAATAATACATTATTATTATTATTATTCTAAATAGTAGTTAATGCCTAGCCGTTGTATGGCTGGAATGAATTGTATCAACTGAATAATGAAAATTTTCTTAACAAATGTTTAAATATTGAATCATTAGTCACCAAATTAATTATAATGGAAATAAAAACTAATTGAATATAAAGGATATGTTTTTATGAACACCTTTTTAAAAATAGAATAATTTTTTTATAAAATCATATCACCCTTTATGGATTTTTATTTACAGAAAAATATATGTCATATATTAAATGTAATGTTTTAAATTTATCTTATATGTTTTATAGATATGATATAAGAACTGTAATGTCCTGAACCTCTATAGTCCATTCGTTTGTGAAACTATGGTGTTTGAGGTGTTCCGAGAGGTCAAGGTGACTTATCCCTAACACTTTTCCATACTTCCAGTTCTATGAAAAATGTTTCCTATCCTGTGAATAGTGCAATGGCAGTCTTATGTGAACAGTGTCATCGGTAGCCTTAGGTGAACAGTGAAATGGTATCCTTATGTGAACAGTGTCATCAGTAGGCTTATGTGAATAGTGCAATGGTAACCTTCTATGAAAAGTGTAACGGTATCCTTATGTAAACAGTTTCATCAATAGCTTTAGGATAACAGTGCAACGGTAGCCTTATGTGAACAGTGTCATCAGTAACCTTATGTGAACAGTGCAACGGTAACCTTATCTAAACAGTGTCATCGGTAGCCTTATATTAATAATGAAATGATGAAATTATTTGAAAAGTGTCATCTGTAGCCTTATGTGAATAGTGAAATTGAAACCTTATGTGAATAGTGTCATCAGTAGCCTTATGTGAATAGTGCAATGGTAGGCTTATGTGAATAGTTTCATTGGTAGCCTTATGTGAATAGTGCAACGGTAACCTTATGTGAACAGTTTCATCAGTTGCCTTATGTGAACAATGCCATGGTAACCTTATGTGAACTGTGCCACTGGTAGCCTTATGTGAATAGTGAAATGATAACCTTACCTAGACTTTGTCATAGGTATTCTTATGTAAACAATGGAATGGTATCCTTATGTGAACAGTGTCATCGACAGGTTTACGTGAACAATGCAACAATTATCTTATGTGAACTGTGTTTGCAGAATGTTGAGGTTCAACAGTAGCCTGTATTTCCATTTCCAAATTTTGAGTTCTGGAATAGTGTTTCCAGAATAGTGAGGTCCAATAGTAGCCCCTATTTCCCTTGCCAAATTTTGTGTTCATGAACAATGTTTCTAGAACAGTGAAGTCACATGGTAGCCTCTATGTCCTTTGCCAATTTTTTAGTTCATGAATCATGTTTCCAAAATTGTGAGGTCCAACATTAGCCTCTATTTCCATTACCAAATTTTGAGTTCATGAATAGTGTTTCCAGAATTGTGAGGTCTAATGGTGGCCTCTATTTTCCTTTTCCAAATTTCATGTTCGTGAACAGTGTTTCCAGCTTCCTACTATTTCGTCCTTTGATGTTTCCTTTCACATATAATGCATTTAAAGCATATTTTTAAGGACTCTATGGACGACTGAATGTCCATAACTCCTATATTAATTTTTCTTACGACTCGGGATGCTTTTACTTGGCCAAACCTCGTGGTTTCATGCGATCCTCTTTTAATGTAAAATCCAGCATATCTTAAACCACTGCTCGGTTAAATTGTGTAAAGGGACGAGATATCTTCCTCCCTAGTTCTTCCTCCTTGTTCTCTGGTGTGAGACACTCAAACCTTTCATTCCTTCCTATAGGAGATGTGTGATTAATATTTCCTCCTTAGATTGGTTCCCCTCTATTTTTGATGCAACCAAGAAGTATCGATCAATCTTCAATATAAGTTGTCACATTGGGAGAAGATCGTAACTTATTGTGTGTCTTGTTCTCGTATAAAGAATGTCAAGAACCATTTGAGGCAGGGGATTCATTTCTTTGCTTTTATTTTATGTGCAACTTCATAATTAGCATGTTTTATCCCATTGGATCACAATGGAATAGACATAATAAATATCAGAACAGGATAAATAAATTAATATCGATCATATGTTATTACCTCTTGTTTTTCCAGATAGTGTGATATCTATTCTTTATTTGTTTATCTTTTTTTATTTATGGAAATTGGTAAATAACGTAAGGCCGTAATTAATTGATAATTGTTTGGATAAGGATAAAGAGGCATATGAATGAATTTGATTGTTTTTGTTGTTATTTGATGCTAATCAAATTTATGCAGTAAGCATGTTTAATCAATTTTTTATAGCTTAATGTTTTGGTTTCCCATAGTTGGATCCTGCGAATATTAAATCAGTTAATTTAAGATTCATTAAAGAACTAGTTGTCTGACAAAATATAAATCCTCATAGGGTTCTAAGTTACTCTCTTGTATGTTTAAGGGCCAAGAGACCAATTGATATCTTGTGTTGTGATGTGATCCTGAATGGATATTGTGATATGTGGGGGAATGGAGGCCTATTGGTTGGGGCATCAGTTGACTCCTAGAGTGGTGAGATGCATTATTTTAAGCATGTGGGTGTCATGGAGTACACCGTGGATGATGTAACGGGTTGGATGTGAATGTTTGGATGCTTTCTGATTCATGTTGGTTGATTATCCTCTTTACATTCCCCACTGCTCCAGGAATCTAGTTTTCTTACCCTCCTTCCAAAAGGGGGAGAATACACACAGGGTATGCCACATGATTTTCATCTTTAGCTTATCGAGGGTGAATGAGTCTATGCTCTTTCTATAGGTGGAAAAGACTTGAGAAGCATTTCACATACTCACCGAGTTGATCCCTCTGGTGTTTAGTGGCTTGGAATTATTTTCCCGAATGCTTGGGAATATGGGAAAGTAATAATGTTGTTAATAAATTATTGAATAAATTATGTTAACCCAAGGGGTTTGATCTTGTTGGGACACAATATTGAGGTTACAATTTAAAGGGACAGTGATATTTGGGTGTGATGCTAATGAAATTTAATGTGGAATAGTTAATGGTTAATTTACATTTAAAGAATTAATTAATGAAAAGTTCAACTGATAAAAATATAATGGAGTAATGTAATTAAGTTCTTTAAATAGTTGTGTTCTTATAGTATACCTAGTCTTAGAAGTGGCAGTTGGGAGTCTAAGAGACATTAGTTGTAGTTGTTTAGAAGACTAGGTTATGTCCATAGTGTGGTTTTGAGCTATAGTATATTCTGTACTTTTTGTATTTCTATTTTCTACTCCACCTCGTCAGTTAGGGAAACTAACACCATGGGGATTCTGTGCCCTGGGGGGTGTTTTCCCCAACATTCCGGTGGGAGGATGGATGGCTGACTACCCCCTTTGGCCTCACTCTCTTCTCTTGGTAGTTACTTATGCTGGTAGGCACAACAGTTATTTTTCCCCAAATATGTGTGTAGAGGTATTTAATGGCTTGTGGTTATTCCCACACGTATATTCTATATAGATTTTCTTATGGACTACTATAGGTGAAACATGCATAGGCTATGATGTCTTGAGGATCCTTACTTAGTGTATCGGCTATAATGGCTTGAGGTTTAATACCCGACATATGATACATTTTATACGAGCTGTGGTGGCTCCCAGAAACTACCGGGTTTCTTTTCTTACATAGACGTGGTAGTTCTTTTTTCACAAGGTGCATGTTTTGGTGATTTGCCCAGGATTCTACGGGAAAGCCTTTTTGGAGAGAGATTCTTTGGACATGTGACGTTGGGGAAAAACAGAAAACCAGTGGGGAAGTAGTAGTGGGGTACCCTTCATATTCATTCTTATATTATATACTCTTATATGCGATAATTAGTGAGAGTATCCATGGTGAGGTTGGAAATGTAGTATACCAGTTTAGGTGACAACATAGTTTCACTTGTTCACTGTTCTTTAGCATATTTCCTTACTCTTGCATGAGAGTCTCTGGGGAGGATCCTAATGATTATACTGTTATACTCAACGTATGTATATATAAATTTTTTTAGGTAACTTGGAGCATGTTGGAGATTAGGCTGGTTACTACTAGATTGGGGTTGTAGGAGCTGTTCGGGCTACGTGGTCCTTGCTGTTTTTACTTTCTTTAGGGTATTTGCAGTTTTCCCCTTTCAGTTTTAGTAGTTTTTCATGACATTACATAAGTGTACTTGGGATATCTTCTATATTACAGTATGACATGGAGTTGGTTGGTGTCTGTCTTATCTCTCTCTTTTACATGTGTTATCTAAGAGGGTAATTCCTCCCATCTATGTGTTTATTATACCCTCGGTGCTAGTCACCAAAATGGGGCCTACTGGAGGCAGGAATCAGGGGTCATTATCTCCATTCTCACATTTCTGGCCCAGGAGGGGTATAATTTGTGGGGATGGGGTCGTGACATAGTGGTATCAGAGGGAGGTTGAGAGATAGGATGGATTTTTGAGTTAGGCATAGGTGAGGTGGCATGGGTTGGTAGGGAAATAGTGTCCGTAAAGTTTATCAAGTGATGTAAACACCGGAGACTGGCTGAGACATAGGCATTTAGGGCCCCCTATAATCTGATGTACGGACCTTTAAGTTCACAAAGGGTACTAAATGAGGTGATAGTAGTTGCAGTGTAGAGAACTAGGAAAGGGTCATGCATCATTCTTCCTTGTGCCTCTGTTTGAATGGGTAGAACTTGGAATAGGTTAACCTAAAATGAATAAAAGAAAACAATTAATTAATTAATATTGAGTCTTACATATTATAGGTCTAGGAGCTCTAATTATTTATTTTTTATAGGTATTTCTCTAGTTCGACATCCTCACTAGGATCACATAGAAGATGCCTAGCAGGCTATGCCAGCAGATCGTCGCCGGGTAGAGGTTGACGACAATGACACTTGGAGGAGGACACTCTGAGAGTTTCAGCACCAGATTCTGTAGAAGTATAGGGGATTAGTTTCCAATACAGTCATAAAATATTGGTTGGAGGAGTTTGATATAGGATTTAGTTTGATCCATGCTCAGAAGGAGCACTGTGTGTCCTTGGTTGTAAAGATGTTGTGTGGAGTAGCGAGGTGGTGGTGGTTCTTGTTCCTAGGGGATCATGAGGAGTCGACGATCTCATGGAAGGAGTTCCGAGACAAGTTTAGAGTCGAGTTTCATTATTTGATCAGGAAGGCATCCAGTTTCCCTGAGGTTCTTATCCTTCGACAAGGGTGCTCCAGTGTGTGAGATTTTGGAATCAGTTTCAAGAACCATTTATGATATGCTTTGAACCTATTGCCAGATAAGGAGGCCCGAAAGAAGAATTTAGAGGAGGATTTGTGTCCAAAGATACAGTTCCAGGTCACCCCATTTATTATGAAGACATATCTTGAGGTGCTAATGAGGGTAGAAGTCAACGAGAGGACATTGGATCTAACAGTATCATCATGACAGGGGAGTCGTCATGATTCCTCATGAAGCATAGCTATGGTCTGGGGTTCCCGGTTTTCAAGTAAAAAGTGTTTCTGTTTGGCCGGGGGTAGGTCACAAACCTCAGCATCTCATTTATCTGGGGGAAGCAGCTCTGAGGGCTATGACAAGGGATCATACACTTGTTTTTCTTGTGGTGGTCAAGGTCATCAGCAGCGAGAGTTTCCAACCTTTCCATGTAGTCATCGTGCACCAGGTGTCCTGCTCCAGGTTCCTCTGTTGAGGCAGTTCTAGCTGATGCAACAGTAGCAGGTTGCACTGGCATTAGATTAGAAGAGGGTAGATGGGGCAGGTAGAGGACAGCCCCATGACACTCCCCTTCCTCAAGGAGCGGAGCGCGGCCATGGGGTTGGTTTTCATCAAGGTTAGAGAGGTCATAGAAAAGGTTGTGGTCGACTTCATGCTTTATTGTTTCCATCTTTTGGCGAGCCTGACATTGTTTGAGGTACCCTTTTCCTGTTTTCTACATTGGGTTATGTCCTATTTTATTTCCGAGAAAAACACTCCACAATATCACTTACCCTTGTCCATTCATTGGTACTTGAGGTAACGAGGCTTTCAGTGCCCTTGGGATTGACTACACCAGTTGGAGGCTGAGCTGACTTGTTTGAAGTATGTATAGACTGTGAGATAGTGTTGGGGAAGAGCCAATCTTTGGGATATTACCTATGTTTATAAATACAACCATATAATGTCATCCTTGGCATCGATTGGTTGTATTCGGTGCAGAATATCGTGGATTGCTTCAGGAGGTAGGTTGTGTTCTTCGATGCGGATGAAGAGCCAGTGGCATTTGTTGGTAAGTGAGACCCTCAGATGGGACAAAGGTGTGTTCTATCCTTATAATCCATGATAGCTAAACTGAGTTTTTTCTATTCAGAGGTTCAATAGTTGGTGTTACCAAGGGTTGTAGAAGAGTACCCTGATGTCTTTCCAGAAGAGGTTGTAGCATTACCCCCTCAACGAGAAATCGAGTTTGTGATCGAGCTACAATAAGGAGTGTCTCCTATATCTATGTCTCTATATAGGATGACCAATTCTGAGTTACGAGAATTATTTATACATCTTGGTGGCCTATTACAGTGCGGTTTTGTTCTTCCATGTGTGTCACTATGTGGCACACCAGTTTTGTTCGTGATGAAGGATGATGGAAGTTTGCGGTTGTGTATTGATTATCGTCGCTTAAACAAAGTGATAATAATGAATCCCTATCCTCTTCCATGAATTGATTATTTATTTGATCAACTGAAGGGTGAATGTTTTTTCTCAAAGATCGACTTACGGTCAGGACATCATCAGATGCATGTGAAGGATGAGAATATCTCGACGACTGCTTTCCGTTGTCTTCATGGGAATTATGAGTTCGTTGTAATGCTGTTAAATGGGACAAATTATCCATCTATGTTCATTGGATTAATGAATGATGTGTTCTGTGAGTTCCTAGAAAATTTTGTGGTGGTTTTCATCGATGACAACCTTGTGTAGTCCATGTCTGAGGAGGAGGATGATGAACATCTACACGCCATTTTGGGGGTTCTTTGTCAACATTAGCTAATGGGAAAGTAGTCTAAGTGTATGTTTTGGGCTCAAGAAGTTTGTTTCATGGGGAATATTGTGTTTCAGTAGGGAGTATCTGTGGATCCATTGATGATAGAAGTTTTTGTGTCTTGGGCGGCCCCCAAGACAGTGTTAGAGGTGCAAAGTTTCCTTGGTCTCACAGGATACTATGTGAGGTTCATAACCGATTTCTCTCGAGTTGCGACTCCTTTGAAAACATTGACCAGAAATGATTAGGCATTCATATAGACTGATCAGTTTCAAACAGCTTTTGATTATCTAAAGGAGAAGTTAGTAAGTGCTCCAGTTCATTGTTTTCTAGCAAAGTGTGTTCAATTTGATGTTTTTATGATGCTTTTCATATGAGGTTAGGCTATGTTCTGATTTAGTAGAGATTAGTTGTTTATTTTGGGTCTCAGAAGTTTCATTCCCATGAACAAAACTATGCCACCAATGATCTTGAGTTGGAAGCCGTGGTGTTTGCTTTGAATTTGTAGAGACATTACCTTATTGGCGAGTGCTTTGTGTTTTTCAATGATCATAAGAGTTTGATGTATGTTTTCTGCCAGCATGACATGAACTTTTGACAGAATTAGTGGATGGAGTTATTATAGGAATATGACTTTGAAATATCATATACACCTAGAAAGGGGATTTTTTAGCTAATGCACTGAGTCAGAAGTCATGTATTGATGCAGTGCGTGAATCTGATGACTCTAGGAGAGTAATGGAGGAACTGTCAGAATTACATCTTGATATGGGAGATTTGTGGGTAGAGGTTTCCTTTTTCAGATGATGGTATAGTCACCTCTGGTTCAGTAAGTGGAAGAGTCCTAGTTGGGGGATCTAGAGGTGGAGGTCGGGAGAGACCGAGTTGTTTGTGGTGAGGCCCTTGATGGTTGGTTTGAGGACGAACAACACTGAGTGTTGTATCATGGAAGGATATTTTTTCCTTTGAAGATGCATGAGACGGTTCTTAGAGAGTTCCATAGATCTCCTTTAGTGGTGAATCTTGGTGTGACAAAGATGTATCAGGCCTTGAGGAGCCAGTTTTGGTGGCCTGGGATGAAGTGTGCGGTTGTAGAATTTGTGTCTCGATGTTTGGTCTGCTAGAAGGTGAAGGCCAAAAACCGTGTTCCTGGTGGCCTTCTCATGCTGTTAGATGTTCCTAAGTGGAAGTGGGAGGACATCTCAATGGGATTTTTTACTTGTTTACCTTGAGATCAGGGAGGACATAACACTATTTGGGTGGTAGTGGGTCATTTAACAAGATCTTCCCCCATCATACCAATCAAGGAGTCAAGATCAGTGGAAGTTTTGTCGAGGCAGTATTTTGGGGAGGTGGTGAGACTTCATGGAGTCCCAAGGATGATAATTTCAAATCCATATCCTTGTTTTACCTCTATGGTGTGGAGAGATCTCCCACATACTTTTGGTTCTCAACTATTCCTTAGCACTGCTTTTCACCCTCAGACAGAAGATCAGATAGAGTAGACCATCCAGACTCTTGAAGACACGTTACACTATTATGTCATGGACTTGGGATGTTCATGGATGAGTCATTTAAACTAGGTAGAGTTATCTTACACCAATATTTTTCACTACACTATCGGTATGGCCCCATTTGAAGCCTTGTATGGCCGGCCTTTCCATTCTCCGTTGTGCTGGACTAGGGTCGGAGAGTCAGTAATTCTCATACTGGAACTTGTGCAGAATACAACATAGATAGTTCAGGTGATTCATTAAAGGATGAAGACAATTGGGTATCATTACAAATCATATGTTGGTCAAAGGAGAAGATCCTTATCATTTGATGTTGGGGATCAAATGTTTTTGATGGTGACTCCACATCATAGGCAACGAAGGTTTGGTCATGGGAGTAAACTTTCTCCCCGGATTGTTGGGACTTCTGAGGTGTTAGCTCATGTTGGAGCTATGGCGTATCAAGTAGAGAATCCCCTACGGATGATCCTGATACATGATGTTTTCTTCGTATCACTGATCCTTCATTATCTTCATGATGACTCACATGTCAACAATTGGGGAAAGATCTATGTTGATGATTATGAGAACATCAGGGAGCGGCTTGTGGAGATCCAAGGCCACAACGAGAAGGTGTTTCAAGGGCATTCTATCCCCTTGGTTCATGTCTTGTGGCCAGACAGTGGCGTGGAGGAGAGTACCTTGGAACTTGAGTTGAAGATACATGCTCAGTATTGAGAGTTTTTTGATGTTTAACTCTTTTCATGTAACAACATTTGCTTTGTGGTTATAGACCATTCATGTTTATGGGATGTATTTCTTGGTTGATTCTTGTGACTTGCTCTCTTTAGATAGGTATCTCGATGGTTGGTTGTTTGGAATTATTTTATGTTTTCTTTTAGGTTGGTTTTGAATTCTCGAGGATGAGAATGTTTTGATAGGTATCTAATGTAATGGAATGGACCTCTCTGGTCCATTCCTTTGTGAGAATCTGGTGTCTGAGGTGTTCTGGGAGGTCAAGGTGACTTATCACCAACACTTTTTTCCAAATATCCAGTTCTATAAATCGTGTTTCCAGTTCTATGAATAGTGAAATGGTAACATTATGTGAATATTGTCATCAGTAGCCTTAGGGGAGCATTACAATAGTAGCATTATGTCAATAGCATCATTGGTAGCCTTAGGTGAATAGTAAAATGGTAGCCTTATGTGAATAGTTTCATCGTTAGCCTTAGGTGAACTATACAACAATAGCTTTATGTGAACAACGTCATCAATAGCCATAGGTGAACAATGCAATGATAGCCTTATATGAAAAGTGTCATCAATAGGTTTATGTGAATAGTACAATGTTAACCTTTTGTGAACTGTGCAACGATCGCCTTATGTGAACAATGTCATTGGTAGCCTTAGGTGAGCATTGCAACGGTAGCCTTATGTGAACATTGTCATTGTTAGACTTATGTGAACAGTGCAATGGTAACCTTATGTGAACAGTGTCATCAGTATCCTTATGTGAATAGTGCATCGATCACCTTATGTGAACAATGTCATCGGTAGCCTTATGTGAACAGTGCATTGGTAACCTTATGTGAACAGTGGCATCAGTTAACTTATGTGAACTGTGTGACGGTAACCTTATGTGAACAGTTCCATCGGTAGCCTGATGTGAATAGTGCAACGGTAACCTTATGTGAACAGTTTCATTGGTAGCCTTATGTGAATAGTGCAACGGTAACTTTATGTGAACAATGGCATCAGTAGCCTTATGTGAACAGTGCGACGGTAACCTTATGTGAATAGTTCCATCGGTAGCCTTATGTGAACAGTGTTTCTAGAATGGTGAGGTTCAACGATATCCTCTATTTCCTTTTCCAAATTTTGAGTTCATGATCAGTGTTTCTAGAATGGTGTGGTTCAATGGTAGACCATATTTCCTTTTCCAAATTTTGAGTTAATGAACAGTGTTTCTAAAATGGTGAGGTCCAACAGTAGCCTTTATTTCCTTTTCCAAATTTTGAGTTCATGAATAGGGTTTCTAGAATGGTGAGGTTCAAAAGCAGCCTCTATTTCCTTTATAAATTTTGAGTTCATGAATAGTGTTTCCAGAATGGTGAGGTCCAAAAGTTGCCTCTATTTTCCTTGCCAAATTTCTCGTTTGTGAATAGTGTTTCCAGCTTCCTATAGTTTTCCCCTTTGATGTTTCCTTTAACGTAAAATGAATTTAAATCCATGTTTTAAGGACTCTAAGGATGAATCGAAGGCTATAACCCCTATATTAATTTTTACTAAGTCACATGATGATTTTACTTGGTCAAACCGCATGGTTTAATGTGATCCTCTTTTAATGGAAAATCCATCGTATCCTAAACCATTGCTCTGTTAAGTCCTATATAGGGATGAGATATGTTCCTCCCTAGTTCTTCCTCCTTGTTCTCAAGTGTGAGATGCTCAAACTTTCCATTCCTTCCCATAAGAGTTGTGCAATCATAATTTCCTCCTTGGATTTGTTCCCCTCTATTTTTGATGTAACCATGCAGTATCGATCAATCTTCGATATAATTTGTCACAAGGGAGGAGATTGTAACCCGTTGTGTGGATCATACTCATATAAAGAATGTCAAGAACTGTTTGAGGTAGGGTATTCATTGCTTCTCTTTTCTTTTACGTGCAACTGTATAGTTAGCATGTTTTATCAAACTGGATCAAAATGGAATTGAAATAATAAATATTTAAACTGGATAAATAAATTGATATCAATCACATGTTATTGCCTCTTGTTTTTCTATATAGTGTGATATATATTCTTTCTTTTTTTATCTTTTTGTTCTTGATGGAAATTGGTAAAGAACGCAAATCTGTAATTAATTGATAATTGTTTGGATAAAAATAAATAGGCATGTGAAGGAATCTGATTGTTGTTATTGTTGTAATTTGATGCGAATCAAATTGATGCTGTAAGCATGTTTAATCAAATTGTGATAGCTTACTATTTAGGTTTCCCATAGTTGGAACCTGTGAATAATAAATCGGTTAATTCAAGATGGATTAAGGAACTGGTTGTTTCTTAAAACATAATTCCTTGTATGGTTATGAGTTACTCTCTTGCTTGTTTAAGTTTCTTGAGCACAATTGATCTGATGTTTGTTTTTTTTCTTCTTGTGTTGTGTTGTGAGCCTGGATGGCTGTTGTGATATGTGGGGGCATTGAGGCCTATTGGTTGTGGAAGTAGTTGATGAATAGAGTGGAAAGATGCATCGGGTTACGCATGTGTTAGTCAGAGAGGACACCAGGGATGATGAAACGGGTTGGATATGAATGTTTTGATGCTTGATGATTCTTGTTGATTGTTTATTCTCTTTAATATACCCACTGTTCAATATAGATGGTTTACTTACCCTCCATCCAAAAAGTGGTGAAGACATACAGGGTATGCCACATGCTTTCTATGTTTAGCTTATCAAGGGAGGATGGGTCTATTCTCTTTCTGTAGGTGATAATGACTTGACGGGTAGTTCATATACTCAAAAAATTGAACCCCCTTATGTCTAGTAGCTTAGAATGTATTTGTATAATGCCTTGGAATAAGGGAAAGTAATAGTGTTTTTAATAAATGATTGAATAAATGATGTTAACCCGAGGGGTTGGAGATTTCTTGGACACAATGAGGAGGTTACAATTTAACAGGACAGTGGAATTTGGGTGTGATACAAATGAAATTTAATGTGCAATTGTAAATGGTTAATTAATGTTTAAATAATTAATTAATGTAAACTGAAACTGATAAAAAGGGAATAAAGTAATGTAATTAATCTCTTTAAATGGTTGTGTTCTTATAGGATTCCTAGTCTTATAAGTGGTAGCCAGGAGTCCAAGAGACATTAGCTATAATTGTGTCTAACAATAGGTTATTCCCATAGTGTGGTTGTGAGATATAGTATATTCTGTAATTTTTGTGTGTCTATTCACTAATCCACCCCATCAATTAGGGCAAATGACACCTCGAGGATTCTAATCCATTAGGGTGGGGTGTTTTCCCCAACATTTTGGTGGGATGATAGATGGATGATTTCCCCAATTGGCCCCAATCTCTTCTCTTGGTAGTTACTTGTGCTGGTAGGTACAATGGTTAGTTTTCTCCATATATGTGTGTAGAGGGTTGTATGTCTTGTGGTTATTCACACACATATATTCTGGATATTTTTTTCTTATGGACTACAATAGGTGTAACGTGTATATGATATGATGGCTTGAGGATCCTTACTCAGTGTATGGGTTATAATGGCTTGAGGTTTAATACTCGACATATGATACACGTTATGTGAGCTGTGGTGGCACCCCGAAACTAACAGGTTACTTTGCATACGTAGACATGGTGGGTTTTTTGCATGAGGTTCATGTTGTGGTGCTTCGCCCAAGTATCTGTAGGAAAGCCTTTTAGAGAGAGATGCTTAAGATGTGCGATGTTGGGGAAAAGAGGAAAACTAGTGGGGATGTAGTAGCGGGGTACCTTTGATATATTGTTTATATTATATACTCTTTTATGCGATAGTTGGTGAGAGTATCCATGGTGAGGCTCAGAACTTAGTATACATATTTAGATGACGTGTTAGTTTCACTTGTGGTTCACTGTGATTTAGCATGTTTTATTTACTTTTACATGATAAGTTCCGAGGAGGATACTACTGATTATACAATTATACTCACCCTATGTATATAGAAATTATTTTTCTGGTCACATGGAGTAGGTTGGAGATCATTCTAGTTACTACTAGCTTGGGGTTGCAGGAGCTGTTCGGGCTTCATGGTCACTGTTGTTTTTGCTTTCTTTTGGATACTTGCAGTTTTTTCCTTTCAATTGTAGTAGTTTTGCATGACATTAAAAATGTGCACTTATGATTTATTTTATATTTCAAACTGGCTTGTATTTGGTTGGTGTTAGTCTTGTCTCTCTCTTTCACATGTGTTCTCTTAGAGGGTAATGCCTCTCATCTATGTATTTACTATACCCTCGGTTCTAGTCTCCAACCCGGGGCCTATTAGAGGTGGGAAATAGGGTTCATTATATCCCTTCTAACATTGTTTTCCCAAGAGGGGTACACTTTTTGGGGAGGGGGTCATGACAAGAACAAATTAGTTTTTTCAAATAAAAGAATAATTTTTCTAAACATACAGTTTTACAAACTTTTGATGGAAAACCCTTTTTGAATTTAGTTTTTGTCACCATTATATGTTTTATTTAAAAATATAATCCTTTTATATAGATTAATGGCATCATTATTTACTTTTGATGAATATTTTATATTTTTCTAATAACTATTATGTTGCGATGAATAGTAAAAATATACTAAATTTTAATTAAAATCAACTTTTTTCTTATGAGATAATATTTATAGTTAAATCATATTATTTAGTGGTTTTAGGGAATAAATGGAATATATTTTTATCATTTAATCCAATTTTTTTCATTATATTTAATTTCATGTTGAAATTGGACATAAACACATGTTATTATTTTTGTAGTTTTTACTTTTAAAAAAACAAATTTTTTAGCCTTGCAATGAGAATTAATTTTAAATTAATTTCTGAAAATTATATGTTTTGAATTTGGAAAATAAGATTCCATATTTGGAATAATAAGATCCCAATTTTGTAAATAAGTACCTTTTATTTTTGGCCAGTATGAATTGTAACTTTAGTATTTTTTTTATTTACCATGGTTAAAAGGTAAATATGGTAAATAAAGGTAAAAAATAATTTTATAGTAATATAAAAATACACTAAAACATGTCTTAATTCTATTGGATGAGATATTTATGAAAATGGTGATCCTTGGGTATTTTTTAGGATCCGATGGATCCACTTGGGTGTGATAATTACATGTTATAATACTTTATTTAAAGTAAAGAGAAAAATACCATAAACATGTATCTTCTTATTAAAAACTTTTTATATGGGGTTATATAATTGATATCTTAGACTATAAATCTTCATTAGAAATATAAAACTATTTAATACATCATTATATTTTTTATATAAAATTTATAAATTAAATTAAAAAATTTAATTGTGACATAATGATGATACACTGATCGCTTCATAAATAGAGGATTCAAAAATATAATTTTATAAATATTAAAATAAATATTATCTAACCAAATTGAGGTCAGAAAATAATTTTCTAGATGAATATGACATGTTATGATTTATTCAATTTTTTTCTTTGAAGGAATTACGTTTTTATGAATTTTTTAAAAGAAAAGTATGAATAGTGTCCAAAATTGAAATAATTCCTAACTTAAAATATAAAATAGTTTATTAAATGATATTAAATTATTAAAAATATAATATTTGGTCAAATGGTTTTGATATGTCCAAATCTTTCATATATAACTTTTTTGGGTCTTTTGACATGATATAGTAATTACATTAACCCACACTATGTAAATAACATGATATAACTTTAAGATTAAAAAGGGTAAAAAAAGGGTTAAACCAAATAGATTAGGATAAAAAAATATTGAAAACATGTCTAAAAATTATTGGATGATGGTTATTAAAACAAAAATCATCTTATATTCTATGTAAATGTGTTTTGGACAATTTTTAATTAATATTGAATTTATTATAAAATAATATTTCAAATCTTTCCAAAACTGTCCCTCCTCCCTCTTATAAAATCTTTCAACTCTACCCACTTAATCAATCCTCTAAATACCCTTTTATCCAACAAATTGTTCTCAAATAATCTCTCTAAATCCCTATATTTGGTTTATAATCCTTACCTTGGGCATAAGGCAATTCAAAAAGGCCTTTGGGTCAAATAAAAAAATGTTACGAGATTAAGATGTAATGTCTTCTCTCAAGTTCCTTATTATTATTTTCCTCCTTCAGTCTATATTCTCTTGTTATTATTTGATTACATAAAAAATACTAAATATGAAAGCATTTTTTATAGGATTTATTAGAACAACAATTACACACACTTCCATCAAATAGATATGAACATATTGTTTCTATGTATGGTGAACTACTTCCTCCTGAAACGATGATTGTTCAATTTTCTCTTACTACCTCTCACAGTGGCCATTATGATGGAACTCTATTTATATATGATATATATTATAATAAAATTTTATATATTATTCTATAATTTTTATTTATAACATACCATTATGATTTCCATTAATTTTAAATATGATAATTTCATTTGAGGAAGTGCGGACTACTACCCCTCCAAGTGATATAACTAATAAAGCAATAACTTGCCATGAAAAAAGGAAGCATTCATATGGATACCGTAAAGGGAAAGAATTTATTTCTAAGGGATCACTTGAATTTTTTAAATGTGGTGTGTATGGTCATTACACAAATAGATTTCCTTAGAAGAGGGTTTGAGAATTGGATTAACATGACTGTATAAATATATGTTTACCAATACCTAATGCCATTTAATTAAATATGAGGAAACAGAAAATAACCTATGAAAGGTATGAGTTATTTCTTAGCTCATGTTTTTACATTATTTATTCTTAGAAAATTATACATGATTTTATTTGTAGGAAATAAGTATAAAATAATAATATGAAATAACATGGATAAAGTGTCAAGAATAATTTTTTATGATTAAGATGTCTACATTTTAGGAATTGAAGAGTTATGTTGGATCTATCGATGATGACATGTTAAAATGTATTAATGCTGAGATTACATTGAAATACTTATAGTATTTGTATCCCTTATGTATCATATATAAAAATGTTAATTGATGAAGAATTATGCTTTATTTTGTGGGCATACTTATAAAGAACCATTAGGGTTTATATGATCCTTGACTTTTAGGGTTACTACTTTTTGGGATGCAAAATGCGAGGTATGAGATAAAAATTGAGGTTAAAATATGTTATGGTTATTTTTAAAGATTTTATCTCATTTTGGGAATGTTTTAAGAATTATATAGTTTTAGAAAATGTATAACCTGCACGAAGGGTGATAACCTGTCGCATTAGGCAATGCCGTGGGAATCGAACCCACAATCGATGGGAGACAAGGGTGCATCGCCTAGCACTGACCAACGTGAAGGCCCTGGTTAGTATAAAATATTCTCTTTAGTTAACTGATTTTGTAGATCAAGAATAAGTTGATTTTGGGAACTTATTGTTTATCAAAAGGATATCCTTAGTACAGGGAAAAGAAAATTGGTGATTAAGTGATAATTGTTATTTTGGAAGACATTCACTCTTTTGGAAACACTCTATGTTTAATGAAAATAGAATACTACAGGATTTTTTTGAGGAGTAATGGTTGAATTTTATTTCGGATAAATCTATGTGTTTATTGTGGACAAATATAAATTTGGATTTTTTATTGAAATTATTAACCTATCAAGGAGAATATTTTATTAGGTTAATTACTTTTAAGTATGATACTTTAAGACTAGTCGAGGTTATTTAGAGATAAATGTTATGATTTATCATGTAATAATAGGTGATAAAATCCTTCTGAACTTTTGGATTTCAAAATTAGATTAGATTACATTGAATAAATTTTAAGACAATTGTTTATTTAATGGTCATTGTTTATCATTGGGTCTTGTTTGTTGAATTTGGGAGATTAAGAGTAGTATTTCTTATTATAAAGGATTATCCTTTTGGGGGATTATCTTATATTGTAATAACCATTTTGGATTTGGTTAATGTTTTAAGAGATGATGAATATATCATTAATATTTTGAGGAATGTGTGATTCTCTAGAATTTGATTCTAGCACTTCATGTGTGAAAGGGTCATCTTGAATACTCATCGTTTGGAGAAAATATGACTTTGTGGTAGAAATTTAATAAAGGATGAAACTATACTTGACAAGTAAGTATGTTTAGTTATATTATTAGTCAAGATCATAAATAAATTCCTCAACTTTATGAAAAATGATATTAAAATAAAAACTTTTTTTATTTAATTTTCATACAGGGAAATCAAAGACCGTTTAACCCATCATAAGTTTATGGTTTTCTGGTTTTTAACCTTCTCTTGATTATGTTTTTTATCACTCTCCATCAGAACATGATGGTTATTTTTATCTTCTATATTAATGATTTCTTACATGGAATCCTAGTATGTGTTATATCAGGTGTCCTTTGTACTTATATTTCATTCTTTTAAAGTGATAGTTCTATTTACTATTTTTACAATGTGGGATTTTCAATGAAGTTTCTGATCCCTATTTTAAAATTGCAAGGATGAAATTTCCAAATGGGGGGAATGATGTAACGACCCGGGTATTTATAGAATAAAACATTTTAACATATATTAATATTTAGAAATAGATATTAATTTTACATTAAAGGGGACACATTTTCCGATAGCATACTAGACACACAGTAATGGGGTTCTCTGAAATCTTACGTTGCACACAACATTGAGTTATACAAAAAATAATACAAAAATAATAATATTATTTTAAATGGTAGTTAACATCTAGTTGTTATATAGTGGGAATGAATATTATAAATTGAATTATAAAAATTTGGGTTACACATGAATTAATGATGAATCATTTGTTACTGAATTTATTATAAATGGAAATAAAAAATAATTGAATATAAAGGATGTGTATTTATGAAGACCATTTTAAACAAAGAATAATTTTTTTATAAAATCATATCCCTCTTTATTGATTTTAATTTAAGGAAAAATATATTATATATATTCAATGAAATATTTTAAATTAATCTTACATATTTTCTTGATTTGATATAAGAAAAAATTCTATTTTTAAGATAAAAGAAGTGTTTTTTGAAAAATGCAGTGTTACCAAATTTTGATGGAGAACCCTTTTTAAATTTATTTTTGACACCTTTATATATTACTTTTGAAAATATATACATTTTGTTTAGAATCAGTGCATCGATATTTACTATGGATTAATTTTTGATATTTTTTTAATTACTATCATGTTTTGATGAATAGTAAAACTAACCTAAATTTTAATTAAAAACAACTTTTTCCATTTAGATAATTTATATGGTTAATCCATATTTTTTAATGGTTTTAAGTTATAAATGCAATATTTTTTTATTATTAAATTTAATTTTGGTCACTAAATGTAATTTCATTTTGAAATTTAATATAAACACGTGTCAATATTTTGGTAGTTTTTATTTTTTAGAAACACATTTTTTGGTTTTGACAACTAGAATTAATTTTATATTAATTTTATAAAAATTATATGTTATGAATATGGAAAAAAGATTCCATATTTTGAATCAGAATTTATAAATTATTTAAATAAGTACCTTTTAGTTTTGGACATTGTGAATAGTAACTTTAGAAAATATTTTTATTTACCATGGTTAAAGGGTAATTCTAGTAAATGACGGTAAATAATAATATAATAATAATATTAAAATACCCTAAAATGTGTCTTCATCATATTGTATGGGATATTTCTGACAATGGGAATCCTTGGGTCTATTTTAGGACCCCCTGGATCCACTTGGGAGTGATAATGACCTGTTATAATAATTAATTAAAGTGAAGAGTAAAATAACAAACACATTTATCTTCTTACAAATAAAAATTTTATATAGGATTATATAAGTCATATGTTATACTATAAATAGTCATTTTAAATATAAAATTATTTAATACATCATGATATTTTAGTTATAATTTTTATACATTAAATAAATAAATTTAATTGGGACACAATGATGATGTAATGAATGCTTCATTAATAAAGGATTAAATCAAATGATATTATAAATATTATATGAAAAAATTAATGTCATACAAAATTTATCATGGTGAATATGACATTTTAGGATTGTTTAATTTTTTTCTAAGGAATCAGGTTGTTATGAATTTGTAAAAAAGCCAAGTATGAATAGTGTCAAAAATTGACATAATTCATAACGTAAAATATAAAATAGTTTATTAAATGATATTAAATTCATAAAATCTAATATTATTACAAATTGTTTCTATATGTACAAATATGTCATAAATGACTTTTTTATGAGTCATCTCATATGACATAGTATGTACATTAACCAATAACATGTAAATAAGATGATATCACTATAAGATTAAAAAGGATAGAATAATGGTTAAACAAAAAAGGTAAGGATAAAAAAAATTCAAAAACTATCCTAAAATTATTGTATTATGGGTATTCAATCTCAAATCATATTATATTCTAATTAAATGAGTTTTTGACCATTTTTAATCAAAATTTAATTCATAATAAAATAATATTTCAAGGCTTTTCTAAAGTGTCATTCCCCCTCTTACAAAATGCAGCCAACTCTACCAAATTAATCACACCTCTAAAGCCCCTGGGATTATCCAAATTACTCTCAAATAATCTACCAACATACCTACCATCCTCATATAATACTTACCTTGTGAATAAGAAAATTAAAGAAGGCCTTTTGGCTCAAATCAAAAGAAGTTACGTAATTTGGAGGTAATGTCTTCTCTCAAGTAACTTTTCATTATTTTACTTCTACACTACCTATGCTATTATAATTTTTTAGTTACATAAAAACAAAAAAATACTAAATATAATAGGATGTTTTCATGTTATGTATTGGAACAAAAATTATACAAACCTCCATATAATGGATATGAACATACTATTTCTGTGTACGGTGAACTACTTCCTCACGAAACGTTGACTGTTCAATTTTCTCCTACCACCTATCATGGTGGAAATTATAATGGAAATATAATTATATATATTATATATTATATTTATTTTCTCTATATTATTCTGTAATTTTTATTTATAATATACCTTTATGCTTTTCCCAATGTGTAAATACGATAATTTCATTTGAGGAAGTGCATACTACCTCCCCCTCAAAGTGATAAGACACGTTCAAGCCATAAATGGAATGTATAAATAATGGTTTTATTAATACAATGAGACATACATGATATCAAAAAAATGCTGGAATTATAATATACATTTATATTATTTGATTTTTTAGATATAAAAATGAAATGAAAGTAGAGTTCATGCATACGTACGACCTACCGTCTCCATGACCGGTGAATTTGATTTCTTATATCCAAATAGTATGTATTTTATAAGTACATATATTTAGGATATATATGATCTTTATTTCATGAATAATATTCTATAGATGATTGAATTTTGACCACAAGGACAATTTACACCAAACAAGTTCATTTTTGAAATAAGTACCAAATATTGAAAAACCGACCGATATGAAGTTAAATAATTAGGTAATTTTTATAACATGATGATATGTAAAATAAAATGAATAATAAACATGAAATAGGTTCTGAATCAATTATAAATTATCCTAAGTTTGTTATTAAGGAATATAAATAATGAAGGAGACATGTCTGAATCAAGGTAAGGGAGTTTGTCTCAATCTCCTTTCATTGGGTCATTTCTTGATAATACAAAACTTTATTATTTTAAAAGGTGTATATAGAGACACTATGCAATTTAATATTCTTATTTTATCTCTATTAATTTTATTTACTGTTTTGTTAAATGTATTAATTCATGAATATTTTGATTCAAATGTTCAAAGACGTATGGGACACATTGAACATTTAATGATTTAATTATAAAATTGTTTTTTCATGATATTAATATACATATTTATTATATTGATATAAAAGTATTTCTAAAAGATATTTTTATATATTTTAATTGAATTATAACATTTTCAAAAGGGATCTTTTATTCTAAGTGTCTTATTTTCTTTACCAAATGACAAAAGGAATGTTTTTAACTTATGTAGCGACAACGAATTCTCCACATCCATAAACGTTATTTGATATTTGGATTCCTATATAAGAATTAGTGTTTTTAAAATGAAAATAAATCCATTATTCCATTTTTAGGTGTTTTGGTATTGAAAATGGTTTTTAAAAGGGGTTTAATATTTCAATATCCTTAAATTATTTTTTGTGATTGGAAATGAAATGTTATTATTGAAATGTTGATATTTCCAATATTGTATGTGTTATTATTATATAATGGTATGAGGAAATTGGATGAGTGGTTAGGTGATAAAATATTTAGGATTGGTTATGTGATAAACCAAATTATGGGTGGTTCCATGATAAACCATGGATGAGTGGTTTTGTTATAACCTCCAATCCATTGGGTATGGAAGTCAGCCGTATGGGTATTAAATTTAGTGATATGTGTGGAGTTCAACCATATTTTTATTCCATTTTAGTATGTTTATGTCCAAAGATACCTTTTTATGATATATGTTTCTTTCTAATGTATTTAGGGTAATATTTTGGTTAAAAAAGGGTAAGCAATGAGCTTATATTTAGTGAAGTGTTTTTGCTACTTTTTAAATGTGAAAAGTATTACATTATGATAATTATTCATGTTTTACATGTTTTTAAAAAACTAATAGTTTTCATTCTTTATGTATGACTTACTCAGCATTTTATGATCATCCCATGTTTTTAAATGTATTTAATATGACATAAAGAAGAATAGAGTCGTGGATGGGATCAAGGAAGAGTTATGTTGTTAAAACATGAAACGATACCATGTTTATTTTTAAAGAGTTTTTATTTTATTAAAAGATGGATAGTGAGTGGAAGTGTATAATTGTAATATTTTGGTAGTTATCTATGAGTTATGACATAATTATCTAAGGATCTAATCATAAAAATATCATCGTTGTAATTAAAAGTCGAATTATTTAGTTAACTCATGATTACATAATGTTTATGGATATGGCCTTATAGATGGAATTAGAGGGAGGTTTAGATAAATTTAGAAGTTAGGGTGTTATTTAAGCATAATTGAAAAGTTTTATATAACCACTGTTGTTATCATACTATAACGATACATAGTTATTTTAGATAAGTTGAATGAGTTTACGAAAACATGAATAAGTATATCTTAGTGTTTATCTTATTCATAAGATAATATATGATGATTTTACTGATATACTCACACAGACCATTTTTTGTTTTAGTAAATGGATGTATCTAGCAGGAACCAAAGTAGTAATCGATGTGAAGGAAACTGTGGTGGTTTTCTGAAAAATCAATTGAAGGAAATGGTAGCTACATTGAGAAATCTTGTTGTTATTATTAAACAACTATCTAAATTCATGATTGACCACTCAAACCTTGACGATATATCTATGGAATAATATATGCGAGAAAATAATCCTTATGGAAGTTCTCATAATAATCATAAATGTATGTATATTAAAAAAACTATGTGTCAAGGACATGGAAAGAAACACCTAGTAAAATGTTTCAAATGGACGAGAAGATGTTATAGATGTGGTAATAAAGGTCAAAATGAAATAACATTCCATGTAAAAAAGGAATCATTCACTTGGATATAGGAAAGGGAAAGAAATTATTTCTAAGAGATAAATTGAATTTTATAAATGTGGAGTTCATGGTTATTACACCAATATATGTCCTAAGAAGAAGTTTCAGGAATGGGATCTGAATGATTGTACAAATATATGTTTACCAGTAACAAATTCCATTCCAATTGAAGATGAGGAAACATAAAAAGACATATAAAAGGTATGTATTATTTTTAGATCATGTTTTTATATTATTGAATCTTATAAAATTATACAAGATTTTGTTTGTTGGAATGATGTGTAAGAGAATATGATGAAAACAATTGATAAAGGATCATGAAGAATGATATATGATTAAGATGTCAAAATTTTACGCATTGAAGAGTTATGTTGGAGCTATGTATGATGATATGTTTAAATGTATTAATGATGGGATTGATTTTGAAGACTTCTAGTATATGTAACCCTTAACTTTTTTATAAAAAAATTTTAATTTTAGAAGAATTATCCTTTTTTTGGTATACTTGTAAAGAACCATTAGGGTTTATATGATACTTGAATTTTAGATTTATTAATTTTTGGGATAAAAAATATGAGGTATGAGATAAAATTTGAGGTTAAAATATGTTATAGTTATTTTTGAAGATTTTATCTCTTTTTGGAATGTTTTAAGAATTATATAGTATTAGGAAAAGTAACCCCAAAAGAGGGGTGACAACCCATTGTATCTAGAATGTCCACTATAATCGAATCCACAAACGAAGGGAGAAAAGGGCACATCACCTAGCACTGGCCTATGTGAATCCCCTGGTTAATATGAATTATTTCATTAAATAACTGATTTTATGGATCAATAATAAGGTTTTTTGGGAACATATGATTTATAAAATGGATATCATTAGTATAGGGAAAATAAAATTGGTGATTAAGTAATAAATGTTATTTTGGAAGACATTCATGCTTTTGGGAATACTATATGGGATATTTTAAAGAGTAATGGTTGGATTTTATTTTTGGAAAATCTATGTTTTTATTATGGACAAATGAAAATTTGGGTTGTTTATGGAAATGATTAACCTATCATAGAGAATATTTTATTAGTTTAACTACTTTTAAGTATGATACTTTAAGATTAGTCAATGTTTTTGGTGATAAATGTTAAGATTTATCATGGAAGACTAGGTGATCAAATCATTCAGAATTTTTGAGTTTCAATCTTAGTTTGGATTACTGTGAAGAATTTTAAGAATAATTGTTTATTGAATGGTCTTTGTTGATCTTTGGGGTCTTATTTGATGAATGTGTATATTAAGAGTAGTATTTCTTTTTTATAATGGATTATCTTTTTAGGGATTATCATATCTTGTACTAACCATTTTTGTTTTGGTTAATCTTTTAAGAGATGATGAATAGATAGTTAATCTTTTAAGGATTTTGTAACTCTCTTGAAGTTTATTATAGCACATAAAGTGTGAAAAAGTCATCTTGAATACTCATATTTTGTAGACAAGATGAGTTTGTTGTATAAATTTAATAAAGGATGAAACTCTAATTGACAAGTAAATATGATTTCTTATGTTATTAGTTTATCTCATAAATAAATTCCTCACCTCTATGAAAAGGATATTGAAATAAATACATATTTCGTTTAATATTCATTCTGGGAAATCAATGACGATTTAACCCATCACAAATTTATGGTTTTCTGATTATTAACCTTCTCCTTATCATGTTTTCAATTATTCTCCATCAGAACTTGATGGTTAGTTTTCTCTTCCATATCAATGTTTTCCTACATGGAATCTTAGTATGTGTTATCTCAGGTGTCCTTTGTACTTATCTTTATTTATTTTAATGTGATAGGTTTATTAACTCTTTTCAGATGTGGGCTTTTCAATGAAGTTTTTGATCCCAATTTTAAAATTGCGAGGACGTAATTTCCAAATGGGGGGAATGATGTAATGACCAGGGTATTTATAGAATAATACATTGTCTTATCTATTAATATTTATGAATAAGATATTAATTTTACAACAAAGGGGGAAATTTTTTACCATAGTTTACACGACATGAAATAACAGGTTTCTCTGAAATCTTACGTTGCACACAACATTTAGTTATACCGAAAAATAATACAATAAAAATAGTATTATTTTAAATCGTAATTTATAACTAGATTTTGTTTGGTGGGAATTAATAGTATGAATAGAATTATAAAAATGTAGTTTACACATGTTTAAATAATGTTTCATTGGTTACAAAATTTATTATAAATGGAAATAAAAACAAATTGAATATAAAGGATGTGTTTTTATGAAAACCTTTTAAAAAAAAAAGAATAATTTTGTTTATAAAATAATATGAATTTTTATGGTTTTTTATTTAATGAAATATATATGTAATATATTTAATGTAATTTTTTAAATTCATCTTTTATTTTTTCTTGATATGATGTAAGAAAAAATTCAATTTTTGGTATAAAAGAAGTATTTTTCTAAAAATGTAGTTTTACCGCCTTTTGAAAAAGAACCCTTTTTAAATTTTGTTTTTAAAAACTTTATTTGTTCTATTTGAAACTATAAATGTTTTATTTAGAATCGTGGAATCAAGATTTACTTTGGATTAATTTTTGATATTTTTTTTATAACTATCATGTTTTGATTAATAATAAAAATATTCTAAATTATAATTAAAAAAAAATTCCATCAAGATAATTTATTTTTATAAATTATATTATTTAATGGTTTTAAGTTTTAAATGGAAGATATTTTTCTCATTTAATCTAGTTCTGTCCATTAAAAATAATTTTATATTGAAATTGGATATAAACACATGCCACTCTTTTGGTAGTTTTTACTTCTAAAAAACACATTTTTTGGTTTTGAAAATGGAAATTAATTTAAAATTATTTTCTACAAATTATGTGTTTTTAATTTGGAAAAATGGATTACATATTTGGAATTAGAAGGTAAAATTTTATAAATAAGTACCTTTTTGATTTGGACATTATGAATAGTAACTTATGTAATTTTTATTTACTATTGTTAAAAGGTAAATCTGGAAAATAAGGGTAAAAAACAATATTATAATTATATAAAACTACCCTTAAATGTATCCTAATCATATTTTATGTGATATTTCTAATAATGAAAATCCTCAAATTGATTTTAAGACCCCATGGATTCAGTTGGGAGTGATAATGACATGGTATAATAATTAATTAAAGTAAAGAGAAAAATAACATACACATGTATCTTCTTACTAATACAATTTTTATATGGGGTTATATATGTTATCTATTAGACTATAAATATTCATTATAAATATATAATTATTAACTATATCATGATATTTTATTTATAATTTTTATACATTAAATAAATATATTTAATTAGGACACAATGATGTTGTAGTGATTGCTTCATTAATAAATGATTCAATAAATGATATTATAAATATTAAAATAAATATTATTTGAAATAATTAATGTAATCCAAAAAAATTCATTTTTCATATGACATGTTATGATTGATTCAATTTTTTTTCTAAGGAATCAGGTTGTTATGAATTTGTAAAAAAGTCAAGTACGAATAGTGTCCAAAATTTTCATAATTCATTACTTAAAATATAAAATAGTTTATTAAATGATATTAAATTCATAAATATATAAGATTAGTCCAAATGGTTGCGATAAGTTCAAATATGACATAAATATATTTTTGTTAGTCTTTTGACATGATATAGTAATTACATTAACCCACAATGTGTAAATAACATTTTTGGTCAGAGTAGTTTACTGAAGAGGGGAGGGGTGAATTGAGTAACTGTAAAAATTTATGTTACAAAAAATATTATTCTAAAAGAAAAGGTTTTCCACAAAAATATATATAACCCAGTTAATCAAGGTTATACTGTTATAAGAGTTTGACTTTGGAAACAACTTCTTAGAATATTGATTAATTATCAGTAATCATAATTTGTATTATTAATAGTACTTTTGAAGTTATCCTACTAAGAAAAATCAGTTATAACTTCTTTCCAAGACTAACTATCAAAGTGAAATTAGTGTTTTCTGGATTATGCAATAAAGCAGTAAAATAGAGAAGACTAAAATAAAACAGCACAACAGATATGAAACAAGTAGTTCATTCTCAAGACGAGACCTAATCCACTCCACATGGTGATCACCTACCACCAAGAAGTTTATATAAATAAACTTTTATCCACACCCTGGATCAAGGTTAAAAACAGTACATAGACTGTCCAGGTCACACAAGGACCTCTTCCACAGCTTTCATGGGAAAATAGAAGTATAAAGAGTTTGGTCTAAGGATTTAGAAATCCTCCAGTTTAGTACATGAGTCAGTGTGTGTATGGAATATACAGAGTACACACACTACTCAAAAGTAAGTAAAAGAATCACTAAGAGAGAGTATATAAGAGTTTAAAATTCTCTAGTGATTTTAAGTGCATCTCTGGACTCCTTTGATTGAACAGAAACGTTTCTGAGTCCTTCTCTAGTTTTTGTCTTGAAAAACAGAGTGTCGTGCTTCACCTTTTTTTCTTCACAAGTTATGAAAATGTGAAGATGTTTTCTGGATTCCAGTGTACTTATTATGTTCTTCAGCATAGTCGGATTTCATGCTTGTGACAATGATTTCCATGAAAATCTTGCAATGTGTTCTTCGAGGTGGTGCTCACAGGCTTGTTTTTCGTTTAGTTTCGCTATGTATTGTTTTTAGGAACTCTTCACTCTTTATCTTAGAATGCATGAGTTTTATCCAACACGTACCATGTATTTTGTACCTCATACCTCATACTATGTCTACAAAGAAACATTAGTTATGTCAGTTCATTAATAGAATCAAATATGACCTTTAAAAATTAAATTGAAAGAACACAAAATAGTTTAAGAAACGGTGTCACAGTATGTTATGAAAACGGTTTCTCCTTCACACGGTGTCTGTGTGTAATGGTCTGAGTGTCACGGTGTCTTAGTGTAATGGTGTCTTGCTTCATGATGTCTTGCTTATGGTGTCTTGCTTCACAGTGTCTTGCTTACGGTGTCTTGCTTCATGGTGTCTTGATTCACAGTGTCTTGCTTACAGTGTCTAGCTTACTGTGCCTGGCTTCATAGTGTCTAGCATACTATGTCTGACTTCACGGTGTCTGGCTTCACGGTGTTTGGATTCATGGTGTCTTGTACTTAGGAAAATAACAATATTCAGAGATAAACAGTAATATGAATGAAATAGATTGAGCTTAACCATTTTAAAGCATGAGAGAACTTGAAACAAAAATAGACATGATTAGATATATTTTATAGGATTTAACTAGGTTTAATGAGATGTGTGATCATTAATGAGATTTGTGATCATTAAAAAATTATTAATAAATGAGGAGTCCAACAATCTACTCATTTTTGATGATCACAAATCATGTATAGTAAAAGTGTAAATTGGATGCAACGTTATATAAAATAATAGATATAAAAAATATACTAAAACATATCACCCTTTTGGGATTATAAAAAAGTTCACATTCCATTAAGAGTAAAAAGTTCAGTACAAAATAAAGGAGAAATACAAAAACAATAATGACATCCCCATCAAAAAGGAGTAAGCAATGGTCTTCTTGAGGGATGTGCCTTCTCTTTGCCTTTATCAGCAGTAGAAGAGGAAGCCATATGGGTAGTGGTTGATGTAGAATAAGGTAGAGACATGGTAGATAGAGAGGGTAAAGGGAGACCTTCAAAGACTAAGGGATCCATGGTAGGAGCAGTAGAAGATCTAGGCAGTTCCTGATCAAGAATCACAGGCCTGATCTGACTAAGAGCTTGGCCAACAGAAAAGGTAGTTGAGGCTAAGGAAGAGGTGAATATATGCAGACCAGGTCTTAGAGTTGAAAATACTGGAGAAACAATTGTTGTACTTTGTACATTCAGATAAGGTCTCAGAAGTTTTATGAAGTCTGCAATAATTTCTCCACCATACTGCATGGATTTTTCAAAGTCGTCTTTGTTTTCCATGAACTTGTCCAACAATTGGGAAAACTCGGTTAGCTTCTGCAATTAGGTTTTGTAGGCTTGAGTAACAGGAATAATTTTTAGATTATCTACAAGTTATTTGATGTGGATGGTCATATCAGTCTTGGAGAAAATTCGGTTGAAATAGAAATCCACTTTCGTAGAAATCTCCTGCTGGGCATCATTTGCAATCTAGAGTGAATTTGAACAAGGTCAAGAACTCTATCACTGTTATTGACAACTTCAGAGAAAGAAGCCACATTTAAGCCACTGAAAGAATTCTTAAGCTCATCATTGAATATATATATGAGAAAAGTACTATTAGAAGATGGTGTAGAGGATTGACCAGAGGTATTAGAATCTTTGATGGCAGTGGTCAGAGATTTGAGCCGATTCATGACCTTTTGAAGACAACCAGTGTAATCATCAGTGAGTTTATTAAGTTTCACCACAAGCTCTCTCATTTCCTTCAACATATTTTTATGAATTTCTAGAATCTTTTCATCGAATGATAACAGATAAGGGTGAATCTGAGATACAACATCTCGAGAGATTTGAGAAACAGTGGGTGCTAGAGAAGTAGTAGTCGGGTCTGATCTCGAATGCAACTCTTTCTGCATGTCTTCAACCATGATTCTCAGGGTTGTGAATTTAGTACAAAGAAACATATTTTCAAATAATACTTCTTGAATTTAATGGATCATGTTAGGTTGGATTTGCCAGATAATTTTCTCCAAAAGCAGTGAGGCATCTTTCTCACTCAAATTTGTCACAAGACAAGGTTGGGAGTTCATAAGCTTCTCAAAACCAGATATGAGAGTATCGAAAAATTCCTTCAAATCATACTTACTGAAAAAGGATATTTTTTAACATAAAGGTTCAAGTGTAGGAATTGGTACAGGTTCATGTTTAGGTTCCTTCTCAGGGGAAAAGGCTGTGAAAGATTTCAACTGAAACAGGGAAGAGAGATCATGCCAAGTTGTAGTAACCTGCTGAGACTCAGTTACAACATAGAAACTAGGAAACTTGTTCTGAGTTTCCACAGGACTTGACTCAGTTGGATGTGAGGCTTCATCAGACTCAAGATATTGGGTTTTCTGTCCCTCAATAGGTGCCTCCTTTTTAGGACTGAGAGGCTTAGGAGCTTGGTCTAAATCCACAGTTTCATCTCTATGTTCCTCATTCATCTCTTGTCTGGCCACCTGGAATGCTATCTCTATCCTCTCTTCAGCAGAGGGGATTATTTCAGGAATAGATTGTTCCTCATGGAGTTCTTCCAGATTTTCTACTTGCAGAACAGGAAGTTCTTCCAGATTTTCTTCTTGCACAGCAGAAAATTCTTCCATATTTTCTTTTTGCACAGTCGGGAGTACTTCCAGATTTTCTTATTTCACAACAGGAAGTTCATCTATAATAGGCTCTTCTATGACTTGATTCTCGGATTCTGTCACCACTGATTCTTTTTCAAACTCGGGTTGGATTTCTAGATTAACATCATCTCTAGAGGCAGGAGCTTCTTCTTCAAGAACAACATGAGTAACAACAATCCTTTCTTCCTCAACAAAAAATTGCTTCCCTATGTGGTACTTCAGCCTCTTCTTCCTCTTTTTCTGAATACTCAACAAGTTCATCCGATTCCAAACTAGGATTAGAAATGTCTTTCGTCCTTGATGGATAATCCAAAGGATTAAACTTCTCATAAACCTTATCATTGTCTTCCACCCATTCCTTTTTCCAAGGATTCCAATTTATCTTCATTCTCTAAATGATGGCTTTAGAGAGATAATAATCTCAATCCATAAGCACTTATTCATTAGGTCCAACTACACCTTTTTCAACAAGCATGGCTGATATTATCCAAGAGTAGAATAGAGAGGTGGATTTGGATGTAACCTTGATCAACTCACACATATGGTGAATGATGTACTTCCACAGGTTGATCATGTATCCATTCTTCATAAGATGAATCAAAAATACGTCTTGATATTTTAACATAGACCAATCAGCTTTTCTTGGACTAACCATATTTTGAACAAACTTAAACAACAACCTTGTTTCTCTATGAAGTTCAGTAGCGATGGCCCTTCTCTTGGGGCCATTCCTGGTTAGGGTTTTCAGAGCATCTTCATGATCAAAGAAATCAGTTGTAGGTGGAGGTTCTCTCTAATAATCATCAAAAATTCCTTCTTGAGGTATCCTAAAGCATGATACCCATAAAATCTAATAGAAGGACAATTTTTGGCCATTAACCCAGCTCCTCACAAAATAAGTTTCACCAGAATCGAAGGAGAACTATACGTACTGGTAGAACTGAGCTACTAACCTCGAATAGATGGGTTTATTCTCCCTTGAGAACCATTCTAACCAGCCTTGTTCTTTTAACACTTTAAAGACTAGAGATTTTCTATATAGAATCCATTCGGAGCAAATTTATTTCTCGAGTACAACACTGTGATTTACCAGGTTCAGATTTAACAGTCTTTCAGGTGTTAGATTAGGTGAAATCTTATTCTTCTTCAAGTTGCACTTCTCAGGTGTGGGTGAGTACAATCGTTTCATTCTATCCATCCACTGAAGGTTTGAGAGAGAGAGAGGCTTGCAAGATTTAAAGGGTTTGAGACGAGTGAATAAGTGAAATTCCAGGTGAAGAACCGAGTGAAACTTTTTGTTTTATCATTTAAGAATTCCAAACGTCACAAAAATAAAAATGCGGGAAAGTAAAAGAGGTGAAATAATAATTACAGTGATACTGGTGTTAAGAAAATCATAAAGAATTTTTATAGTGAGACAGTGAGTGATTTTCACGGCGAGACAATGAGTGATCATCACGGTGAGAGAATGAGTGGTCATCACGGTGAGACAGTGAGTGGTCGTTACGGTGAGACAGTGAGTGAACTATTCAGTGCGTGTTATGGTGAGACAGTAAATATCAGAACGTAAGTACAATGTGCTAACAGTGAGACCGTAAACATGTGATACAATAACTGAGAAACCGTAATCATGAAACAGTAAGATAAAACATAGTAAAATGTTGAACAGTATGACAAGTAAGATGTCTATTTTAGATTTATCATGGCAAGATCATGTATGATGTAGTCTATTCTCTCATAATTTAATGGTTTAGTGAATTTATCATCAAGTTTATATTCAGTACCAATGAATTCCAAGGTGATATCACCTTTTTAATAATGATCTCTCAGAATGTGATGTCTTACATCAATATATTTTGTCCTAGAATGTGAAACATGATTTTTTGAGATGTTAGTAGCACTTGTGTTGTCACAGTTTATTGGTACATGTCTAAATTGAGATCCACAATCTTGTAATGTGTGTTTCATCCATGAAATTTGTGCACAACAACTGCCAGTAGCTATGTATTCAGCTTCTACAGTAGATAATGCAAAAAAAAATTGTTTCGTACTACACCATGATACTAGTGACTTTCTTAAAAGGTGACATGTACCCGAGGTACTCTTTCTCTCTAACTTACAGCCACTGAAGTCACCATCAGAATAACTCACTAGTTCAAATGATTTTCATTTAGGATAGAACATTCCTAGATTGGGTGTATGCTTGAGGTATTTAAAAATTCTCTTTACAACATTTAAATGAGATTCTTTAGGATTTGCTTGAAAACGAGAACACATACACACACTAAACATAATCTTCGGACGACTAGCAGTTAAGTAGAGTAAACTTCCAATCATTCCTCTATGAGTGGTTTGATCAACAGATTTTCTATCTCCATCAAGATCTAAATTATAGGTGGTACTCATGGGAGTGTCACTACTTTTAGTTCTGTCCAATCCAAAATGCTTTAGAATATCTCTAGTGTATTTACTTTTAGTTAAAACAATTCCATAACTATTTTGAAACATTTGAAATCCAAGGAAGAATTTTAATTCACCCATTAAACTCATTTCCAATTTGTTTTGCATCATTTTTGAAAAATCAATACATAATGATTTTTTTGAAGATACAAAAATAATATCATCTACCTAGATTTGAATAACTAAAAAATTATTATAAATTCATTTTATAAAGAGGGTAGGATCAGCTATTCCTTTTGTAAAACCTTTAGAAATGAGAAAAGTACTCAAACCATCATACTAAGCTCTTGGAGATTGCTTTAAACCATATAAATATTTTAATAGTTTGAAAATATGGTTGGGAAAATGAGGATTTATAAATCTAGGGGGTTTTTGAACAAAGACATCTTTAGCTATATACCCATTTAAGAATGCACTCTTAACATCCATTTGATATAGTTTGAAATCCAGATGTGCAGCATAAGTAAGTAAGATTATGATGGCTTTAAGTCTGGATACTGAAGCAAAGGTCTCCTCATAGTCAATTCCTTCTTATTGACTATTGCCTTGTCCAACAAATCTAGCCTTGTTCCTAACTATATTTCTAGGTTCATCTACCATATTTCTAAACACACATTTAGTACCTATGATGAATGTGTCCTTGGGTCTTTCAACAAGTTTCCAAACATTGTTTCTTTCAAACTAATTATGTTCTTCTTGCATAGCCATTACCCAAAATTCATCATTGATGGAATCATCAATGTTTTTAGGTTCAAGTTGTGACAAGAAGGCCTGATGTTCAACCTGATTTCTAAGAGAATATCTTGATTGTGTTACTTTCTCTAAGTCTCCTACAACAGCATCTAAGGGATGGTTTTTAAGGTTTATAACCTTTCTAGAAAAAGTGGGACTAGGGATTTCAGGTTCATCAACATATTCAGGTTCATTATGACTCGATTGAAGGGAATTTCTGGAATTAGAATTTTTCATTGTAACGACCCATACTTTACATACATTTTTAATACTTCAATAATTGAAGCACACTTATTACAATATATGATAAAACTACAAAGGACCGTATAGGTATAGTGTCTTTAGAAACTGGGAAACATAAAAAACTGGTTCATAAATATTCTACAGTGTCTCCCATTTATTTCATCATATCTAGGGTCCCTTTTAGCATATTCTACTTAATATCCATCTTCCTGACCTGGGGAAAAGACAACATAAAAGGGTGAGCTCAAATGCTCAGCAAGGGCAAATAAAGGAAATAAAAATCATATCATATCTTTTTGGAAATCAAAAAAACCTGCAAAAGAGATCATAATATCATAACATGGAATAAATCATAGAAGTGAAAATGAGATCCCCATAATCATAACATAAAACTTGAATCTTTGTGGCATGCACACATAATCATGGAAAATCATTTCTTGTTAGTCATGACTCATTGCCAAGACTATCTTAGTGGACAAAGTCCCTTTCTGAACCGAGTTCACTCCTCGTTTCAGTCCTGTATCACTGAACCGAAATAACCTTCCGTTCCAGCCATGTCTATCTCATGAGATATAAAATCATTACCCAATGCATTGGAGGGAGATATAGGTCCCACCCATCTTATAATTAATCCTTTCTTATGTGTGCCACATAATCATAAAACATACATCATCGCATAACACATATAACAAAAATGGGATTCTTGAAACATCATGACATCATAAATCAATTCATATAAGATAAAGGAATTCATAAAAATAATTTCATCACAACATGATCAAATCAATGTAATAATAGGGATAAAAACAGAACCCTTTATTATCTTAGATGGAAAATAATTTTGAAAATCACTTGAACTCCATTCTTGAGGAAAATATCCTTTCTTCTTCAAAAACATTTTTCCTTTCTTAACATGTCATACAACTTTAAAATAAAAGAAGTTGATTAAAAATAAACTTGAAAACTTGTAAAGGAAGCTTCTTGGAAACAATGTTTTAAAAATCCATTCATGCCGTATAAGTTAAAAAAAACATTCTTCGTACTTTTGTCGGAAAAGTCAAAAAGTACCTCGTACGGAAAAACGACAAAAGATTCCTTTCATATTCATTACTAAAAACTCACCTAAGGGTAAAATTGGATTTAAACTATTGCAAGTGGATGGAAACAATATTTCATATTGAGGGAACATGGATGTGGATGATAAAATACACCCCAGTAAATACTTACGAATAAACAATCTCGGATAAAAATGAGATTGTGATATTTCCCTTACCTTAGGTCCAATTTGCATTGTTCGTGTCCGAAGCTCCTGTATAATGGTTTAAATAATGTTATTGACTTATTCCAGAATCATACATATTTATATGATATCATATATGGTCATATTATTAGCTTCTTGTTAGTAATATTTCATTGTTACTTGTTACTCGGGTCTTTATAACTTTTTGTTCTTATGCGTGTTTTGTCGAATAAATTATTATTCTTATCTTTAGGTTATAGATAATTCATTTACAGAATGGTATTAGTGTATTATATACCATATTCATTCATTCAATTCATTTATATAATCATTATGAAATGAAGATCATGTAGAACGAGTCGCATCACATCGTGGAGACGGTATTCCGTACGTACGCACGAGTGATGATATCGTTCCTATGATCGTGGAATTGTATTGGAGTATATATATATTATTTCAGTATCAGTATTACTTCATAATAATCAAATATAGTTACTCATTACACCATTATACCCATCCTTGTAAGGTGATGGTGGAAAATAGATTACACCACGGCGTGGAGACGGTATTCCGTACGTACGCACGCGCGGTGATTTCATTTTTTCCGTAGGATGGATAGAAGGTGAATTAGGGTTGTTTCATATTTATAATAACATATCAGTATTTAAGTAATACTGATGTTATTACTTTATCATGAAACAACTAAAGAAGAATAAGTTGAAGAAGAAAGAAATTGAAAAGATCGGTAATGGATATTACCTCTTTTTTGGAACGCCTCTTTGAATCCTCCACTTAAGGAACTAAGATTGGTCTTTGGAGAAGACCAGGACCTCTAGGATTATTCTAGGGAAGTGGAGAGGAGAATATTTTAGGGGTTGGCCGAGCTTGAGTGCTCAATTTGGTGTGAGGAGGAGGGGGAGGAGGTGCCCTTTTATAAGGGAGGAGAGGGGCACCTTAGGAATATCTCAAAATATTATTTTATATTAAAGTCAAAATCGGTTTATAATGGTTCCAAAGGGTCTTATTTCGAAGCTAAAGTGGGTATGGGTCGAAATCCTATCAACCAATAGGATTTAGACAAGTTTAGGGTATTATTTTAACCTTATCAATTAGATTTAACTCTAAGTTAATTAATTTAACTTTTACCGTGTCTTTTTGTTTTCTTTCACTATATGGTTAATACACTTACTATAACATGCCAAACGAACCCCAAATTGTTTATTATTAATATATATATTCTTATCTAAGTCATTTTGCCGAACCTTAGATTTTTAGGAATAAAATAACAATTAATAATATAATATTTTATTTAAAAACTATTTTGTGTCAATTTTGACACTATTTGATATATGATTTTTGTGAAAGTCATAACAGAATTATATGTTCGAACCAAGTTGATTAAATCAACAATAATATATCATAGTAACCTATAAAATTAGTGGAATTCATAAAAAGTCTTAAATTACATTTATTTTGGTATTTATATTATCAATTTTGTCAATATTTCATTAATAAGATAATTACTGCATCATCTTTGTGTCATAAATAAATTAAATTATTTGATGTCTAAAAATTACAAATAAAATACCATCATGTAGTAAATCTTTTGAGCTTTCTAATGAATATTTACAATCGAATTTATCTTATGTATAACCCCATATTAAAAATGATTTACTTATTAAACTTTGATTTTAACTATTTTAACCCTTCTTTAAATAAATTAATAATAAATGTCCTAATCTAATCCAAGTGGGCCTAAATGGTCATATTTTATTCCTAAGTTTGTTTTTGGTCGAATTACACTTGTCCAATAGAATTAGGACATGTGTTAGGGTAATATTAATATCATATTTACCCTTAGTTACCCTATTTACTATTAACCGCGGTAAAAATAGTAAAAAGTTACTATTCACCAAAAAATTATTTTCATCTCATTGAACCACATTTTAGTCCTTGATATTAACCTTGTCTCTCGGATTTTTGAAATTCCATTCACAGAAGCGGTAAAATTAAGTTTTATGCAAAATTCAGTTTTTAACCTACCACTTAGTGGTTTCACTATTCATCAAAAATTGAAAGATTTCAGAAAAATACCAAAATTTCACCCTAGGATAATTTCGATATTCTGAGTCCAAAAATGAAGTCCATTTTGAAAAATAAAATTTATAAAATTTCAAAAAGTGGTTATTACTATTCATAACGGCTAGTTTTAATAGCATATTGTTGTTTAGTGAAACTCGGTATTGCGTACGACGCAAGCTATCGAGGAAGGTCGCGATTGCGTGTAAAGCAAGCCAAGCAAGTGTTGTGTAGAAAAAGATTCCTTTGATGATTTATATAACATAAAAGTCTCGGGTGTTACATTCTACCCCCCTTAAAAAGAATTTCGCCCTCGAAATTCGTCACTTTGCAACAAACAAATGAGGATACTTCTCCCTCATCATATCCTCAAGCTCTCATGTAGCTTCTTCAAGTTGGTGGTTTCTCCATAAAACTTTCACCAAGCGAGTGGTCTTGTTTCGTAGGACTTTTTCGCTACGATCCAGAATCTCTATCGGCTGTTCTTCATAAGAAAGATCTTGCTCCAGCGGTACAACTTCTGAGCTAAGTACATGTGAAGGATCTGGTATGTACTTTCTCAGGAGAGATACATGGAACACATCGTGAACTTGAGAGAGATTCGGTGGAAGCGCCAATCGGTAAGCTACCTTCCCAACACGATCCAGTATTTCAAAAGGACCGATATATCTAGGGCTCAACTTCCCCTTCTTTCCAAATCTCATAACCCTCTTCCAGGGAGATATTCGTAAGAACACTTTATCACCCACTTCAAACTCTAGGTCTTTTCTTCGGTTGTCGGCATAACTTTTCTGTCGACTCTGAGCTGCTCTTATGTGTTGTTGAATAGATCTGACCTTTTCTGCCATTTCATCAACGAGATCAGGTCCTAATAGCTTTCTTTCCCCAACTTCATCCCAGCAAGTTGGAGTCCTGCATTTCTTTCCATAGAGAGCTTCATAAGGAGCCATCTGAATACTAGAGTGAAAGCTATTATTATAAGAAAATTCCACCAAAGGTAGGTGTTGATCCCAACCTCCTTTGAAATCCATAGAGCAAGCTCTCAACATATCTTCTAGGGTTTGAATTGTTCTCTCAGACTGACCGTCTGTCTGGGGATGATAAGCAGTACTGAAACTCAACTCTGTATCTAGAGTATGCTGAAGACTTCGCCAAAACTTCGAGGTAAATCTCGGATCTCGATCAGATATAATAGAAAGTGGTACTCCATGAAATCTTACCACTTCCTTTACATATATCCTGGCAAGCTGATCTAGAGAGAAATCCTCTCTAATAGCAATGAAGTGTGCAGACTTTGTAAGACGATCAACTATGACCCAGATAGCATTATTGCCTTTGGATGTTTTAGGAAGTCCTGTGACAAAGTCCATAGTGATGTTTTCCCATTTCCATTCGGGTATGGGTAATGGTTGTAACATCCCCTTAGACTTCTGTCTCTCAGCTTTAACTTGTTGACAAACCAAGCATCGAGAGACATATTCAGCAACATCTCTTTTCATGCCATCCCACCAGAAGTACTCTTTCAGGTCCCTATACATCTTCGTGCTTCCAGGATGAATAGAAAATGATGAACTATGAGCCTCATCCAGCAGCTCATTCTTTAATTCGGGGATGGGAGGAACGCAAACCCGATTCCTGAACTTTATTATCCCATCACAATCAAGGTTGAATTCAGGAACATTTCTCACCTTCTTTTGTAACTCGACATCTTCTTTCTGTGCCTCTTTAATCTTCACATGTATAGATGGTTGAACATTCATTTGAGAAAGATAAGATTTTTCCCCTTCCATTATAATTCCAAGATCCATCCTTTGTAAATCCATAAATATTGGATCTTTTGTGATCCTCATCATGGATAAACTAGCATGGTCTTGTTGACTTAATGCATCTGCCACCTTGTTTGCTTTCCCAGGGTGGTAATGGATTGAGCAGTCATAATCCTTAATCAGCTCCAACCATCTTCTTTGACGCATATTCAACTCCTTTTGTGTGAAAATATACTTTAAACTTTTATGATCAGTATAAATATCACACCTTTCACCATAAAGGTAATGCCTCCAAATCTTTAATGCAAAGATTACCGCAGCCAACTCCAAATCATGTGTTGGGTAATTTTGTTCATGGATTTTCAACTATCGTGAGGCATAAGCTATCACCATATCATTTTGCATAAGAACACACCCCAATCCCTTCTTGGATGCATCACTGTAGATCACAAACCTTTCTCCACTACAAGGCAGTGTGAGCACAGGTGCACTGGATAACCTTCTTTTCAAATCCTTGAAATTCTCTTCACATTCCTCTGTCCAGACAAACTTAACTCCTTTCCCAGTCAACTTGGTGAGTGGATTAGATAATCGTGAAAAATCTTTTACAAAACGTCGATAATATCCAGCCAAACCAAGAAAACTTCGGATCTCAGTTACTGTTGTTGGTCTCGACCATCTTTCGATAACCTCTGTTTTTGCTGGATCCACAGATATCCCCTCTTTTGAGATTATGTGACCCAAAAATGCAACTTTTTGAATCCAAAATTCACACTTGGTAAATTTGGCATAAAGCTTCTCCTCTCTCAGGGTCTTCAATATAATTCTCAAGTGATCTTCATGTTCTTCCTTGCTCTTTGAATAGACAAGAATATCGTCTATAAAGACTACCACAAATTGATCAAGATAGTCTCTAAAGACTCTATTCATTAGATCCATGAAGATAGCAGGGGCATTAGTAAGACCAAATGGCATCACTATAAATTCATAGTGTCCATACCTTGTACGGAAAGCCGTCTTTGGTATATCCTCCCTTTTGACCCTTAATTGATGATACCCTGAACGAAGATCAATCTTGGAAAAGTATTGAGCTCCGCGTAGTTGGTCAAATAAGTCATCAATGCGTGGGAGAGGATATTTGTTCTTGATAGTGATCTTGTTAAGTTCTCGATAATCAATGCAGAGTCTCATTGATCCATCTTTCTTCTTAACAAATAGAACAGGTGCTCCCCAAGGTGACGCACTAGGGCGTATGAATCCCTTATCAAGATTCTCTTGGAGTTGCTTCTTCAATTCCTGTAACTCAATTGGGGCCATTCTATAAGGTGTCTTTGAAATAGGCAAAGTACCCGGTACGAGTTCTATTGAAAACTCAACTTCACGATTTGGTGGAAGACCCGGTAATTCCTCCGGAAAGACATCATCAAACTCCCGTACAATGGGCATATTCTTAATCGTGAGTTTCTCACCAACCATTTGAGATAAATAACCTTCATTTTGTGGAATCATGACCCATAAGATGGAAGGAATTTCCACTGGAAGGTTATGTTCATCCTTGCATTGATAGACGATCGTAGATTGATCTGGAATATGAAATGTGACTTCCCTTCTTTGGCAATTGATATGAGCTCCATGTAGAGAAAGCCAATCCATGCCAAGAATCACATCAAATTCCACTAAAGGAAGGATCACAAGATTTGCAGGAAGCACTTTCCCACAAACTTCGATCGGAGAAGAATTATAAACTTTTGATGCGATTGATGTGCCATTAGGTGTTGTCACAGCTAACTCAACATCTAATTGTTGAGGTAATACGGTGATACCCTTAGAAAATTTTTCAGAAATAAAAGAGTGGGTGGATCCAGAATCAAATAAAACATTTGCTACTTTAGAGTGGATGGTAAGTGTACCTTTCACCACATCGTTATCGTACTCCACATCGCTGATAGAAATTGCATGTGACTTTCCTTTGTCTTTAGCCTTAAGAGTTTGTTGACGTCGACCATCATCATCAACCCTTGGATTTGGGCATTGATTGGCATAATGCCCCATCTCCTTGCACTTGAAACATTGAAGTGTTGTAGGTTCATTCTGTGTATCCCTTCCTTTGTTTGCATCATTAGACATCTTCTTCCCATTATCACGGCATTCAAATGCCCGATGACCTTCCTTTCCACATTTAAAACATTTACTTGTCCCTTTAAGACAACTCCCTCCATGTTTCTTTCCACACTTTGAGCATAAGGGAAAGTTCATCTTCTTTTCCGTGTGCTCTTTAGATTTTTCTTTGAATTCCATCTTCCTCTTCTTATCAAACCCATGTGACTGATGGGTTACTCCAATCTCCATCTCGACTTTGAGAGCACATCGAACGATTTCCTCATAGCTATTGAAGTCCCTTATGGCTAACGCCCTTCGAAGACTTGGTTTTAAGCCACTAAAGAATCAATCGATCTTACTCTCAGGTTGGATAATAATACCAGAAGCGTACCTTGCAAGTCTTGTAAAATTTGCTTCATAGGTACCAACAGATTCATCATCCCTTTGCTTCAGTTCAAGGAACTCTTTCTCCATCTTTGTTCGGAGAATACGAGGGAAGTACTTATTGAAAAATAAGTTCTTGAACTCGTCCCATTCCATAGACTCAATTTCATCCCTTTGCCTCGTATTCTTAACAAGATTCCACCATTGATCAGCATCTCCTTCCAAATGATACCCTGCTAGGATGACTTTATCATGTTCAGAACATTGAAGAACTGAAAATATCTTTTCAGTAGTACTAATCCATTGTTCAGCAACTAATGGATCAGTAGACCCGCTGAAAGAAGGTGGACGCTGCCTCATGAAGGATTCAACAGAATGTTGCTCCCTCCTTTGCTCGTTTGGAAATCCTGCATGATTCATAGCTTGAGAAAGTTGTGTGAGCATGGCTACAAGATTTTGCATTCCAGCTCCCATATCGTTTGGTTGCTCAGGGGGACAATCATTGCATTGCCCATCGCATTCCGCATTAACACGGTTCCTTCGGGTTCCAGCCATTGACTAAAACCAAGAAGAATAGTGTGAGCAACACTAATTATAATAGGAAACCACATAATTCAAGAATAAAATTTTCATGCTTAAGGTCTTATCCTAGGTTATTCAATGCCATCTCTAAAACACTAAGATTGTGTTCTATGCTTAGACTTATCCTTAGGGTTCTTACTAAGGCTTTCACATCCTAGTTTCCAAAGGTTGACTATACCTTTCCTCTGATACCAACTGTAACGACCCATACTTTACATACATTTTTAATACTTCAAAAATTGAAGCACACTTATTACAACATATGATAAAACTACAAAGGACCGTATAGGTATAGTGTCTTTAGAAACTGGGAAACATAAACAACTGGTTCATAAATCTTCTACAGTGTCTCCCATTTATTTCATCATATCTAGGGTCCCTTTTAGCATATTCTACTTAATATCCATCTTCCTGACCTGGGGAAAAGAAAACATAAAAGGGTGAGCTCAAATGCTCAGCAAGGGCAAATAAAGGAAATAAAAATCATATCTTATCTTTTTGGAAATCAAAAAAACCTGCAAAAGAGATCATAATATCTTAACATGGAATAAATCATAGAAGTGAAAATGAGATCCCCATAATCATAACATAAAACTTGAATCTTTGTGGCATGCACACATAATCATGGAAAATCATTTCTTGTTAGTCATGACTCATTGCCAAGACTATCTTAGTGGACAAAGTCCCTTTCTGAACCGAGTTCACTCCTCGTTTCAGTCCTGTATCACTGAACCGAAATAACCTTCCGTTCCAGCCATGTCTATCTCATGAGATATAAAATCATTACCCAATGCATTGGAGGGAGATATAGGTCCCACCCATCTTATAATGAATCCTTTCTTATGTGTGCCACATAATCATAAAACATACATCATCGCATAACACATATAACAAAAATGGGATTCTTGAAACATCATGACATCATAAATCAATTCATATAAGATAAAGGAATTCATAAAAATAATTTCATCACAACATGATCAAATCAATGTAATAATAGGGATAAAAACAGAACCCTTTATTATCTTAGATGGAAAATAATTTTGAAAATCACTTGAACTCCATTCTTGAGGAAAATATCCTTTCTTCTTCAAAAACATTTTTCCTTTCTTAACATGTCATACAACTTTAAAATAAAAGAAGTTGATTAAAAATAAACTTGAAAACTTGTAAAGGAAGCTTCTTGGAAACAATGTTTTAAAAATCCATTCATGCCGTATAAGTTAAAAAAAATATTCTTCGTACTTTTGTCGGAAAAGTCAAAAAGTACCTCGTACGGAAAAACGACAAAAGATTCCTTTCATATTCTTTACTAAAAACTCACCTAAGGGTAAAATTGGATTTAAACTATTGCAAGTGGATGGAAACAATATTTCATATTGAGGGAACATGGATGTGGATGATAAAATACACCCCGGTAAATACTTACGAATAAACAATCTCGGATAAAAATGAGATTGTGATATTTCCCTTACCTTAGGTCCAATTTGCTTTGTTCGTGTCCGAAGCTCCTGTATAATGGTTTAAATAATGTTATTGACTTATTCCAGAATCATACATATTTATATGATATCATATATGGTCATATTATTAGCTTCTTGTTAGTAATATTTCATTGTTACTTGTTACTCGGGTCTTTATTACTTTTTGTTCTTATGCGTGTTTTGTCGAATAAATTATTATTCTTATCTTTAGGTTATAGATAATTCATTTACAGAATGGTATTAGTGTAGTATATACCATATTAATTCATTCAATTCATTTATATAATCATTATGAAATGAAGATCATGTAGAACGAGTCGCATCACATCGTGGAGACGGTATTCCGTACGTACGCACGAGTGATGATATCGTTCCTATGATCGTGGAATTGTATTGGAGTATATATATATTATTTCAGTATCAGTATTACTTCATAATAATCAAATATAGTTACTCATTACACCATTATACCCATCCTTGTAAGGTGATGGTGGAAAATAGATTACACCACGGCGTGGAGACGGTATTCCGTACGTACGCACGCGCGGTGATTTCATTTTTTCCGTAGGATGGATAGAAGGTGAATTAGGGTTGTTTCATATTTATAATAACATATCAGTATGTAAGTAATACTGATGTTATTACTTTATCATGAAACAACTAAAGAAGAAGAAGTTGAAGAAGAAAGAAATTGAAAAGATCGGTAATGGATATTACCTCTTTTTTGGAACGCCTCTTTGAATCTTCCACTTAAGGAACTAAGATTGGTCTTTGGAGAAGACCAGGACCTCTAGGATTATTCTAGGGAAGTGGAGAGGAGAAAATGGCAGGGGTTGGCCGAGCTTGAGTGCTCAATTTGGTGTGAGGAGGAGGGGGAGGAGGTGCCCTTTTATAAGGGAGGAGAGGGGCACCTTAGGAATATCTCAAAATATTATTTTATATTAAAGTCAAAATCGGTTTATAATGGTTCCAAAGGGTCTTATTTCGAAGCTAAAGTGGGGATGGGTCGCAATCCTATCAACCAATAGGATTTAGACAAGTTTAGGGTATTATTTTAACCTTATCAATTAGATTTAACTCTAAGTTAATTAATTTAACTTTTACCGTGTCTTTTTGTTTTCTTTCACTATATGGTTAATACACTTACTATAACATGTCAAACGAACCCCAAATTGTTTATTATTAATATATATATTCTTATCTAAGTCATTTGGCCGATCCTTAGATTTTTAGGAATAAAATAACAATTAATAATATAATATTTGATTTAAAAACTATTTTGTGTCAATTTTGACACTATTTGATATATGATTTTTGTGAAAGTCATAACAGAATTATATGTTCGAACCAAGTTGATTAAATCAACAATAATATATCATAGTAACCTATAAAATTAGTGGAATTCATAAAAAGTCTTAAATTACATTTATTTTGGTATTTATATTATCAATTTTGTCAATATTTCATTAATAAGATAATTACTGCATCATCTTTGTGTCATAAATAAATTAAATTATTTGATGTCTAAAAATTACAAATAAAATACCATCATGTAGGAAATCTTTTGAGCTTTCTAATGAATATTTACAATCGAATTTATCTTATGTATAACCCCATATTAAAAATGATTTACTTATTAAACTTTGATTTTAACTATTTTAACCCTTCTTTAAATAAATTAATAATAAATGTCCTAATCTAATCCAAGTGGGCCTAAATGGTCATATTTTATTCCTAAGTTTGTTTTTGGTCGAATTACACTTGTCCAATAGAATTAGGACATGTGTTAGGGTAATATTAATATCATATTTACCCTTAGTTACCCTATTTACTATTAACCGCGGTAAAAATAGTAAAAAGTTACTATTCACCAAAAAATTATTTTCATCTCATTGAACCACATTTTAGTCCTTGATATTAACCGTGTCTCTCGGATTTTTGAAATTCCATTCACAGAAGCGGTAAAATTAAGTTTTATGCAAAATTCAGTTTTTAACCTACCACTTAGTGGTTTCACTATTCATCAAAAATTGAAAGTTTTCAGAAAAATACCAAAATTTCACCCTAGGATAATTTCGATATTCTGAGTCCAAAAATGAAGTCCATTTTGAAAAATAAAATTTATAAAATTTCAAAAAGTGGTTATTACTATTCATAACGGCTAGTTTTAATAGCATATTGTTGTTTAGTGAAACTCGGTATTGCGTACGACGCAAGCTATCGAGGAAGGTCGCGATTGCGTGTAAAGCAAGCCAAGCAAGTGTTGTGTAGAAAAAGATTCCTTTGATGATTTATATAACATAAAAGTCTCGGGTGTTACATTCATAGATTCTTTTACAGCGGAATTTGAGGAATTTTAGTTGATGTTCAGATTTGATACATCATCCTCCAGATTTTCTATGATGGTGCTAGAATCATGTGGATCTGTTTCATCAAACATGATATGAATAGATTCTTCCACACATTTAGTTATCTTATTGAATACTCTATAAGCTTTACTTAATATTGAGTAACCTAGGAAAATTACATAATCACTTTTGGATGAATTTTTTTCAATATTATCCTTAGTGTTGAGAATAAAGACTTTGCAACCAAAAACTCTAATGTAATCAACCTTAGGCTTCCTATTGTTCCAGAGTTCATATGAGGTTTTTTGAGAATTGGTCTAATCAAGACTCTATTGATTATGTAGCATGCTGTATTAACAGGTTCATCCCAAAAGTAAATAGATAAGTCATATTCACTAAGCATTGTTCTAGCAATTTCTTGTCGGGTTCTATTTCTTCTTTCTACAACAAAATTATGCTGAGGTGTTCTAGGGGCAGAAAAATTGTAACTATAAACAATCTATGATAAAAAGGATTAAAACTCTTGATTTTCAAACTCATGAACATGATCAATTCTTAAATATTTAATTTTAAGGTCACTAGGATTTTATAAAGACTTGGTATACTTATTAAAATAAGAGCAGGCTTCACTTTTGTGAGCCATGAAGAAGGTCCAGGTATATCTAGAAAAATCATCTACCATAACATAAACATAGTGCTTCCCATTTAAACAAGAAACTCTAGATGAAAAAAAAATCCATGTGAACCAATTTGATAGGTTGAGAAGTAGACACTTCATTCTTTGTTTCAAAGGTTATTTTGTGTTGTTTTCCCTTTTGACAAGGATTACACACTTTGTCATGTGGAAACTCGAGTTTAGGTAAGTCTTTAACTAGGACTTTTCTAGTTATCTTTCTAAGAGAGTGAACATTAAAGTGTCTTAGTCTTCTATGCTAGATCAAATATTCTTAATGAAATACACTTAAGCACTAAACATTTTGAGAAGCTAAGGTATCTAAATTAACAGAATAAACATTCTCATTTCACGATGCAGAAAATACTAATTCATCTTTAGAATTAATGACATTATAGGCATCATTTTCAAATTTAACATGGTATCCATCATCACATAGTTGTGAGATACAAAGAAGATTATATTTTAATCCATTAACAAACAATACTTTAGAAATTAAAATCGAATCAGAGTTACCAATCTGTCCTAATCCAATGATCTTCCCTTTGGCGTTGTCACCAAATGTGACATGTCCTCCATCTACTTTTATTAGGTTATTGAAGCATGAGAAGTATCCTATCATGTGCCTTGAAAATCCACTATCCAAGTACCATATATTCTTATAGGAGATCTTTAAGAAGCTTTCCTATAACATGATCAAGAAAAGACAAATTTTGTTACCCATACTTTTTTGGGTCCAGTAACATTAGTAATGAGTGCTTTAGGAACCCATATTTGCCTAATAGGTTTCCTATACGCATTATGTAAAGTGTTTGAAAAATAAACTGTATTTGGACCACAAAAACATGAAACAGAAGAATATGTATCATGACTTGAGCTTGTTGAGTTGTGTCCAGAACTGGGAACAAAAATATAAGTCCTAGACTTGGAAACAAACTTCGTTCTACCAAGGTTTCTTTTACCAGGTTGATAATCAATGCCAGTATTGTATTTGGGGTCAATTTGTTTTCCTATCATTTGGGTAAGGTTATTTTTCCCATTAGTAAACTTTTCTAAGTCTCTTTTTAATTGCTCATTAGACAATTTTAATTCATTGTTTTCTTTGAGAAGTTGAGCATTTTTCTCCTTTTCAGTAGTAAGTTCAGATTTAACATTTATAGTGAGAGCATGATGTTTCTTCAATGATTTATATTTGTCTTTTAATTCATTGCATGTCACTTCAAGCATGTTGCAATATTAAAAAATTTATTCAATAGTCATATTTTCAGAGTCACTTTCCTCTTCAGAATAATATGAATTTTGTACCAAAGAGTTCAGTGTTACCTCAGATGTGTTTGTCATAAAACACATATTGGCTATGTTAGCATGTTCATCATGTGATGTCTCTGAGTCGCTTGAAATATCCTCAGTGGAACTCTAGGTTTCCTTAATTGCCTTTTTTACTTCTTATCATTTTCCTCATACTTCTTCTTATACATGAGCTTTGGATAGTCAGCCTTTATATGTCCTTTGTGATTACATTAATAGCATACAATTTCATCAGTTTTGTCACTTCTTTTCTAGTCCTATTTCTACTTGCCTTTTAGATCATACTTTCCCTTAAGTTACGATTTCTAAAAAAGTTATTTTTTTAGATTCATTTTAATCTTTTGGACAATTGAGCCATCTCCTCATCACTCTCAGGTGATGATTTTTTAGTGGTGGAACATTCTACAGAAGATTCTAGTTTCCCTTTGTCTTTGTGCTTTGAGAAGGTGGTCTTGAATGCTACAGATTTCCCCTTTGGTTCATCCTCCTCGTCTTTGTTGAATTTCAGCTCCTCCTCATACAACATCAGTTTCCCAATGAGTTTTTTTACATGCATCTTGCTGATTTCCCATGATTCTCTAATTGAGACAGAGGTTACCCTCCATCTATTAGGTAGACATCTAAGGATTCTCATGATCTGTTCTTTAGCAGTGACTTCTCTTCTAAGAGAAATCATTGTATTTAAAATATCATTGTACCTAAGATACATGTTAGAAATAGGCTCATCGGGTTTCATTTTAAAATTATCATATTTTATAGTATAATTATTAAGTCTCATTTCGTTTACACTAGATGTGCCTTCATGTGAGAGAGACAAGGTTTCCAAAATTTCATGGGCAGTTTTACAAGCAGAAATCCTATTGAATTCTTCATCTCTTAAGGAATAGTATAGAGAATTCATGGATTTTCAATTGTTATTATAAGCATGTTTTGTAGGTTAATCCCATGTAATTCTATCATTCACAGGATGTTTGTATTCATCTATAATGGATGACCAAATTTCAAAGCATATACTCTCCAGATGCATTTTCATTTTAATTTTCCAGTGAGCATAGTTGGTTCCATTAAAGAATGGTGGTTTGTTGGTTGCATCACATTCCAATCTATTATCAATACTAAAAAATTATTTTAAAAGATCTATAAATTTAGAATTAATAGATATTTACAGATCTTTAATGTACAACTATATTCACAGTTGAGTAAGATTACACAGAGTCCTAATAAAGAAACCTCTGATACCAAATGTTGTTCGGAGTAGTTTACTCAAGAGGGGAAGGGTGAATTGAGTAACTATAAAATTTTTTTTTACACGAAATATTATTCTAAAAGAAAATGTTTTCCCCAAAAATAGATACAGCCCAGCTAATCAAGGTTATACTTTTATAAGAGTTTGAATTTTGAAACAACTTCTTAGAAGATTGATAAATTCTTAGTAATCTTAATTTGTATTATTAATATTACTTTTGATGTTATCCTACTAAGAAAAATTAGTTATAACTTCTTTACAAGACTAACTATCAAAAGTGAAATAAGTGTTTTCTGGATTATGTAATAAAGTAGTAAAATAGAGAAGACTAAAATTAAACAGCACAATGAATAGTAAACAAGTGGTTCTGTCTCAAGCCGAGATCTAATCCACTCCACCTGGTGATCACTTGCCACCAAGAAGTTTATATAAATAAACTTTGATCCACACCCTGGATTGGAATTAAAAATAGTACACCGACTATCCAGGTCACACAAGGACTTCTTCCAAAAATTTTACGGGTAAAAATTAATAATAACCGGGCCATATAGGGACCTATTCCACAGTTTTTGTGGGTAAACAGAAGTATAAATAGTTCGGTGTGAGGATTTAGAAATCCTCCAGTTTAGAACAGGAGTCAGTGTGTGTAAGGAAAATACAGAGTACACACACTACCCAAAATGAAGTAAAATAATCACTAAGAGAGAGTAGATATGAGTTTAGAATGCTCTAGTGTTTTGAAGTGCAGCTCTGGACTACTTTGATTGAACATAAATGTTTCTGAGTCCTTCTATGGTTTTTGTCTTGAAAAATAGAGTGATGTGCTTCATCTTGTGATCTTCACGAGTTTTGAATATGTGAAGATGTTCTCTGGATTCCAGTGTACTTTGTATGTTCTTCAGCAGAGTCAGATTTCATGCATGTGAAAATGCTGTCTTTGATAATCTTGCAATGTGTTCTTCGTGGTCATGCTCAAAGGATTGTTTGTCATTCAGTATCACACTGTATTATTATTGGGAACTCTTCCATATTTATCTTCTAATGCATGGGTTTTATCCGACATGTTACATTTATTTCGTAACTCTTACCTCGTACTATGTCTACAAAGAAACATTAATTATGTCAGTGCATTAAAGGCATCAAATATGACAGTTAAAAATTAAATTGAAAGATGACTAAATAGTTTAAGAAACAATGTCACATTATGTTAGGAAAACAGTTTCTCCTTCACACGGTGTTTGAGTGTCACGGTCTGAGTGTCACGGTGTCTTAGTGTCAAGGTTTCTTGCTTCACGGTGTCTTGCTTACGATGTATTACTTCACGGTGTCTTGCTTACGGTGTCTTTCTTCACAGTGTCTTGCTTCACGGTGTCTTCCATATGGTGTGTGGCTTACTGTGTCTGGATTCACAGTGTTTGGATTACTGTGTCTGACTTCACGGTGTCAGGCTTCACGATGTCTGGCTTCACGATGTCTTGTACTTAGGCAAATAATTGTATTCAGACTTAAACAGTAATATGCATGTAATGGATTGAGCTTGCCCATTATAAATCATGAGAGAACTTGAAACATAAATAAAAATGATTGGATATATTTTATAGAATTTAAATAGGTTGAATGAGATTTGTGATCATTAATGATATTTTTTATTATTAAAACATGATTAATACATGAGGAGTCCAACAAACATGATATCATTGTAAGATTAAAAAGTTTTAAATAACGGTTAAACCAAAAATATTAGGATAAACAAATATTAAAAACATGTACTAAAATTATTGGATGATTGGTATTTGAACCAAAATCAAGTTATATTTTAATTAAATTATTTTTGGACCATTTGTAATCAAAATGGAATTTATAATAAAATAATATTTCAAGGCTTTCCTAAATTTACCCACATCCCTTTTATAAAAGGCCACCAACTGTACCCACTTAATCACACCTCTCAAGCCCCTTTTATCGTCCAAATTATTATCAACTAATCTCCCAACATTCATACCATTCTCATAGAAGTCTTACCTTGTGAATAAGGTAATTCAATAAGGCCTTTTGGCTAAAATCAAAATAAGTTACTCAATTTAGAGGTAATATCTTATCTCAAGTTCCTTTCCATTATTTTCTTTATCCACTAAATATTCACTTATTATTATTTGATTAAATAAAAAAAATATACTAAATATTCATGTATTGTTTGTGGAAAGTATTCTAACTACAATTACCCACACCTCCATCTAATGGATACGAACATATTGTTTTTTTGTACGACGAACTACTGCCTCCTAAAACAATGATTGTTCAATTTTCTCCAACCATATATCATGGTGGAAATGATGATTGAAACTTATTTATATATGATATATATTATATTTATATTGTCTATATTATTCTATCATTTTCAGTTATAACATACCTTTATACTTTCCCTAATGTGTAAATACGATAATTTCATTTGAGGAAGTGCGGACTTCCACCCCCTCAAAGTGACAAGACTCGTTCATGCCATATATTGAATTTATAAAGGATGTTTTTAATAAACCTATGATAAATACATGATATAAAAATAATACTGGTAATAAAATATACATTTATAGAATTTTATTATTATTCTTTTAATATGACAAAGAAATGAATGTAGCGTGCATGCGTATGTACGACCTACCATCTCCATGAAAGGTGAATTTTATTTCATACATAAAAAAATTATGTATTTCATAAGAACATATATATTGGATATATATGATATTTAAATCATGAATAATATTCTAGAGATAATGGAATTTTAACCACATGGACAATTTACACCAAACAAGTTCATTTTCGACTCAAGTACCAAATATCGACAAACTGACTGATATGAACTTAAATAATTATGTAATTTTTATAAATTTTTGATAAGTAATATAAAATGAATAATAAAATTTAAAAAGGTTTTAAATAAATTATAAATTAACCTATGTTTATTACTTATGTATATAAAGAACTAAGGAGAGAATTTAGACTCAAGGTAAGGGATTTCATCTAAATCTCTATTCATTGAGGAATTTCTTGATAATATCCCCCTTTATTGTTTTATAAGGTATATATACAGAAACTATGATATTTAATATCCATATTCTATCTCTATTAATGTTATTTAATGTTTTTTTAAATGTATTAATTCCTGAAGATTATGATTTAAATGTTCAAAGTTGTATGGGACACCATGAATGTTCAATGATTTAATTATCAGACATTTATCTTCATGATATTAATATAAATAATTCTTATATGGATATAAAAGGATTTTTAAAATATATTTTTATATATTTGAATTTAATTCAAATATTTTCAAAAGGGATATTTTATAAGAAGCATCTTACTTTCTTTACAAGATGACAAACAAAATGTTTTTAACATATGCAGGAATAATGAATTCTCCTTCGCCATAAACATTTTTTTATATTTACCTACCTCTATTAGAATTAATATATTTAAAATGAATATAAATCCATTATTCTATATTTGGGAGTTTTGGTATTGAAAATTATTTTTTAAATGGATTGAATATTTCAATATCTTGAAATGATTTCTTGTGATTGAAAATGAAATGTTATTAAGGAAATGTTGATATTTACAATATTTTATGTGTTATGATTATATAGTAATACTTGAACATTTAATGGATGGTTAAGTGATAAACCAATGAGGGGTGGTTATGTGATAAACCAAATGATGGGTGGTTCCATGATAAAACAAGGATGGGTGGTTACGTTATAACATCCAATTCATTGGGTATGGAAGTTGGTCATATGGATATTCCATTTAGTGATATTGTGGAAGTTGACTGTATGGTTATTCCATTTAAGTATGACCATGTCCCAAGTTACCTTTATATGCTATAAATTTCATTCTAGGGGATTTAAGGTAATCATTTGGTTAAAAAGGGTAAGCAATGAGATTATATTTAGTGAAGTGTTTTTGCTACTTCTTAAAGGTGAAAAACATTACTTTATGATAAATTATTCATGGTTTACATGTTTTTGAAAAACTAATAGTTTTCTATATTTATGTATCAATTAATTATAATTTTATTATCATAACAAGTTTTGTAATTTTTTTTACAGGACATAATGAATAATAGAGTCAAGGATGGGATGAAGAAAAAGTTATGCTGTTAAAACATGAAACGATACCAAGATTATTTTTAATGAGTTTTTATTTTTTTGATAAAATGGATAGTGAGTATAGGGGTCTTCTTTAAATATTTAAGTCATTTTTTATGTGGTATGACGTAATTCCCTAAGTCCCTTAACCTGAAAATGTCCTTGACAGTGATTAAATGTAACATTATTGATTTAAATCCAGATTACGCCATGTTTATGGATGGAGAATTATAACAATAGTATTATGAATCCTTCATAAAGAAACATCACAATGTAATTTTTTTATTTATGATGAGACACCAGGACTATAACCTCTTGTCTCTATCCACCGTCTTGGTCTCCCAGTGAGTCATCACGGGTTCAAGCAGCCTCCCTAGTAGATTCATCCTTCTCATGGTTCCATGGTTGAGGATAAAGTTGATAAGCTTATTAAATCCAGATTCATTATATAAGTTTAGTAACCCATGTGGCTAGCCAAAATCATCCCAGTCACGAAGAAGATTAGATAGATCAAAGTCTATATTGGCTTCCATAATCTCAACGTTAACTATTTGAAGGATTCATTAATCCTTCTAGTGGATGATTTGTTGATAAATTCCATAGTTGGGTTCTAGGATCTCTCTTTCATGGATGGATACTCTGGATACAACACAATATGTATGGACCTCGAATATGAGGAGTGCACTAGCTTCAGAGTTCCACAATTGACCTTAGGCTATTAGATAATTCATTTCGATCTAAATAATTCAAGAGACACATATCGTAGATTGATGAACCACATAATCAATTCTATCATTGGGAAAGTATTGTAATGCTACATGGATGATTTGGTAGTCAAATATTACAAGCACCGCAACCATCTCTGAGATCATGAGAAAGTGTTTATCTTACACTTCTCCGGACATCTAATGACGAACCCCTTGAAGTGTGACTTCTGGGTAACCTATGATAAGTTTCTGGGCTTCATCATCAGATACATAGTCAACAAGATTTACCAAGAGAAGATCAAGGCTATCGGCCATATGCCTCCTCCAAACAACCTATAGGAGCTCTGAGGCCTTTAATTCTACTGATCCAGATATGATGATTCATCAAAAATATGTTTGGAAAGTGTAATAACTTTTCCATGCTCATGAAGAAAGGTATCATCTACTAGTGGTATTATGAGTTCTAAATCACATTTTAGGAAATTAAGAATTATCCGCTGTATCCTTCAGTTATGATGCTACCCATATTCAGAAATCCACTTATCCACTATAATACCACCCTAGAGAGATATCTGAGTTCCATTCTCTCTAATAAGAACAATAAAGGTATGGATAATAGTTTATAATATCTTAGTCACATTCTCATATACAATGAGTCATAATACTCTCTTATCAGGAAGAGAATCCTCCCACTAGTTTTTGCAGTGTAGAAGTTACTTCATTATCGGCAACATCATGAGATATAATTGATATCCTATGTTGATCTTCCAAAGTATATCCTAAATCAATACATATTGACATGATTCCTGGAACATTGGGAAGTGATCCGTTAGTAGTTCGTAATCAGGTTTGTTCTATAGAAAGATATAAAAGTTCAAGCACTGGTATAATTTCTCTTTACTTATCTATCCCATAAAGAAGAATTGTTGGATGTTTATTTTCTAAATGAGTACCTCTTTTCAGTGGATCAATCTATGCCATGATGGATGATGAAATTCAATGGTGTCTCCTGGATCTTGAATAGTATAACTATCAATGATACCAAGCACAAAAGAGTTGGTTTGGGGATCATCATCATCACCCCAACAAAGACTGTTCTCCCATACTAATTTTTTATATCAGAAGGCTTCACCAACAATGAAGCATAGTATTAGGCTCTCATAACTTGTCGGAAGTCAGGACTTGAGAATGGAATTCCCTACTTTTATGTGAAGGGATAATCCATGTTAGTCATCAAGCATATCAATGGTGACTACATCTTCAGAAAACGAAAGCTCATTCCTTTTATGTAGTAAACTCACTAGTTGATATACCAATTCCTTAATCAATTAGAGGTCAATCATTTTCCCTAGTCACAGAATGGAAAATCCAATTCCTTGTCCATTTTAGATGCATCTCTTATAGAGCCCCACCATGATGACCTGTTCATTCATGTGGCACACCAATGGGTCATTGCTCATATCATCCCAGATGATGATGATAACCCACAAGTAAACTACATGACTATTGGTCCTTCCACATTAGGACTGACAAATTCCCTCATAGTAGATGAAATGTCACGACCTGTCCCCCGAGGCCCATGCCGTGACTACCCCAAGCCCACCTTCTATAGGCTAGGGCTTAGTGACTAGCACCAAAGGTGCATTCCCTAAAAATGGTAAGTAATTTCCTTTATAACCTGTATACACACACAACCTAGCACACAAAAAATTACAAACTCATATAAAGAAGAATATTAAATAGAGTGATTACAGTAAGTAAAAGGGGCCAGAATACAAGCCCAACTGGAAAGTACAAGAAAATGAAAGTAAAAGTAAACTAGAATAGCTCCTATGATCACCCACCAAGGATCCTACCTGAAGGGTTGGTACAGCTCTCGAACGATCATCTCTATGGCACGCCTCATCTAAGGTCCTCCTCCAATCTACCTCTAGTCCTAAAACCCTCATCCTCGGTCAGTGATGTCTGTCATCTGCACCAAACACAATAGGGTGCAGGAATTTACCTTGCAGGGGTGAGTATAAAGAAACATAGTAGGGACCCCAAGACCCTCAAGGTCTCACAAAATCCAAAAAGGATAAACCAGAAGTCATGAAATCAACTTACAACCCTACTTAGTTATATACCCATACATATACCTAAGTTAACATGTATACCCATCTCAGTCGTGGGGAAACACAGAGTCCAACTCAAAAGCCCAAATCTCAACTATTTCAAAAAGGAAGGAATACCACAAAGGTAAGTACCACACAGGTATGCCACACAGAAGAATACCACAAAGGTACTGACTCAGCTCACACCATGTATAACTTAAGTACAAAAGTAAAAATGATTAGTCATAAAGTTAGATAAACTTATTCTGTCAAGATGATCTTCTACTAACCCACACAGGATCGCTCAGTGCTGTCCCACAAAGGATCACTTGGTGCTGACCCACATAGGATCACTCGGTGCCGACCTACACAAGATCGCTCGGTGCTGACCCACATAGGATCACTTAGTTCTGACCCACAAAGGATCACTAGGTGCTGACCGACACTGGATCGCCCAATGATTACCCACACAAGATCGCTCGGTGCTGACAGACATAGGATCGCTCAGTACTAACCCAGATAGGATTTCTCAGTGCTGAACCACACAGGATTGCTCGGTGCTGACCCTCACAGGAGAGCTATTCATTCTTCACATCACAGCTAGCTAATGGGTTCCCGCACTAAGCTTGATTATCTCCGTGAGGGTCCGCTCTTCATGTCACTGGTCGATACTCCAACTTCCACGAAGTCCCTTGAAGAATTAATCCAAAGGACTGCCACCTCTTAGGGGTATCAATGCAACAAATGCTGCATCAATCAGATGCTCGATCTGTATGTTATTAGCCTTTTAGTCTCGAGGGAATGGTTGGATTTGTGCTCGATCCAACCTGACTATATCCCAACATTATCCAAATCTCAAGTGAGGTATACCAAAGGGACCGTCTTGATATAGGGTTTACGGTTCCACAGATGGTTCGTCAGACTGATTTTCAGTGCCGAAGTTATGACCAAAAGAACGTAAATGGGTCGAAGTGGGTCTGTGTACAGTCCATCTGGGTTGACCCAGCCCGACCCGCTGGGTCCGGCCCGACCCGTAGTGCTGCGCGACCCACTGTGCTTGGCCCAGACCACATTGGGTGGCCCATCCCATAATTGACGGCTCATCCTGGGTGGCTTGGGGCGACGCGGAGGCCACGGGGGCCGTGAAGGCTGCAAAGCGGCGGAGGCCGTGGTGGTCGCAGGGCGGTGGAGGCCATACTATAGTGGAGGCCACGGGGCGGCGGAGGCAACAGAGAAGCGCGGGGCGGCGGAGGCTACAGAGTGGCAGGGGGACATCCACGATGTGGTGGTCCACCAAGGCTAGCCGGATGTCTAGCCGTCCTCTCCGCGCAGTGCGGTCATGCCCGTGACCTTCGTCGGCAGCTGGTTTGGCCAACCGCTATTCGTTTGCCGTCAGGGCACAAAGTTATCTTCTTCCATCATGAAGAACACATCAATAATGATTAAAAACAGAGGGGTCGGGCCATGTTTGTTTGAATCGCAGCCTCCGCGTTAGAGCGGTTGCAAGAAGGTCAACAAAAACCTTGAATGGAGAACGTCAAACTCTACAACCCCCAAAAAATATTATTCCCAAAACAGCAGAAAAAGAAAAAAAATACTCGGATCAACTAGTTAAAGAGTTGATCCACGTTCTTTGTTTATAAGGGAGGAACATTGGAATCCATAATCACACATAATAAAAACCCTACCTTGGATATTTTTTGACGGAGGTCGCGAGTAATGAGATAATGTCGTTGGGGATAGACATGCATTGGTGACATCAGTGTTTCCTCGATCGTTGGTTCATTGTAGTTGAAGACGTTCTACATTAGTGAGAGCGTTATACATTGGGGAGTGCGTTCTTCATTGGAGAAAATAATCCTCCAAGAGTTCTCCTCTCCCAATTCCACCAAAACATGAAATAGATAACTTGTTAATTTAAATTTGTCAAAATAAATTAAGTTGGAACAACAAATTTGGAATTATTAATGTACTATGTTGGCACCATTAATTAGCTCATTTAACTGGCCCAATTAAATGTATTTTTGTTGGCATAATTAAAGCTAGAGGAGTTGGGTTGTTTTCTCCCATTAAAGGGGTTTGGGTAGTCCCCACCTTTAAATTCAAAATAGGGGTTAGTTCAGGTGGTCCCCACCTCTTAACATTCACATGGGAGGTTTAGGCTCGGGTGGTCCCCACCACCATAACCCATGTTGAGGGGGTTTCTAAAATAAAAATTTTACACATTTTTATTTTATTTAATTCTTTCATGAAAAGAAAAAAAATTTATCTTTCACTCTCGACCCACTGTAGTCGAGGTGATGGTCTCCTTAAGCGAATACCAGCGTTGTGAGTTCAACGGTGCCCTCAGATTTCAATTCCGAGCACCGATTTAAAAGTTACAGAAACCCACTCATACGTTTAGTGAACGTACCCGATTTTTTTTCATAAATTCATTCCAATCACATCAGGCCTCAGAATCACGCGATGTCAATTTTTGTGGAGTCGTAAAATTCCCATATAATTAAAAAAATTACATGGAATTTCTGGGTCTTTAAATTCTCCCAACATCAGTTCTTTGTGTCCCCATAATCCACAATACATACTAAGGAAACAATTGGGGGTACTGAGCATGAATCTGATCCTACCGATCCCATGTGCTCTCTGGGAGGTTCCTGTGCTGCCAGAAAATTCACACCAGAGGTATCGATCATCCATTAAGGACCTGGTCCTATCGATCCTCAATCTCTACTGGAACCTCCATAAAAGTCTACCCATCATCGACATCCATCTCGTCATGGTCGATGATGTGAGAAGGGTCATGCACGTATCTCCTCATTTTGGATACGTGGAAGACGTCATGCACTTGGTGCAAATGTGGGGATGTTCCAGGTGGTAAGCTACCTCGTCAACTCTACTGAGGACCTAGAAGGGTCAAATGAACCTTGGAGATAACTTTTCACCTCAGCCAAATCATCACAAACCTCATCGAGGTGAGCCCCGTGGAAATATGTGGTTACCATCCTTGAACTCTAAGGTCTCCATCTCCTGTCAACATAATACTTCTTCCTACTCTGGGAAGTCTTAATCCTCTCCTGGATGATCTTCACCTTCCATGTGGAAGCCCATAATATCTCTGGTCCCACTTGTGCTGAATCCCCTGGGTCAGTCCAACACAAATGTAATCTACAAGGTCGCCCGTACAACACCTCAAAAGGTGTCATCCCAATGGTGGAGTGATAGATGTTGTTGTATGAAAACTCCACCAAGGGTAAGTGATCTTCCTAGTTGCGACCGTTGTCGAGGACGCAAGAACGCAACATGTCCCTAAGGGTCTAAATGGTCCACTCAGTCTGGTCATCTGTCTGAGGATGGAAGGCGGTGCTCAAACAAAGCTACATCCCGAAAGCCTCCCTCAACCCCTTCCATAACTGGGAAGTAACACATACATCACAATCAAAGACAATCATCGAGCGTAATCCATGTAACTACACAATCTCTTGCACATAGAGGCATCCCAAGCTCTCTACTGAACCCTTCTCTCTGATTGGTAGGAAGTGGGCCAACATGGTGAGTCGGTTGACGATCACCCAAATCATGTCATGACCCCTAGGTGTACATGGACGTCCTGTCATGAAGTCCATGGATATAGCATCCGACTTCCAATCTGGGACCTCCAAAGACTAAACCAAACCTGTTAGTACCTGATGCCCCACCTTCACTTATTGATAAGTGAGGCACCAAGAGACAAACTCTGGAACTGCTTTCTTCATTCCCGTCCATTAGTTCCGTCATCGTAGATCCTAGTACATCTTCACCCCTCCTGGATGTACCGCTAGAGGGGATGTGTGGAACTCCCTCATCACATCCTCCTAAAGCAACACTGTTACCATGGTATGTCCTATGAAGAGGATGACATGCTCCCCACCATCAGAAAATCCATCAGGTGCCTGCCCTATGGATATATGAGAACGTCGAGCCTCGTAGTCAGCATTCCCATACTGCTCCTCCCTGACTCATTGAAGAAGTGAGGGAGTGACTGTAAGAGACTGAAAAAAATTTGCTCCATCCCGACCCACAAAGGATATCTACAAAGTGGCTAGCTGCTCCGTCGCCTTGCCTAGCAGCTTTATACCAGACCTCCTACTGAATGCATCCGCTACAACAATTCCCTTACTAGGAGTATAGACTATCTCGAATTCATACTCCCGGAGGAACTCATGCCAACATTTTTGTCTCAGGTTCAGGTCCTTCTGAGAGAATATATACATGAGACTCTTGTGATTAGAGTAGACTGTAAAATGCTCACACATCAAGTAATGTCACCACATCTTCAAGACGAAGACCACTATTCCTAATTCCAGGTCATGTGTAGTGTAGTTCAGCTCATGTAGTCTTAGTTGTCAAGAACCATATGTGATAACTGCTCGCTCCTACATCTGGACACATCTGAGCCCTGTCCCTGATGCATCGTAGTAGACTACGTACCCTACGGCCTCCATCAGAAGCCTCAAGATGGGGGCACTAGTCAGCGTCTACCTCAGCTCTTGAAAACTCCACTAGAATATCTCCGACCACATGAAGGGTTTCCCCTTCTTCATCAATGCTGATAGTGGTGAAACAACTATGGAGAAATATAGCACAATTCTCTAGTAGTATCCAGCCAAACCCAAGAAACTATATACCATTATCACACTCCTGGTTGGATCCCAAGAAAGTAACGCCTCAATATTCACTTGATCTACTTCAACTCCAGCCTCTGATATGACATGTCCCAGAAAGTGAACCTCTCGGATCCAAAAATGGAACTTCAAGAGCTTACCATAAAGATGGTGATCTCGGAGTGTTCCTAGAACTACCTGTAAATGATAGACCTGCTCCACCCCGGTAGTCGAGTAGATAAGAATGTCACTAGTGAAGACCACAACAAAATGATCATGGTACGAATGAAAGATCATGTTCATGAGTCCCATGACCACTGCTGGAGCATTTGTTACACCGAATGGCATAACCATGAACTCTTAACAACCATACCGATATCTGAAATACATCTTTTGCACATCCTAATCTCGTACTCTGAGCTGGTGATAGCCTGATCTGCTGTCTATCTTCGAGAACCACCATTCTCCATTTAGCTGATCAGAGAGGTTGTCAATCCTCAGAAGTGGGTACTTGTTCTTCATGGTCACCTGGTTTAGGCACCGATAGTCAACAAAAAGTCTCAAACTCCCATCTGACTTCTTGGTGAACAAAATCGGGGATGCCCAAGGAGAAATTCTAGCCCAAATGAACCATTTACCTGGTAAGTCCTCCAGCTATACTCGTATCTCACGAAGCTCTGCGGGATCCATCTGATACGCTGGTGTAGATATCGATGCCATCCCGGGGTACAAGTCAATGTAAAAGTGAAACTCTCTGCGAGAAGGTAGACACTAAACATATTCAATAAAGACATCGATGTATTGGTCCACATCTATAGGATAACTCAGAATCCCCACATCAACCACTTCGAAGGTATGGCTAGCCAACTAATTAGTGATTGGATGCACTCTCCTCCGTGTAAGTCTATCCTATGCTGCAAAGGATCCCTTTTCACCGGTGAAGGTAAACCAGGTTCAATTCGTGCGGACACACAACACTTTGCACCTAATACAGTCAATCTGAGCATGGAATACAGATAACCAATCCATACCCAAGACAATGTCATAAGGCCTTGACATTGCTACTAGGAGATCCCAGCCAAAGCTCTCGCCTACTATAGTAAGCTCGTACTGCCGACACGAGTGTGTAATTATCGAATCCGCTATCTTAGGAGTATCTAGTCGTATGGATCGAGCCAATGACTCCATCAGAATCTCCGATATCCAAACGAGGGTAGTGGAAATTAATTAATGACAGTAACCTGTGTCTATAAGTACTGCAGCTATGGTGGAGTAGAAACAGATAGTACCTTGTATCATCTATGGAGCACCATTGTTGTAGGCCTCAGCTACCTAGAGCTGATATTTCCCCTGTCCTCCTGCTCCCTATGGTTAGGGTGGACCACCTGGTGGTGGTAGCGGTAACATATAGAATCATCTCCCATCACTAGTTGCACGACCAGCTATTCTTCCACGACCGCCTGCTCCCTGCAGACCTCCTCGGTTGAACCTCAGTCTCTTCTTGGGTGGTCCTTCGACCATCTTCTGATCATCCGTATGGCGGTTCAGACAGTCACAATACATGTGACCCTAATTTCCGCATGTGAAACACTGCCCGCTCCTAGAATGACTAGCTCTGCCTCGGGTGACCCACACAACCGACCCTGAATCCTGTGGTCGTCCACCTGTAGGTCTGGTCCTCTTGGACCTCTGTGAGATCTGTCTACTGCCAGCTGTAGAAGAATCCACTATGTGACGTCCAGTGGTGGGTCTTGCTACTGGTGACTTCTCATCAAGGAAACTCACCACTAAGAGGGATCTCTCTAACACCCCCTCCTGTGTCGGGATGCTAAGAGAAATCATCAAATCCCTGATCTCTCTCTAGAGTCCCTACTTGAATGTCCAGGCCCTGAAGAATGGGTCTCGAACCATATTAGTGGATTATCATGAGAGGTCAATGAACCTCACTGAGTACTAAGCCACAATAATGTTTCCCTGCTACAGATGAAGAACCTCTTGTTTGCACACTGCGAAAAGAGTCGCTTAAACAAAATCAGCCCGAAACATGCTCTCAATGTCTACCTAGAGAAGCGTCACCTCGTTCTGAACATGGAGCATCATGCTCCACCATATTTCTATTGCTTCCTGTAGAAGGATATTGGAAAGGATCACCATGAGATTAGTTAGTGTCCCTACTATTTGGAAGACTTTTACTACAGCCTCTAGCCAATCCTCAAATGCATGTGGGTCCGTCTCTCCCCTAAACCTGGGTGGCCTTTGGCACTGGAACTCATGTAATTCTCTTAAGCGGCATGCACCCTCTGCTACTGTGGCTGGTGGAATCAGTGGCCCAATGGGTAATGGTACCATTGGTTCCTCCACTGGTGTCTCTACTGGAAGAGGGCCCTGCACCGAGGCCTCGTCACTCGGTGGGCTATCTGTGTGTACTATACCCAGAACCCTTGCTGGCTGTCTACATGGTGGAATCCTGAAAAGAAATAGGTATGCCACGGTCAATAAGTTATACCTGGGGAGCTAACTGAAAGAGATCACAAAGAAAACATTTCAAATCACACACGCAATTAGTGTTTTCTTGCACTGAGTCAGAAATCAGAAGTCATGATCCTAGTGTATGGATACGTCAGCCACCGCACCAACAATGGATTCCCTAAACAGATAACCACACTGATTAAAGTTAACACTATTGCCATTAAAAGATCAGATTCAAATGTTTTATGGTAAAACTGACTACTCTGATACCAATTTGTCATGACCTGTCCCCCAGGGCCTGTTCCGTGACTACCCCAAGCCCGCCTTCCATAGGCTAGGGGCTGGCGACTAGCAACGAAGGCGTATTCCCTAAAACTGGGAAGGCATTGCCTTTATAACTTGTAAACACACGCAACCAAGCACATTGAAAGATATGAACTCAAGTAAATTGAATAGTAAATAGAGCGAGTACAGTAAGTAAAAGGGGCCAGAATACAAGCCCAAATGGATAGTACAAGAAACTAAAATTACAAGTAAACTGGAACAACTCTTGTGATCACCCTCTAAGGATACTACCTGAAGGGTAGGTACAGATCTCGAACGGTCATCTCTGTGGTATGCCTCTTCTAAGGTCCACCTCTGAGCTACCTATGGTCCTGGAGTCCTCGTCCTCAGTCAGTGCTCTCCGTCGTCTTCACCAAACACAATAAGGTGCGGGCATGGGTTGTGCATGGGTGAGTATAACAATACTTAGTAGGGACATAGAGACCCTCAAGGTCTCACAAAATTCATAAAGGATAAACCAAAAGGCATGAAATCAACTAACAACACTACTTAGGTATATGCCGATACATATACCTACGTTAACAACTATACCCGCCTCAATCTTGGGGAAACATAGAGTCCAACTCAAAAGACCAAAGCTCAAATATTTTACAAATGAAGGAATACCATGAAGGTAAGTACCACATAGGTACACTAAACAAAAGAATACCACAATGGAACAAGCTCATCTCCCACCAGGTATAACTTAAGTACAAATGTACAAATGATTAGTTGTAAAGTTAGATCATCTTATTCTATCAAGAGTCTCTGCTTCTGACCCACACAGAATCGCTCGGTGCTGACCCACAAAGGATCTCTAGGTGCTGACCCACACAAGATTGCTCGGTGCTGACCCACACAGGATCGCTCGGTGCTGGCCCACATAGGATCGCTCAGTGTTGCCCACACAGGATCGCTAGGTGCTGACCCAGACAAGATCGCTCGGTGTTGACCCACACAAGATCTCTCGGTGCTGACAGACAGAGGATCGCTTGGTACTTACACAGACAGGATCGCTTGGTGCTGACCCGCACAGGATCGCTTGGTGTTGACCCGCACAGGATCACTATTCATTTTTCATGTCACGGCCAACTATTGGGTTCCCACACTAATCTTGCTCATCTCCAGGAGGGTCCGCTCCTCAAGCCACTGGTAGATACTCCAAATTCCACGAAGTCCCACAAAGAAGTAACCCAAAGGACCACCACATCTTAGGGGTCTCAACGCAACATACGGTGCGTCAATCAGATGCTCGGTCTATAAGTTATTAGCCTTTTTCTCCCGATGGCCCGGTTGGATTCGTGCTTGATCAACCATGACCATATACCTACTTTATCCATAATTCATGTGGGGTATACCAAAGGGACCATCTCGCTCTAGGGTTTCTAGCGCTGTAGACGGTTCGTCAAACGGACGTTCGGTGCCAAAGTTATGGCTAAAAGAGCGTAAATGGGTTGAAGTGGGTCCGGGTCCGATCCAACCCGGCCTGGGACGACTGGGTTTGGGTCGACCGGGCCCAATACAATGGGTCCGGCTCGACCCATGGTGTGGATGGCATGGGTGGCGTTGGGCGGCGCGGAGGTTGAGGGGGCTACGAAGGCTGCATGAGCCGTGGGGGCTATGATGTCTACAGGGTGGTGGAGACCGCAGAGTGGCATGGGGCGGTGGAGGCCGCGGAGTGCTGGGGGGCATGGTGCAGCGGGGCAGCTACGATGTGGCGGTCTACCGGAGCTGGACGGATGGCCAACCGTCCTCTCTGCGTGGTGTGGTCGTGCGCCACGCCTTCACCGGAGGCTAGTTCAGCCGACTGATGTTTGTTCGCCGCCGTGGCACAAAGCCATCTTCTTCCATCAGGAAGAACACATCATTAATGAAGAACGACAGAGGGGTTGGGCGATGTTTGTTTGACCCGCACCCTCCGTGTTAGAGTGCTAGAAAGTGGATCAACAAAAACCTTCAATAAAAAACGTCGAACTCTATAACACCCGGAAAAGATTATTCCCAAACCCGATGAAAATGAAAACATCCGTGAATCAACTTGTTAGAGAGTTGATCCTCGTTATTTGTTTAGAATGGATGAAAATATGAATCCATAATCAGATATAATAAAAAACCCTACCTTGGAGATTTTTTGATGGAGGTCGCAAGGAAAGAGACGATGTCGTTGGGGAAAGACAGACCTTAGTGATGTCGATGTTTCCTCGATCATCGGTTCATTGTCATTGAGGATGTTCCTCATTGGTGAGAGCATTCTTCATTGGGGAGCACATTCTTCATTGGAGAGAATAATACTCTAATAGTTCTCTCTCCTAATTCCACCAAATGTTAAATAGAAAACTTGTTAATTTATGTTTATCAAAATAAATTAAGTTGGCACAACAAAGTAGGCATAATTAATATGCTATGTTGGAACCATTAATTAGCTCATTTAACTGAACCAATTAAATAAATTTGTGTTGGCATAATTAATGTTGGAGGAGTTGAGAGATTTTCTCTCATTAAAGGTGTTCGGGTGGTCCCCACCTCTAAATTCAAAATGGGGGTTAGTTCAGGTGGTCCCCACCTCTTAAAATTCACATGGGAGGTTTAGGCTTGGGTGTTCCCCACCACCATAACCCATGTTGAGGGGGTTTCTAAAATAAAAATGTTAGAAATTCTTATTTTATTTAATTCTTTCATGAAATGCACAATATTTTATCCTTCACTCTCGACCCACTACGGTTAAGGTGATGGTCTTCATAAGCTAATATCAGCGCTTCGAGTTCAATGATGCATTTAGATTTCAATTTTGAGCACCGGTTTAGACGTTACAAAAACCCGCTCGTATGTTTACTGAACATACCCGAAAAAAAGTTCAGAAATTCATTCTGGGAACACTGGGACTCAGAATCAAGCGCCATCAATTTTCGTAGACTCGTAAAATTCCCATATAATTTTAAAAAAATTACATGGAATTTCTGGGTCTTTACATGAAACCTCAAATTAGAAAACTACATTCATATAGTTCCTCTAGCTGGTTTCTCTCCCATTAGATCAAGATAAATTTAAAAAATTCTATTGGTGCACAATGTATTTCACCCACTATAGTAGGCCTAACCTAGAGAAGGCTCTCTATAAATGTGGGTTTTATGGAATTATCTTTTATTGAATTCATGGATATGATATTCCTCATGTTATGATGGGTCTTCATGCTGGGTCTTATGGTTCTCATCATGAAGGGTTGAAAATCTCCCACCAAATTCAATGGACCGACTACTTTTGGCCCACCATGGTATGCGAGTACATTGTGTTTTCCATGATGTGTCACATGTGTCATAACCATTAATTTTTTTTACATTGACCTCTTGATCCCCTTCATAATACAAATTATTCTTGGACCTTTACAGTTTGGGGACTCGATGTCATAATAAAATGTCCACCAACAATGAGTAGCCAATGTAGGTTCATTATGGCTGTGACCAATTTCATCTATATGTGGGAGAATTTGTTCCTCTTATGGGTGCCAAATCATGATCAATAATTGAATTTATGATCTCAAATATCATCAATTGATTCAAATTCCCTCATTATATTCTCATTTAAAATGACACCAACATCCGTTCTGCTGAGCTAAAGAAGTTTTATGACAAGTGAAGCATCCAATCAAACCATAATTATCACTATCATATGTATGAGAATGGGATGATTGAGGCATTCAATACAACCATCTCCAACATTGTGCAGAATATGTTGTTCCAAAAAAAGAAAAATTTTCCATACAATCTCCCCAATCCACTTGTAGATTATTAGACAATGACCTGAAATTCAACCCATATAACTCCATATTCCCTAATATATGGAAAAAGGTAGTCCTTCCCATAATGATTCAGTTTACATCACTCCTAACAACTGTCTATGACCAGATGAAACCATACAGAATAGTAGATTTCTATCTATATGTGATGTAATCCCTCAAATATGACAAGCTCCAAGGATTGAAAAATATTTAGAGGAACTATAACAATATAGAAAGGTAATTAAACAATAAGGCTCACCTCTTCTACATCCTCTAGAATAACATAGTGATAGATCTTAGGATTTCAATGATACATGGAAAAAAGTCTCCAAATATGGACCAAAAAATGGGAAGGACCTTACATCATTCACAAGGTCTATCCCAATGGTTCACACTCGTTGATCACTATGGAATGAGATCACATCACTCCTATGACCAATTATAAGTTACTCAAGAAGCAATTTTCATGAAAGAGGAGTACCCACAGTCTTAATTATTTGGCCTCAAACTAAGAACTATGTGGTACAAACCACATGACCTTAATTTAAGAGCCTAAATTCCAGGTATCACGAATTTAAACTATGTATGAATCTCCTTGGGAATGTGTTATGTGTTTTAGGCCTCATCGTCCCTCACTAATATTGGGTTATTCTTGTTGTGCCTCATATATTCCTTTTGGTTGAAATTTCCATCCAATGGTCTGAACTTTATGACCTTAAACTAAGAGTCTAAATACATACATCACAATATTAAACTATGTGTGGGGTTTCCCTAATAATTCATTATGTTGTATGATACTCCTTAGCCCCTCTTTCATTTTAGGTTATTCACGATACGCCATCAATATCATTTTTTGAAATACCTTCCCCCAGAATTTGAGTTACATGACTTTAAATTATGTAGTGTCAGCTTTCTAGTTTCATGACTATTAAACTGCATAGTAGTCACCATCCAAGAAATAAGATGATAAAGAACACAAGACCATAATTTCCTCACCCAAGAAGAAATCATCCTTGGAATAATTAATATTAAATTCCATGTTTTAGAACTATGTGTGGCTTTTATTACTACCCTTCAGGGATACGTAGTGATGCCTAGACATTTTGTCTTCGGGCCCAGCCATAGGCTAATCTTCCCTTCATCCCTTTGGCCTCATCTTAGTCCAAGAATCACTACTCTAAACTACATTTAGGTATTTTTGGAAATTTTTTGTGTGGAATTAGTCCCCTTTTTCCTTCATTCATGTTGATTTTTCCAGTCCACCACACCACCTTACCCATTTCGAGAATCCATTCCCCTGTGGTCCAAATTATATGACCATAAACTAAGATCCCATTGTCAAGGTGACATGACCGTAAATTGTTTTTTGTCTCTCTGAGCATTTTGAACACAAACTATTTGAATCCCCTATGTTCTGAGCTCAATAAACATAAAATAAAATTTTAAGTCCATAACTCATGACTTTAAACTATGTTCAAATCTTTTTTGGGAGTGTGTTATGTGGATTTGGACCTCCCTGCCCCTCATTTACATCAGGATATAGGTAATGCACTATGAACATACCCCTTGGAACATTTCTCACTCTTTCACTCATGTAACATGATATTAAACAATGCAGATGAAATCATACACATATGATGATAAACTATATAGTACTAGAGTCATAGTTATAGGATGTTAATCTACATAACAACCAATATCCCAGATATATGGAAATAAACTGCACAAAGTTATCATTTTATCACCCAATATAACATCAACCTTGGAATAATACATCTATCATTCTATATCTCAAGAAATATATATGACTTGAATGTTGAAAATAAATGATAGTTAGTGATGCTAGGATTTTATATCATAGTCCAACTACGTAGAAAAATGACCTCTCTCTATGTATGGGTTAGACCTATAATGGGAGATCTCCATTAATAACATGGTGTTGCTTGATTCCTAACCATGTAGGATATGAAGTGGCACCCATAATTTTTTTTCATTAGTCCAAGTTAAAAATTAATTATTCCTCTTTTTACCTGAGGTTTCTTTTATAGAACACATTCCTCTTAGTCCTCATTCACCTCAGTATTTATTATAACTATTTAATATATGTTTCTATGGGGATAGTCTCAAAATTCTCCTTTGGAATATGTGATGCAGTTTTATGGCCCCATGATCCTCATTTACATTAGGTTTTTCAATCCACCACGGTATATATATTCATTTGAGGATCCCAAAGTCTAAATTATATGACCTCAAACTAAGAATCGTGTTGTTTAGGTGTCAAAAATTTAAATGTTTCACTCCTAGTCCTAGAATCCTGATATTAAAAAATATTCTAGCCTCCTCGGGAATGTGTATGTGGTGTGTTGGCCCCTTGGTCCTCATTCATATCAGTTTTTATGCCACCACATTTCTTATACCTCTTTTATAGTGCTTACCCCGTGGTCTGAGATTTATGACCTTAAAATAATATCCACCCATTGGTCCAAACTCTGTGAACCTAAACTAAGAGATCATGGTCCTAATTCAATGACGTTAACTAGGATTTAATTTCCTCAATGTGTGACTTTAAACTAAAAATTTCACATGAACAAGTTTCATATGCCTCATGATACTTGTGGGTTGCCTCAGTTTCTTCATCAGAGAAGATTTCCCCCACTAGTGGTAGCCTATCACCATACTATGTACAAGAACTATATGTGTATTGATTCCCATCCTTATGGGATACATATTGATTCCGAGACATTTTTTCTTCGAGGCTAGTCACAATTATATCAAACATTCATCCAGTTAGCCCCAGTAATGATCTAGGAAGTATGATGTTAAACTATATAAAGTCCATTTTATAGTATGAAGGTGATACATGAGACTCCTTGGTTCTCATTCCCATCAGGTTATGCCTCTTCCATACCATGAAGATACCCTATAAATTTATATTCCCTTGTCCAAGCATCCCATATTTAAACAATATATGAGTCTCTTTAGGAATATTTTGTGTATTGTGTGGGATTCCATGGACCTCATTCACATTGGGATTATCGTAAAACCACATTACATGTATCATCATGATACACAAACCCTATGTTTTGAGCTTTAATACCTTAAACTAATAGTCACCCTTTGGTTCATGTAATTCAATATTAAAAAATTAAAAAAGTTTGGTTTCAAATATCTCTTTTTGATAAGCTCAATTTCACACATCAAGTATTTCTCGATCTAGGTTTCCATAAACCTTCAAATCTAGATGGACTGTGAAATAGTGAAGGTATCATTCCCTTTTGGCACACCTCCCTTGCTGGGCCAATGCCCTAGTGGATCTCCAGCATCAAACAATAGTACATGTGTTTTGAATAGAGTCAACATTTGATCCTATGTTTTCTTTCTTCATTCTTGACTGGTATGGTTGTGGTCCCTATGTTTAAAACATGGGAAACATTCAATCCCTACACATAGTTTACCCTTTATCCAGATCTTGAAAGTCTCGACTTACCCCCTTCCACTCCCCTGTATCGTGCTATAATTTCAACACCTTTGTGTCACCGCTAATGTGTACATCAAAAATTTAGGTAAAACCCTTATAGTCCCTTGTTTTCCACACCAAACATGACTCATGTGTGATTAAGAGTTCCGGTAGGGTGTGTACCGATGTGGTTGATCCACATAAAGGTACCCTTGGTCTGAAATCATTAACCTTAAACGAATATCCATCAGTCCAAGTATCATGACTCTAAACTGTGTGCGAGTCTTACTCAGAATCTGTGCTGTGGAAATTGTCATTCACGTTGGGGTTTTCACTCAAGTGTACCACATATATCCATTTTTGGAAGCCTTATTCCCTTATTCCAAACTCTATGACCTTAAACTATAATTCTATGTACAATAATGAATTTAAACTTTGTACGAATTCATTGAGAATGTGTGGTGGTGCATGGGACTCCTTGGCCCTCATTGACCTCAACATTCATCTATTTAATAATAATTTTTTTGGTATGCTATCCTATTTTAACTCATTCGCACAGGGTTTACTTCCTCCATGTCAAACAAGTAAACCTAAAATATAAATTTCTATGGTCTAAACACTATGATCAGAAACTAAGAGATGAAGGTCCAAGAAGTATGAGCATAAAATGTGTACAAAATCCCAGTCACATAACACAAAAATGTGAGATGCATCTGATCACATGATGTTAATTTGTATAATGAATGATCTTTACCATATGATGTAAATTTTTGTTTCTATCATCCTCAGTTGCATGATGTGAAAATTAAAAATATGTTAAGCCGTTACCTAAGAAAGATCTCTTCTCTGGTGCTGGTCATCTACCACGTTTTTCATATTTTCTATTGTTGCTTGTCAATCGAGATAATACACCCCTGGAGAATGGGGTTGATCTTTGTTCTAATACATATTCCAAAAAAATGAATTCTAATCCATGATGTCATAATTACCAGATTTTTGGAATCCATTCAATCATTCCATCACTCTGTTCCAATTCTTCACAAGCCGCTCATTTGCATCCTCATCATATTCTAAATCTAAAAGGACCCCATAATGGTTTAATATCATGCCACTTTGGATCACCTACCATCTTGGGCCAACATCCATGAATACTTTTGATGACACTCTGATATAGGTTCCATGTTTTAAACATGGTTATAAATTGACCCTCATTTGTTTGTCCCAATTCTAGGATTATGGTATGGATGCTATGTTTTGAACATGATATGTAATTATACTAAATTGTCATGACACTCACCTTGTGTTCTTAATTTTGAGCATCGTGACCTTGAATTCTCATTCCACTTTTTTCTGATAGAATCCAAAACACTTAGAGTTATCTCCCTCATGCATTATCACATGTTGGAAAAGCATGTTGGCTATTATAAGGACCTTATTCTCTAGCCACAAACCCTCTCAGCCCGAACAATCAAAATTGCTTGTCAAAATTAGTATACCTTGATTATTCGATGATTATATAACACTCTCATATAAATGAGTGTACATGTGGTATTCACATTTTTATCACACCATGCAAGACCCACATAAACTAAGGGATTTAAAATTAGTTGTCTCTCAAGAATGATTGATGTGAAATATTTAAAGCATAAAAAGTAATGTGTCCATGCATGCATGAGAGTGTAAAAAATAATTAAGTAGGTGTCGGTAGTAGGAAGGGTCACCCATATGTTGGAGCCTCTTATGTGTCTTGGAAAGGTGTCCCCTATAGATATGGCACAGTGATCAAATATCGTAGCTCCTCTAACCTTGTAGTATGGCCTCTAGGTTCTGATGTTGCTTCCTAAGATCCCTTTCCTCCTCATCAGCCAGAGATGAAAGATCTTTGGCTCTTATCTATGCCCAGTCTCACTCATCCCAGAGATTGGTCACATGACATGACACTTTCCTTATCCACTCCTTGAACACATATAGTCGATCCCTCAGTTGGATAAAGAGTTCTTATTGATGATCGATGATGGAGGAATTCTCATTTGTTTGTTTTACCAAGTGTTGGATCTTCTAATTTACTTCATGGATCCTCTTGATGTTGTCAAAATTATCATGACATGATGCGACATCCTGGTGTTGGATTTCTTCAAACACATTCTTGGTGAGAAATTTTTGATTCTGTGCATGAAAACCTTGATCATCATTCCAACCATTACATAGGTTGTGTAGCCGATGTCTTAGAGACCCATTCTACCCCACCAACTACTATTCTGAAGTCCGAAATATGAAACATTGGATTCATTTACATGACCTATGATGGATATTACAACTCTATTTTTCCACCTCAATGTAATAATCCTCCACCTATTTGGGTAGTACATATAACACCCTAAGATTTTATGGTATTTCACTTTTTAAAATTATCTTCTTCAATAGTGTAAATTATATAGAACATTGAGTTTAATCCAATGATTAAATATTATAATGATTGTTATCACATAGTTGTTATAATGGTAGGAATGAAAGATATTATGTAAATAAATAAAATATTATTTAAACATATTTATAAAATTATTTCTTAGTTACCAATGAATTATAAATTAAAATAAAAATAAATTACACGTAAGAAATTTAATTTTATAAAACTATTATTATGAACAAAATGGTATTTTATATAAATAAAAAAATATAATCACTCTTAGGGAAATATATTAATAAAACATATATGTTACACATTCAATAAAATGTTTTTAAATTCTACTAATATGTTTGATATGCATAGGATAGTAATGAATCAAAATTTGATGCATAAAATATTATATTTATTATATTTACTAAATATGGGTGTATCCATGCTTACATGTCAAAACCATAGAACTTAACGCCTCCTCTTACCACGTTTTCTAATTTCAAAGACCCCTCACATTTTCCTAAATTCCCATAAATTGCCGCTTGCAATTTTCATCTGGTCGTATTAGGGTTCACCCCGCATCCCTAACTCTCATCTCCTACTATGCCTCCACCTTACCCTCCACCTCGATTTCCATCTCCCTCCACAAATCCGTCCATTATCAACACCCCTCTCTACACTGCCTTCCTCCATCACTCCCTCCATGAACCCCTTAACACCACACACACACCCGCCCACACCATCGTTCATCACACTCACACCTCCATCATCAATGATATAAAGTTCCCATGAGTTATCTCTCCACCTCAATGACTCTGTTCCCCATCTTCACCACCCCCAATATTCCTCTATTCCTGACTCACTCCATGGATCCCTCCGTTCATGAATCCATCAATTCATGGTGGTAGACACTCATCTAAACCTCTCTAACTTAATTTTCATTAGGTTTCATTGGGTCTCAACCCTCTATTCGTCTTCAAGAAATCATCGATGACAATCCACTCTTCCACTGGTTTCTCAACCCCCTGGTACAATTCCTATTTAATTTTCTTATGAATGATTTATCATAAGAATGGTTTTCATTTTCATTTAATGAATTATTTTTTTGTTATTTTCATTCACACTTAGTTTCTTTATGATCGATCTCATAGTTTCATATCAAACATTATCACAGTTTTGGACAAAATATAAATAATTTGTCTTAAGAAAATAAAATCTTGCATATTTATTTCCCATATGGTTATTTAAAAGCCAATGGTTGATGTTTTTGTATTTATTATAGGGAAACATGATATTAATGTTGCTGTCCAAATTCTAAGTGAAAAACTAAAAACAATAGAAGTAACTCTTTAGGTGGGTTTGTCATTTATTTTACAGAATTCTATAAATATTTTGACAGTTCAACTCCAACTATATAATATCTTACGTTGATATTAGTACTGTTTCAACTAATACTCTTTTATCAAATAATACTATATACTCTATTCCTTTTAGATCAGTATTGATTTAACTCATATATAATATCTATCAAACCCTACTAGATTTTTGAGAAATACGACATCATGGAAGACTAGATCAAGAGAATATTCTTGGATCTCATGTATTTTGTTTTTCAGTATCATTTTTTCAAATTACATTTTTAGGTTCTATACATACGTGTTTATAGAACATATATAATATTTTGTGTCAAATAACTATTAATTTTACATTTCATATTTTCTACCTCTTATTTTCACATTTCTTGATTTTTGTATACTATACAATCCCATGATAGTCCATTTTATCGCAATGCTATGTTTTAATGGTAACTGTTTCTTATAATTTACAATGATGAAATGGGTCTCAAGTTATTACAATACTATGTTCGGTATACTACACAATACCATAATAGTTAATTTTATTGCAACACCACGTTTTAATGGTAACTGTTTTTTATATTGCGCATTGAATTATATTTTCTATGTTATAGATGATCATGAGTAAGAAAATAAATAAAATTGAAACAAATCCAGTTTTATTTTCTTTAGTAACCCATAGAGCATTGATTTTTTTGAGGAATAGGAGGAGCATGGTGGATCTCAGACCCCCATTTTGTAGGTTAATTTATGTTTTGATTGATTAAAATTTTTATTTACATTTCCATCCAAATTATATCAATATTGTGTATCCATTGATTTGTTTCAATTGTTCACTATCTCTTCCACTCTTATATGTGCATGGATGGTTTTTCAAGTATATATATGAAGGATTTGGCATTCATATATATTCATGACTCATATGATTCTATTCTGTATAGTAGTATTTTAATTGATTCAATGGACATATGTTTCAAATATCAAATTGGATATCTCTATGAGAGTGATAAAGATGATCAAGAGGAAGAACACTATTGATCTCAGACCCCAGTTTTCTTGGTTAGATTTTGTTTTGATCGATTTCCATTTTTTCATATTTTAAACCAAATAATATATTTATCATGTCATTGTTTCCTTACATCAACTGTTATCTATCTCTTTACCACATTTCTATGCATGAATAGTTTTTCAAAGTTTCACATGATGGATTTTTCATTCGTATAGATTCATGACTCAATGTATTTTTTATATGTGCATCTCGGACTGATAATGGAATTGTGTGGGTTAGTCTTGGTAAATTCTATACTTTGAATAGCCTTTCATATCCAGTGGAATTTTTTTTTTCTAGGTGTGGAAACTATACTATATGTCTCTCATTGTGCATTAAATTGGACATTAATTTGTTATAGATTATCATGAATGTAACAATCAATAAAATAAAAATAAATCCAATTTTCTTGGGTTTAGTGACACGTAGAACATTGATTTCATGAAAAATTCATAAGACCATTAATTATTTCCTTCTAATATCTGGTTTTCACATATAGAATACTATTATTTTTTCATATTCTTTTAAATAGTGAAAATATAAATTTTCTGTGGCATTATGACCTTGGAAAATTTTGACTATTTCATTGTATCCCAATTCCATAGAAATCTCTAAATAAATAGAAAAATGGTTTCACTTATTTTTTATGTATGAAAATATCATTGGCACATAGATAGTCTCAAACACTTGTTATCTCTTTAGCATCTCTTAAAAAATCTATCGAAGCTACAATAGTGGAACCATGTGTTAGGTATATTAAAAAATGCATCAATAGAAAAGAATGTTCCAGGTAGTTAAAATTATATCCAGGTTTCCTACCAAGTTGAATTAGGACAAACTGCATCTCTCTATTATGTATGCTCATATTGTTATCATTATACAGTTTGACTCTTATTTTATAGATATTATTCCCACAAGGAAATGGAAAAATATATCAAGGTACATGTTAGTTTTTTTATGAAAGTGTTTTTCAAAAAGAAATTTTAAAAAAATTAGAAGTTATTTTTTTTTTGCTTTCTATTCTTTATAAGACTTCAATTTTTCTTGAAAACCGGATCATATACTCTCTCTCAACTTATGCACCCTCTAAAATGAAGGCCTTATATTTCTAGTTTTTCATTTTTTAGAATTTTCTTTTGAACGTGTTCTTGACCATTCCATATTTTTATGAAAATGATTGTAGGAAGACAGTGGCATAGTGCAATCCGTTTTGAAACAATTCTTCACGGGTCTCCACCAAGCTGGTCTGCTGACCCATTAATCCCCGATTCCTGGATTGGGGTGGAAAAAGTCATCCCATTTTCACCATTTCCACTCTCACTCGCTCATGTTTGTAATATCTAACACACGAGTGAAGGTGAGGCTTGATAATTAAGTTGTTGTCTCCACTCTCATTCCTAGGTAATATTATTTTGAAATATATTCCTAATTATTCTTCCAGTTATGGTTCAATTTTAATACTAAGGTTCAAAAATTATGAATTTCTGAGAGTTTTAGTTTTTTTTGGGATTGGGGGTTTGTGATGAAAGAGTTCATGTGTGGTTTTTGGTGTTGGGTTTGATGTAGGGGAGGATAATTGTGAATGTAATAACAAATGTCCATAAATATAATCTAAATGAAATGATGGTAGCATTAGAGTACTAATGATCATCTAAATCTAGAGGAACATACCAATATAGAGGCAACAATGATTATTTTGAATTGAGATTTAGTAAAAAAAATTATAACATTCAGGTAATTTTAAAATCAGCATTTTTTGAGTAAATGAGGATTATAATGAAGAATTAAATTTCTCATATTTGGAAAATTATTTTCATAAAATGGTGGTCATTTATTAATTCTACATATTGAAAAATGGACAGGGTGAATTTTGGTGAATACTGAAATATGATAATTTACAATATATATACATCATAAGTGAAATACACTATTACTTGAGTAATCACTCATGTAATCACCATAATATCAAACTATAATTCTATATTTACTGTATTTAGTGATGTAAACATAAATATTTATTTCATTGTGACGAAATAATAATCTAATTAATAAAATATTCAAAAAATACCGCTCTACTCCACCATAAATACCACCCATCACCACCTCTTCTCCTCACACGTATTAAGAAATGAAACAAGTCCAATTATTTTCCAATACTCTTCCCAATCCCCTTACCCATATCTAAGAGGTTCTTTTCTCAAAAAAATACCAAAACAAATTTCCCTAATTATGTTCTACAGAAAAATAATTCAAGACGTAAAATCTTTTTTAGCATTATTTATTTTATTTTCACTTTCTTTTATTTTCATATACTCTTCTCACCTCCCCTGAAAAAAAAATTAATGAAAAATAAAGTATCATATATAAACTGAAATTTTATTATTTCAATGGAAAATCCACCATAAAGACTCTTCACTTATTTCTTTTACTCCAAAAAATAAAATCTCATCCTCATGGTGCCCATTTACAGGTTTTGTGGATGATGTATTTTCGTTTTTCAATTATGTCTTCAAGGATGGTCATAAAACCATTTTTATAAATATAAAATTTTATAATATATGTATTATATCTTATTTAGTGTTATATATCTAGAATATATAAATAATATTAATTAATAAAACAAACTAGTGCATGATGATCGAAAAACGACCAAAATAATCTAAAAGATCATCACTACTGTATTATCTAATGATTCATCCTCACCAAAAATAAAAAAATTAATTATATAACTTTATAATATTCTATATGTTAATTAATAAAATACAATTTAAATTCTTTATAACTATTCCCATTTAACATGATCTTTCATACATGTATACAAGTGAACCAATCATGAAAACCAAGGAAACAAAATCTCTTGAATGATTAAATGGAATATTATAAATCATATAAAAAACAATAAATGAACTTAATAAAATTATAATAAATAAAATAAATAAATAATAGATTCTTAATTAAATTTATAATTAATCTAATTTCATTATACATGACATTAAGTACATGTGTAGAACTCTTTTAGACATACAGAAAGGGTTTTCTCATGTCACTTTCATTTCTGTGAGATATGCCTTATTCACCACTATTTCATATGTATGATTTCATTGTAATTATCTTGGATGTATAATATAATGAATATAATTGTATTCATGATATTATGTGTTTCATTTGATGATTATTAACTTTATTGGGAAGGTAATTCCATTGATTACAAAGGAGTAAGTGTTTCTTCCTGAATCTCTATTTTTTCCTTCGGGTTATGATTTCACTCACCCTAGACCAATTTAATTATTAATTATTATTATATACTTTTTTAATATTCTATTTATATGTTTCAAAATTATTTATCCGTATCCATTAATCTTTTTTTATGGTGAAATTCATGTTTTATAAAGTTCTCTTTTTAATTACTCCCTATATGCAAGCTCAATTAAAGGGAACATTCCAATTTCTTACCCATTTTCATGTACACTCCATAATATTTTTAAGACCAAAATATTTTTCTAAAATCAATATTTTTTCATGAAATATGATCTTTGATCATTTCTGGTTTTATAAAAACAATTATGACCTTTTCTATTTTAAAGACTATTTTACATTTCTCTTAAACTGAACTGAAGTGGCCCAATTCTAAAGACTCTTTAAAACTCATTTTACATGATGGACGTAATTTATGAATAAAACATAATTTAATTATATATACCTTTAATTTTCAATAATATACATTTTTAAAATATGATTTTACGAAAAATAAAAATTATTTTCTACAATAACTCTTCTTTCAAAAGTAAAAAAAAGGATTTTTCATGTCTCACTTCTACTTCTATGATAATATGCCTTGTTAACCACTTATTAATTATATGTGGTGTATGTAATTATATTTGACAGTTCATATAATGGTTATCATTATTATTATTATATTATATGTTTCATTTAATGTTATTCCTTTATATAGACTATGATTTAAATGTTTCAAAGTGGTATGGGACACTTTGGAATGTTTCATGATTATTTTACTCAAGAAATTTTCAATGGTCTCATTTAAGAATATCTTCATATATGTAAAAATATTTTTTACTACTTTACATCACTACATTTTTTCTCTTATGTTACCATCTACCATATTTTTTTCAAGGGCTTATGATTATTTTGACTGTGGATGTGTATTTTGACACCAGTAATTGTTTATGGTTAATGTATTAAAATTTGGTATGCTAATTTTTCAATAAAAATGTTCAGGTTGATTATGTCCCACCCTTTTTACTATGAGTAATGAATTGGACATAGTAAGTGAGGGGAAGGGTCCTCTTAATCCCCTTGATGGATCAGTATATCTCATGACACAAACTGGACAAGGTTTTTACCCATTTATGTATGGTGTCTTGGCTAAAGCCTTGATATTATGTTTATAATGTATAAAATTATGAATTTTCCTATTATAATACTAGTAATTGATAGTTCATGTGATTATTCTATAAATAGAATATTCATTGTCAAGTGTCTTTCTCATGTGATTATTTATTGAATTATTTAATCATCTTTCATTCTTATCATATTATTCTCAAGATTTTCATTTAATGGAATATGTTTTCATTTATTTACCATACCTTATTGTTTATGATAGCTTCTTTTTTATTTATTGTCCTTAATTAGAATCATATCTCACCCATTTATTATGTTTTACATTTCCATGGATTCCAAGATATATATTATGACTGATATGAAAGGTTATGCAAAGAGAATATTGGGGTTTCTCAAAGGATTCTATATGTTGTACTTTATGTTTAAAATTGTGATGTAAATTTCATGTATATAATCTGGATTCCAAAACAGTTAAAAAGATCGGTCCTTTTGGATTAATGTCCTGTATATATGCTAATTTTATAAAGTGAGGTACCAGCTCCATGATACTGGGGTCAAGGTCTTTACAATTGGAATCAGAACAAGTTTTGTAGAAATCTTTAAAACTACATTTATAAAACATATATTATATAACATAATCCAAATATAGAATTTGAGGATAAGAATAGAAGAACATCAAAGAATTTTTCTAAGGTAACGATTATGTGGGATTATTAGAAATACATTCCTATCTATATATTACCATTGGATGTGATTCTGGAATAGATGTACTGAGGGGTACCAACTTTGACTAGGTGTGTTGGGCTTGACTCGACGTAACCTAGTACATGGAAACAAGCCTTACTATTCACAAATTTTGAAACTCCAATGGGATATTATTTATATAATTTAAATTTTATTTACAACCCAATAATAAGGATCTAAATATAAACATGTCCCAAAATAAACCATGTTTATGATTATGAAATTACCTTTTCATAAATTTCCAATTTATGTTATGTTTTTTTATATTTTGGAATTATGAATTATGATTTATAACCTAACTTAGTGTATTCTATTACTTTCAAATTGAACCAAGAAGAAATAATGTTACCCTCACTAATGCACAGAATATAAAGAGTAAGAATGATAAAGTATTTTATTATATTTATCCAATCTTTAGAAGGGAATTAATCTCCCAAATATGATCATCAAATGAGGAAATAATATCATTTCCTATCAAGATAGAGAATGAATTATCCTAGTCTTATGGCTTCAATGGAAATCAATAGAATAAGAGGATAATAAGGAAAATGATAAATAATGGGAGGAAGGAAAAGAATTATTTTTCCACACATGATAAATGTGGAATGAAACACTATAGTATATACTAATGAGGAAAAGGAGTTTTCTTCAAGAGTGTAGAAAAAGGAAACTACGATCATGATTTTATTAGAAGAAAATAATTTTCCAATATTTAGTGCTTCAACTAAAATGATATGGGGAACTATGAAAATGAATGTCCCAAGGTACAAGGGAATATAACTCAAAAGAAGCAATAGGATTATGGTCAATCTTATGATACCGAATCATAAGAAGAAGAATAATTAATATGAATGTGTTTGGATTCATGGATTATTTTATTTATGTATTTTATAAATAATGATATTTTTATATGCTTCATAATATATATAAGTATTTTACTACATTAATTCTTAATTAAGAAATTATAATCATGAGATGAATGAAAATAATAATCAAGAGAAGTGATTATGTTGTAGGATGATCTTTTTTAAAACACACGACTTGGGGAAAATAACCCTAAATATGTTATTTATGACTTAGATAATAATAAATATATTTTTATGGGATAGTATTGGTGACCAAGAAACTGGTTATTGATTTTATAATTTAAGGAATATATTAAACAACCTACGATTTTCTCATTGAAGCATGAATATTTCATAAATTATTAAAAAAGATTAAGTTATTAATATATTTGGTTTGTTATAATTAGATATAAATTTTGGGAAATATTATTTTAAGTTTATTTTTGGAAATTTAGTGACCTTATTCTAATTTTTTGTTCTTCGAATTTTGACAGACATATTTTATATGAGTCTTATGGTTAAATACTTATGAAACAGATTAATAATATTATTGATTTATATTAAATTATGATTTATCATATTAGAAAACCAATGATAAAAATTTTGGTTTCAGTAAACATTTCATGGTAAAGTAATGTCTTATGGACCATATGATTTTTTAAAAGTGCTTCAGGAGTAAAATATTCATCTTGTACACTTATTTAAAGGTGTAAGGGATGATTCTTAAATAAATCAAAGGACAACCGAAGGATTAAATTATTCTTTTGAAATAGAATGTAGTGAAGTAATTTTATTTCTCAAGTACCTATCTATATATTATAAGAATCACGCAACTTTAGGAAAATGATTTAGGAACACAAACATTATTCGTACTTATATTTATGAGAAATCAATAGTATTTCAAATGATCACATATTTATGGTCTTGTGAATGTGAAATTTATAATGATCATGTTCTATACCACTCTATATCAGAACGTGATAGTTATATTTCTCTTTCATTTACTTTTTATTGATTTTTAGTAATGGGTTTCTACCCAAAATCCTTGTTTTGTGGTGACATTCACATTTCACTTTAACTCTTTCTAAAAAAAAGTTTAACAAACCCTTTTCATGATGTGGGATTTCCAAAAATAAATTTTAAAGTACCCATTTTTTAAAGTACAATTTCAAATTGTGAGGGTGAAATTTATTGAAGGAGGGGAGGATATAAAACCAGAATATTTCACATTATGTCACTTTTAAAATTTATCTTCTTTGATAGTTTACATTATATAGAACACTGGGTTTAAATAAATGATTTAATAGTATTGTGATAGTTTTCACCTATACATTAGAATAATGAGATTGAAAGAGATTATGTAAATTATGAAAATATAATTTTAAAATATTTATAAAATTAATTCTTTGGTTTATAATTAATTAGAAATGAAATTAAAAATCAATTGAACATAAGAGATGTGATTTTTTATAAAAAATATTTTTATGAATTCAATGGTATTTTATGTTAACAAATTAAGTTAATAACAATCAGTGAAAGATATTAATAGAAAATATATGTTACATATTCACTTAAATGTTTTTAAATTCCACTAATATGTTTGATAGGATTAAGATAAGAATAAATAAAAATTTATGCATAAAAAATTAATTTTCTAGTGTTAGTTTTAGCTTGTTTTAATGGAACACCAGTTTTAAAATTAAATTTTGATACATTAATAAATTATATTGAACAGAATAAACATTATTTTTAAAATAATAATGTTATAATTATCTTAGGGTGAAATTTTGATATTTTTCTTAAAATATTTATTTTCTTTTGAATAGTGAAATTACATATTTTAAAAAAACTATAATTTTCATTATATTAATAGTATATGAATAATTTTAATAGTAATATCACATATGAAAGTATAAATAAAATTTATGTATCTTATGAATGGGAATATAATATATTTATATCATTGAATTTGTAAATAAATGTTTTAAAAATGGTATATTAAGTGTTTATATTTTTTGTAAAGCATTAATGTTTATTTACAATTTTATAATTATTATAATGATTTAGAAGAAAATTAATTTTTATAAAATAGATTCTATAATAAATATTTTGTTGTCTTATTAATATAATATAATATTATAAGTCCTTAGTTAATTTTTCAAATTTTTATTATATTAGTTAACATTTTAAAATCAATATTTTTTAGTAAATAATGATTTTAATTAAAAATTAAATTTATGAAACTTAGAATTTTTTACATAAAATGCTGTAAATTTTTGAATTATACATATTGAAAAATTTCAAGTTGAATTTTTGAGATTTTTCCAAAATAGTTTATTTTTTTACGAATAGTGAAATACGATAACTTGTGGTATATATACATTATAAGTTAAATACAGTATTACTTGAGACATATATAATATAAAAACCATAATCTAGATCTATCCTTTTATATTAAATTTATTTAATCATGGAATCATCAATATTTATTTTCTTGAGCCAAAATAATAAAATAATGATAAAATAATAAAAAAACACCCCTCTCCTACACTATAAATACCACCCCTAACAACCTATTCTCCTCACACATATTAAGCTTTTAATTTTTTCAAATTCCTATCCAATAATATTCCTAGGCCTCTTACCCATGTCCAAGAGGTTCAGTTCTCTAAAAAATACCAAAACCAATTTCCTTAATAAGGTTCTCAAGGAGAATAATTCTAGAGGTAAAATCATATTTCACATTCTTTATTTTCTTTTCACTTTATTTTTTTTATTATACCCTACTCACATACTCTATCCAAACATTAATGAAAACTAAAATATCTTATTTATACTATAATTGTATTATGATAGTGGAAATCCACCATAATGTCTCTTCTCCTCTTCCGTTTATTCTAAAAATGAAAATATCATTCGTGAGGTGTCTATTTAAAGCCTTTATGGATGTTGTGTTTTAATTTTTCAATTTATCTGTCAAAGATGGTCATAAAATCATTTTTGTGATTAAAAAAATTACAATATATTAATTACAACTTATTTAATGTTATGTAAATATTATATATACATAATAATAATTGATAAGACAAAACTAGTGCGTGATGATCAAAAAACCACCAAAAATAATCTAAATGGTTATCACTAATTCCTTATCTAATGATTCATTCTCAACCACAATAAAAAAGTGGATTATATATAGATTTAATCTTCTAAATTTTCATTAATAACAAAAAATTTTAATTCTATATAACTATTCCCATTTCACATGATCTTTCGTACATGTATATAGGTGACCAATCGTGAAAACCAAGGAAACAAACACTTATAAATAATGAAATTGAATATTATAACTCATCAAAAATCACAAATAAATTGAATAAAATTTTAATAAATAATATAAATTTATAATATGTTCAAAATTAAATTATTAAATAATCGAATTCCATTATCCAATATGTAATGTTTAAGCATAGACCGCTTTTAGACATAAGGTAAGGGCTTTCTCATCTCATTTTCATTTCTATGACATATGACTTATTCATACTATTTATTATGTATGATGTATTTTTACTTAACTTAGATGTATAATATCATTAATCCCTTTTTATTCATGGTATTCAATGTTTCATTTTATGATTATTAACTTTAAGGGTCATAAAATTCGATTGATGATAAAGTGGTTATGGTTTCTTCTCGAGCCTCCATTTTTTCCTTTGGGTTACATTTTGTCTCTATTTATACGAAATTAATTCTTAATTATTCTTATATAATTGTTTCATATTTGGTTTCTAGTTTCCCAAATTATAAATCCAAATTCATTCATTGTTCTTTGATGTGTAAATACATTTTTATGAGGTGATTTTTTTAAATCCTCTTTATAGGTAAACCTGATTAAAGGTAACATTCCAATTTCTTACCCATTTTCAAGTACACTCTATAATCACTTTTAATACAAAAATATTTTATAAAATCACTAATTTTATCATTAAAAATTATTTTTTTATTTCTGGTTTTATTGAAACAATTATTACTTTTTTTCCATTTTAAAGACTCTTGTATATTATCTCTTAAAATCCAATGAAGTGGCCCAGTTCTAAAGATTCTTAAAAAGACTTTTTACATGTTGGACATCATTTATTCATAAAACACAATTTAATTTTCTTTACCTTTTATTTTATTGAATATACATTTTTTCATCTGATTTTTTTACAAATAAAAATTAATTTCTAAAAGAATTCTACTTTCTAATGTAAAAAAGGGGTTTTCATGTATCACTTTTAATTATATGAGATATATTCCTTGGTCACCAAATATTTTTTTTATGTGGTGTATATATTACCATTTTATATCTCATATCATGATTCTCCATATTATAATGATTGTATAAGTTTAATTTCAATTCATTCCTTCATAAGGATTATGATTAAAATGTTTCAAAAAGGTATGGGACACTTTAGATTGTTTAAAAATTATTTTCCTCAAGAAAATTTCAATGGTATCATTTAAAATTATCTTCATATATGTCAAAATAAATCTTTTAATATTGTAAATTCTTGAGGTTTATATATTTTAGTACCATCTACAAAATTTTATTGAAGGGTTTATGATAAGTTTGACTGTGGATGTGATATTTTGGTACCATTCATGGTTTATGGTTAATATATTCACATTTCATATGATAGGTTTCCAATAAAAATGTTTATACTGACAATTTTTCACCCCTTAAAATTTGAGGTATATATTGGACATATTATGTGATGGGTGGGTCCCGTTATGTCCCCTCAATCCATTGATAGGTCTCATGAGCAAACTAGACTATGTTTTACCCATTTATGTATGGTGTCTTGGCTGGAGACTTGATGTTATTCTTATGTTTTACGAAAATATACTTTCCCTCTTTATCATAATAGTAATTTTTTTTACATGTGATTATTAGATTTCTAGAATATTCATTGTTAGGTTTCTTTCTCATGTGATTATTTATGGAATTATTTAATTACATTTCATCCCAACCATATTATGCCCAAGTTTTTGTTTTAATGGAATTTGTTTTTAGTAATTTACCATGCCTTATTATTTATGATAGATTCGGCTCTATTGATTACCCTTCCTGAGGGACAGAGTATGTATAGTGCAGGTTTGTATTATAGAAAGGGTGAATGCAGTTCATTAGTAGGATTATCTTTTGGAATCCTCCTAGATGGTCTAGTTTTCAGATCGTGAGGTTGGTCATCGTTGCTTGATACCACCTTGAAAATGTTGTCTCCACTAAACCTGAGTTCTACCTCACCAGTGGTGTCACTCATAGCTACAATCCAATGTTCTCTTGGGACCATGGCCTGATCATCTTTGAAAAATGGATCCTCATAGACTGGCATGCTTACTAGATAAGGAAACTCTTCTGATAGCCGAGCGTGATGTACCTCCAGCACTCTTCAAGAAAAGAAAATTCCATTCAGTCTAATCGGTAAATGAAGAGTATTAATATATAAAGGAAAGATATTGACATGATATGAGAACCAGGATATTGAGATATTGGGTTTCCTCTATCTATATTGTAAGGCATAGAACCTCATAGATGATCAAGAGAACCAAATATTTAGAAGTAGTCACCCTGACCTCCTAAGCTTTGGTCGACCCACCAGCTTCTTCTGTCCTAGGTGAAAGCTTAAGAAAATTCTTCTATGCACCTTTGGGTGCACCATTGTCCATACCCATAGGGGTATCTGGTTTGATATTCTTCTATATTGAATAGGATTCAATTATAGTATCTAGATGATAAATAGATAAAAGGTACAACACGATAAGGTGAGTTAGATATTACATTGAAATGTTCATCCAATTCTATCATGGAGAATATGATACCACCACTATCGGAGGGGATCCATTGATAAGAATTGTCTCCCCAATATTATTCTAATTCCTCCTGAAAGGGATTAGGCATATCTTTCTCAGCTATTGATAGTTATGGATGAGAGTTCATGTCTAGCAGCACTATCACTCTTTCTGTCGGCAGACACGTGGTGACATGAGAATGAACTAGGTCATATACATAATAGATGTACCACTCCCACTCATTTAGATACATGAGGAAACCAACCTTGGAATGAATGATAATAGTGAGACGCATCCCACAATGGTTGAGATTCTTCCACATCCCATGAACACCAGAGAACTACATGAAGACATCCCACTTTTCCAAAGCCCTAGGAAGGTCTGCATCACATGAGATATTTAGATGATGTAAGAAATTCATAGGGTATTTGGTGAATGTTCTATTGTTCTACCCATATGGTTACACTTCTTCTCAAGGCTTCATACCAAGGAACATTGGGCCTGATGCTGCTACTTCTCTTTCTTCATTTCTTACCTGTACGGGCCCACGAACCACTAGTCCCACTATTTCTACCCTTCCCATCAGGACAACTTTACCACCATTACACACAATAGCTACCAATATTTCCAGGCCATGAGGTGGTTTCCTTACACCTTCATTAGTTCATAGAGTCCCGTACCTCGATATTACCCCTAGATATTCCATCTCCCAACTTTGCATGTATTCATGGGTTAAGCCGTACATAGTAGTAAGTGGTGGTTGATTATTAAGCATATTTCCATCTTCACCCACGAACATGACCCAAATATGCCTCATCACATAAGGATGAAACTCATGGAGAACCTCTCAGTACACTGTTGGAGTCAACCTATGCAGGCAAAAAAAAATGCCTCACAAACTGATGTAGGTTTTATTTCTTGTTGAACATCTCATAGTCAACCCCTACCACTAGTATCCCACATCGAAAGTCCAGGAGGTATGGTATTTTATCCTTGGTCACTATGTCTTCATCGTTCAATACCCAAATTGATAGGAAGAATGGGTGAAAGATGAATTCATCCATTATCCTAACCATTCCCAACACCTTCGTCAGACCCAACAGGATTGGGTATCTTCCCACTATATTCAGGATGGTAATCTAAATGTTCATCGTGGGTGGGGAGATAAGGTTTGTATAATTTTATCCCCCCATGTGTGCATCCACCAAGTTTTATAGAATGTGAAAAGTCCCACACACATGCAGCAACATATTCCCTTTACTAACATTCTAAAGTTATTTGTACAACTTCTCCAACATTGAGATTCCGAGATTGATGTACTGGCCTGTCACTAGCATCACCAACATTATGAAGGTTCTTGTATTCACCCCAATGTGCATGTCACTCCCATGAATCATCCAAACTTATATGATATCTATGATAAATCCTTCCAATATGACTATGGGTTGATGACCAGTCCTAAAATTATATCCCTACAGCTACCACTAGCTTACTTCAAAAATCTTTTTGTACCCTCCATCATTGCCCCGCTGGCACCCCTAAGACATGTGCTCAGCCTCATCCCTAATTTTTTTTTGTATCATAACCCTCATTAGCCTTCTATACCTGACCATTTGAGACATAGTTGAACCACTACTTGAAGGTAACATTCTTTGTCCCAGGATTCATCACACTGGTGCCTTAAACCATATTCAGAAGCAACTTGACCAAAGTTAGAAGCATCTCCTGATATTCCCACACATTCTCCATAGAGAAGAAATCATTTGACATCACCCCTAGGATTGAAATCCAAGAGATTTTGTGATGTCCCTAAAGGCTGATGTCAACCTTCACATGATGTAGGTGTAATGTGTTGGTCCGCGGTGACCATATGCTCAATATCTGCAGCATAATATCCTCTGGACGGAAAACATGGATCTAAGAAGACCGTGATGCTTCATAGAGTCTTATCTATATCCACTCTACCGCAAATTTAGCACATGTTGTGCATGCCCAGTTGTTACAATCCCACTCATTTGTGATTTTTCCACACTCACACTGAACCCAGCTATCATTCTATCCTTTATATGGGATCCCCAATCCCACCTTGATGATTATTTATTATTGTGTTGGAAATTCCTCATCTTCCATAGTTTCCCCTTTACATTATTGATGTGGTTGTGGAGGCATTCAACCATCATGGGTGAATGATCCTTCCATATATGGCCCACAACAACCATGTTCCAATGGTATTTCCCTACTATACCTTTGAACCTATAGCCTAGTTCATCTTTACTTTCCTCTGGGATGAATACGATTTATATCAAGTAGAAGAAATACAACAACAACATATTTCACAAAGGATACTCCCTTTGATCTTCTAATAGTTCCCAAGCAGCGATTTGTTTTCTGATGGGGTTTGGACATACTCCCTAATCATAATGTTGTTCTTAATCTCCTACATTCAAGCAGTGTCATAAATGAATACCTGAAAAACTTCCCAAGAAAACATTGTATTATATACCTAATCATTTTATGAATATGGTTCATTAAGGTCTTTCATGAAGATAATTTTCAAATCCTGATTCATGGTGATCTTAGTCACAATGTTTAATTTGCAGTTTCTAGTTCACTGAGTAGAGTTCACAGAGAAAAGATTAAAATTCGACTTCACCAAGAATTCATTAATGGAGAATGAATCATGGATACTGTTAGCTTCCCAAAAAGTGATACAAAACTATTTTCTTCACATTAATTCAATTTATTTGTTAGGATCCCATCTGATGCTATTTATAGGCATACATCTGTCCCACGCTTTGTGATGTTCTTCACACCCATGACTAACATGAATCATATTTGTGCATGAGATTCAAGAAAGGGAGTATTTTTTCCAAATTTTGAAGATTATCCCTTAGAATCCAACAATCCTTTTTCCATCTTCTCCCATTATAAGGGAGAATTTTTTCACTATAATACATACCATGGGGTTGAACAAATCGTTTGGAGATCCATTGAGCCAAAATAGAATCAATAAAACTCTTAAGGGTCTTCTTTATAAATCACATTCATGAATATATCCTTATCAAACATGCGATTATTTGACTGTACTCTCTACAATTCCAATAGTGCCTTATGACCATGCCAAAGATTGATAGTGGGATTCACAAGTCCAATGGTGTCGTATCCATTCATGAAGTGTTCATTTATTCTCAAAATACTCCCATGATTCATGAATCTCCCTTTCCTATAAATACTTTCCACATTCCATGATTTGGACGATGGTTACCCTACCCTTCAACTCTCGAATTTCTCCAAATCCAGAAGGCACCTGAGCATTACAAGATTGGCCAAAATTAGATCACCCAAGGTACCCGAGCTTCATGAAATTTCATCCCAAAATGTTTTTGTGTACCTCGACCTAAGGTAGGGATACCTTTCGTGAAGTCCTATTTAATTTATGATGGAATATGGCCCTTAGCAGTACTTGAGTCTTTAAAGAAAATTAAGACTTCATGAAGAATTTCTTTTATAAGTTAAGACATCATCCTGATCCAGGAAAACCATTTTTTGAGAACCTATTCCCTTTAAAATTTCCTAGACATTGAGAAGAACCTAAGCTCCATGAAGTTACACTGTGTTAGGCCCTATGAATTTTAACCCATTCTCCTAAGCTTATCCATGTTTCCTCCCATCTACTAACTCTCCATCATGATGTTCAAGTGTCAAAAACCCCACACCCATTTTGGATCAGTTCAGATACACTTCATGTTTCCATGTGACCGGCTCCACCTATAACCATGGATAAATATACTTCAAGTGTTGCCCGAGTTTCATATTTCCCTTTTTCTTCTCATCATAGTTATGCTAACAACTTTTTCTTCTCAGAATATGCATGAAAATGTTGTATCCCTCATCAATATATCATTCACACCATTCCAACTAGATTTACTAACGTTTTCCTCCTATTAAGGGTGCATGATATATGTTTAAATATGCCCAAGGGGTGAGGAGTGAGTCCCCCACATCCGAGATTCATGACATAAAAATTCCTAGTACCATCATCCTCGAAACATGGCATTAAACAGTGGCTTTAACCTATGTAATAGGAGAAGGATGCTCCATGTGTGAGTGGCATGGTATTTTTTTAACACCCCCAATCCTCACCTAGAATGAGATCCTCATCACAAGGAATTATATCCTCCCCACATGTAATGGCATTCTTACCAAATAGAATGACATCCTCCTTGGGTATATTTTATGCATAAGCCCTACATAATCTCTCATTAGCACATATTTTGTGACAATATCATTAGGTCTAGTACTTTCTCTTGAATCTCACACTGAGCATGACTTATGTGGGATTATAGGTTAATAGATACCATGAAACCAATCTGACTCCACTAAAAAAGGAATCATCTTATGTGTAAGCTCATTAAACTATCTATACCTCAACTATGGGTGGATTCCGTGAGTAATCCCCGATAACCAATCATGTCCCCCCCAAACGGGCAGCTTCTATATGTAATCCCAAACCAGATGTGCCTCCTCCTCAAGTGTAATACCCAATGCTCCTTTCCAAACTATGTGGAATTTTATTCTAGACCAATTTTCATACTTAGGAATACTCCCTGAGGTCCAAATCCAATGTTTCATCTATTCCATCCACTCCCAATATTTCATCCACATAAACCCTGATTTTTACTAGGCCACCACATCCCAGAAAGATCATTACACCCACTTGGGATGCTCTTATGCGTAATCCCCATCCACATCATCCCTACTCCAATCAAAACTTGGGTAGATTCCATGTGTAATCCACATAAAATCCATCCAATATAAATCATGTTGTGAAGTGAATCTTCCATATATAATACACACACCATACCTCATCAATGAATATTTTATGACATGAGCATCCTTACCGCATGGCATTAAAATTCATGGACTAGTCCTATCTCATGAACTTAAACTATGACATATAACAACATGGTTTTTTATCCCTACCTTTTAGATAGGGTATGTAGGAAGCCTCCATGAGTTTTAATACCAACTAATGGTAAACCTTGGTTACTCCTCCTAGTGGAACACCTCCCTGATCCACCTGCAAGGGTATCTATATCAACCCCCTATGGTGTGAAATCTTTCCTTTATGGGACACACCTCTTGTGTCAAATCCTTAGGCCTTCTAATCCACCGATTAGTAAACCTTTTAGGTAACCCCACCTAGTAACACACTTCCTTGATCTACCTCCATGGGGAGTTATGATTAGCATTATCTATATCTCCCCAATAACTTTAACTCATGACATGTCTCATACAGTTACCACCTATCTCATACAGTTACATCACGCTAAACATGATATTTCAAAGGTGAAATCCTTGGAAGATATTTTCCTATATCATCATCTACCTCATGATAAACATGGGATGCCTAAGGTGAATTCTTTAGAATACATTCATTTGGAATCAAATACCTCATGAATGACACAAGATTAATTGGGTTCTACACCTAATATTCCCTCCTACAAGGAAACATATAGGTGAAAAATGTTATGAGTACCTAGGAATATCTGTGATTCCCCCGGTGACTACTCTGATAACCGAAGGTTTCTTCCCTATCAAGACCCTTTGTAATTTCCATTAATAAACATAATTAACAGGCATTCATAAAGATATGGAACCAAGAATGATTTCAATGAACAAGACCTAACTATAAGAGGGAAAACCAGACTAGAAAACTAGTTCTAAATATGAATCCATGGAAGGAGAAACCAACATCCAATCATCCCAATTCGACCAGGGGGTAGACATCATCGATGAAAGTGATAAATTTCACCCACCTTTGGAAATAGGGAATGTGGGGTAATATGTTGTGACACCATCATACATTAACATGTGGCGGAGTTACCCATAAGAATCATCAAAAACTACATTCTACCCCCCTTAAAATAAATTTCTCCCTTGAAATTAATCTGGGTTATCAAAGGATTAATAATTGAAAGTTCCTTTCATAGAAACCCACATGGTAAATATCATTAGTAAAAAATAAATAAAAAATGAAAAATTGGAACGATAAAAACTATACAAACTAACACATAAATAGGTTTCCATATAAGATTACATAGGTGGGAAGTGAAAACATGGAAATGGAAGAGAAATCTAACAATCAAGTACTGATGGAGGGTAATTGAGAACATGGTCAGGAGAAAGTTAATAAAAACAAATCCATAAAACAAAAAGGCTGGAAAAGGTAATTGATATCATAAAAAGTAATGATAATAGAACGACATATTTTATAAAGACCCTTTTTATTAAATTTAATAGTTTTCACAAGGAGATATAGTTATTAATTTCCTTCCATTTCATAAACACAATATCACCCTTTGGTTGTGTCTTGACCAATTTCCACTTCATATATTACTCCACAAAAAAGGTGATTTTTTTATACCTGAATAACTAATAGATTATAAGATCCATGAGTATAATGATATGACATTACATATGTCTTTAGTTATCATCTCAGAAAAATAGTTAGTATAAGTTATCCAATATGTATAAAACCTCATAGGGCAAGATAATACTTTAATCTTTAAAACCTCATCATAAGTATAACTTAATCAATTCCATAAATAGTTAACCTTATATCCCTTACAAATGATGAAAATAAAAAAAATATAAAAAGGTCACTTAATTTCTCAAAATCATCTTAACATTGATCTCACACATATCAAAAGGTATATCTTAGTTGTCACATACCAAACATGTGAATACCTTTATCATGTTTCCCATTTAAACATGGTAGTAAACATTATCCATGACAACATGTAACAATTTTATAAAAAATAAAGAATAAGTTTCATGGTAGTCAGTACCATCCAATTTACTTTATCCATATCAACAATCTCCTTATCCAAGATAAACATATATTTCACAACATCAAGATCACATTAAGCAATACCTTCCCGTAATCAAAATATCAAAAATACCTTAAATAACATTTCTTGGTCATCAGAACCATTAAATATATATTTGAAAATACATAATGAAAAACACATACATCATGATTCATATAACACATTTCAATAATTCCTAAATATATAAATTTCAATTATCCTAATTTATTTTTAAACCATTACTTAGGCTTTATATTTCTTCTTCATCTACACCCCTTTAATATAATATGAAATAAAAATCATGTATTATGGTTTTTCAACCTCAATTTAATCATTCATTTTAAATGTAATGTAAACAATACTATTATAAAACCCCATACCTTTCATATGTCATTCATGGTCTCTTTATCTTATGAAGTATAACTGATACTAATGCCACCTTATTGATTCTCTTCATGATATTTCCACATAGAACATCAATCTTCAAAACTCCCATAATTTTCACATATGAAAAATTAAATGTTAACCCAGTTCCTTAATGTTACCACAATTGACTATGATCAGAATGTATTGCGTGATCAACACTTGTCATAGAAGAAAACCACATAATCATGAAAATTTACTTATAGGATGCCTAAATCATGACACATAGTTTTAAATCTATGAAACCTTATGGTTATACTTATACAAAGACCTATATATATCCTTATAAATATCCCTAAGGATCTCACTAAATTTTTTGTATCCTACGTTTCAAAGGGTTACTAATCATTTCCTTTGATAATAACTATAGAAAACGAGGCTTAACATACATGGATATTACATTATTTTAGACGAATATTCATCACATTACAAAAGGACATGCTCGATGACCTTAATATTTTAGTGTATTTTGAAATGTTGAAACATAATATTCTATCTTGGTGAATGATATTCAACAAATACCTTAAATATATTCCCATTTTTTAATTCTATTGAAAACAATTATTCATAACCTGGGGAAAGGAAGCATAAGAAAGGGGTGATCTCAAATTCTCAGTAAGGGTAAACAAGGGAGATATGTAATCATAACATGAGATTAAGGGTGTGATAACATGATCAAAACATTAGAAGATTATACCCTGCATATCAAATTTCATAATCAAGAGTCATGGAATAAATATTGGTTGTTCACAAGACATGATTAATAAGGAAATAAAAGAATATGGATCATGAGGGCATAACTTTGGTATATGATATAGACTAGTTGAATACACATAAACTTATAACATAGTGAACATGTGTGAATAAAAACATGTTCACTTATTAATTTATGGACATAAAGTCTGGCCCTCTCAAATACTTATGGACATGCAACTAGGTCCATGAATCACATTGTGAACATGTAATAAGGTATACTCATAACATTGTGAACACATAATCTAGTCTACACATAAACATATTGATATAAAACTAGGTCCATTCATAACACTATGAAAATGTAATCAGGATTCCACATCACAGTGTGGACAAGTAATATGGTTCACTCATAACAATATGAACATGTAATCATTTTCAGGCATAAGTATCTACACATAATGGGGGGACACACCCCCATCCATAGTGGAAACCCTTTCTTTAGAGTGGATAAGGTTACACCTTCTTCCCATAGTGGATCAAGCCCCATGAATTTTTCCCACGTTTAACGTGAGATATAAATCTTTACCCATTTAATTACAGGGAGATATAGGCCTCACCCATCATGTAAACTATATTAGGATAACTTGGTGCTATCTGGTACACCCCCTCATGTAAGTTGTAACAAGATTACCCAACGCTATCTGGGCCACCCCATAATATAAGAAATTTCCATGAACCTAAACATTAATAAAGTATATTGAGGTTTCATATCATATCATTTTAAAAAAAATCAAAATTTTCTCTCTCTCATAACATGATTAACACCGTAAAATGAAATGGGTTTCACATCAATATCTTTGAAACAAGATTAACTCTGGGAAAAGAATTGGTTCCATAACAATATCATAAAAAAACTATAATCCATCAAAATAGAGATTATTATGATGGTATTAATAAAAAATCTACATTTTTCTGTAAGTGTAAAAATATGGGTTTTGTCTTTTACTAATGAAATTACCCTTATTAAATGATTAGAAACATTCTTGAGGAATATAATCTTTAAATATACCAAAGTGTCCCATATCACTTTGAAACATTTTAATCACAAGAACCCATGAAAGTATAACATTAAATTAAACTTATAATATCATTATAATATTTATATTTATGATATTTTACAAAAATGGTATTATATCCATCTCATAGAATAATATAGGTTCATAACATAAAATGTGTGTAATGAAGGAAAATTGAGACAAAATTACTTTACCAATTTGGTAACATCTGAAACATAAACCACATGAAAGTCATATCATAAATTGTGTATGTAAATAACCATAAATTTAAATATAATAAGGATATAATTAAGTCATGTAATGTATATACACAAGATAATATAAATTAGTGGTGAATAAGGTATGTATCTCCCAGATAAAAAAATTTGAGATGAAATTCCATTACTACATGACAAATTTTGAATTGTGATCCCCATGATATAAAAAAATATATTAAAACTTTTAATATCATTAAATTTCGTAAATTAATTATCATATGTCAGTGTATACGCCACTCCATCAGAATTAGTGGTGAAGATAGCAGATATCTCACAGAAATAAAAGTGAGCTGATAAAACCCATACCTTAAGTCTTGAATTTCTTTATACAAATTCAAAAATCCAATATAATAAATATAAGTTTTTATGCATCTACCATAGAACAATATTATTTTATATCATAACATATATTATTTCATTATGAATTTATATTACCCATTTATTAACAATTTCATGTTAATGTTCCATTTTCGGTAATAACCGCTTTGTTTTTCGTATATGTTTTGGTATGTTAATATTGGTCCTCTTACATAGATAATTATTTTCTTGTTTAAAAAAAATTGAAACACGATATAAAAATCATATATATTCATTATAAAAGTATTTATAATAATATATAAAATATAGAAATATGAAATGGAATACAATGTTTATGGATATGGTAGGTCGTACGTATGCATGAAGGTTGTTTCCACTTTCTCATCGTATTGAAATAAATTAATTAAATGAAATATATGTATATATATTATCATTAAAATATAAATATTATTTAATATATATCATCTAATTTTACTAAAATAATCTTTAATACATTCCATGTAATGTGCGAATGAATCACATCGCTTTGAGGAGGTGGTAGTCCATAGTTGCACATATAAAGTTATCGTATTACAAAAAAATGGAAATAATGAAGGTATATGTTATATAATTACTATAGAAGTATAAATAAATATTAAATATCCTATATATCATATAAAAACATTAATTCCATAATTATTATAAACCTTGAAGGGTGGTAATTGAAGAATGAATGACATTGGTTTGTGTGGCAGTAGTCCTCCGTACACATGAATGGTGATTACATACACCATTTATAGAAGTATGTGTAGGTGTATATTCAAAAATTAACATAAAAACATATCAATAAATCTTGGATACTTTTTTAATATAAAAATTTAATAAGAATAATTGTGGGGGCAGAGACAGAAATAAACCAAATGTGCTCATTGAAGGATGTTACATCTTCTTTGGATAATTCCTTTCGGTATTAAACAAATGAATAACTTGGTTTGATTTATTCCAAAAGTGATTATTCTTTGATAATATTATATAATAATATATCCTACTTGGTCAGGGGTTCTATGAGACAAAGGTCTAGAGAGTTGTCAATAAGTGAGGGGGTTGGTTCTCTTTTATAGTGGAGGAGTGGCATTCTTGTAAATTTAAATGATAAACACTATTAAGATGTCTCCCTTACATCATTTTTTTAAAATTAAATATAAAATTTCAATAAAATTTAGTATATAGTATAAATATGAAAATAAAATTCCTTTTTTATATGTCTTTAGGTAATTTTATTCCTCAAGTTAATGTTTAACCACTAAGTAAACTTGTTCTTACCTTAATCACTGTAATTAATTTTAATTACTTTCACTAATACTTTTAGTAAGAATATATGTTCAAGATAATAGAAATAAAAAATTATCCTGACTCTAAATGTTTTATTTGTTTTTCTATATTCTAAATAAATTCATGGAATAATTTAATTCAAAATTAATCCGAAAGACGAAATGAGACAACATGGTTTTAATGTGAAAACGTTCAAAGGATTGAAATATTTTTATAATAAATTTCAATATAAAATTTATTATAATGACAAAAATGTTTTAATTGATGTTATATATATATATAAATTTAATCGAATTTAAAATATAATTTTACTATGTAAATAAATTAGATAAAATGCAGTTTTCAATTAAAAATTACTATTTTTCACTATTCATCAAAAAATGGATGTTCTTAGACAAATATAACAAATTCAACAAAATTAAAATTTTAAATTCCAATAACAAAAATGAAGTTTATTTTTTCAAATAAAAATTATAAAATTTTCAAAAAATATATTTAATATATGTGCACCATTAAATGTCGGTAAAATTACCTTTTATAAAAATATATCTCTTCATTCATAAAATTAGATTTATTATTATCTTATACATATAAAATATAGTGTATCAGTGTCAAAAATTTTTATTGAATTTATAAAACATATATTTTATTTGAAAAATTCATCAAAATTGGTTTTTAATTTATTCAGATCAAATTGGGTTTGAACAGAAAAAAGGTTTTATTAGAAAAGAAAATTATTTATATTAATATTATTTTTGGTTTAATATATAACTAATTGAGAACAAAAGGATTAATTTTTTAGACATATTTAAATCATATCTTCACAATTTATGTAGTTTTATTCCTAACTTCCATCCTAGTGGCTAAGTGGTAACAATATTAATATTTTAATAACGATATTAATAGTATATTGTAGTTCGGTAAAACTCGTCCTTGTGGGTAACAAATGCTATCAAAAGAACTCTATATTTTATATAACACTATCCAAACATAGTATTGAGTGAAACTCAAGCTAATACAAGTGTTGCATGTAGTTTATTTTTAACTTGGTGTTTTGTGAAACACAATCCCAACAAAGTGATTTCATATTTCACTAGCTATATTTAGTGTTGCATTTAATGATGAATATTGAAAATATTAAATTAATAAATAAAAATATTTCAATGAATATATGGGTGTTATAGTAGGTATGGTATAATAAAATCTGTATGAGTAATCTGATCATAATGGAGAACTCTACCCACCCTAATCTGTCAAACCTATTAAACCATGATCACATCACCTGAAACATGAATATACTACTTAGTGGGTAGAGTTGTATCGTGTATCTCTACATATAAAAATAAAAAATATCTTAAGGTAGTGTAAAATATAAATATAACATTATGGTCAGCATAATGTTATGAATTGTTGAATGTAACATATAAAATATCTATTTCCATTGTTTTATGGATTTTTTCTTACCAAAAGAAAAAGGGCATGTATTCATGTTTCTCATAGAATAATTATAATGCATTTAGAAAAGGGTTTTTCATCTATGTCAACATCCTTTGATAATTTTCATCTTTATCGATCTCTATTTTCAAAGGAGACTAGTTTTTCCTTTAATCTTCTTGTAATAGAGTCATGTTTTTAAGGTTTTTAAATTAAAATTGATTTTTTCCATATAGGTTATAGCAATTGGATCCACCTTATTTATTGATGATTTTTTTTATGACTAGAATGTATACCAATATGTTAGATCCTAAATGGTGTGTTTTTCTATTTATGTATAATTTCTCACATGATGGTATATTTCATTGTTATTTTATAACATTCTTTCTTTATGATGTAACCATGAATAGTTTGATTATGATTTCATGTAACCTCACATGGAATTTTTATATTATTTATAATGTGAATATGAAAGGATTATTATGAAAACAAAAGGATGATTTACAAAATGGTTTTTTCAAGTAAAAAATATTTATAAAGGGAATGTAATTATGGAGAATAATGATTTATTTATAAAAATAATTAAAAAAATTGGAATTTTAATCTTTTTTATAATTTATGTAAATGACTGTATAATTTATCAATTGTCTATTATATGATAGAAAAATTACTCAAAAATGACACATAATTTTACAAAATGAAGTATTTTATAAGAACACGACGTAATTTATAATATGAAAAGTTCACATCATAGTAAATACATCATCATGGATGCGAGTGTGACCTAGATCCAATAATGTTAGGGCCTCATTTCATATTATGAACTTCTCGATGATATATATTTCATCTCAAACACCTTCCTCATTCTGGAAGCTAGTCCACTTCATTATGCATATTTATGGCCTTTGGTCTCCCTTATTGTCACAACATATTATTGCTAGGTATTAATATCATTCGGTATTTGAGAATATGGAAATGTTGAAAATAACCAATATGAGTCCTTAGTTTAGAATAATTTTTAGTAATAGTGTTCAACTGGTAAACTGTATTAATATATGTTTCCCATTAAATGTTTACAGAGGCACAGGTTGCAATGACTTGTGTGCATGGAAACCACCATGCCAAGAAGTTTCCACATTGACAATGCAAAACATCCTGTAATACCACTAGGAATAAACCACAACCACATGTGATGGGGTCCTAAAAATCATGCATGAAAAACTAAAATTTTTCACTATTGAAAAGATAGAATCGATAAGAAGAATATTCTTCAATGTTATTTTCAATCTATCATTGAATGTATTGCTTGTATCTTATCCCAGCAGAATCTCATGCACAATCTATTTTCCTCATTCAAAGAAGTACTTGAAATAGTGATAAAATAAATCCTGAACTATAATAGTTATAGGTAACCTGTGAATCCCCTTTAAGATGCCATTTATGAACCCAACAATGTTTTTTGTCATTTGTATGTAACTCTTCCTCTTGTCATATTCCAATGTCCATTTTTCTTTTTGGAATCGACATAATATTATCAAGAAAAACCTAACCAGATCTACATAGTTTTTCAAATAATTTTCCAAGAATTCATAGATCCATATCATATTCTTTATTAATGTGATCACATTTCACATATATTAATTTTATCATTATGTTGAAATAGTAAAATGTAAGAATGCTATTTTATGCCAATCCTCATGATAGCCTTCTTTATAGTGTTAGCATGAATTATTTTTCACATGTTACTATTAATGTTCCTTATGTAGTAAATATAATGTGAATTTAGGGGTCTCTATATAATAGGATATATATTAATTTCCTCCATGATTTCTCTATAATTATCACATATAAAAAAACCCTGAATACGGATGAAATGGCTGATGATACATGCTAAAAACCAACTCAAATTTTCATAATTTTTCTTCTTCATAATGTAAAATACAGGCCGCATAGGTGAATGGTTTCTATCATGGGTTTCATTAATCATCAATTTGATTTTTTATTTTTTTTTATAGAAAAATCATTAAAATTTTTATAAATTGTTTGTAGAAATAAAACATAACAATACTTAGAAGGAATGCCCAAAACAACTATGGAAATTGAAATGAGATGGATGAAGTCATATATCATGATACAAATGTTAATTAGAATTAATATAGAAGAAATCATAGTATTTGCACCTTAGTATGTATAGTAATTATAAAAGCAGCTGATACAGTTCATCCCTAACACCATATACCTTGACAATTGCCTTCTATTTCATCATCTGTGCCTTTATATAGAAAATAATATAACCAAAATTTTGTTTTATGCTTTATTACACAAGGGATACATACACATATTAGTAGTTCCTAATCATATAAAAAATAATATATGGTACGTATTAAACATCTAATGATGTATGATCTTGTGTCAGGTTCGAAAGAACACAAGTATGATATGCCTCAATCCAAAATATTCTCCAACCTCCATATAAAATGTAAATATTCACCTCAAGAAGAATCTAAAACCATACTTGTATTTTTTACACCGTATGATGTATTTTATATGAATTTAATCCTTAATTAAGTATCTACAGTTCCCCTCAATATGAAATATTTTTTGTATGTTTTTCAATATATATTTTTATATATAATCTCTTCCAACATAAAATGTTTTGTTTGGTTCAGCCAATCTATCCTCTACAACTCTAGGAAACTCATTTTATGGTTTGATAAAATTAAAGTGAAATTCGTGAAAATGTGTCATTTCTTCTAAACAATAATTGAATAGGATTGGTTGATTTATTATGTTTCAAGTTTTATTTATAACTACAACATATCTTCAAACTTCCTCCATAACTTGTGTTGCTTCCTCCTCCTCATTATCATTTTGTCTCTGTTTATTCCATCACTGGATGATTCTTCAGCATCAAAATAATATTTTTTAATATCTAGATCATAAATTAGGTTTCTTATTTCATATTATAGATAACTCCATTTTCTTGGGATGAACATTATTTAATGACTCTTGAATGCATATGTCATTATAAAATTGTAAGTTGATGATGTAAACTAGAAACCTCAACAAAAAACTCCATCATGGACCATATGACCATTGGGAAGATATATTTGTTTGTAAGAACCCATAATCATCAGTAGAAAACTAACAAAATATATTTCATAGTGTATCAGGGAATGGAAAATGTCTGTATCTAATAGAAATGATCTCTTGATCAAGTCCCAGATTTAGAAAAACATGAATTATTTGTTGATGTTCTCTTAGGGTTAGACAATCAGATGTCCTAACCATTATTACATGTCATGTAGTATATGAAGCTCATTGAACAGTTTGAATAATATCGATGTATCATTAGACATAGTAAAACACTATTGTCTTTGTGAAAAATGAATTTTTTTGAAGATTCAGATATCATAAAAAATTGTTAAAAAAAGGAATAATTATATATCTATGAAAACATAATCCTTACATTACCAAAATTTTATAACACCTTATAATATCCTCAAGGATGATATTAATTCTTTTTAGTATAATTTTTAATCTTCATAAAGGTATGTTTAGGATTTTATAAATAAAAAGTTAATCATCTAAAGAATATCACTTGGGAGTCTCAAATTAGTTATGCAACAAGTCGAGTTGTTCTGCACTAGTTTCTAGTTTATTCTAGCTCAATATAGTGTTTTTAGTGTTTTTACCCATAGGTACATCTAATCTAGAGAAATATATACTTATAGTATCCAACTATTGATTTCATTTCATATATAACCACAAAATATTTACTTTACTATAATTTTAGAAAGTCATCTTATATCTTCAAATACGAAACTAATTTTTCAGTATACAATTTTTAATATTCCTAAAGGTATGTTTAGTAGTTTGTAAAGAGATTTTGAATTATATAAAGAATATTCTTCAGGATTTCAAACCTGTTGTGAAACACGACCCATTGACATACACTTGATCTCGATCGATTCTAGCTCAATATGACATTTTTTGGGTTGTTACATGTAGTTTCATCTGTTCAAGATCCACATCCACTTATAATATTCAGATAGATATTTAATATACCAGATAACCACATAATATTTACATTAATAGAATTCTAAAATATTTTTTATATACACAAAAATGACACTAATGTTTCATAGTTCAATTTTTATTCTTCCTAAAGGTATTTTTAGTCATTTATAAAAATAATGGGAATCACATAAAGAATATAACTCAAGAGTGTCAAACCAAGTGCGCATCAAGGCATGAATCATCTAAATCACAGGAGTGACAAATCAGGTTTGTGGTTAAGCTTCTTTATCATGGAGTTACCCCTCTTTGATCCTATATTTTATTATATGTTAATCCAATGTTTATCAATTTATAATCATTATTTAGTACAAGGTTAATCCCTTGTTAATAAATATTTGTCAGTAGTTAAGAATTCAATATTTAATAGTTATTAGGTATTCAGTTTAGTGTTAAATAATACTTAATCGTTAATTAATCCTTAGTTAAGAACTAATTAATCCTAAGTCAAGCATGACTGAATTCGATTTCATGAATTACATAATTATTTGTTAATTATTCCTTAATCAGTTTTTAATAATTCATTAATATTTCATTAATTAATAGTTATGAAGTAGTCAGTTTCAAGTTAATTATTAGTTAATAATTAACTAATTATTTTTTAATAATTACTTCATTATTAATTATTTCTGTGTTACTAATTTTTTAATCATTAAATACTCATTCCTTAATCATTGATTAATAATTAGTTAATATTTCTTTAATCTGTTGTTAATAAATGTTTTATAATTAGTTAATCATTACTTAACTATTCATTAATGACTAATTAATCCTAATTTTTTTTGACTTAATCATTCGTTAATCAGTTGTTAATCCTTTATTAATTAATAATTACTAAGTACATACGTTAAAAATAATTATTAGTTCATTATTATTTAATAATTATTTAAGTAGTTAGTTTATAGTTAATTAATACTTAATCACTAATTAATTATTGTTTATTTGTTACATCATCATTAATTAGTCCTATTTTAATCACTCATTAATCATTACATAACTTATATTTGTTAAGTATTTACTTTATAGTTAGTTATGGGTCATTTAATTGGTCATCATTATTTAATTATTAGTTTATAATTATTTAATCATTATTTAATCATTCTTTAATTATTTTTTCATCATTATTTTATCAATTGTTAAGCATTAGTTAATCCTAATTTAAATACGCATTAATTGTTCATTAATCACTTATTAATAATTACATAAATAATAGGTTTTAAGTAGTTAACTTAATGTTAATTATGAATTAATTACAATTTAATAATTATTTAAGTAGATACATTATAGTTAGTTAAAATTTAATCAATAATTAATTATTGTTTAATCATTACTTAGTCATTAATTAATCATATATTAATCATTTCTAAATCTTTGATTATTCATTCTTTAATCACTTATGAATCATTATTTTACCATCCTTGAATCATTCATGAATCATTATGTAATCATTAGTTTAGAATTAGTTAATCCTAAATTAATTGTTCCTTAATAATTCATTAATCAATTATTATAAATTATTTATTAAATTTATATTATGTAGTTACTTAGAGTTAATTATTAGTTAATTAGTAGTTAATAATTAAGTAATTACTAGTTAATAATTATTTAATCATTATATAATCATTCCTTGATCAAAATTTATTCTTATTTATTCTTTTTTAATCTATAATTAATCATTACGTTAGCATTATTCAATCCATATTTCTTTAATAGTATATTATTATTGATTCATTATTTCACAAATATTTATTCACAATCTAGTTAATATTAATTCTTAATTATGTAAAAAATATTTAAAGCTAATAAGTAATACTAAATAATAATTTACTAATTATAATAAATCTATTACTAAGATGAATTTTAAATTATTTACTCAATAGTCAATATTAAATAATAAAATTTTAATTGCTAATATTAACTCTTATATATAAATTAAATCTTACAAACAATTTTTTTTAAAAAGTATCATATTTAAAACTATTTAAAAACTAAAAAACTAAATAAATAATTAACCAAAAATAAATAAGAAAAAATACCTATAAATGATGTCTCTCAATTTACAAACATTGAAAATATTTCACTTCTTTTAGGATACCAAAAAAATTTTACAAAATGGAGTAAACATAGGGAAAGTTTTATAGAGAGGGGGATTGAAATTAGTGATAGGTTGCATGAATTGACTGAGAAGAATGGGGGGTGTCTATTTATTGGGGTTAGGGTAAATGTGTTATCAATAAAAACACATTTTCCCTTAATTTAGTTGAAATATGTTAACACACACAATGCCTTTAACTTATATTATGGAGAAATGTGTTTTCCATATTAACACATTTATCTTCCTTTTTCATTTTATTGATCCAAGTCTATGAAAGGAAAAGATGACATCGAAATAAACACCTTTTGATACATCCCCATATACCCAATGCTATAACTCCACTCATGATGCATCCCCCTACATGATGTTGCTTGTAATGACCTAAACCTATGATACTGTCATTCCCCTGTATGATGTATCATTCTATCAGTTTTCCATTCCAATTCTGACCCCCACCAATGCTTTCATAGATCTATATCCCTTATCCATTGTTGACTTCTTGTGACACCAATTGGAAAAATAAACTTGGTTTTCCTCAAGGACAGAACCTATATTCACTTTGGTGATAGAGGTTGGGAATCTTCAAAATTAGGAACTTGATGTGTTTCACACTGGAGGATTAGAATTCACCTACTACACCAAATTATGGAATTTTATTTCTATTTTTTCCATCATTTATCTTTCCATGTGTTTGTATCCTTATAAATAGGGTATGGTGTGTGTGTTTGTTTCTTTTAATTTTGATTTGATGAAATAAAAACGTGTCTACTTCTGATGCAAGTTTATTTTGAATACCACAAGTGATGTTATCCCGCTTTCTGTACTACTAAAACTACTTTCTTTATTATCAGATCTTGAAGGTGATTTTTCTTCTTTTGTGAGAGTTATTTCAAGTATTCTTCTTAATAGTTGATACATCAGAATGATGAATATGGTAAATAGTTCACCATATTCCCATATCATGTGGTGTTTACATCCAACTATTTTTATATCACTCTCTATTTTTCAACAACTAATGGGTGATTTGAATTTGGTAAAGGGTTTTCTTTTTTATTCCCAATTCACTTTATTAGCACCTCTTTAAAATTTTCAAAATTTAATAGTAACTCATATATTTTATTCTCATGAACACTTTACATCCACACATTATGAAAAAATATCATGAAAGTTTCTCAGAGAATCCTTTAAACTCCCTCCTTAATTCCAAATATAAAAATATATTTCATCCTATTAACATAGCTCAACCCTTTCACCTCTTGTTGAAAAAAATTATATCCCCGATGATTTCACTCCCCAATCAATTTTTTTGTAAAAGAAATGGATAGAAATTTTGTGTGTTATCTAACTTCATTACCTGTTGTCATTTCTAATAATGGAAATATTCACATTTAAAGAAATTTTATCTATTAAAATATGAACTAGAAGATCGAGGCGGTGGTCCTCAGTTGGATCTAATCATCTCCTAGACATTTCCTTCATCTATTTTATAACAAATAGATTTCCTGGAGATAAAATTACAAATCATCGATGATCTCTAGGAGTTCACACTTTATAATAACATGTGAATTATAGATGTGATAACAAGTGGCCCCCACCTTTATCTTTCTCATACCCATCTCTTCTCCCAAAGTTGAGTCAGTAATCTTCACCTGATGCCACTGAATAACTAGAGGTTCATCCAATGTAGACTCTTTTTCAAAGTATAGACCCTCGCCGATGTTCTATCCAGTAGACTATCCTCTAGTCCAGGCTTCCTAAAGAATACAAAACATATGTAGGTTCTCCTAGAAAATAATATTAGCTTCTCATTCTAGTAAACCGGTGTCCAAGTTGCATTAAAGGCCAAGATAAAGGGAGGAATCTTTGAAGATCTTGAGGTAGAGGATTATGTGGAAAAGAATCCAATCCAAGAAGAGGTGTGTGAGGTGAAATAATCCCATGTCGTAGAGGTTGTAGAAATAAAATTTATAATATATGAGTATAATCAAAAAGGAAGAAATTGACTATGGTGAATTCATTTCACTTGTTGTTTAGCCACTCGGATATGAAGAAAATTCATGGGTCATGTGGAAAACATGATTAAGGGGGGAAGATTGAAAAATAAACTTGATTTTCCTATTAGATGACACATACCATCACTATTCTAATGGAGTTTTGGAAACATCAAAATTGAAAACTTGACATGTTTGGAACTGGAGGATTAGGGGGCCCCTACTGCACAAAATTGTTGAATTTTTTATGTTTTTTTCTTAATTTATCTTTCTATATGTTTTATCCATATAAATAGGATATGTTTTGTGAATTATTTTTTTATTCTATGTTGATGAAATAAAAACTAGTCTATTTCTGCTACAAATTTAATGCAATCACCTCTAGTGATATGTATCCACATTTTACCCAAAAAACTCTATAGTTAGAACCTCCCCTTCCATTGTATGGTCCTTGGTATTCCCCACCCCGACATAAACCCTTGAAACCCCACTTGATGATTATCCATCATAATTAATCACTATCACTATTATAGAATATTCACACCTCCGTCACTCCCCCCAATAGTGCTTCCTCATTACCTTGCATTTGGCTAAACACCTCTATCGTATCCCAAATTCACACATTCTCCTGAGACCTTCACTTTTGATTTATTTCCTCATAATTGGAATTCTTAATTTAAAATTTTATATTCAAATTTTTTTTCTATTGTTTTCAAAGTGTTCCTTATAATGTACTCACCCACTACATAGAGTGATGATTTATCTTATAAAATTCAAATTTAGTTTTTATTCAATCATATTTTGGACAAAATTTTATTTCATGATTTTGATTTATGGACATTTTTAGTTATTATTTTTTAATAAAAAAAATGTTTTATTCATTAAATTGTCGCACTATATTTCAATTCTTGGTTTAAATCATGATTAATTTTTATGAAAATTATTTATTTCTATCACAATGTTATATTGGTATTGAATTAAATTTTATAAATGGGGTTATACAAATGATTTTATATATTATTTTTAATTATGTCGTACATTTTTAGTTAAATTTATTAAATTTTTATAAAGAAAATACTTATAGATTTTTTTTGTTTCATAATAATTTGGATTAATTTTTTTTGATGATTTAAAAGTTAATGATTTCTCTAGTCCTTAAATTTAAACAGAATTTTTCATTAATCTAATCATTACATTGAAATTCAATTTTTGGTTTAAATCTTGATTATTTTTTGAATGATTAAAATTTTCAATGTTAATGTTAAATTGTTATTGAGTGTTTTTAGAAATTTATTTCTTAACATGATATGATATATTATTTATAAATATGTATCACCTTTTTAGTGAAATTTATAAATTTTTAATGTGAGATTTCATTAATTTTTGTGAGATAAAAAATATAGAGATTTAATTTATGTGTTGAAAAAGAATGTGGTTTATTAAACATAACTAGTACCAAACCTATTCATTTTCATGAAATGATAATTTAGTACAAAATTTCATACACATGGTAAAACAGTTGTGGTGATGATCTATGGAATCTATGTAACTCATTCGGAGAGTGGGAGGAAATTAGAAGTAGAAACAAAGTGAGTGGGATTGTTGTGACACATGGCAATAGGGTGACGGTTGGTGGCGAAACATGTATTTGGAATCATTATATATAACTTTAGATGTGAATTTATGCACACATGTGTATATAAATTAAATCAATGTATGCATAAATTATTCATCTAGGTGTATGTGACTTCAAACAATGTATTCATACTATATGCATAATAATATATGGAATTTGATCATGTTGAAGTGGCATGGGAGGAAATAAAATTAAAGTAGAAGAAATGCGTACTATTGAATAATAATATAGATATGTTTTATTAATAATAATTAATCTTATAAAATTTAACTATTCATATAGATCTAAAACACTAGAATTAATGTAATTTTTATAGATTTGTTATCTCTATGTTGAATATGTTTATGGAAATACCATAATCATGAGTGAAAGAGATTGGAGAGAAACAACATGAGCCATTATAAGAGAATCCATAATTGTTATATGAAATCCTGTAGTGATCTATCTTCAAATTCCCCAAAACCCCCTATGTGTGACCACCTATGGTGAGTTTGAAACTGCTATAGCATACTAGAATACCTTCCAATATATGTATTTTTTCTATATAATTATATTCTTAAAACCATTTTTACACCTTTTAAGATGAAAATTATCCAATGATTTCAAGCTAGTCATCTCAATGTTCACCTAAGTATAAATTTCAAGAAATATATAATTTCAATGCTGAGTACTATAATATAGATATCCTAAAATGTTTACAAATAGAAATAATTCTAACAAAATCTAGAAAATATTATTGAATAATGATTAACATATAATTTGGATAGAGTAAACTACGATGGTAACCAATTATTGAGAAATTAATTATTTCTAGAAGGATGATCATGTGAGAGGAACTTATAATAGATAACATGAAGATCATTGGCGAATATTATTGGAGTAATAATCCCACGAAACTGATGGAAACACCATTCATTTTTTAACTTTTCAAGTAACAGAAAAGTAAAGAGAAATATAGTTCATATTGTAATCGTATTGAGGATTTGGAACCCAAAAAACTAACTACTCTAAAGATTATCATGAATCAAAAATAGATTGAGATTCATGAGAATCAACAAAATCACAGAAATCATGGAATAAAAAATGGATGGAACCTGTTTTTTTTTAAAAAAATTAACGTTACAAATTCTATTAAAATACATTAATTAAAATGGGGTTCTAGATTTTGAAAACATCAGTATTATTAAAAGATGAACTATTAGAATGAGTTTAGTAACTCAATCATTTATAATAAATGTACCAAATATTTCAGAATAGATTTTTAGAATTTTAAAAACAAAAGAGATAAATATTTAATTAGATTATAATAGAATAAAAAAGATTAAAATTAAAAAATTATATGGTATAATAGCTCAATTAAATTTTCTAACAAGATAACCAAACTATCTATTCTTGTATTGAAATATATTAGTGATCATAGTTTAATATTTATTAAAGATAAGTTATATTTTTTGCACGAAACAAACATCATTGTGTTGGAAAGTGGTGGTTGATTTCATAATATGTAAATTAAATAATATAGGAACATAGGTATGTGGCATACTATAATTCCTCTAAGTGAAGCCTTATACATAAAGTAATTAATATGGAATACAATTTAGAAAAAAACTAAACTTTATCCTCTCATAGTGTCATGTATGTGTAAATGTATACTATAAAAAATGCATATTGATGTAGTCATAGTCACATAGTTTCACTCATGTAACTATACAATTGTCCATATAGATGTAGATTTATTAAAAAAAATGTAATCATGTAACTATATAAATAAAACTGTATAAATATCTATGCAGGTAGAGATGTACTCACTAAATCACTATGCATACTTTAATTGTATAGTTTTAAATAACTAATTATAATATATATATATATACTATAAAATCAAATGGTATAATATTTAGGTATGAATTCCTTATTTTCATGGAGTTTCAAAAACAAACAGTCCTACAATAGTGTGTATACAATTTTCTGTAATTTGAATTGACATATTCATACTTTATGAATATAATTATAGGTAGTTAGAAACATTATATTTACACGATATATGTTATGGGTGTATAGTAGTTACGGCTTTACACATAATATTAAAAGTAAACATACTTTAATTATAGAGGAAATGATTCTAGGACATTCATGTGAGGCTTGAAAGTATGAAATTGTATATTGTATACAGTTTACCATATGTGACTAGGATTATGTATTTTCAAAGAATATATGCATAATTTATAGATATAGATTTATATAATTACAAAATTTGTATACATAACACATGTGGATTGTTTTCATAATGAAACACATAGATGGATTGTTTATGGTAGTTTCCCCAACTCTAATAGTCTTTATATAGTATGTATACATGGGTATTCATGATGGTGTTATTGAAAAATGATCACAGTATGAATACAATATGAATATATGTGTAATGAATACTTCTTCTTTAAAAAATTTAAAATTTTATTAGTGTAATTTCAAACATCAATATGGTATCTAAACATCATGGTATGGATACATTTCTCATAATTTTATTCTTTTAGGTTAAATTGGTCATTATGTTTAAAAAATTAGATGAATTAAGATGTAATTGAATGAAACTATGATTTTGTAAATACATGAAGTATCTAATTAATGATAAGGGGTATAATTTAAATATAACAATCTTAACATAGAATATTCAATTCCATGATGTTTTACTATTTCTAATCTCCTATAAAAACTGAATAGAGTTTTGAGTAAAGGGGTTTATAACATCAAGTATTCTAGACAAGAAATATTTTTTTCCAAGTTAGTAATCTGAATATTTTACTTCGAAGTTGAACCATTTCTATTCTACTAGAAAAGTTGAATAATTTTAGGTTTCAGGAGATAATATGAATCTTTATTTCCATTTCTTATGCTAGAATGGGCTAGTGATTACCTATAAAAAGTCATGAATAAAATGAAAATTATTGAAGATAATGAAACATCAGGTAATATACAATATCAAATTTGAAACTAATATTTATGGGGCCTATTGTCAGATTTATATGATTAGATTAATGGCCTTCTCATGTTTCACAAACAATCATTAGTCAATGAATGTTTTCACAGTCTCAAACATTAAAAAGTAGTGATAGTGTTAATATAATTGGAATAATTTAATAACACAAATGATGATGGTAAAAAAGTATTTAAATTTGTTTGTATCAAATAATATGTAGTGGTGATGTTCTATAGATTAAGTCAATTATTCGATAATTTTCATCAAATGAAACATATAGTATTGAAATAAAGAGAAAAAAGTGAGATATTTTGATTTATTATATTTACGATAACATTATTTCAATGGAAATCATAAGAAATTGAGTTTCTATCCTATATAATACTACAAATTTTTATATATTTTTAATTAAGTTTCAATGTTAGATAGTGATCCCAAAAGTAATTTTTAATTGGAACACACAGCATGGAAAAAATATAAAAAAGATAAATCAACAATACCTTTTAGTAATCAAGTACACCTTTGAAAATAATCAATGGGATTCCTTGATCACAAAAAAATAAAAAAGGGATCATGATTGAAAAAAATATCATCAAGACAACAATTTATCTATTATAAAATTCCAAAATACCTCCAATAATAATTTTATAGGAGGAATATAAAATAAATAAAATCATCCATGTACACAAGAAAATACTTAAGTTCACCTCCCTAACCTGTATCTATAGACAATAAATTAAATTAGTGAACAATTTGCATTCAATTATCCAGAAACTAAATTAAATTATCCATAACCTACATCTTCACAACTAAAATTAAAACATAAAAGTAAAACTCTACAACTGCCAATAAAAATTTTTCCTTCCATTAAAATAATGAAATAGATATTTACTATAATCAACATCATTGGTAATTTTTAATGATCCCCATAAAGCATTTCAATTGAAATCAATTAACACTGAACATAAAAGTTCATGTGTTAGTCGAGAATAACCTAAATGATCTTCCACTACTCTATATTCCCTTTTTTCTCCCATGATGAAACACATGTTATATATAAGACACAAAAAATTCAAATTTCTAACAAACAACCATTGAGCTTTTCTAAATAACTTACTAAAGAGGCATATGCTTTAATGTTAATAGTACATATGATGGAATTAAAAAATAAGGTAAATATAATTTTGGATTAAAATTTTCTATTCAATTGATTAGTTATTTATGATAAGTAAGATGTATGAAACCATTTTATTTTTATCTAGTTAAAATTGATAACAGATAAAAATAGTACTTTTTATAAATTGAATAATTTAAAGATGAAAAATAGAGTTAATGTTAATGGATATATAATATTATCTAGTATAATGAGTGCAAAAAATAATATATAGGATATAAAATATTCAAAAAGTGACAAACAAAATAAAACAGTGATGTTTAAATCATTCAAGAGATCAAAAATTATAATAATAATAAAATTGAAGGGAGATATTTACTTAAATGAAATAATAAACATCTGTTTAAGAGAAAACAAATATGTAAAATAAAAAATATTTATACATAAATGGAAAATGAAAATTGAAGAAGAAAAGCTTTCTAGTGAAGCAAACATTTCTGAAATACATGTCATTGAAAGAAGAGTTTCTGAATTTTTTTGAACACACATGTATACTAATAATTGGTTGGGATAATTATAATAAATTTTGTGAAATGGTAAGTTTATAGAAAATAAAATCCAATCTGTACCAATGTAATAAGACTTAGAAGCCAGGATAATGAAATAGAAGGTTGGTAAAAAGGGAAATCATAAATAAAGTCCATGAAAATATTGGAGTACATATTAAAAATTATAATGAAACATAATAACAAAGTATAAGCCAAATCTTTTTTAATATGGTTCTTAAGTTAAGAAATTATGTGGAATATTGAGCTATTTTTATATAAATTGGTTCAATTGAAAATGCGTAAATGGAAATAAAAAAAACATGAATGAAAATTGAATAAATAGTAATTAGTTGTTCTATTACTTATAAATTATGATCCATATTTGGGATGCGATTAATCAAATCTAGTAGAAGGGGATGTATATTCTTAGAGGAATGAGACAAATTTGATAAAACATGAGCTGAAAGTTATTTATATCCAGTCTATCATCATTTGATGATCTAATTCACCATCGAAAGAAAGATAGGATCAGATATGGTTATGTTTAGATGATACTTGATAGATTTGATAGATTTTTGGAATTTTCAAGGAGGATATATTTGATTGAAAATGGGCTTACAATGATAGAGCGCTGATTTATAGGAAGCTATATCTAATTCGATGCAGTCTCATTGAAAGTAAAGCTGTAATTATAGAGGAAATAAAATGGTATGACACCATTAACATGAGATAACATGTATATTATTAGTGGAATGAGGAAGGGGATGAAATTATTTATGGAGGATTAATATGTATTTGCGGAGGAAAGTGAACAAGATGATAAATTAGTATTTAGAAATGAAAACTAAGAATGTGAAGCAATGTTCTTAGAGGAAGATGGATTAAATGTTACATGGGATAGAGCATCTAGATGTTTTTTGGGTAATATGGGGAGGTCAACTTGTATTTGGGGAGGAAATAAAAAATAAATATGAATTATTATATTCCAAGTAAAATTATGAATGGGAAGTGAATAAGGGAGGAAGAAGGATTTGATGATGAGGGAATCAGAATAGGTAAAAACATATGTCGTAAAGGTTGAAGGGGATCCACATTTCCTTATAAGGATTACAATTTATTATAGATGATGTATTATATAATAAATACTCCATTTATATATTCCGATGAATTTATTTCAAACAATTATAGTATACAAGGATCAATCCAAACATCATATAGAGAACAGCCCAAAAGAAATGAAAATTTGTAGAGGGAAATAAAGGACTTTGAAATGTAATTTTTTTTGACTTCTATTTCATGGTGTGGATAATAGTAAAATCTATTTTTTAAATCTAGATAAATACAAATAAGAAAAGTAAATTGATCCTACTAGGTTACAAAATTATATCTTTATTTATCATTGATGTTCCCAACATCAAAACATTATAAAATAATGATTGATAACTATAGAAACATACGAGGATAAAATTAATTAATAAATTCAAAAAAAATACCACATGATGCAATGCTAGAAATACAATAATATATTTTAAAATAACTATTTTGAGACATATAATTAAGATTTTAGAAAGTATTTCCATGATGGTTTCATTTTAATCAACAATTCCAATAATAAATAATTATTTATCATATGTTCACAACACAAAAAATTTATTCAACTAATGATTGATTATTATAGAAACATAAGGGGTTAAGATTAATTAATGAATTAAAAGAAGAATAAAAGATACTTCATTTCTCAGAATACCATAAAATATGTTAAAAATGTTATTCTGAATCATATATTAAATATTATAGGATGATTCTTCCCATGAAGGTTTCCTTTTCAAAAAAAAAATCCATTTCAACTATAGTAAAAAAATTAGGTTGAAAAGAAGGAAAAATAAGGAAGCTGTGATGAATTCTAATAATGTAGTTTAACTCTAAAATTTAGAACACAGAAAAATTGTAAATGGGGAAAATGCAGATGCAAAAGGTGGGAGAGTAGATTATAGAGAAACCCTAGAGTATAAAGTTGTATCTTTAGGGACATGAGCCTAGATATTTTAATGGGATCTTGACCACTAAATGTTTCTAACCGAGAGAAATATGAGTGACCACATTATGTTCTATTCATGATTAACCTATGGGACTGCAAATAACATGAGAGTAAATTATAAAGAAAAACAATAAATGAAGTAGAAATTTAAAATTAAATGATCTTAAAAGAGGGTCAATTATTTGATGAACCTAAAAGAGGGTCAATTTTTTAATTAATATAAAATAGATACAAAAAATATAGTTAATTAATTAATTCATGAATATACTTAGAAAATAATTTTGATATAAATTAAATGAAAACAATTCTGTTGAACACTCTTTGAAAACACCTTACTCACTTTTCTCAGTACAGTATACGGATTGAGAGAATATCTCCTAGTGTGCATATGTCAATACTCTAGATTATGTAAAACAATAATATCATAATGAAGTAGGTAATTGTTATGTGAAATATGTAATGAAACAAATATAAACATATGAAATTAAAAACGAACTGACCATGAAATAATATAGTCAAAAATGATAAGTGATTTGAACTTTTCATGATAATATCATCACATAACACAATATCCTTTCAAATAATTTTCCTGGATTCATTATTTGAGTGTCATTAAATTTAAAAGGAACATATATCTATCATTTAGTAGTAAAATTAATATATATATATATATACACTGACATATGTAAATATATATGAACTATAATATTGATAATAATGTTGTTTCGTGTTTCCTTGAAACATGTGTTCTTTTTTTAAGAATCACTGCTTCCAAGTTATTTCCATTGGATTTATTTATGGAACCAGAAACTTCAAATTGTTATTTACTAAAAAGGGGACCTTCTTTCCAAAGGTAGGTGTTTGTTATGTTTGAAATTTACGATACTTAGGAATGTACATTGGTTGAGAGGATGGGAGGTCAGACTCATCACACATTTTTTGGGGGAATTATTGTCTTCTTTATGACTCTCTTAGTAACTTTAAGATATTTTCAGGAATCCTTATAAATTCACCAAGAATAAAATATGTTTCCCTTGGAAATTATAATCACTTATTAACATGTGTAAAATTTAGAATCACCAGTATGCATTCAAGGTTCTTCTTTAATAAAGATATCCTTATGTATTTGATGTTCTCCAATAATGGTATCCTCTAATATAATATTTCAATATTCTTTTAATCATCATTATGATGATACTTGTTTTTAAGCCACTCGACGGTGCACTCTGGGATTTATTGTCATCTATGGAGATGGAGTTTTGTTTTGATATTGGGATCGTAGCTATAAAATGGGATACATACATATCCTTGAAAGTGGAATCAAAACCCTCGTAGTTCGGTGGCGCTTAATCGGAAATACCATACCTTTTACGTTCATGTAATAATTACATAAAAATATAGTTTATTATCATGTGGTAAAAAAATCTAAGCGAAATGTGGTTAGTCAATGTTTGGTGGGGGACTTATGTTGAAACAACCCACTGGACTTGGAAAGGATATTGGTTTCCAAGTTACATTAGACCCTGTTGGGAATATAGACCAAAGAGAATAGGGTTGAATTAAAATGTTTCATTTGAACCTTAAGGAGGCTTCCTACATATTCCATGTGTATGGGAATCAAAGCCCACATAGTTTGATAAGTCTCATAAGAGAGTGTAGTTATTTTAGAGAGATGATTTTGGAATTATTTAATAAAAATGATTCCTTGATGACTTGAAGGTTTTATTTGGGGATTTTTTTTAAAGAGGATGCACAGATTAAGGGAATTAGGGTTGGATTCATGAAGATAATATCCAATGAGCATGACCCTGAAAGGGCTTCCTATGTGTCTTGGTTTGAACAGGAATCAGAGTTCTCATAGTTCCTTCACCATGGGTGTTTGTGAAAATCTTGTAATCAGAATGAATCTCTAAGCCCACGTGGGTCATTCTACGTGTGATAGACATGAGGATGTAAAAGATTCAACAATTAAACTCACTTTTCCACCTCTACTGGTGGATGAGGGAAAGCCTACACTAGTGAAAGTTGATGAGGGAAAGGCTACCAGGGAAGAGGGTGAGGAGACAAGCCCTCCCTCTATTCTCTTTACATTGGACAAAGGTCCAATGAAGGGAAGAAGGGATAAAGGTTGGGGGATTACACCAATAGGATGCCCATGTTTACAAGGCTCAATCAGATAGGTAAAGGGTAATGAAAATCCGTGTTCCCATCTCTCCTTATGTATTTGTAACTGAATAAGAGAGGAGGAGCAATTCTACTACCTCCTGCAAGAAAAGCTATGGGCTCATGCTAGGATGGTTGCCGTAAAATTTATCCGAGTAGGGGAGGGGGACAAATACTTTGTTCAAAAGGAATAAAAGAAAGTGTGAACTTTACCTTCCCAACCAGAGATCTGAGGTTCTAGGTCATCTCGTTGAGAAGGGAGAGGTCGGGACTCAAACCCTCCTCCAAACCGAGAACTTCCCAAAACTATTCCAAGGTGAAAGGTCCATGTGACTGTGGATATACAAACCCACAAAAACTCCATGAACCGTAACCCCAATGTAAAAAATATATCGAAAACCTCTAAATATATATATATAATCCCAAATAAGAGACATGCTAAAGTTCCTTTATCGATGTTTTGATAATTCAAGAGGTTTTGATGGAGGTCTCATCAGAATCCCTTTTATACAAGTGAGCCAAAGAAGAAGAATCCTTGACATGAATGACTTTGAGGAAGGCTTTATGGATTATTTAATGAAGAGATTAAGTGAATCAAATAGGGGTTACCTTGTATATAAGGGATCCCATGTAGACTTGGGTGACCTGATATTCACTTAAGCGATGAACAACATGTATGGTAATACTTGGGCGAGACTTGGATCAAGCCTTTAGGAGTATTCACAGGAGGTCCCAGAAGTGGGGTGCTCATGTTCTTATGAAAGGAATAAGTGGTCCACAAGTGTTTCTAATTTAGGTAGGTTGGTCTCTTTAGGCGTGTAAGTGTTGTGGGTTTCGAACACTAAAATGACTTATGATCAATGATCATCCTTTAAATCCTCCGCTCAAGGTGATGATGAACTACCATGAATGTTTTGGAAGACATTGGTGAAGCACTAGGGCAACCCAAGCAGAAATTGGGTTTCTGGGAAATTAATCCAAAAAAATTAGAACCCCGAGGGTCTATTTATAGGAAAAATTATGACCTTTTGTGGAAGGATTTTGGACGCACAAGTAGGTTTCATGATAGATTGGGGTGCACAAGTAAGATGCGCACAAATGCCTTTTTGTCTTACCAAGGGGACCCAATACTAATGCCTTTGAAAATCTTAATTTTCTTCATGTATTTCCCCCTTTTCATTCAAATGTATTTCCAATTTTCAGTTTTTAGACTCTTTTCTGGATATAAGTGTCAACTAAATCCCCCTCTCATAATTCGATTCAGAATAAAAATATGATCCTATGATGAGGTAAAAAAATGAAGGAGAAAGAGGAGAGTACTGGGGTGCCCAAGTGTTATTCGCACGAGGCAACTAGTCATGTATGTTTACATCGCACATGATTTTGGAACACAAGGTGAAATGCATCACCTATATATAGTGGTGTCACTTTTGTGAAAAACCTCATGACTTCCAAAATTTTATCTCTCAGGGTGCCAGTATTATTCACTCAGACGCTTCTATTTCGTCTTGCTTATTATTTATGTTTTTTAGTTGCAGGCTATAAGTGGGGATCCATACTGATGCGCAAACTTATACTTGTGTTCCATGTTTTATACATGATAACCATAATGCCTTTTCCATTTTTTCATCAAATACCAATAAATGAACTTAAATTAAAAGGTGATTTAAATCTTTTTGTAGGCTCAATGTCTCCCAAAATAATTGGAACAACTGACGAGCTCAGCTGCAAGAGGATTGATGACATGATGAATTCCATTGGTAATGATTAATTTGACGTTTGTGACATCACCCATCCAAAATTAGAAAAATATTTAAAGATGTATCATTTCAACTTTCTATGAAACACCTATCTTCCTTTGTATAGCTATAGCCATTTGTAAGATGTTAATATTCCAGATCCAAAAAACAATGTCCCACATTCTTGGTTTCAATATTATTCATACTTCTCATCGACCAATGTTTTTGTTTGGGGATAATTTTATAATGGTGGGATAGAAGAGAAAGATCATATTATGCATCAGAGACCCAGTGCTCCAGATTTGAAGGCAAATGCACTTGAGCTACAGCCACACTGTTATTCATCCATCTTTCAGGATTCCTAGACAGATCCATCCAAAGGATGGATGAAAAGTTAGGATTTACACCCATGAGGAGGTGTAAAACCCATGTGGATGTGGTCATAACGTGTCCGTAAGACCTGTGCAGAATTTACAGATGACATGAAAGGTGTTGGGATTTATGAGTCCATCTGGTTTAGGAAAGCTTATCTGTGCAGTAATGATGATTTTTTGATGGAATTATTAATCCAATGGTGTCCAGAGACTAACTCCTTCCATTTAACACATGGATAGGTAGGCATCAGTTTGTGGGATGTTTACAATATTTCTGGAGCTCCAATCCTCAGAGATATGTATGATGAGTTTATTCCTCCCAAGGTGACATGTATTGACTCAGAGAAGACACCAGCTTTGGTGTGTGAGTTGATGAAAATATTTAACAGACTCAAGAACATGACCACCATGAAGTCTCACCCCAGGAGATATATTCATCCAGAGGAATGGATGGGAAATTTTTTGATAAAGAATAAGGAAAAGGGGACCACTTACACCTGTTCAATCTTCTATCCAAGGGAAGAAAAGAGAGGTACCCTTGACACCTTTTGGACTACATTAGAGAAAATAAATTTGACAAATGAGGATACAAAGTCAACACAAAAATTTCTGCAAATACACATCTGGTAGGTTTCTTGGCCATTTGGATCAGTGTGTATTTGTTACCAGTCCAAGACTCCAAAGGAGGTGTGAGGCCAAGAACCATTTTTAATGTGGCCAAGCTGGTAGAGAAAAGGATGGTAGGATTTTTTAGACATATTTTGTCCAAGATTCATATGAGTTTTTATAAAATTTACAAAGGGAAGTTTACCTTTATACTAGATGGACCATTCCAGGTATTGTGGGGATGGATATCTACTCACTTCCAAACATATGTTGTATAAAGTGGAGTATAGGTTTTTGGAAGTTCTTTTCGACAATATGTTCTGGATTTCTCTGGCATTTCACCCTTGTCTCTGAATGATTATGATTTCATGGATTGATTGAGAATGCATAAGGAGTTCCATTTCTTTCCTTATGAGAATCCACCTGTAGGGTGATTTGTTGATGATGGTATGACAAGCTTGGAATTCAGGGAATATATGCTAGCTTGTAGAGATGGCATGTAGGCCACCAGAATCAACAGAGAAATCATATGTGAGGACTATTCTTCTTATAGATTTGTGTTTCAAATCAAATGTATGCAGCAGAATACTGTATCCCCTCTTATGAATTTCAGATTAGAGTAACACCTGATGGTTTCCTGACAACTATGGTTGTTGACATCTGCAGAGAAGACTTGGGAAATTTTAAATTTAACTATTGCTGATGTAATAAGCAAATTAACTCTCGGGTATGCTGAAAACTTGGTCGCATCTTACCCTAAAGGGGTATTAAATCATGATGTCTATCGAGTGGGGGAGAATAGAATTCAAGAGAGAACTTTTTCATTTGGAAGGTAACTCTTCATCATCAGGGGCAGACTCATGATAATCAGAGGGTGGAGGCGATGATGCTTTAAATTCACCAAAAATACCTCTTTCTAGATATAACCCTCCTGCCAAAATTAAGAGAGCCACTCCCCCAATCCCTACCAAAGTTTTATCGAGGAAAACTGGTCTCCATCATTCTGATGAGAGACTAGTTCCATTTTCTCATCCCTCATCTATTAATATGTGGGTTGGGATGAAACTAAAATCTAAGGTCGATGGAACCTCTTCACAACCCTCTGATATACACTTTGACATACACTCTAAATATATACGACTAGAGGCTATTCAATCATCATAGAGTCTGTATTGTGATGCTGAAACCATTTTGATGGATCTGCGTGAAGGACTGCATATTCCAGGAGTAGGGAATTTATGGTCTTCTTCTGAAATTCTTTTTAAGGATAATCCCATTGACGTGAGGACCTATATTTAAGAGATGGAAATGAAAATATATTCCACTGATAAATCAATTCCTACCACAATGCAAGTGAGTGAAATGATAGATAGTGGTATCACCAAAGGGGTTAGTCCTTCATTAGATGAAGAATGACATGAATTTTTAGATCCTTAGGATGTATGTTTCTTTTCTCTTACATTCTTTTATGCATTAATATATTAATTTTAGCCAACACATTATTACTTATGGAAAATATCACCTTAATTTACAGCTGGTAAATGGAAGGAAAACCGAAGTTCCTTCACCACCGTATAGCCCAAGAGGAACTACTCTTGGAGCTATCAGATCACCCTATGAATAGAGAGAGATATATCTGGGCCAACATGGCATGGAGGATAAAATAGAGAGGGTATTGTGATCACTAATACCTGTCTTTGGAGATGATTATGTAAGCCCTCAAAAGAAGGAAATGATGAAAAAGCACCGAAGAAAGAGAGCCATGGTTAAGCTCTTTATTAGTAGTGGTAAGTCTCCCTTATAATCATGAAAATTAGTCTTTATTCAGGAAAAGGTGTTTACGCATCTTGGGATTACAGGGGATTATTTGGTTTCTTCTTTAAAAGAAATCTCTGATAAGCTTCAAGGAACCATGGGGGTGTGGCTGAATAGACCCAAATTCTAGCCAATCTGATGGTTCCTAAGGAGGCATTGAGGCCTGAGGAACCAACGTATATTCCTAGAATTTCTCTCATTCCAGATATCATAGTAGAGGAGGCTTTTGGTAAATCAAAGATACTTCAGAGTCCATTAAATATAACAAAAAATTACTTCCATTCTAGGATATTTTATGTTCATCACATGAACCATAACATCTCGAATCAAATGAAGCTGGCCCCAGAACTATTGATGAAGAATCTATTCACGGTCAAAGGTTTTAGGAGGAAGGTTGTGAAGAAAACATGCCAAGTGCTCCAATGGCTGAGACGAACCTGGGATCTGAGATATAATTGGAAGAAATGATGAACCTTGGAATGTATTTTAAAGAACTATTAGATCATTTTAATATGTCAAATGATTTAAAAGATTTTTCAGTTCCTTGAATAGAATCAACTGGACGTGAGTTTTCATTATTCGTCATATAAATCTTCTTTTGATTAACTTTTTAACCATGGTTTGTTTAAATATGTTGTTCCATATCAAAGATCTATTACAGAAATGATACTTAAAGGAAGTATTAATATTAATGTCAATCCCATTAGTATAGAGACATTGGCTTAGGTGGATCTTGAGATAACAGATCTTCTTGAGATTCATTCTAAATATCCTAAGCACATTAAAGACATCGTTCCTCATATAGAGACATCAAAAAATTTTTCTGAAACTCAGAATATTAGGGTGGAGACTTTTTAGGTTGCTGACCTAATTTTAGGTAAGAGATACTAAAATTTTGATTGCAATCACTTTTGTTATCTCTTTAATCTAACCATTACCATAATTATTGATTTTCCATATAGGGATATCAAATTTAATGGATAGGTCTGGAGGTGAAGCCTTTGAATCATCCCAAGCAATATTTGAAGGTGAAACGACCTTTGTTCTCAAAGGATTATAACATGGCACTTATTTTAGTGCATTTATCCTATAATACATCCCTTTTATGATAATGATTCTGAATCAGACCCAGAACTTCCAAAGGCTCTTTATCTTGCATGTCGTAAATCATGGAACAATATAAAGAAGATAATATCTAATATTCACCTTGAGGAACTACCTTCACTAATTCCATGCATTTCGTCTATGATTTTCAAACTGGGATTTCAAAGTTTTTAATACCTTGAAATTCATACTATGGATAAAGAGGTTACTTGGAGGAGGGAATAGGAGAAAAAGATTTGAAAATACCTGATAAAAGCCAAACTATCAATCCAAATTAAAGAGTTTTAATCAGCGATGTCCTAGGTTGAGGCTAATCATACTGCAATATTGAAGGGACTGAAGCATAAAATTGAAGAAATGATTGTTCAGAAGCTTCATCTTCAATAGGAATTAGTTTTTTATTACGGGGAATCCTGACTAGCTTCATATCTCATTAGGAGAAGTCCGTAAAGACGGTGAAAAATCCATTTCAGATGCTAGATAAGAATTTCATTATGATTAAGAGAGCAGATCTAGTCAAATAAATGAGCTCTTATAGGTAGATGATGATGCTCAAGAGTCAATCAATCAAATGAGGAATTATGTAGAAATCCGTTTATAATTTTTGATTTCTGACAAAAGAGAGAATCCAATTTTTGGGTGTTTCTCTATGAAAATTTTTAAAAATGAAATGCATTTTTTCTTAAATAATTAGTGCTTGCACTCTTAATAACTACCTTTGTTTTACCTAGTCCATTGGGCCTAGTAATCATAGTTTGATTTTTTTTCCTAGGGTTATATGTAAAACCCCCAAAACTTTATATATTATGACTTTTTATTTCTCAATATTACATGAACCATACAAAATGTACATTTAGTGACTTGAGACTCGACTTTTTTCTGAGTGCCCTTCGCGGGTTCTCAATATGGTGAGTACCACGTCTCTTAACAGTTTAGAGTGTTGCATATTTGACAATAAATGGATAATATTTTAGGTCGAACAACTTTGACCGCAAATATTTAAATTAGACACCAAACAACACTTGGTGGGTATGAAATGATTTAATATTCATTAAATATTTCCTAGGGTAATCTTGAGCCATGTTTTTTATGGTCACCAAATTAAAAACCTATATCAAAATATTGTGAGTCTTTTCCAAGAAATAATTTATCATTATTTGACAAACTCGTTGTGGCAGTTGTGTTATGCAGGGTCAAATAATGGCATCTAATGACCGATAGGACCGTTATGTTGTAAAATTATTCAAGGCCACCTAAGGGAACATGATGCATAGTCAGGAATAATAATTCATAGGAATTTAACATTTTACTACATATAGAAAAGGGAAAATACTGTTTGGGTTACTCAATACAACAGTGGGTGGCTTTTCCAAGGAACAAAATTTCAAGAATAAAGGGATGGCCATGCTGACATATGTCTGAATAGGAAAACCACCTCTATAAAAATTTGGTGTATGAGGAATGGTCAAAATTTATTAGAAAGGGAAATTTATGATATAAAATTGTGCAGTTTTATGTCATGTTGTGAGGACATTGTACTCTGTAGTTTTAAGTCGTACATGGGGGACATTGTACTGTGCAGTTTTTTGTCATGCAGTGAGGACATTATATGGTGCAGTTTTAAGTCATTCAGTCAGGTCATTGGGTGGATTTAATTTAAGGACTTTAGCTTTGAAAAAAGGTATGATACTCTCCCTATTTCTTGATATTTTGTTTGGAAATAAAATATCATATTCAGGTATTGAAGGGAAAATTGTAAATAATGGTATGGGAAATAAAATATTATATTCAGGTATTGAAGGTATGATTTCCCCATCATGGGGGCTATATTAAAAAGGTCCAACTAGGGCATATACTACATAGAAAAATAGTGGAATATTTTTTATGATAGGGCTATTATGTAGGCAACTTATGCAAGGACTCTTAAGGGCAGGTACTGCATAATCAAGAAAAAGATCTCTTAATAATTTTGACATTATATTGCTAAAAGCTAAAGAAATTTTATGGAGATTAAGAATTTCTAAAGCAAAGAGTTTGGTTTATGGGGAAAGCTACCTAAATATGGAGAGGGTATTTCCAACCATGATTTCCATAGAATCATAGGAATAGAAATTTTGTGGAGGTCTAACCCAAATGTAATAATTGTGGTGTCTTTTGTTTTAGGTCATACAACTAGGATAATAAATGGAAACTATATATGACATGTGGCCAAGTGATTCCAAGGTTATTTCATATTTCATTGAACAAATAGAGTGGGAAATGTGTAAACCATGGTCTTGATGAGTTTCAGATTGAGAGAAATATAGTGGGACAAATATTCCTGAAGGATTGTTTGAAATATAGATTCTTGTATATTTTCCTCAATGTTTGAAGGGGAAAAAGACACTATAACCAAGAATGAAATTACCATCATTTAACAAACCTGTTAAAGGGACATTATTAGGTAGGAAAAACTAAGGCATATGCTGCATATCCAAATAATGGAATCTTTTGACTGACATGATCGTTATGTAGGCAACTTATGCGAGGCCCCCTAAGGGAATGTGTTGTATAGTCAAGAAAAAGAGATCTCAAGTATTAGAAACTCTATCACTAGAAAATATAAGAAGGATTTTGAAGATCTGGAAAATATTCAATATTAAGAGTGAAAATATAGAAGAGAGTTATGCTCAATGCACATAAGAAATATTTGAATCATTATTGGCCATGGGATTGATGTCCTTTACATAAATCTGACTCATATATAAAATGGATAATTTCTTTGTTTCCTTTTTAATTAATGTTGTGATGTGCACTTTAAAGTCATACAGTGAGGAAATTATAATGTTTAGTTTTATTTCATGTTGTGAATACATTGATAGCCCTATAAGAAATTGAGACACCTTATTTATATAAATAGTCCTTTTACCCAATTTTTTAGCCCACATGAGCAATGCTTGGTGTGAGAAACATAAAGCAGTTAAGGTTTCTTCTATAACACAATAGTGACACAAGTGAAAATATGGGTATTAAATTTCAATGCAGTTTAACTTCATGTGGAAAGGATGATGATGAACTAATGTGAAATGAAATTCATATTGTAAATGTACTAAGGGATAAAACACAAGTGTCACTACATGTCTTATTGTGGGCAAGAATCAAGCTATATGTAGTTCCTTAAACATTCCCTATGTAAGTTTGATTGTTATATACAAAATAAAGGATTTTTTTTGTTTTTATTATGGATGGGCCCAAGATTGAAGATCTAGGCATCTCTACATATCTTATATAAATGTGAATCAAGCCGTACATAGTTATTTAAACATTAATTTCCCACACCAATCGATTTTGACATGGGAGACGGGGGATTTAACACTTCCTAGAAGAATGAATATATTTAATACACAAAATAGTATGAATATCCGATCATGCATCTTAAAAGAGTAGTATGTATAGGTCTAGTTCATATACAGAAGAAGAAAATGGCAAACAAATATTTTTTGATTGTGGTAGGGCCCAAGATTAGAGATCGAAGAGTCTCTACGTATCTCACATAGATGAGAATCAAGCCATACATAGTTATTTAAACAATAATTTCCCACACCAATCGATTTTGACATCGGAGACGAGGGGATTTAACATATTTTAGAAGAATGATTAAATTTAATACACAAGATGGTATGAAAATCAAATCATTTATCTTAAAAGAGAACTCTTTATATATCCAATTCATATATATAGGATAAAAAAAGGGAATAAAAATTTTGTGACTGCAGCTGGGCCAAAAATAGGAGATTCAGTCACATCTAAGTATCTCAAATAGATGAGAATAAATCCATACAGAGTTCTTGAAATAAGGTCCCTATGCAGATCTCACTTAGGCATAGGAAAGAAAAATACTCATGTGCCACTAAGGAGTATCATTGATGCCCATGATACTTACTTATGAAAACTCCTAACATCAAATAGTGGAGATGTTTACTGTACAATTTAATGTCATGTAATGTGGACTAGTGGTGTCATGTAGTTTAACGTCATGTGATAAGGAAAAAGATGCTACACATTTTAACGTCTTACAGCATGGATGCTTATGGTTGTTACGAAGCTTAATGACTTGAAACTAGGACTTTGTACTGTATAGTTTTAGGTCTTGTATCAAGGATGTGGGAGCTGTTCAATTTTTAGTCTTACTGTGAGGACGTGGGGGATGTGAAGTTTTTAGTCTTTCTGCGAGGACGTGAGTGTCGTGCAATTTTTAGTCTTGTAGCGAGGACAAGGGGGATGTGTAGTTTTTTGACTTGCAGTGTAGACATAGGGGTTGTGAAATTTTTACTCTTGCAGTGATGACTAATGATATATGCAATTACACAAATTATTTCTTCAAGAATATCGAATTGGTCAGAGTTATAATGAGCTCTCAATCCGTTGAGATTAATGCATAAGCTCTATTTGAGTAGAACTTATGTATAGAATAAGGTCCTTCCAACCAAGGCTTAAGCTTTAGAGGTTTCATTCCTCTAATCATTGCAGTCTTGTGGACCAATACCAATTCTCCTTGAGGAAATGAACAAAGGTTAACTTTCTTGTAAAAAGCTTGCACTATTCTGTTATGAAAGACTTCTAAATAAAGAAAAGTATGAAATCTTTTCTCGTCTAATCATTCCATCTCAATAAACCATTTCTGAAACCTCTCATTTGTAGAAAATTGATCACAGATTGCAACTCTGAGTGAAGGAAATTGCATTTAAATTGTAAATACTACTTTGGTTCCATATACCAATGAATAAGGGGTTTTCTGGGTGGCAGTACGGGTAGTAGTCCAATAATTCTATAAAGCATGAAAATCTTATCAGGCCAAGATTTCTTATCTTTATCCACCATCATCTAGATTATATTTGATATGGTCTTATTGAAAGCCTCTATTTTTCCATTGGATGCTGCATGATAGCGAGATGAATGGTTGGATTTGATATTATGTTCTTTATATATATTTTTTATCTCAGCAAAACAAAAATTTGTGCCATTTTCCATCAAAATAGTATGAGGGACCCCAAATATAGTGATGATATTAGTTTTGAAAAAACTAACAATGATTTTGGCTTTGACTTCTTTGAAAGGTATTGCCTCAATACATTGGGAGAAAAATGTCAGTAGCAGTAATAATATACTTGAATTGCCTAGCCATGGCTGGAGGATAAGGTCCTACTATATCCATTACCCATGTGAAAAATGGCCAAGAGTATTTAATTGTATGTAGAAACTCTGGGGGTTGAGGAATGAAGTTTTCATGCACTTGGCAGAGATGAAATTTCCTTGTGAAATCTATACAATCTTGCAACATTGAAGACCAAAAGTATCCAAGCCTTCAGATTTTGTCAGAGATTCTATGCCCAGACTGATGGGCACCACAAGCTCCTGAATGCACTTATTTATTGACAACAACAGTTTCTTCTACATCAATACATCGGAGGAGTATTCCATTGAAGACTCATTTGTAATGTAACGTTGGGTGGTCTGGACTATCATAAAGAGTAAAATTGGACACTCATCATCAAATATATTCTTTTTCATCCATATCTTGTGGAAGTACCCCATTTTGATGGTATTTGACACTAAGTGTTCTCCATCCCATGGTATATACATATGGCTCAAAAATAGGGATAATATAATAAATTTCCACCATTCATGGTTGAACGAAGGGGGAGACCACAAGACGATGGGCTATGCTAATGATTGTCTCAACCCAATTTGGATATTCCAAAGCTATTGCTACATTATCCAATGCATCAACTTGGGTGTTTTGTGATCAAGGTACATAATACAATGTCAGATCTGAGGAAAATTCATCCGTCAACCCACTGATGTAATCACACAAAGGGATGAAATCTTATTTCCTGATAGAATATTCCCCATTGATTTGGTTGATTACTAATTCTGAATCACCTTTTACTTTTAAGTAATTCACTTGCACCTGAAAGGACAATCCCAATCCTGAAATGAGAGCTTGATATTCCACTTCATTGTTGGTACCGCCTTCTGATAATTGGAAAGAGTAAGGAAAAACTACCTTTTCTGGGGAAATAAGGAAAATTAATTACCCAACTTTGTTGAGTTTAAGGTTTTCCATTCTCTTCCCTGTTGGACTTCTGGAGGCACCATAAAAGTAATTCTCCCATGTTTTGGAATTATCATGAATAGAGAAGACCTCTTCATCAAGAAGTTCATTATTTAGTGATGTATCCTTTGTAGATGGATGTTCAACAAGGAAGTCATCCAGATCTTGCCATTTTATTGCTTTCTGAGGCACATACTAGATATAAAATTGTTGCAGAATAACCGCCCACCATGCCAGATGATGTGTAAGCACATGATGGCTATGGATAAATTTGAGTGGGTTGTTGTGAGACACCAATAGGACCTCATGATGTTTCAGGTAGTGCCTCAATTTATGAACTGCAAATATTAATGCCAGAAATAACTTTTCAATACTTGAATACTGAGGTTCCGCATCAACCATAGTTTGACCGAGATAGTAAAGACTATTCTTATTACCAGCACTATTCTTTTGAGCAAGGAAGGTACCCAGTGATAGCTCTAAAGCTATCACATAGAGAATATGTGTTCTTCCTTCAACAAATGGCAATAATACCTATGGACTCAAGAGATATTTCTTGAGGGTATCAAATGATTCTTGGAAGTATTTATTCCATTTATAGGTCACTCCCTTTTTCATTAATCTGGTGAATGGAAAACACTTACCTTCCAAATTGGCATTAAAGCACCAAATATATACCACATGTCATTAGAGCACTCTTAATTATTTCAAATGTTGAGGCCATGACATAAAAATGATTGATTTGTTTTTCTCAGGATAAACTTCAATACAATGATGGAACACAAAGAAGCCAAGGAACGTTCTTGAAGTTACCCCGAAAGCACATTTCAAGGGGTTTATCTTCAAACTATGATGCTAAAGTTTATTGAATGTGATATTAAGATCATCCAAGTGATTTGAATGTTGTGTAGATTTTACCACCAAATCATCAACATAACATTCAACAAATTTACATAATAAGGGTTTGAAGATATAGTGCATGGAACATTGGTATGTTGCACCTTTATTCTTTAAGACAAAGGGAATTACCCCATACCAAAACACACCATGAGGGGCCTTGAAGGATGTATATTCTTCATTCTCTTGGGCCTTACAGATCTGATTATACCCAGAGTATCCATCCATGAAGGAAATAGCTTTATACCTAGCTGTTGCATAAATTAAAAGATCCATGATTGGAACTAGAAAATCATCTTTAGAAAAATGCTAGTTAAGATCCTTGAAATCAATGCAATCTCTAATTTACCATTTCTTCTTTTTCATTAGTACAGTCTTGGATATCCATTTGGGATATAGAAACTCCCTGATAAAGTTAGCATTTATAATCTTATCAACTTCAACTTCAATTTTAGAGGTATGAGTTGGGTGTGTTTTTCTTGTTGCCTACTTGAAACCTCGATGTTCTTCTGGAAAACTCAAGTTGTGAGTGGCTACATCAGGATTAAGACCTAGAATTTCTGTATAATTCTAAGAAAATATATCTCGATGTTTCTTTAGAAATAAAGTATGCACCTCGTTCTCTTCAGAGGTCATGGATGCACTAAATAAAGTGGGGAATGTATCTTCTTTTGTACCCAGATTTATTTATTTGAGCTCATCCACAGTGGTATAGACACCTTCCTCAAATGTTTGAGGAGAATCCTTGGGATCTTCCTCTTCTTATTCATTATGTTCTACCACTTCTGTTTCTACTTGCATTGTAGATGAAGAGGCCAAACTTATAGAGTTAGGGGGAGTCAGTATTTGAACATCCTGAAGAAGAGACCACTATATCTGACCCTATTTATGATGAAGGGTATTCCTGTAGTAATAAATAAGAGATGATTGTTCGGGAATCCGCATATTTTTCTTCCTATAGCATTGTTACATTTTTTTCTACTATGATTAAAAAATTAGAGGCTTTCTTTAGTTCATTAGATGATATGAAGACATCTCTATTTATGCTTCCATCACTGCTTGTTGAATCAACAGTTTCTCCCATATTTTCAGGCTCAGTTTCTGCAATCCACATTATGGAAGTAATTGGATGAGTGCTTGGATTTGATTTCACCCTTTCAAGTTTATTGATTTATAGCACATAATCTATACTCAAACGTATGAAAGGGTTTTCTGGAATCTTTTCCAAACCATTTGGTTCATTAACTCCATTTATTTACTTATTCATGAACCTGGTTCCTTTTGTTTGATAAGGCTCTACCTAAAAATATTGATATTAACACATTTTTAATGGAGCATTTTCACCATATGATGTTCCAATTTGACCATTGAAATAGTACTTTAGACATTGGTGTTATGATGAAGGTATTGCCGCATGTTGATACAGCCAAGGCCTTCCAAGAAGAATGTTGAAAAGATATTTCCTAAAGAACAACCATGTAATATGAATTAGACACGAGAATTCCAAATTGAGTTCTGAGTGTAATCTTGCCTAGATGTTCTTTCTCATTCTTGTCTTATCCTCTCGACATTAAAGTGGAAGGAGATAAGCCATATTTAGTTAGCACCATTCAACGAAGTGTACGTACAGGTATGAGGTTGACACTAGAGCCATTATCAATGAAGGCTCATCAGATGTCTATTTCATTTACCTTTCCAGATAAATATAAGGTTCTGATATGTGCATGTACCACATCATATTCATCTTCATCTATAAAAGATATGACTACATGACATTCTATAGAATAATTCTCTATAAGATAAACCTTAGTAGCAGTAACTTTAGTTTCAAACTCTTTAGGACATGAAAAAGCCTAAAAAAGTGCTTATCAAACATCTTTTGACAAATTCAAGGCATCCAGAATTGATAACCTGCCTGGTAATTGGGACATTTTTTTCAAAAAATCATAATTTTGATCCAGAGGTTTGAATTTACTACCATGGAAATGCAGTTTTTCAGGTGTCTTAGAAGTTGATTCTTTTGATGTAGAAGTACCCTATGTTATAGAAGAAGTTTGAAATACTCATGGATTTGGTAGATTATAATGACTAGATCTATCTACTTGCTGAGAGGAATATGGTGTGACTTCTAATCGTTCCTCCTAAATAATCATGTTAGAATTGAACCTGTCTTACATTAAAGAGACTCTTTATTCTTGTTGAGCCAGCTGAAGGGATCTTCCATGAGATTCTTCTGGTTAAATGGTTCGAGTAGGGGTAGAGTTAAAATAGTGGTTTATAGAATTCTCATGTCTTCCCCTGTATCCTCAACCTTGGCCTCTTCCTCTGGTTCCCCAATTAAGTAAAAGTAACTCTAGTTCATTATAATCAGAATCAACATTGTCCTAAGGATCTGTTAAGTGGATCACGTAGAATGAACCCAAGATCAATTCTTTATCGGATGGAGATTTTTCATGACAGGTTGCTTCTAATTGTGTCGTTTGGTGGGGGCGGTGTCCATAATTTTGAAGCAGATGGCACAAAATATTCCTGGGTCAACGAAATCTTTGGCCTTGATATGATCTCATCTTCTTCTGACTGCTCTTTGTCCTTATTATCACCTTGATTCTTTGAGGATTGACCTTTTGATGAAAGTGATTTTACTGTGGCAGTAGTTCCAGAAGATACAATCGGTTTTTTTCAACTGTGTTCATAGAATGGCATGAGTTTGGTCGATCATTTTTCTGATCATCAAATCATCATATTTCTACACATGTTTACTTTTGACTTCCAGCCATTCACCTTCTTATTCTGGATCCGTAGCAGTAACACATTCTACTTGACCTTACGAAATTTTCACCTTCACTTGTCTAGAGTCTACCATTTTTTGTAGGAGGTCCTTGAAAAAAAAATTCCTTGAATGGTATGGATCAACATCTGGTGAAAGGGACAATAATTTGGAATATCTTCATCTCCTTCTTTGTCTGATTTCCTTAGGCTTTAAAACTAAACCAAATTGTTTTCAAGAGCTGAGATGAAGTAACCAAAAACTTGTTCATTGCAGAAGGAATAAAATTTTCTTTTTAATTTCACCAACTATTTTATCATTTGATCTCTTTGATCATCTTGAGGAGGAATTTATTGCTGCTGATGCTCTAGAGGTAGATCCCTTCGATACGATGAAGGTTTTAAAGTGGTAGCAGGTACAAGTACTTTCTTGAGTGTAACGGTAGTAGCCTCTACCTTCCCTATTACCCTTTATAGAGTTGATGGAATTACATTAGTTTTATCCTTAGTCTCTATAATAAAATCTTCTATATATTTAGAAATTGAATTAAATTATTGAAACCCTGTGGTGTATTTTATAGGGATCAATGGTGTGTGTAACTCATCATGTAGATTTTCCACACAAATTGGAAGCAACTCTTCTTGAGGAAGTGCCAGACTTAAGGAATATATTAATCATATCCATCGCACAATGAAATATGAAACTCTTTAATTACACATTTTTTTACAATTGGTAAGATAAGAAACAGTAATCTTCAATATAGTTGAGGTAAATTAAAGAAAGAATTTATGGTGGAGGTCTTCCCATCTAGTAATTGATTGAGATTGAAAACTTGTATAAAAGACAAAAGATGGTCCCTGTAGTGGCTACACAAATCACCTATGTTTTAATGCTTCTTGTTGTTGAGGAGCTCCCATCATGGGATCGCAACAAGAAACAAAATATGTTAAGTGTTGTTCTGGATCTCCTGAACCATTAATGATTAGAAACATAGAATTTAAAAAAATTGATGGGGGAGGAATCAGGTCCACCCATTCAGGGTATGATTTATTTTCCGTCTTAATTGCCATACGCCATTCCTCTATAGCTTACAATCGAGTCATTAATGCCTCAATTATGTTCATAAGAATTTGGGGAATATCTGAATGAACTAGAACCTATGCAGGTACAACAACTGGATCTTGAGTTTATGCAAAGACTGGAAAAACCATGGGAGATGGTGAAAGTATTTTCCTTGGATAACCGACAGGAACAAGCCTATTAGGATGTGTTTGATCCTACCTTGGTTGTGTACCCAATGGAGGGAACTCATTATCCACTTCTGTATTTACTAAAAATCCTCTTTTCTATGGAGATCCTATAGGATGTGCATGTTGAGGACCTACCTGGGAAGTTTGTTTAGAAGAAATGATGCTTCGAAGTAACTATGTATTGAGTCTTTTCATCTCTTTCATTACCTCTCCAAGCTATGAAAATATATCTTCATGCGAAAGAGATTGACCTTCTCCAGTGGAAAAGTGAGATGCAATATGACATTTATCTTTCCCCCTGTTAGATGCCTTTTGACAGGGGGTGGGGGTTGTTTATTTTAAGGCACACCTAGATTCTAGGAAAGCCTTTGATTTTGGGTACTTACACATTCTTCATTTTCCTTAGTGTGTACCATATTTTGGATAAGAACATCATCTTATGATTCCCATTAACTAGACTCATTTTCTAGAGGATATTCTATGATGGTTTTAATGATATTTACTGACACATAATTCATTGATTAACATTCTCTCAGTATCGTGGTATGATCGGCTCCCTCTGTATCTTCCATGAATCTCTGTTCTTCTATATAATGGATTATCAGGTGCTATTTGACAAAATGTAACCCAAATGGAATCCTTGAATAGTTTATTTGTGCACTCTCTTTATGGATTCTTCCCTAATTATGAGAAAACAAACTTCGGTTGAGGAGGGGATTGTAGATGTGAAAGATCCCCCAGTTATGCAGGCTGGGGTTGATCCTGTTCTTCTTCTTCAAACTTTTGACCATTGTTTAATAAATTTGAAGGCTGAATTAAATGAGCCCCCATCCTTGCAAACTGTGTTGATTCTTGAACTACTATGGCTGAAATTTTTGAAACACCTCTTCTGATATTGCGGATTTTGGTTCGGACATTAGATGGGTGCATTATCCGACAACCACTCAAATAACCAGTTTCAGAAGATCACTGTACTATTTCAGACTTTTTCATTCTCTGATGGCTGATATCCTCTAAGAAGGACACCTGCCCAAGATTATCATATGCTTGATTTAAATGTAACTTAACAACTTCTTTTCATTGGGCTTGACTCTAGTGAGAGCTGGTTGAGGCATATTCTTGAGAAAAAATTTACATACAAAATCTATTAATTGTGGCCGATCATGGGAAATAACATTGCATGAGACCACTTTTGGCGTACTTTACTGATTCTGGAGTGCAGTGAAATTCAATTCTCCATCTTCACCCTATCCTCTAACATTAACACTAGATGGGGTGTAAGAAAATAATTGTCGAAACTTCTTTAGAGAATTGAGGAATGCACACTGAAGGTCTCATTTATATTTTCAACCATTGGATGTTGGAAAACTGTGAGAGATGCCAAGTCAATTTGGAATAGTAAACATTCTATTACCTTTATATAATTTTTCTATTCATCATATGGTAATACTTTAGTTTTCAAATTATGAGAGTCTTCCATAAGTTGAGGCAAATATCATGAATACAATATTCTACCATCAATTCTAGAATTTTATACTGAGAATTTTCCAAAGGCCAGAACATAACTGGTATTTCTCCTTTAGCCAACTATTTTCTCATGTTTAACATATCTTCATCATATTTTACTATAGATTTATCCACCGGGTCTGACCAAAGTAGATTCTCTGTATTAGAAGACAAACAACCTAAGGGACGTATGAAGAATAACTATTCCCTTAAGATGTATCCCGGTTGAGAAAGTGTTTCACCCATCAATGAGAAGGCATCGGACATGACTGGCCTTGTGTTTGCAAGTGGCTTAGGATAGAAGGGCTTTCTCATCGATACATAATCAATTATATAATTATCTGGACAATGTGAAATACTACTGCGGAGGGGACATTCACAACGAATTCTATCATGGGGAGGATCACCATGGAGGATTATAACAAGGGATGAATCCTCTTGCTCCTAGGTCTTCTAGCCACACAGAGGGTTGTCAGGGATCTCATCTAGAGATAGGAAATTTTGGTTGACTAAATTTTCATAAAGAAATCCTTAATGATAAAGTTTCTAATGAGGAACTTCATAATTACTACTACCACTTCCATAATTTGGTAATTAGAGGATAGGATCATAATCTACAACAGATAAATTTCCTAGGGCTTCAAGAACTCTAACATTATGTGGAGCCAAATCACATCTTGGATCTTGATTTTCTAATAGTTCTTAGTGAGACTACTTTGTTAATAATATATTATACATAGTTGGGGCCACTTTTTGGGAAAAGTGGTTATCATGGGTAGGTGTATGTGCCTACCTTTGAGCGGCCACCAAAACATAATGATTAACTCCAATTGGAATGAGTGTATGATCCCAATATTTTTGTTCATATGATATGGGTGACTATACCACATTACCCTTCTGGACTAGAATAGAGGTTTGTATCTGCTCCAAGATGTCATGTTGATGTGTTATCCCATATGTGGGGATAGATTTACATGTTTGTTCCCTTGGTACTACTTAAGTACTTGTCATAATATCCTGGCATGCTTCCAGAATATGGGACGGGATTTGCGTCTTCCCTTTAACCATTAGTAAGATGTGTTTGGTGACTTAAATGGATGGAATGGGAATATATGTTCATTCCATATCTTGATTAGGTGTATGTTCCTACTCCTATAATCCTTTTCTTATCAATTGGTATTGACAGTACTCATGCATGGGGGAAGAGAGTTGGGTCTGCCCCATATTTGTCTTCGGAGCGTTCAGACTGACTTCTCCAGGTGCTGCCAAATGAGACTATTGGTAGGTTTGATGAACATTGGAATGTGTATGTGCCTACTGGATGTTTTCCATCAAGTATGGTTGACATACTTCCTTCAACACAAGTAGAAGATACTGCTGGAGGAATTGGAGATTGTAAGCAGGTATATGTTCCAATTTACCAGTTGCCACAACATTGGTTTGGCGAGATTTATTAAATGAAGTATAACAACCCTTCTAAATGGATGTTAACATGTAAGTAGGTTTATGTTTATATAAACATTACTCCACCAGATTTATTTGGTGGGATTTGTGGGTTTCAACCAGATGAGTTTTCTAGACAACAAAATTTGGATGGACAAGTGTATGTGGTCGGTCGTTGTTTTCCATCTAGTTTGGGTGATGGACTTCTCTGGAGGGGGAAGAGGTAAGAACCTTCTCCCTCTTGACCATACATGGTCCTCTAAGGTTCTTCTTGCGTACTTGGGTCTGAGAGACCTGGGCCAAACGTCCAGAGACAACACCCCCATCTTGTTGGGGGGTTCACTACCACACAATTCTGCTACTTGATCATCGGTCTTCATTGGACATATGATCGAGGATTTTTAGTAACATTGAGGGCCTGTCGGGAAGCCTCCAATGTTGGGATTGTACCATGATGGTGATACTCTTTTAACAGCATGTTGGAGACCTAGCTTTGAAGTTGCTGAGTGGGCAATAACTTCCATCTTATTGATGAAGATCCATCTTGAGTAGTGGCTGGGAAGTTTGTAGATGTCATCTTGAAGAAATCCATTTTGGACTGAAGGGAGTTATTGAAAAGAACATGAAACAACAATAAACTCGAATAAAGAGACATTTGTTATATGAATACATGCATGTTTAATTCCTTTGTATGGACTTACTTTATCAATTTATAGGGGATGACAGGTGGGTAACATTATTAACTTGGTTAAGGATTCACATAGGGTTCACCATTTTTATTTCTCTGTTCCTTGACACATGTGTTCTAGTTTTAAGAATCATTTCTTATAGGAAGTTTTGATTGGATTTATTTACAGAACCTGAAACTTCCAATAGTTCCTTATCCAAAAGGGGACAAGAATTACAACGGTAGGTGGTCGTTATGTTTGATCTTTACGATACAGAGGTACATACACTAATTGAGAGGATGGGCGGTCAGACTCATCACACCCTTTTAGGGAGAATTATTGTCTACTCTAGGAATCTCTTTTTAAATATATAATATTTTCATGAATCTTTGTTAAGTCACCAAGCATAACAGAAGTTTCCCTTGGAATTTAGAATCACTTATTAACATGTGTAAAATTTAGAATCATCAATATGTATTAAAGGTTCTTCTTTAATGTAGATATTCATATTTATTCGAGGTTCTCCATCAATGGTTTCTCCAAATATACTATTTCATTATTATTTTAATCATCATTATGATAATACTAGTTTTTTAAAGTCACATAAGGGGCACTCTGGGATTTATTGTCATCCAGGGAGACGAAGGTTTGTTTTTATATTAGGATTGTTCCCATAAAATGGGCTACCTACGTATCCTTGTAAGAGGAATCAGAACCCTCATAGTTCGGTGCTGCTTAATGGGACATATCATACCTTTTAAGGTTCTGCGATAAGGACCTAACCATACAGTTTAACATCATGTGGTAAAGACATCTAAGTGAATGTTGATTAGTCAAATTTTGGTGTGCGACTTATGTCGAAACAACCCAATGAACATGCAAAGGATATGGGTTTTTATGATAGATTAGAACCTTTTGGGAATATGGCCCATGGAGAAGATGGTTGAATTAAAATGTTGGGTTTGAACCTCTAGGAGGATTCCAACGTATCCCATGTGGATGGGAATCAAATCCCACGCAGTTTGATGAGTTTCATAGGAGAGTATAGTCTTTTATGAGAGATGAGTTTAGACATACTTATAGAAATGGATGCCTTGGTGAATTAGGGGTTTTATTTATAGCATTTTCCTAAGATGGATTCCCAGATTAAGGGAATTAGGTTTGGATTCTTGAAGAGGATATTTAGTGAGCTTGAGCCCTAAAAGGGCATCCTACATATCCTAGATTGAATAGGAATCAGAGTTCTCATAGTTTCGTCACCGTGGGTGTTTGTGAAAATGTTGAAATCATCACAAATCTATAATCACACACGAGTCATGCTCAGTGTGAGAAACAAGAAAATGTGAAATATTTAACAATGACACTCACTTTTACTATTCTACTAGTGGAGGAGGGCTAGCCTATGATGGTGATGGTAGATGAGGGAAAGGAGACCCAGGAAGAGGGTGCGGCGATGAGCCCTCCCTCCATTCTCTTTAAATTGGACAAGGGTTCAATGAAGGGAAGAATGGATTAAGATAAGAGGATTACACCAATATGGATACCCATGGTGACAAAGCTCAATAGGAAAGGGAAACAGTAATGAAAGTCCATGTGCCCATCTCTCCTCTGGACTTTGGCACCGAAGAAGAGAGGAGAAGAAATGATGCTACCTCCTGCAAGAAAATCTAGGGGATTATGCCAGGATGGTTTCCATAAAATTGATCCTAGTAAGGGAGGGAGAATTATCATTTGTTCAAACAGATGAAAAGAAAGTGTGAACATTACCTTCCCTACTAGAGATCTGAGGTTCAGGGTTATCTCTTTGAGAAGGGGGAGGTCAGGAGCCAAACACTCCTCCAAACTAGGAACTTCCCAACATTATTTCTAGGAGAAAGGTCCTTATGACTATGGATATACAAACCCACAGACACTCCATAAAACCTAACCCCACTGTAAAAAAATGTGGGAAAACTCTGATAGTATATATACAAACCCAAATAAGAGACACGCTAATGTTCCTTTCTAGATGGTTTGATAACTCATGAGGTTTTGGTGGAGGTCTAAATAGAATCCCTTTTACATAAGGTAGCCAAGGAAGAAGAAGACTTTCCATGAATGGATTTGAGAAAGGATTGATGGCTTGTAGACTAAAGAGAGTAAGTGAATCAAATACAAGAACTCAAGTAGATAAGGGTGTACAAGTATGGGCACACAAGTAGACTTGGGCGACCTGATATTCACTTAAGTGACAAAAAACTTGTATAGTAATACTTGAGAAATACTTGGCTCAATACTTTAGGAGTATTCACAGGTGGTCCCAGAAGTTGGGTGCTCAAGTTCCTATGAATGGAATAGGTAGTGTGAAATTGTTTCTGATTTAGGTACGTTGGGCGCTTTAGGAAAGCAAGTGATATGGTTTTGAAACACTAAAATGACTTAAGTCAAATGACCCTCCTTTAAATCCTCCACTCAACGTGTTGAAGAAATACATTGAAATCTAGGAAGACTTGGGAGAAGCACTAGGGTGACCAGAGCAGCAATTGGGATTCAGGGAAATTCTTCTTTACAAATGAAGACCCCACATGTATATTTATAGGCAAAAATAGGTCCTTGAGTGAAATGAGTTTGGTCATGCAAGTAGGTTGTGCGATAGATTGGGGCGTGCAAGTAAGCTGCGTGCCGATGCCCTTTTTATCTGACTAAGGTAACCCAAAACTCATTCCTTTGAAAATCAGGATTGTCTTCATGTATTTTCTCTATTTCATTATACGATATTTTCCTTTTTTATTTTTAGACTCTTTTCCAGAACGGAGTGTCAACAAATGTTCAAACATATATGGCCAACATTTTTATTTTGCAACCTTATTAATTTTCATTGTAATCTCACTTCATCAAAACCAATAGTTAATTGAAATGAATTTATTAAATATTTAGAGGTATATTACAATATCACAATTATGATATAAAAATTATTAATATTAAATGAATTAGAAAAAAATAATGCAATTTACTAAATAGGAAAAAATATAAACAAATATACCTGGTGATAGGGTGTTCAAAAAAAAATAAACAACATGAAGTTCTTTTTGAGGTGTATTAACTTTTATTCCTATGAAAATATAAATATAAGAAAGATATAAAAATTTGAATCATTTTGTTAAAATTAATAGTGTATGGAATATAAATACACATTTTGATAAACATTTCACAATAAAAAATGACATAGTTAAAACAAATAAATAGTAAAAAAAATTAAAAAATTTAAATTAATAAAACCATATTAACAATAAGAAAAGTTAAAAAAGAAATCAAAATTTACAGAAAATAGATATGTTATTCAATATCCTAGGGAAATTATTATAAAAATATGAAATTCTACCATAGGTGTAGTCGAATGACACTTTCCAAATAGTGGTTGAGATACAAAGTAGAAATCGATTATTGTCGCGCCTCATCAGCAGGTTCCACCTCAGATGATTCCTATAAAAACTGATATTGAGAAGTTGTGGATTATTAGATAAATGCTGAAATTAAATAGGAAAGTTAAATATATAACTCTAAACTAGAAGGCAGTTAGTAAAGAATGTCATTAGTGGTGATGAATGAGATGTAGTAATTCTGAGAGAAAAAATAAGTCGGAAGAATAGTATTTTTTCAAAATTCCATACCTTTAAGAGGATGTTCATGGTGTTTAGAAACATTACATATCAGGTACATAGTGGAAAAAATATAAATATCTAGATCAAATTATCATTTTCAATTAAATTTATCCACCCCAAAATGGATGATGGTAGAATATGAGAGAATGAATTTGTGTGTAGTTTTAGTGGAAATATTTTAACGAAAGAAAATATGAAACATAATATGGAGTAAAAAATATACTAATAAAAGGATATATGATAATTTATATGGTAAAATATATAAATTGATGAAGAATATATGCTAGGTTTTGGCGATTTGAATGCTGGTATGTGTGATGAAATATTAATGAGTTTGAATAGAAATCTGTAGCGAATGGAAGATGGTAAAAATCATGGTAGGGTTTTGTGAGAATTCATTGGTCTTATAACAATGGGAGATATCGATTGAATGTCGGGATGAAATGAATACAGAGATAAATATGAGGTGAGAAAAATCGTGGTGTATTTGTTGGGACTATGGTTATAGGGAAAGGGATAAATAATGGTAAGTGATATAGAAGGGCAAGAATTGGTGATGACCATCACAATGAGGAGTCATAAGCATGGAGGTAGAGAAAGGGAGGAAGAGGAGGTGGTGGAGGAATAGAGGCCTAGGTAGAGACAGAGAAGAAAAATAGGGGATATAGGCTAGGATGATGAGTTAATAAAAGATAGGGAATTTTTGGGGTGATGGGATGGAATCAGAATTGTTCGGCAGTAAAGATAATGAAACGTTGGTGGAGAATGCTATTGTTGAGACACATGTCTGAATAGTGTCATCATTTAGTATATATAATGGATATTTTTTATAAATAAAATATTTTATTAATTTTTTTTGAAAATATTTTACATATATTTTTGATGTATATTCCTAAATAACAACTTCTTTAAATTCTCAAAAAGAATAAACTTTTTTAATTTTCACTTTCTCCATTTGTTAATAGTTTTTATATTGTTATTGGAAGGAATGGATGAGTGTTGGATTGATCTGTTGGAGATGGATTCTTAAATATAACTTATGTGTAATTTATGATAACCTATATTCATATTTTTAAATATTAATGAACATATTATCAAATAATGATTATTATTATATGTAACATAGTCTGTGATAATTTCTCAAGAGTATGTTTCACACAAAAAGGCCATAGCAGTTCCTTACTACGACGAGAACATAAAAGTGCTACAATAGTACTTTTAAATATATATTATATAGTTGTATAATATCATTTTAGGGACACCAATGATATAGGATATCATGGGTGGAGGCTCTTAGGACTTTGAGGCACCTTCTCTTGTTTTATTCCCTTGGTAATATCCAATGTAGAATATTATGAGAATGAGACCCGCTCATAGGAAATCCTCATTTTTATGTGGCATTGAATGTTACCATATTTGGACATGTTTATTGATCCCTAGAATTTATTATTTTTATTAATGAGTAATATTAGTCGAGATCATTGATGTATTGATGAAAACCATGATGACATATGTTTGTTGTGAGATACGATGTTTTGGGTGAGTCACAAGTACAATTTCATTAATCAATAATGCAAGTAAAGATTTTTCCCTTCAGGTTAATTAACAAAAGTTGTTATTTCATGCCCTTTCATTGAAATGTTATATCCTAAATAAATCCCTGGCCCTGGGGTTCTATAAGAATGTTTAATTATCATGAATTCAAAGAAAGAGAAATTGATTACATTGTATGATGGCACTAACATGCAACCTAATTGATTAGAGATATCATGATAAATGGATTATATTACATAGTAAGAATCAATATGAGGTATTACGTCATTGTGTCATTAAACTATTTTTTATGGGTGCCTTTTCAGGTTTCTAGATTCAAACCATGGACTTTAGGAAGCTTCACCTACTGCCACAGAGAAAGAGTCCTTGAGGGTCACAAACTAAGTGGATCAAGAATATTAGTTAATTAAAATATTATTATTTATTATTTAACATGCTGAATAAATATTATTTCTACACATGGTTTAATAATTATTCATTTTTTAATGATCACATATATTATGTCACCAGTTATTAGATTGAATATAATATGAGAAGAATATTTAATAAATATTTATTTTCTATTTATTGAGTATAATATTTATTTATTTATTGGTAAATAATGTAGTGATATTTTATTAAAAAATAAATAGTCCTTATTAAGGCCTAATAAATGTTTTGTAGGAATGAAAAAACAAGTTTAATTGTTAAATGAGAAATAAAAAATATTGAATGTAATTTTATTAAATAATATTTACTTTAATTTCCATGTTAATTTCATATCGGTAAATAATAATAACATTATTATTATTTGACATGGGGTTCCATCGGGATTAAATAAATAGTAAAGGGTACTTGTGAAATTTTATTATTTTAACACTAGCATTATACAAACCCAATTATATTATTATCTAATAGATCCAATTCATTTTTTGGTGTTTCACAACAATTTTCAAGAATCCTCTAAAGCCCTAGAGAGATCTATTCTCTTTGAATTCTCATAATAATAGAGAGAGATAATCCTCCAACTCCCACTCTCAATTCAAGAGAGATCAAGGAGAATTATTTAGAATCCATTCTCATGGCGGTCAGAGGTAGTCAATTCAAGCAATATGATGTGTAGTTCTAGCTCTTAAATATTCTAACGACGACATTCAGAGATTTTTGGAACACATGTGGTTCACAACTAGTGGGAATCTACTTCTGACCCCTTCAATGAAATTATGATACAACACATATCTGTTTTCAAATCCATCAATGAAGAAATAATTTCAAATATATAATTATTTAATTAATTAAATTAATTATAAATAATATTTTTTAATCCTTCCTCTAGTTCCGATGTATTATCCATTGTATGTTTTCTTTGATTCAATTAAATTGATCCCGATATTTATCATTGTGTAGATATTGGATTGATAATAAATAATGACAAAAAAAGAAAATTTGGGCATGACCCATCATATTATTCCTCTTTTCCTAGAATATACATGTTTTATTAGAGAAGTCACATAATCATTTTTAATAATTTAAATAAAATTGATTGTTTTAAAAAAAATCATTTAGTTTTCAATTTAAATTTAGTCATTATTTTAATTAAATTTGAAAGATATGATTCTTCCTCCCTAATTTCTCATATATCTAATAAAAACGATTACTTTTATGAATGGAATAGTGTAGAATAAGTCATCTGAAGGTGTTGAGGATTTTGGATGGATAACATAGGACTACACTCAGTGTAACTAGAGTCACATGTTATCTATATCTATTCAAAGTAGTAGGAATTAATTAAGAATTAATTCAAACTATATTCATTGATTATATGTGGTGAATTTAATATCATAAACCACATGTTAACTAGTCTATCCTAGCACATAGTCAGTTAGAATACATTTCGTGTAGCACACGTACATGGTGTGCAGTTCTTTTAAGTCACAGATGGACTGTGTATTTCTATACATGACCTACCTGGTTGGTGACCATGTAAACTAGAGACCACACATAGTATAGTCCTACAAAAACATCATGTACTTCAATTTTCTATGGTGTAGTTTAGACGTAATTTCCCTAGGTGTTTTACTTGGATAGATGGTGAGAGACGTACATGTAATATAGGTTTCCTGTACACATCGTTCACTAAAACCAAATATTATAGAATTAAAATTGATTTATTATATTGTTTGGACCTTATCGACATGCGATCAATTAGGAGATAGAAAATTCCATGTGATAGGTTTTAACATACATATATATATTTAATTAATTTATGCACAATGGTCATATCTATATATCATATATGAGTTATATGAAAAATCTTACTGTATGTACATTGAATCATAACACATTATAGAAAAATCATGTAATTTGTGTAATTATTAAGTTGATAGTACACGTTGTGAAAATACATAATAAGTTGTGTATTCCATTTGTCATAAGAGTAAATTATATATGAGTATAATACATGTTGGGTTGATTCATATGGGTATTCACCGTGTTTCCTCCAAGTTACATTTATGTAAACAGTTAATTTTGAATAAATATATTTATTTTTTAAAAAATTTAAGAAGGATGAGAATATCAAGGAAACTCAGATTATAATTGAGATAAAATATTTGATTAATTTAATAAGATAATTAATTGATTCCAACATGATTTATCTTAAAAAAGAATGATTAATTATTAAATTCCAGTTTTATTAAATTATTAAATTTTTTGGATGCATGTGGATGATCATGAGAATATACCATAGCTTTTTATGTGATTGGTTTCTTTAAACTTATTATTAAATTAAAATTTTTGGTATGCATGCATTCTCGCCTCTTATTGTGTAAGGTTCTGCATGTCCACGGTTTCGTTTATATAAACCCCTTTCCCCTCAACTGCATGCGAGTAAACACATATGTAATGTATGGAGATCCCAAGATAGTGGAGGAGGTTCAGGTTTGGGGCCGAGGAAAAATCATTCCAAGATAGATAAACAGATAGACATGTGGAAATATATAACACAAACCTTTATTGGTTCATGGTGTTTTTCCCCTTGGTCAGCGGTTAGTATATCAAATACTATATAAAAAAACCATTAGTATAATCTCATGATCATACCACTTTAAAATTTTATTTCTATCAAATTTCATGGTTATTTCATTATGGATGTTTTTTCATGATACCATGAATTAAAGATATTAAGGACCATGAAAGATAAAATTAAAAGAAACCTCCTTATTCATAAATATTATATATGATAAGGATAATCACTTAAGAAAATACTCATAATATAATCAATCATGTAATAAAGATAATAATTTTACATTTACTTATAAAAGGATAAAATACCTGAAAATATATATATTAGGTCGGTATATCCTTCCACTAACTCGTTGAAAATGAAACCATAGCTCAAAGTGATTGACCAACCAAAGTTGTGGTTCTTTCAATTATTAAGGAATTATAACATGAATGTTTGGGTTATATTAACATAGTTCACGTCAAGGGTTGACTACCAAAGTAGGAATTGGTGTAACTAAGTGGAGAGGGTTGATGAAAAATAATTTTAGGATTTTAGGATTGGTAAGTCCACTAATCAGATCAAGTAACTGTGAGTTAATGTAGTCTCTATTTGGAATGTCTATCTAAGACCACTCAAGTTGCATGAGAAACCAAATTTGTGTTAATGAGAAGGGGAGTATGAATCCTTACCACTATAATGTATGAGGAATATGATATTCCAAATCCAATGGTGAGGGAAATTAGGTTTCATTGAAATAGTGGGAGACTAATAAAGATAATATTTATTTATTTGTCTAAATATTATCAGATGAACTTATAATGTTTTGATCATATTATTTTTTAGAATAAAATTAATAAGATTTTGAACATATCACTAATATCCATACTTGAGAATGATAAAACTCTCATTGGAACAAATTTCCCAGACTAGTAATTGATATTAGGCGTTATCCTTCTCCATGAAAGGAAATAGTATGTGTTGGAAGAACCTATTCTTAATAACCCTGGTAATGTGGAATGTGATGAAGAGTTATAATTTTATGAGAACCATTTTTACAGTTGCACAAATGTTCAATGTTACATGCTATCATCAATTTTCAATGAGATTTTGAAGAAACATGAGGACATGTATGCATATAGTATTTTGTCTCACCTTCAGGATCTCTATTAAGAGAAGGCGAGAAAAGAGAGGTATGTGATCTCTAATGATTTTTTTTTCAAATATATTTGGAGATTCTACACCATCTAGGCCTCATTTAGTAATGATTATTGGATACATTGAATGCTTGTATATCTTAGGGAATAAATTCCTGGATGAGTTGCATACAGATCTCATACATTCATCACTGACCAAGAAATTCTATTTTATTTTTAATTATAATATAAATTATAATTAAAAGTGTCTTTATGTACTATTTACATTGGTTAGGTTTGTGGAAAATTAGAAGAAATAAAGACAGTGAAAGGAAAATGTGGCAGTATGTATTGTGTGTGGAAATCCATGCCACTAGAAGAGGAACTAAACCTAGATGTAAGGGGAAGCTAAAGGTGTATTTGTTATCAAGTGTAATCATTAAATATCTACACATTGGGTATTAAATATAACTTGTGGGGCTCACATTTTTATCCAAATGTTTTAACCAAGTATATTCTGAAAAATTTCTTGAGGAGAGGTGGACTTCTGAAATTCTAATGGTGTGAGGCTACCTACTCTATCCATTTCTGACTACCACCATTCATTACCAATAAGAATTATTTTGGTTTTGAAATATTGTAATTATGTACCAATGTTTACGAAAAAAAAATTTATGTATCATGCCTAGATACATATGGTTGTTTTATTGTTTGGAAATAATTTTTTTTTTTATAAGGAAAAACATTTGTTTTTTTATGACACATTCAAATAGTGGTATTTAGGTATTCAATTACTAAAACCAATTATTTTAAATTGATATTGAATTATTTTTACATGAATCATATAAGAAATTTCTATGGAATAACCATCTTGGTCATTTAAAAGATAAGTGTTTGAAAAAGCTCTATAAAGATGGTTATTTAGAATCGTTTGAGATAAAACCACTTGAAATATTTCATACATGATTACAAGAAAATTGATTAAAATACCATTCAATGTATAGGGTGAAGAGGACACATAGCTTCTAGGATTCATACACTCAGATGTGTGTGTATAAATTCATGTAGAATATTTTGGTGGATATTCTTATTTCATTACTTTTATTGACGACTTGAGTAGATATGGATAAGTCTAATTGATGAGGTATAAGTCCTAATCCTTTGATAAATTCATGGACTTTAAGAATGATGCAGTGAATCAACTTGAATAGAAGATAAATAACCATCAATTGGATCTAGGTGGTGAATATCTTAGCCAAGAGTTTATCAACTTCTTATGAGAGTTTGAGATTCTATCTCAACTCACTCCAACATATACAACACGGTGGAATGGTGTTAGTTAATGGATAAATTATACCTTGTTATACATGGTAAGGTCAACAATGATTCATGAAGATCTTCCATTATCCTTTTGTTGATTTGTATTACAAAATGTTACATAAACATTAGGCCAAGTACCAACTAAAAAGGAAAATGGAATTCTATTCGAGTTATTGATTGGAAAGAAACATGTTTTGTCGCATACACATGTATGAGGTTGCAAGGAGTTTGTCAAATCCTTCTCATAAAACAAACTAGAACCCTTAGGGCATAAAATGTATCTTTATAGGCTATCCCAAGGAAACAATTGTATTCAATCTATACAACCTCTTTTAAAAGAAAGTGATTGTCACGAGATAAGAAAAATTTCTTGAGAGGGAGCACATCCTCGAAAAGGATATTGGGAGAATGATTTACTTTGGTGAAGTTTATTCTCATGATACACAAGAGTTGGTAGAGGAATAGGTTCCATAGGTTACCATGGAATAATTATTTCATTAAACACATTTACTATGTAGGAGCACAAGAGAGGTAAGATAACCAAAGAGATATGGTTTTCTAGTCCTCGAATATGGTTACTTATTATTGGTTGACAATGATAAACCTATCTCCTATAAAGTGTCAGTAGAGAGAATAGATCATGAGCTATGGGTTCTTCACGGATTTTCATGGTTTTGGGTAGTGAATCCTTTATCCCCAAGACTTTTTTGTTCCCTCTCAAGATGTTCTTACCTGCATCACCAACATGGAAATCATGTCGGATTCCATTACGCCTTCTCGGTAAAACTCCATTCCTAGAAGTAACTCTCACTTAATGTTTTTATATGAATATAATTTCTTGTTTAATACTAGTATGAGTTCATTACTTGGGTTTAATAAAGTTATTTCAGAGTATTTAAAATGGAGTGGACATGTGGATAACTTTTTTAAGAGCTCCCTTTATGTTTCAAATCGCCACACGGAGAGAAGGGTGGAATCACTAATAATGAGGATTGGTATGTTGTAGGTACTTTTACCCATGGAGTATCTTGGAGCTCCTATATCCATTGTAAGGATTTGTATTCACTATTTTTACCACTTAGTGGGGAGAATGACTGGGATAATTAATAATTGGATGAATAGTTTATTATCGTTTGGAGGCACTCATTGGTGAATAACATTTAAACCTCCATTCCATTTCATGCACTCTCGACTTCCAGGGTTCCAATGGTTGTGATCTAAAATATTGATCCAGTTTTATCCTCTTTTATATGGGATACTTATGAGGAGATGAAGAAGCACTATGAATCTTGGAACATGCTTTCAAGGTTGGTACATGATTGCATCATTGATGTTAATATCTCTTTTGACATGTTTCATGGAATGAGGGAGAAGATGGATTGGGAGGTTATCAAGGGAAGTTCTCTATGGGGTAGTGACAAGGCCTCTTGTCTTAGTGGTGGGGGGATAATACCATTACCCATCACTCGTCACACTGGTTAGCTATTGTTACCCATTTTTTGGCTCTTCAACAACACATCATATGGATTGTGGGATCTGGTGATATATCCTTTTGGCACCACAACTACGCTGGCTCTCCCCTTGGTTTCCTTGGATGCTTGGTCACCCAGATTACCTTTGATATGATTGGCCTATAAACAGATCTGGATTAGTGTTTATTTACTACATCATCGTCAGTTATATTCTCTTCAAAGGATTACAGAAGAGTGTCTAATGGTGTGAGGCATCTAGATTTCTAGATTTTGGTTCTATAGGTGAAAGAGGTCCCTGAAAAAGTCATTTTTATTCTATAGTGCACCAGGAATAGATCAATTCCCATGATTGAGAATTAGATACTATCATGTATTAGCATGGCCTATCATTTTATGAATTACATGGACTCTATGGAGGGGAGATCGACCCACATCTTCCTCAACAAGTTGTGGGTGACTCTTTTATGGCAGGCCTTAGGTGGTATCAGGAGATTCTTTTTCGAAGCCCTGAGGAACCACTCATTATTTGATGGGTGGTTTCATAGAATAGGGTATGCTGGTTTGTAGAGGAATGTTTGTGCCATGATTATTTATTTAGGGTGATGGTGTATTTTGATGGCTTAAAATCATCCCAGGCATGAGGGGTATTGGTTCTCTGGAATGATTCTTGTGGCCTGGACAAAATTTATTCTTCTTGATCTAGTTTTAGCATGTATTAAATGGAGTCAGGGGCCTTCTCTCAAACCACTTTAGGTTGGCAGGCATGATAATGTTTCCTCTAATCCCAGTCATTGGGTTTTTTGGCACCCCCATCCATTTGGGTTGATGCTTAATTTCGATGGTTCTTTCTCCATGAATTAGATTATGGTAGGTGTTTTTGTTCAAGATTCCATGGGAAGTTTTATTAATTCCTTCATTGATCACATTGGGAGAGGACATTCCCTTTTGGATGAGGCATTGGCTATACTTACTGGTATTCATTTTGTAGGTTACGTATTATTTTTATTAATGTGGTTGAGATGTATTTTCTCATTCTTCATGACATATTTCATGGTAAGAAGAGTATCCCATTTTCCTTATCTTATGTCCTCATAAGGTGCGAGAAGTTTGTCCGAGATAACATTTCCTTTTCACATACATGGAGGGAGGAAAATAAATTGGATGATCATCTTGCCTCCATGGCATCGACATACATTTGTGTTTTCCCCCAGATGTATTTTATTTTTCTATATAAGGGATAAACCTAATCAGGGGATATTCTCTTGGAAATCATTATTTTTTCCACTATAGTCTCCCCCTATTGGATCTCGTTTTCTTCTTTTCTGTTTATTTTTAATTAAGAAATAATGATGATGATGAGTAGAGATATTAGAAGCTTCAATATGGAAAGAATCCATGAATTCTAAAATGGATTCCATGTATTATAATCATGTTTGGGTTTTTCTTGATGTGCCTGTTTATGTAAATCCCATACGATTCAAATTGTTATTCAAGAGAAAATTGGAAATGGAAGGTAAAGTAAATACATATAAAGCAAGACTGGTGGATGATGTGTTTAAATAGCACCATTGGATTGACTATGATGAATAATTTTCACTAGTTCCCATTTTTAAGTCCATTATAATTATACTTCCAATAACATCTTACCATGAAAATAATATTTGGATGATGGATTCCAAAAAATCATTCCTTAATTAGAACCTTTGGGAAGATGTCAATATAACAGAACTAGAAGAGTTTGTGACTCCAGGGGATTCCAAAAATATTTTCAAGTTTTAGAGATATATTTATGTATTGAATAAATCATCCAGTTCATGGAACATTCAATTCGATGAAGCTATAAAATAATTTGGTTTCATTAAGAATGATTGTGATCCATGTCTTTACAAAAGGTTTAGTGTAAATGAAGTTTTTATCCTAGTCTTATATGATGAAGAAATATAACATATTGTAAATGACATGCACATCTTAAAGTCTATTAAGGACTAGTTAAATTAGTGTTTCTCCATGAAGGACGTAGGTGAAGAAACCTATATTCTAGGGATCAAGATCATTTGTGATAGATCTAAGAGGCTACTTTGGAAAAGTCCAAGTATATATGTTTATTATATACTAAATAGATTTAGTATTGAACTATCCCAGGGAGGATTGGTTCTAGTGTCACATAGATTAATTTTTTCTTAGAAAATGTGTCCTAAAAAAACATGAGAAATATAGAATGAGTATGATTTTGTATGCTACAGAGATATGATCAATATTGGATGTCATGTTATATACTAGACTTGATTTTTCTTATGCATTGAGAATGGATGGAAGATATCAAGTTGATCTAGGAGGAAAACAGTGTTATATTGTTAAGGATATCCTTAAGTATATAAGAATAACTAAGAAAGAATTCTTGGTGTATGGAAGAGATGGGGAGTTAGTCATTATGGGTTGTACTAATTCTAGATTTCATATAGATTATAATGATTTTATGTTTCTATCTGTTTATTTATATTATCTGAACAATGGAGCTATGACCTGTATGATTTCAAAGAATCCAGTTTTTACTGATCCTATAGTGGATTTTGAGAATATAGCAGCTTTTTATATATCCATGGAAGCCATTTTTATATTGAAAAATTTCCAGGACCTCGATGTGGCACCTAGAAGTAAAGACCACATCACATTTTATTGTGATAATACTATAGTGGTGGCTCTTGAAAAATATCCAAGGGAATACCAAAATATAAAAGCATATACTCTGGAGTTATCACCTCTGGAAGGATTTTTATCATAAGGTTGATGCTATAGTTATCATAGTGAACACAAAATATAATGGAGAGGACCCATTGACTAAAATCCAATCTTATTAGTAGCACAAGTATCACATGAGACCTAGAAAATAGAAGGTTGTTATCAGTTGGCCCTATTGAATGTGAGAGTCTATTGGAGTTTGATCCTAGAACAAACTTCTTCGTACTTTATGATAACCTATATTCATAGTTTTGATTATTAATTAACTTCTTATCACATCATGATTATTATTATTTGTAACATAGTATGTGGTAATGTAATAAGAGTACTTATCACACTAAAAGGTCTTAACAGTTCCCCTCTATGATGATAACCCAAAAGTGATGTGACAATATTCTAAAATATATTCTCTATATTTGGATGATATCATTTTTGGGACAAAAATGATACATTCTATCAAGGTTGTAGACTCATAGGGCTTTGAGGAACCTTATCATAGTGAACACCCTTGGTAATATTCAGTGTGGAAATTATGAGAATGAGACCCACCAGAAGGGAATCCACATTTATACATGTAATTGGATGTTCTTATCTACATATGTGTGTATTGATCTTTAATCTTTATGATTATTATTAATGAGTATTATGAGTTTCATACTTTGATGTATAGATGAAAATCGTAACGACATATGTTCATAATGATGTTGGATATGTTGGGTGTGTGACATGTAATATTACATTAATGAATAATGGGAGAAAGCATTTTACCCTTCTATTCATTAAGGGAAGTTGTTATCTTAGTCCCATTTATGGAAATTATATAGTGTAAATAAATCTTATGTCCATGGTGTTCTATAGGCAACTTCAATTTCCAGGAAGTCAAATAAAGAGAAATATTGCACATAGGGTAATGGAACTAGCATGAAAACTACTTGATTAGAGATATTATGACAAATGGAATATATTACACAGTAAGTGTCCGTATGAGTTATTAATTTTTTTTTGAATTAAATAATTTCTATATGGATTTCTTGGCGGGTTTCTAGAATTTAAACTATGAATTTAGACTACCTTGTCTAATTCCACTAAGGAAGTGTCCAAGAAGGCCACACACATAGTGCAACCAAGAATATCAGATAAACACTATATTATTAGTTATTATTTAAAATGTTGAACAAATATTATTACCACATGTGGTTTAATAATTATTCATGTTTTATTTATCACATATATTTCTTCACCATATTTTGGAGAGAATATTATGTGGGGAGAATATATTAAAAAATAATTTTCAATTTATTGAATATAATATTTATTTATTTATTATAGAATAATGCAGTGATATTTATTTAATAAATAACTAGTCATTATTAAAGGCCTGATTAATTTTATAGATGAATGGCATACTGAGTTTAATGTTCCCATGAGTAACAATTAATATTGATTATTATTTGATTAAATAATATTTAATTTAATTCAAAATTTAAGCACATGTAGAAAAATAATAATAACAATAATATTATTATTTTACATGGGATTTCATAGGGAAAAAATAAATAAATAAGGGAACATGTGAAATTAATTTATTTTAACCCTAGTGGTATATAAAAAATATAATATTATTTTATAAAGGATAAAATTCTTTTTTCGGTTGAGCATAATAATTCTGTAGAACCCTCTCAATCTCTAGAGAGATCCCTTTCCAAATAACTCTCATAAGAACAGAGAGAAATCTTCCTCCACCTCCCACTCTCAAGTCAAGAGAGATCAAGGAGAATGATTTGGAAGTGATTCTCAGGGTAATCAATGGAGGATAAAAAAAGCGATAGGATATTCTATTCTAGCACCCAAAGATTACTATGGAGATATTCATAGATTTTTTGGAACATGTTTGGATCACCACTAGAGAAAATATATCGTTAATTCCTTCAACACTATGACGATACACCACATATTTGTTTTTATATCAATCAACAAAGAAAAAATTCTAAAATTTTAATTTTTTTATTAATTAAATGAATTATAAATAATATGTGATGATCCTCCATATAGTTTTGTAATATTATACACTGTCTTTTTTCTTTGATTCAATTCCATTTATCACGATATTTATTTTCATGTAGATCCCAGATTGATCATTGATCATGATAAAAAGAAAATTTGGGCTTGACCCGTCGCACACTTTCACTATGCCCAAAACCTACATGATATTGAAACAAAATATTTTTAATGAATTCATGATAGGTATTAAAAAATCATGACATTCATTAAAATGATAGGCAATATTAGCATTGTTTATCCATATATAAAAGATGAAAACACTAAATACATCAAACTATAAACTGTGAAATACCATTTAATTGTTAATGGGGTTTTAAAGAATTATAAGATATTTAAATGACATGGATAATTATATTATTTTTATAGTCAAGAAATAAATTCAAATAATGTTGAGGTACATACTATACTAGATAATCTCATGAACATAATGTTTTGTGACCTTGGACATCCCAAAAACCAGCCCAAGAGTTCCCATGATTTGTGAATCCATAGAGGTCCCTGACATTTCCCAAAGGGTGTTCTCAATTCCCAAGATATATAAAATAGTGTCTAAGAGTCATAATTTCATTATTAGGGAATGATTTAACATGATGAAATAATATTAAACATGTAATTACCACTCATAAGTTTGGAATTACTACTTTTTAAGTCGGATTGGCACACATAAAACAATATTTTTCATAATAAAAATACAAAATGGTGTATAATAATAAGAAATAACTCCAAAATAAATAACTAATTAGATAAATAATATCACACTAATACACATATATCCTTTAATAGTGATATAATAGGTCTTTTTAAACATAACAAAATGATGGTACCAGGGCATGCAATGGAAGCCAATGGGCCAGGGATTTAAAATTTTTCATCAAGGGAGCGATGATTCCTTATAATATTTGGAGATATGAGACCTCATATGTTCCAAGGATCTCAATTAAATATTTCAAAGTAGAAAAAATAAATAAATGAATATCACATTCGATTTAGCTGCACGTTCTACTGCGACTTGTTTTCATCAATTGTCTCTTGAAGGATCTGAAGTTGAACCCATCTATATCATCCAAAAATGCTCTATGAGTCCATGCCTATGTTGTTCACCTAATTTTGGATGCTAGCAAGGAGATCCAAATACAACTTTCACATCATGATGATCATCATGATCTCATGCCTTCAAACTGTGAAGGAGTTCATGGATTGTTTGCTCAATTAGGGATATTTCTCTCTAGGATTCCTAGGATAGAGAAGTTCTCAATTCTAACGGATGAATAGTAAATAGAATGAGATTCTCCTTCACTTATATAGTGGATATCCAAAATGATTGGTTATGTCTCCTAACCCCATATATTTAATTTCCACTAAAAAAGTTTCAAATAAATAATTATAAATAACTAATTGTGTCCAAAATATTATTCATATTTTACCACATATTTGTAATATATATTAAAAATATTAAATGATAGAACCAAGTAATTATATAAACTCATAATTATTTCTAATATTAAATAATTTATTCATATTATAATAATATTCATTCATTTAATATTATCCATTGTATTTACTTAAACACTTATAAATAATTTTAATAAATAAAATCAACCCAATTATTTAATACTTGAATAATAATGAACTTATTTATTTATTGGTGATCGATAATGCTGGGATATATCTCAGTCCCTATGGTGGGACCCACTTTATCCTATACATTTATTCAACATAATAGAGAAGATTATTTAATATTCTAGTGTGTGTATCCCTCTAGGACATTATCTCGATAACAGGGAATAATGTTTACATACCAAGTGTAGAGTCTAGCAACCCATCAAGGCCCCTAAAGAGATAATAAATACTCATAGTAATGAAAATAATCATACAAACATACACATTGTAATACAATCTCTTTGTCTTTAGATATATCACAAAGTATGATTCACACATATGTCATAATCCATCCTTAATTTATTATTTTTCATTTAGCTGGATAAATTTACATTTTACTAACGTGCACATGAATTTATAAAGGTATTGCCATCCTGATCAGTGAGGCTCGATATATTATTTACTCAACTTGGAATTGAAAAATTATATCTTGATCATTTAATCAATATCATACCACCATTTACATATCCAACACAAGCAATCTCACCATGAAATCAATGTCATGGTTTTTACCTTGCAACAAATTTTTTGATCAATTGGAAGACATTGACAAAAACATCAATTTAGGAGACCAATACACATGACCATAGATAGAACAACCAATAACACCTAAAACATGTGTTGTTCCTATTTATAGGTATGTCCTCATGATCTCGTATACTCATGATCACCATGGGTGACCTTCATGAAAAGAATTATAAATTCCTATGAGCCCCCATCACTAGATAGTCAAATGTCTACTATGTCTAGTTAGTATGATGTATCTAGACTACACAACATATTATTAAGATTTATGTTATAGTATATCGTGGTTCTCAATATAGCACGAGAACTACTATAACATTTTTCTATGAGAATTAATCTATGTTTATTACTATTAAAATAGTGGATACATAAATATCTACACTGTAATGGTGAGTTTACATCATGTAAATATCATTGTAAAACTGGTATAGTGATCAAAATTATAGATAATGTTTGGTCAAGGAACCCACTTTTACAAAACATCCACTTTCATTAGAACCAACATGCTAACAAAAATTTATCTCTCACATGATATTGTCATGCTTCTGCAGAGTTATGGATTTAGTCATGGGTTTCTCAAATTTTTACTACGGGGTTATTCTTCTTTGTCTAACTTTACCTCGTTGGCTAAGGCTTCTCAAGAGATTATATCCTCATGTTTATTTCCTTTTGTCCATTTTCAAAACGTGAAATCTTGGTTAGTAAGAGTAGTATAATAATAATAATTTATATTATGATAATACTTTACTTACTAGGTGTGATTACAAGAAGTGGAACAAGTTGACGTTCATTTTTCATTATTTCTTTAGCTACCTGAGAAGCCATAATAAATTAAATATTTATAGACATGGATACCACTAGTTTTAATGATATTATCTTGCTCATTATATTATTCTAATTGAGATATTTTATTATATTAACCTTATCATAATACTAGTTTATACCCCCTATAACTAGTATCCATTCATCATCACTTAATAGGTGTATATCATTTTTACTTTCTCAATTACAATTAGATAATTCATACTGCTTCCCTGGTAGTTTTCATAGATATAACTAATGTTTTCTCACTCTTAAGTACATGTTTTCAATATCATATTTTTTACATATGATGTAATAATTGATTGATCCATCATGAAAGCATATAGTCTTTAAATCATCACATTAATCTCCTCCTTTTTCCTACATACGCCTTTTTGGAGATATTTATTCCATGTGAAATTGGTAACAATTCTCTCTTGTATTTTTCAACTTGTATTTTTTAATAAATTATTTGTATATTTAATATTTACTTAGTCTAAGAAACAATTAGATCTACCTCATTAGATATTATTCCCAATTACATTTTTCACTAGATAAATTATATATTTTATCAGTTACTTACATCGTGGGCTTAACAAACTATAATAATAATAATGGTTTTCCATATGTTATCAAACAAATTTTACAAGGACATCTATGGTACTCCCAGTAACCTCTATTAAACACCTGACAAATATTCATTCCAAATGAATATTCTATGTTCTAGTTTCCTAAATTAATCATAAATTGGATTCCATTTTCTTGAACCCTTATTAGAATCCTATAATGTCACCACCCTTTATCGATGTGTTATACAGACAACGTCCATGATTAGTGTTTATGACATCCAATTCTCAATTTAATGGTCATTGAAATTTGCAATGACAAGTAAAATTATAATAGATTTAGGCATAACTACATTATGTTACGAATCAATACTTATTTATATCATACATATAAAATACCTTTATAGTATCACTTGAATACATAATACAATATTGGAAATAAAAATCACCCTATAATTTGATTCATGGAATACATTATTGAATTTTAATTAATCATGTAAATTTTAGCTAATTTCCATATATTTCCAATTTTTTGAAATTATTATTCTTAATTTATAATATATCACCATCCATGGTGAATATAAAACTATCAAAATGGTTTTTTCCTTCCTACAAAGTATGTTTCTCTAGAACATTCCTCTTTCACACCTCTTGTGGAACTCATTCCCATGTTAACTTTTTTTGCATCTACAGTATTGACTAAACCCAAGAAAACCTTTCTCCCACTATCTCAAATAGATAAATTCACCCTTTAATAAGAAATATCATCTATAAATTGACTATTTCTTTTCTATCAGTGTGATTTATGGAATATGCTTAGAAAACTTTAGGATGATTACTGGAGATTCACATTGTGTTTTTTCATAATTAATTTCTGTTTATATCAAAAAAACTCTTTCTATCTAAACCAATGTTATTATGAAAATTGATATTTATCATACTAAAACTAATATGATATCAATTTTCATTATAGTTGGAATATTATTATGGGATAATGTTAATATTTTCAAATCATGTCTTGATAAATTGATGTATCTACAATGGATGAATTCTAAAATTGATGCTCCTTTTATTGACATAATGACTCTGATGTGTACAAGAAAATCTACACTTTTGGAACTTCTCCATTATATATTTTATTGATAAATTTTAATATATAAGACTCATCATAAATCATTATTATTATCATTATATATTTTTTATGGATAAGGTAATGTAAATTTATGAATTATTACACACTACATTTTATTGATTGATGAATTCTTGGACAATATATTCCTTGACAAACCAGCCTAATGGATATCAAATCTTCAGACCATGCATATATCATACATCAATTTCAGAATCCGTAAAACTCTTAAAGTAGTATTATGATGTATACTTACCACTAGCTAATCCTTTGATTAGTTCAAACTATCTAACTCAACTAATCATGAAATCTTTGTGGATTACCTTTTATTTATAAAGATTTATTTCCAAAACTAGGTACATAAGTGTGATGATAGTACATAAGGTGTTTTTCTTTAAATAATATAAAACAATACTAGGTATATCCTTGAAAACTAATTATTTATTCTTGAACAATTTTTACCATTCTATGACAAGGTTTATAAGTCTTACATTTTATATTCATCGTGTATTGCTGATGATTATAGTTTTAAAAAACTATTTTTTAAGTATTAAACACAAAAAATCAGTCCATAACTAAATAAAGCATCTATGAGTACAAAAGACCCGTGAGATAAATTATTTGGTAATACATAACAAAGATCAACTAGGACCATTTACCTGTAAATTAGAAGTTGTGTGATTCTCACAACTGACTTATGAACCACCCTTTCTCAGCTTCATGGAGAACACATCTTACTTATAGTAATGTTTAATTACATAATTGGTTACTATATTTAAATACAAATTTTTTATTGGAATATTTTATTTAATATCCAAAAATTATAATAGAAACATTACTTCCAATTGATGAATATACATGAATATAAAACAACTACTTGCTTCTTCAATTCAGTTTATTGGATTTATACCACCATAGTTTTATTTCATGATTTTAAAAGAAAATATACTCCTGCAAGAAACCACTTTTTTTGGAGAACTTCACAAAGGTTCCTTTTATGTCCCACCTTCCATTGAAAATTTATCCATGTATTTCAACTTATTCAACATAATACCTCAATATTTTTGTATGTTATTATTAACCTATTGATCCTTATTAAAAAGGAAATGAAGGATTTTCTCCATAGTGTACATTTTGAAATCAATAAGGAAACTAAAGAAAGTGGGTGAAAATGATATGATAATGGGATCCATTGAATGATCATGATCCATATTTCAATTTTCCCATATATAGTGCAATCATCATTCAATCATATCACAACTCTCTTTCTACTTGGAAGCTTCGAGGAAATAATACAACATGTGAAATCATCTATGTTCTAATGTTGTATCCACACATACCTCATATTTTAATGATACCATTATGAAATAACCTTCATATTAATTATACACAAGTCTCCTACAATAATTTTCCTCATCCTAGCCCCCTAGGAGACTTAACAGGTATTGGGAACACCATCACCTAAAATTTACGGTATTATAGTACTTTGCACAAGTGCCTAGTCTACTCTTGGAAACTCTTGCTGGATTTGACATTGAATTTTTACAATAAATATATTAGTGTACTTCTGGTATTAAATTCAATTTTGAAAAAAAATAAATCTTGAATATTAATACTTTTCTCTTCATTTCAGATCAGATATTACAGATTAATTTAATCATAAAATGTATCCCAATTTTTATTGAACTCTAGAAACCCCCTTTACTAGAATCAAATACTTTATTAGTTGAATATTATAGTGGAAAGTATCCTTGAAATGTCTCATTATAGTCTACAATATATATATACACCACTACTCAGAGAGTTCAAGGTACATGTTTGATTGTCCAACCACGTTAACTCTATTCTCCTTAATCTTCTGAGTAAAATCCCAACTTCAAAAATCATAAATATGATTTAATAAATGATTTCCTATAATGTAAAAACAATATTTATATGGATAATAATTTTCTACAAAAGTCTGTTATGGATACCCAAAATTCTCATAAGAACTCCCTTATTGTAGGAGGCACCATCAAATATGGCTGATGAGTACCCTATACACCAGTATTTATTCAGATTCAAATAATGAAAGGTGTTTGAAACATAATATTTATTTTTGTATTTTTTTTAAAATAATCCCTTTCAAGTAATAAGTTTTTAATATGTTATTACACTCACAAATAAACAATAATAGAAAAACATTCATCAATTATTTATGAACTTATCTCCATTTATTATTTTATGTGATTTTTTACACACTAAACATGAACATACATAAAATAATTAAAAAATGAAAAAAAAAGAAATAGAATTTTTCCCAATTGGTGTGGAGAATATAATATTGGTTGATATTTTTAAACTCAATGGACCGACCATAACCAATGGGTATCATACTTGAGTTAGGTATTGAATGCTGATGCAACTCAACCGCGATCCAGTGTGTCCATATCTCATCTGGATTTGTGCATCGAATTAGTTTGGTCCTCATACTAGATCATCATTGTCATGAAAAAAATGTAATCACACATATATGAGTGGGTTTATGGATCACAATGTACATAAAAACATAATGATGGATTCACGTGTCTTTATAAATAACTAAATGAAGAAGATGATTCCCAAACCATCATAAAAATTAACTACTTTTTACAAACATCACTCAGATGTAATAAATTATTAAATGAAATTAACCAGATGTACCCATGGTTTTTCATTACTCAAGACCTGGTAATGGTTAATGTTAAAAGCACAATCAATATTAAATTGAAATATTTTTAATGTTTGGGGGCTATAAAATAAATTAAATAAATTAAATGAATTAATTAAATATAAATAATTTACTTTTATTCCATCCTGATATGAATTTAATTTTAATTCCAAAAATTAAGTTAAGAAATTAATTAAAAATAATACCAAAATTAAATTAATTTTTCATAAAATTAAAATATTATTTTTTTAGAGAACACTAATTAAATTTATTTTGATTATATAATTATTTGGGTCCCAAAAACACCACCCATTCTCATTGTGGGTCGGTCTATAACCCTGAAGGCCCATTTCGAGCCAGGAAGACCTTGTACATGGAAGTTCAAGGTAAGACAGGCCCTCCCTAACACATACAGGGGTGAGTAGACCCGCCTAGACCAGTTTAGGGGTAGATCATATCTAACATGACATGACAAAGGCCATGGAAGTGGTTCACCTCACGACTAGGGAGCTCGACACTAACAGTGGGCTCAGTCTGGCCAATTCTTGGTGACCTAGGTGAGGATTCCTTGGAATGAGGTGGGAAGATGATGAAGGGATTATAAATAAGGAGGAACAAAGGCTGGTGGCATGGTTCAGCCATGGTTATGGTGGTCAGTTGGGCATGAGGTGGGATGACGACCAGGCGAGGACCTCAGAATAGGAGACAACGATGTTAACTCAGTCGATTTGGAAGAGTGATGTGGTGATAAAAGAGGTTGGAATCTGCATCCAAGTCACTGGTAGGAGGCCCTTGTGTGCAAGAGCCTCAACCGGGGGAGGGGTTGGGTTTCCCAGGGGGCGTTAGCGACTTTTTCGAGTAATAGGATAAACCAAAGGGTGGTACAAATCATTTCTTCTGATTATGGACATCTGGGGAGACTGTACAGCTTAGTACAACAAGATCTAAGTGATCAAGACTACAGAAGTGTCCCTGGTTTCACATAAAAGTGTTGGTGGAGTCCCCTTGCTAGTGGCGATGAGGAGCTTCGACAAAGTTGGTCTATGGTTGTTCGATCTGGGAGGGTGGGTAGTACCATGGTGGTCGGTGCTACCAAGAATGAGGGAGTCCATAAGAAATTGTTGTGGATTCCTCTAGAAGCCACTTTATTAATATGTATAGATATCTGTGTGAGTGTGAGTTTACTTGGTAATATTCCTGCCACTACTCCCCTCCTACTGCTTTTTTTTTATTTTATACTAAATCTAGCGAATAGATTTTAAAATATAATAATTTTTTTATTCTGATTAATCATGGGGATTATCCCTCTCCAACCAATTTTTTTATTTTATGGAATAATCCAAAATAACTTTGCAATTCAAATGCCTATGTTTTTAGAAAATTGAAATTTCATTTTTCTTTAATATCTTGTGTGGAAGAAAATTTCACTGACTAGATCAAATCCATCCATAATAATCCTATGACCAAAATATGAATGGTCAGCTATGTTGAAATTAAAACCCAATAAAATATATTTACACATATATTGTTTTTTATATTTTAATATCTTAAATTTTAATATCCAAAAACACTGATATTAATCCATGATATGTTTTTTGGATGGTCATAACATGCAAATCCAAGATCAGATCCATCCATGCCTTTGATAAGTGAATGGGTTCTTGGATTATTCACTTGGTTAGAGCTATTATCTCTCTATGATTTAGGTGGATAGATAATCTCTCAATTTTGATTTATGAATAGTATATGGAATGAAATTCTCCTTCACTTATATAGTGGATGTGCAGAATGACAGGTTAGGGTTCCCTTACCACAGATATTTGACATCCCTGAAATAAATAAATAATAAATAATTATGATGAACTAACTACATTATATATATTATTTATATTTTATCACTTACTTGTAATATATAAAAAATATATATTGCGATAAACCCATTCCATTAACTCAACTCCTAAATCCTACTAATAATAAAAGAATCTTGGACATTAAAATTATATATATTCTTATAATATTATCCTTTGTATTAGATTAATATTTTTTAAATAATTTATATAATTATATTCAACCTAGATATTCTATACTCTAATAATATTGAATATATTTATTTATCGGTGATCGATAGTTCTTGAACATCTCTCAGACCCCATGTTGTGGATTTTTTTTTCAAAATACATATTCATTAGAATAAAGATGATTCATTGTATACTCTATTGTGTTTGAACCTCTATACCCCAGTCTCTATAGCAGTGAATAGTATTCACAAATAAAAAGTAGGGTCTAGCAAACCATCACAGCCCCTAAAGATATAAGGAATAGTCATTGCAACAACATCCATCCTAAAAATACACACAATATTATGAAATATCTTGGTCATTAGATATCTCATAAAGCATAAAACACACATATGTCCCATCATTCCGTGAGTTATTATTTTTTAATTTAACTGGATGAATTTACCTTTCACTTTCAGGACCACAGATTTATAATGGAACTACCATCCGGATCAACAAGTCCCAAAATAATACATCCTTAATATGGAAAAAAATTATATCTTGCTCATTCAACAAATGTCATACCACCAATTATGTACCCAACACAAGATTACTCACCACAAATTCAAGGTCATGGATTTTCATTGAATTAAAGTATGTAATCAAATGAAACCAATTAGAAATGATATCAAGATATGAGATCAATAAAAATGAATGTAGATAGAAAAAACTCTTGAAACATAAATCCCTTGGCGTTCCCATTGGAAAATATTCCCTGATGATGTCGTCTCCTCGAGATCACTAAGTGTGATATTTGTGAGAAAAATTATCAATGCTTACAATCCACCCACACCTGATAGTCAAAAATATACTATTTCTAGTCAATATGATGTATATAGACCATATGAAATATGTTTAAGATTAATTTAATATTATCTCAAGGTTTTCATTATAGCATGAGAGCTACTATAACCTTTTGATAAGAAAAATAATCTATAGACATCACTATTTAAAAAGTTGATATAGAAATATCTACACTATAATGGTAAGTGTACATCATGAATAACTCATTCTGCACATTTTATGGTAATCAAAATTACTAATAAAGTTGGGTATGGGGAAAAGACTATTTCAACAACCAAAAAGAGTTTAAAATTAAAGTTCCCTTAAAAAACCTAGACATTTACCAGCTCTAATAAAGGAGACACATTATTAGTACTTTTATTTAGCTCTAATAATGGGATCATTTATTAGTGATAAAAATAATATTGATAAAGGGGGTCCTTTATCATCGTTCTTTTAGTACTAATAAAAGATGCCTTTATTAATGATTTTCCTTGCACAAATAAATAATCCCTTCATTAATCTTTTTTAGCATTGATAAATTCTAATAATACTACATTGTGATGTTAAAATTACTATACACTACAGTAGAAAAAATGGGGATAAAATATTGAATTTAATTGAAATAAATTTTATATAAAAATTACTGTTAAAATATATATTATATACATTTCAAAAACTATTTTTTTAAAATTACATGAGAATGTAAAATTTATCAAAAACATTAAAATACATCAATGATTCTTTTATATTGTCCCAAACTCCCATTCATGCTATTAGTTGATGAAAAAAAACACATCTTGAGAAAAATAATTCACCTATATAAGAAAACAATTCTTATGTCAGTTATACTATAATAAAATAAATTGAACAAAAAGTGTTAATTTTAAACTAAAAACATATACTTTGAGTCTTACCCAGAAAACTATCTATTAGATTGAGTTGTGGTTTATTCTTACAAATAAAACCATTTATTTTTATTCTCAAAATAAAGTTCCCTTGAATTGGCTCACATCTATAGTGATAGAAAAAACATAGTATGGATGTGATCCAATTTATAAGAACATTCTTTTTGAGAACAATCCTTGAACTGTAACACCATTTATTGTTAATATTCAAGCATTATCTCTATGAAAATTTACTAAACAAGTATCTGATAAAATCTATAATGAAATTAATTATGTAATAGAATATAAAATGATGAGAATACAATGTGAGTTTGTTATACTTACTTTTTTCTATGTGATGTGCATTTTAAATAAAACTGTAACTAACATTGTTACATTCTTGAATTTCAATGTATTATTTTTAGAAATTTTATGGCATAATTTTGAGACCAGGTATTAAGATGGAGTGTGATTATAAGGCCCGGTGTGCTTGAAAGAATTGTTTTGAGAAATTTTAAACGTTTAATAGCTCACACACGCATTTTCCTGACAAAAGTGGAATAACTCTTATATGGTTTCTTGGACCCAACATACGAGGGCACTGTTGAGCATCAAATTTCGTCTTTACCATAGGTGTGACCTATATTTTCTTTGGTTCCAATCATCTATAGAAAATGTTACCTAGGATGTAACCATAAATAAAATATTTAAATAAAATTTATTTATTTTTAAAATCCTAATAACTCATTAATGGGGACTCATATTTGAAATATGAGACCACTATTGGGTTAATAATGAGATTTTTTCCCAAGGCGCGACTTAAATTTAGTCGGCATGGGTCATATATGGAAAACACCAAAATGAAGTAATCGTCATTAAATAATTTAAATAAAAATATTATTTTTTAATGTAGTGACGTTTCTTTTTATTATTAGTTTTTCATGAATTAATTCTTATCAACATAACCCTGGAATTACTCTGAGATATAGAGAACAATTATCTTGACATTCAATGATGGATCATAGATCTATGATCGACATGCAACTGATTCGGAGGAATCTCACAAACGAAAAAAATGCTACAATCCTTCATTAGCGACTGATTTGAATTGAGGTAGGGTAGTTATTTCTTTGTGATCTTTCCCCATTCATGATTTTCACGATAAAATAGGTCAATCCATGAGCATATTGATCAGTGGTTCGATCATTACGAGATGTTTATTAAATTGTGGGGAGTATTTCTACAAGTTTTCAAGTTTGATCTTTTTCCTCATTCTAACGAGAACAGATTGAGGCCAACATAAAAAAAGGTCATGGTCCATTACTCAGGGTGTTATTCATGATTTTCTCTCCCCCTTTCTTGGAATTCTTCACTATTAGAAACATGTGGTTGGGGATCGACATGCGGGAGGCTCTGAATGCAATCTGACCCTCAGATTAGAGGTCATCATAAAATAGAGGTTATATTTGTGTAGATAGGGACCCTTGCATCATGGTTATGACTTCATTTTAGAAATATGAGCACAAGAGGTGGCTCGGTGGTCCCTCGAAGGGACCATCAGTGTGGGTCTGGCATGGAGGTCAAGTGAGGAGGCTTGGTAGGAGTATGGTAACAAGAGGCTAAAACTATAGAAGAAAACCTCAATGACTGCGCGGGCTGCTGGATACGAAGGAGCACAACACGAGGTTGGGGACGTAGAGGAGTTACATGATATAGAGGTTGTAGAGGCCGCATGGGATGTGGTTGACGACCATGTAGTCTAATATATGTGACCCATGTGAGAGAAGGCTGGGCTAGGGTAGAAAATCTGAGCCCAAGAGGAATGGTCTTGGCCATACAATAAACGGGATTGTAAAGACCCGTAAAATTCAAGGGAAATTTTTTCTTAATTTTCTTTGGAATTTTACAAGAGCGCGGTTTCTGACGGAACCTGATTCCGAGGCCCGGAGTGCCCGGAATTAATTTCTGAAGTTTGGATCGGGTACATTCAATGAACGAACGAGCGGGATTTCCTAACTTTTGATCCGGTGCTCGGAATTGAAATTCGAGGACACCGATGATCTCGTAGCGCCGATATTCGCTTAAGGAGACCTTTCCCGAAGTTGCGTTTGCCTAGGAGGAGATGTTTAATTTTTATGGATGAAATGAAGAGTAAAATAAATTTGTTATACAATATTTATTTTATTTATCTTCTTAAGTGGTTATATCCTAAGTGTGGAAGTTGGGGTGGAATCACAAGTTCCTAACTAACCAAGTGAGGATTAAGGTGAGGTGGGGCCCACACGAGCCCCAACCCTTCACCTTCCCCTTAACTCTCTTCAACCCCCTTAAACTCCCTTGCAATTAATGTGCCAAAACCCCTCAAATTACCTAACTCCCCTCTCTCCCTCTAAAAGGCTTGACAACTTAACTTTTAATTAATTATAGTACTCATGTATAATTAATAAGTGAGTTTAATTTTGAGTTTTTGAAATTGAAACTCTTGAATTCCAAAGGTTGGGTTGTGTTAATAAATTAAGTGTAAGCTTGATTTACTTTTGTGTTAGTTCCTTTGTTACTTGAGAGGATTGGGAGAATCGTTGAGAGACTTGAAGATCTTCTTCGTCTTCGACGAAGAACGTGAAGAACGGTTCTTCTCCGACAAAGATCATCGATCCCACGACCATCGAGACTCGGCGTCCTGGATTCTTCCGTCTTCATCTTCCTCCTCGACAAGGGAGAAGTCGCCGACCGTGGTAATCATCGCCAACGACAACGTACCTCTCTTCTTCGTCTTAAGCGACAAGTGAAGAGACGTCGTTCCCTCCTCGGACGCACCCCGACGTCCACGGAATCTACGTCCGACGCCGCGACGCCTTCCTCCGCGATAACCGACGTGTGACGTCAATTTTCAAGGTAGGGGGTTTGTCTTTTTTTTAAATTACGTGTTTTCATTCCCTCGAACATGAAAGAATAATCCGTTGGGCGTAGTTCCAATTTTTATTAAAAATTGTGAAACATTCATTGTTGTGTTTATACGATTGGACAACTGATATCGTTATAACGGGAGGAGACCGGACTGCACGAACACGGCCGATTCTCCTCCCCCTTCTATTCTTTCGTGTTAAATTAGCGGAGACAGCGCGGTGTCGTCGCAACCGCGCAGGAACAAAAGAATTAATGGTCGGAGCGAGCTGCGACGAAGAAACGCGGTGCCGACGCACCACGTTGTTGTTTACGAAAGAGACCGCGGCCGGAGACGGGCCGCGGCGGAATAAGGAGGCGACCGGCGGCCAGCCGGGCCGCCGGCGCCGGAGATCATGAAGGGCCGCGGCCCTACGGCTGCGGCGGAGCAGCCAGAAGGCGGCCGGCCTCGCCGGCCGCCGGAGATCGGGGAAGAGCCGCGGCTACGGCCGCGGCGGAGAAGAAGAAGGCGGTCGGCCGCGCCGGCCGCAGGTTTGGTTAGGAGGCGGGACCCGCGGGTCCCGTGTGAGAAAGAAACGGCCGGCCTTAGGCCGGACGAGATCCGAAAAAAGGGGGGGTTTACCCCCCCCCCCCCCCCCCCCGCGTGCGGCACATACGCGGCCCCCTGGCCGCGCCGCCGCTGGCCGGGCCGCGCCACCGCGCCGCCACCGTCCAGGCCGGGTCCAGCGGACCGGGTCGGTCCGACCCGGTTCGGGTCGGATCCGGGTCGGGTCACCCCATTCGGGTCAGACCAGGGGGGGTCGGGCCGGGTCGGCCCGGACCCGGACCCCCCGTTTTCGAGACGACTTCGGTCTTTTGGCCATAACTTGAGCCACGGACCTCCGATCGATGAACCGTCTGCGGCAACGCGATCCTTGGATCGAGACGGTCGTTTCGGTATACTATACTCAAGGCGCACCTTCTTTTTCGGGAGCCTACGTGGTTAAAACTCCGTAGTTAAGCGTGCTTGGCTTAGAGTAGTGATCAGGATGGGTGACCTCCTGGGAAGTTTCCCAGGGTGGGTGTGAGACGGAAAGGCTGATATCTTTCAGACTGGACGTCCGATTGATGAACCGTCAGAGGCGATGCGATCCTTGGATCGAGACGGTCGTTTCGGTTTATCGCACTCAAGGTTTCGGATTACTTTGAGTTCGGCCGGGTTGGTTCGTTCATGAAACCAACCGGGCCTTCGGAGCGGAAACGCTCATATCTTGAGCTACGGACGTCCGATCGACGTGCTGTCAGCTTTTTTGTGTTCCTCTTAGTGAGACGGATCTTTTGGCATACTCCGCCCGAGGTTTGGACGCAGGTGGTGTACGGTCGGGTTGGTTTTGCCTTAAAAACCAACCGGGCCCCGGGGACGAAAATGCCAATAACTCTCAGACCGGGCGTCCGATCGACGCGCCGTCTGTTGCGTTGAGTTCCTGTTGACGATACAGAACTTTTGGATACATCAACTCTGGACTTTGTGACAGTTGATGTATCAGCCTCTCGGCTCGTGGAGCGGACCCTCCGAACGAGCTTGCTGTGTGCGGGAACCCTAGTGCTGGCTGCGACCGTTACTGTGACTACTACTGCTGCTACTGCTACTGTGACTGCGACGACGACAGTACAGAGATCCTGTGTGGATTCGACGACGACGACTACAACACTCAGCGATCCTACGTGGATCAGTGCTACCGGTCCTGTGTGGGCCCGATCCTGTGTGGGTCTTTGCGCTCAGCGGTCCTGTGTGAACCAGCGCCTACAGGTCCTGTGTGGGCCCGATCCTGTGTGGGTCTTTGCGGTGATTATCTACAGGTCCTACGTGGGCCCGATCCTGTGTGGGTCTTTTGCGGGGGTTAGTTACCTATCGATCCTTCGTGGGTCCGACGACTTAGATGGATCAGAGATCATCTTTATCGTCCTTTGAAGAAGTATACCTGTGTGAGATGAATCCTATTGCTTTCCTGTGTGGATTGTGTTGTGCAATCCTATGTGGATTACGTTTTTCTTTCCTGTGTGGAATACGTTTACTTTCCTGTGTGGACTGAGTTGTACTTGGGCTCGGAGGTTGGAGCGTATTTGAAATTGATGACTTAGGTATATGTATGGGCATATACCTAAGCAGTGTCGGTTATTACTTCGTGATTGTTCCTTTCTTCGTGGTTTATCCTTTGTGGATTTGAGAGACCTTCAGGGGTCTCGGGGTCCCTACTGAGTAGCTTATACTCACCCCTGCATGGGCTTTGCCCGCACTACGTTGTGTTGGTTGCAGACGACGGACAGCGTTGACCTTAGCTGAGGCTTGCAGAGCGGGACGGTACCCGGAGGTGGACCACTTGGTGGGACGTGCACGGAGCGGACGGCGGGACCCGTGGAGAAGTGGAGCTACCTGTACCCACCCTTCAGGTGGGATTTCCAGTGGACAGCTCGGTGTAGCGGCTTTTACTTTTCAGTTGTTGTTTTCCCCTTTCGAGTTGTACTTTACTTTCAGTTTGGGTTTGTATACTGGCCCATTTACTTTTCCGCACTTTCAGTTGTACTCTGCTTTTGCTTAGTGTTTACTTTCCGCTTGATTACTCTGCGGTGTTTGTTTACTTTACAAAGGCAATGCCTTCCCTTTTTACCGGGATTTACGCCTTGTTGCTAGTCGCCAGCCCCTGGCCTATGGAAGGCGGGCTTGGGGTAGTCACGGCACGGACCCCGAGGGCGGGTCGTGACAAATTGGTATCAGAGGAGTTCGGTTCTACCGCAAACTCTGATTTTTTCTATTTGAAGCAATAATGTTTAGCATATTGAGTGTGGTTATCAGTCCAGGGAGTCCAGTGTTGGTGCGGCGGCCGACGTATCCGTACACCAGGACCCTGACTTCTGATTTCCGACTTAATGCACGAAAACATTGATTGCGTGTGTGTTTCAAAGTTTTCTTTGTGATTTCTTTGTGTCAGGTCACCAGGTATACTATTTGACCGTGGCGCACCTATTTCCTTTCAGGATGGCCCCACGACGGCAGCCAGCTAGGGTTCCGAGAGTCGAGTGTGACGACAGCCCACCGAGCGACGAGGCCTCGGTGTAGGGCCCCTTGTCAGCAGTGGCACCGGCGGTAGCACTACCCGCCGAGCCCCCGATGCTTCCAACGCCAACCGCTGATGATGCACATCGCCTCAGCGCACTGCATGAGTTTCAGCGCCAGCGACCACCCAGGTTTCGTGGGGAGACGGATCCCCAAGCAGTAGAGGAATGGCTGGAGGCAGTGGTACGTGTGTTTAGGCTTGTGAGGACGCCAGCAGACTTCATGGTGAACTTTGCTGCCAGCCTCCTTCAGGCAGCAGCAGGCAGGTGGTGGAGCCACTTGTTTCAGTTCTGCGATGGGATGACCTTCGCATGGGAAGACTTCGAGACCTTCTTCAGGGTGGAGTTTGTGCCAGTAGCTCTACACCCCGAGCGTGTACAGGAGCTTCTGCCTTTGCCGCGTGTTTTTCGATCAGTAGCTGAGTCATCTGTGGGCAGTATACAGATGATGCAGAGGTCCAGGAGGACCAGACTAGCAGTTGGACGATCTCGGGTTTTAGGACCGGTGGTGCGGGGCACCCAAGGTGGGGTCAGAGCCAGGCGTGCCAGAAACGTACAATGTTACTCCTGTGGCGGGAAGGGTCACCTGGCACGCGACTGTCCGACTCCTTGTACGATTGATCAGTGGGTGTTAGAGGAGCCACTAAGACAGAAGCAGCGGCGAGTGCTTGAGCAACAGCCGAGTAGTGGACAAGGCAGTAGAGCTCCGAGAGCAGGTGGACAGGAGATGAACTAGTGGATACGTCCCTTGTACTTCTAGTTCCATTTTGCTATTGTATTCGTGTCTTGTACTATGAGCTGCAATAATAAAAAGACACTTATCTTTGTTTGATTTACTGTCGTTTTGTTTGATTGATACTGAGTGGTCCCGGTTAAACTGTTGACTTGACCCTCACTTTCGAGATTTCAACTGGAGGGGACCCAGTAAGCTCACACTGATGCCGACAGTGTGACTCGACCCTTATAGGCGAGAGTAACAGTTGGACCTCTTGGTAGTAGCGTCGAGGCCTTACGACGTCTTCCGTTCCATGAATTAACTAATCATGATGGGATTGACTGTATTAGGCAAGGAACGTGGTTCATCCAGGGGATGATATCGGATTTCACTTTTCGGCAAAGGAGAAATCTTTGCAGCTAGCCTCTTTGCAGATATCCTTCGTGGATAGAGATGGGGCAGCCTTCCTTCAGTCTCTCACAGTCACTCCTCCACTACTGCAGCGGGTCAGAGAGGCACAGCGTGGGGATGCCGACTGTGAGACACGGCGTGCACAGATATCCTCGGGACAGGCACCTGATGGTTTCTCCCTTGGAGCAGAGCACGACATCCTTTTCAGAGGACGTACCATTGTACCAGTCGCTTTGCGAGAGGAAGTGCTGAGAGAGTTTCACACTTCCCCTTTGGCAGTACATCCTGGAGTGGAGAAGATGTACCAGGACCTCAGACGACAGCACTGGTGGCCAGGCATGAAGAAGGCAGTAGCAGAGTTCGTTTCTCGATGCCTCACCTGCCAGCAGGTGAAGGCAGAGCATCAGGTACCAGTGGGCTTGGTACAACCCTTGGAGGTTCCGGAGTGGAAGTGGGACGACATATCTATGGACTTCGTGACTGGAGTTCCACGCACTTCCAGAGGTCACGACTCCATCTGGGTGATTGTTGACCGACTCACCAAGTCGGCACACTTCTTACCCATCAGAGAGCAGGGCTCAGTGGAGAGCTTGGGACGTCTCTACGTTCAGAAGATTGTGCGGCTCCACGGTGTGCCATCTTCTATCGTCTCCGATCGAGATGCTCGCTTTACTTCCCGGCTTTGGAAGGGGTTACAGGAGGCGTTCGGGACGCAGCTACGACTGAGCACAGCCTTTCACCCTCAGACGGATGGTCAGACGGAGAGGACCATTCAGACTCTCGAGGACATGCTCCGCGCATGTGTCCTCGACTTTGGTCGTAGCTGGGAGGACCACCTACCCTTGGTGGAGTTTGCGTACAACAACAGCTACCACTCCACTATCGGGATGGCACCGTACGAGGCGTTGTACGGCCGACCTTGTAGATTTTCCTTTGTGCTGGACAGACCCTGGAGAGTCAGCACTTGTGGGACCGGAGATGGTCCAGGCCACGACAGAGAAGGTCCAGGTCATCCAGGAGCGGATGAGGACAGCACAGAGCCGGCAGAAGTCATACGCTGACAGGAGGCGGAGGCCACTAGAGTTCGAGGATGGTGACCACGTCTTCTTGCGGGTCTCACCTCGACGTGGTATTCGGAGATTTGGCCGAGGCGGCAAGTTATCTCCGCGCTTCATCGAACCCTTCCAGGTCCTCAGCAGGATTGGTGAGGTGGCTTATCGCCTGGCTCTACCACCTCAGTTGCACCGGGTGCACGATGTCTTCCACGTGTCTCAGCTGAGGAGATACATACACGACCCGACGCACATCCTTGACCATGTGGAGCTTGACGTTGACGATGGGGCGACTTTTACGGAGGTCTCGGTGGAGATAGAGGATCGACAGGAGCGGGTCCTACGTGGGCGATCGATTCCTCTTGTGCGCATCAGATGGCAGCACGGGAACCTCCAGGAAAGCACATGGGAGCGGGAGGCTCAGATGCGTGCTCAGTACCCTCAATTGTTTCCCTAGTTTTGATGTATCTTTACGGGGACGTAAAGCCCTGAGGTGGGAGTAATGTAAAGACCCGTAAAATTAAAGGGAAATTTTTTCTTAATTTTCTTTGGAATTTTACAAGAGCGCGGTTTTTGACGGCACCTGATTCCGAGGCCCGGAGTGCCCGGAATTAATTTCTGAAGTTTGGCTCGGGTACGTTCAGTGAACGAACGAGCGGGATTTCCTAACTTTTGATCCGGTGCTCGGAATTGAAATCCGAGGACACCGATGATCTCGTAGCGCCGATATTCGCTTAAGGAGACCTTTCCCGAATTTGCGTTTGCCTAGGAGGAGATGTTTAATTTTTATGGATGAAATGAAGAGTAAAATAAATTTGTTATACAATATTTATTTTATTTATCTTCTTAAGTGGTTATATCCTAAGTGTGGAAGTTGGGGTGGAATCACAAGTTCCTAACTAACCAAGTGAGGATTAAGGTGAGGTGGGGCCCACACGAGCCCCAACCCTTCACCTTCCCCTTAACTCTCTTCAACCCCCTTAAACTCCCTTGCACTTAATGTGCCAAAACCCCTCAAATTCCTTAACTCCCCTCTCTCCCTCTAAAAGGCTTGACAACTTAACTTTTAATTAATTATACAACTCATGTATAATTAATAAGTGAGTTTAATCTTGAGTTTTTGAAATTCAAACTCTTGAATTCCAAAGGTTGGGTTGTGTTAATAAATTAAGTGTAAGCTTGATTTATTTTTGTGTTAGTTACTTTGTTACTTGAGAGGATTGGGAGAATCGTTGAGAGACTTGAAGATCTTCTTCGTCTTCGACGAAGAACGTGAAGAACGGTTCTTCTCCGACAAAGAACATCGATCCCACGACCATCGAGACTCGGCGTCCCGGATTCTTCCGTCTTCATCTTCCTCCTCGACAAGGGAGAAGTCGCCGACCGTGGTAATCATCGCCAACGACAACGTACCTCTCTTCTTCGTCTTAAGCGACAAGTGAAGAGACGTCGTTCCCTCCTCGGACGCACCCCGACATCCACGGAATCTACGTCCGACGCCGCGACGCCTTCCTCCGCGATAACCGACGTGTGACGTCAATTTTCAAGGTAGGGGGTTTGTCTTTTTTTTAAATTACGTGTTTTCATTCCCTCGAACATGAAAGAATAATCCGTTGGGCGTAGTTCCAATTTTTATTAAAAATTGTGAAACATTCATTGTTGTGTTTATACGATTGGACAACTGATATCGTTATAACGGGAGGAGACCAGACCGCACGAACACGGCCGATTCTCCTCCCACTTCTATTCTTTCGTGTTAAATTAGCGGAGACAGCACGGTGTCGTCGCAACCGCGCAGGAACAAAAGAATTAATGGCCGGAGCGAGCTACGACGAAGAAACGTGGTGCCGACGCACCACGTCGTTGTTTACGAAAGAGACAGCGGCCGGAGACGGGCCGCGGCGGAACAAGGAGGCGACCGGCGGCCAGCCGGGCCGCCGGCGCCGGAGATCATGAAGGGCCGCGGCCCTACGGCCGCGGCGGAGCAGCCAGAAGGCGGCCGGCCTCGCCGGCCGCCAGAGATCGGGGAAGAGCCGCGGCTACGGCCGCGGCGGAGAAGAAGAAGGCGGCCGGCCGCCGGTTTGGTTAGGAGGCGGGACCCGCGGGTCCCGCGTGAGAAAGAAACGGCCGGCCTTAGGCCGGACGAGATCCGAAAAAAGGGGGGGTTTACCCCCCCCCCCCCCCCCCCCCCGCGTGCGGCACATACGCGGCCCCCTGGCCGCGCCGCCGCGCCGCCACCGTCCAGGCCGGGTGCAGCGGACCGGGTCGGTCCGACCCGGTTCGGGTCGGGTCGACCCGATTCGTGTCAGACCAGGGGGGGTCGGGCCGGGTCGGGCCGGGTCGGCCCGGACCCGGACCCCCCGTTTTCGAGACGACTTCGGTTTTTTGGCCATAACTTGAGCCACGGACCTCCAATCGATGAACCGTCTGCGGCAACACGATCCTTGGATCGAGACGGTCGTTTCGGTATACTATACTCAAGGCGCACCTTCTTTTTCGGGAGCCTACGTGGTTAAAACTCCGTAGTTAAGCGTGCTTGGCTTAGAGTAGTGATCAGGATGGGAGACCTCCTGGGAAGTTTCCCAGGGTGGGTGTGAGACGGAAAGACTGATATCTTTCAGAATGGACGTCCGATTGACGAACCGTCAGCGGCGATGCGATCCTTGGATCGAGACGGTCGTTTCGGTTTATCGCACTCAAGGTTTCGGATTACTTTGAGTTCGGCCGGGTTGGTTCGTTCACGAAACCAACCGGGCCTTCGGAGCGGAAACGCTCATATCTTGAGCTACGGACGTCCGATCGACGTGCCGTCAGCTTTGTTGTGTTCCTCTTAGTGAGACGGATCTTTTGGCATACTCCGCCCGAGGTTTGGACGCAGGTGGAGTATGGTCAGGTTGGTTTTTCCTTAAAAACCAACTGGGCCCCGGGGACGAAAATGCCAATAACTCTCAGACCGGGCGTCCGATCGACGCGCCGTCTGTTGCGTTGAGTTCCTGTTGACGATACGAAACTTTTGGATACATCAACTCTGGACTTTGTGACAGTTGATGTATCAGCCTCTCGGCTCGTGGAGCGGACCCTCCGAACGAGCTTGATGTGTGCGGGAACCCTAGTACTGGCTGCGACCGTTACTGTGACTACTACTGCTGCTACTGCTACTGTGACTGCGACGACGACAGTACAGAGATCCTGTGTGGATTCGACGACGACGACTACAGCACTCAGCGATCCTACGTGGATCAGTGCTACAGGTCCTGTGTGGGCCTGATCCTGTGTGGGTCTGATCCTATGTGGGTCTTTGCGCTCAGCAGTCCTGTGTGAACCAGCGCCTACAGGTCCTATGTGGGCCCGATCCTGTGTGGGTCTTTGCGGTGATTATCTACAGGTCCTACGTGGGCCCGATCCTGTGTGGGTCTTTTGCGGGGGTTAGTTACCTATCGATCCTTCGTGGGTCCGACTACTTAGATGGATCAGATATCATCTTTATCGTCCTTTGAAGAAGTATACCTGTGTGAGCTGAATCCTATTGCTTACCTGTGTGGATTGTGTTGTGCAATCCTGTGTGGATTACGTTTTGCTTTCCTGTGTGGAATACGTTTACTTTCCTGTGTGGACTGAGTTGTACTTGGGCTCGGAGGTTGGAGCGTATTTGAAATTGATGACTTAGGTATATGTATGGGCATATACCTAAGCAGTGTCGGTTATTACTTCGTGATTGTTCCTTTCTTCGAGGTTTATCCTTTGTGGATTTGAGAGACCTTAAGGGGTCTCAGGGTCCCTACTGAGTAGCTTACACTCACCCCTGCATGGGTTTTGCCCGCACTACGTTGTGTTGGTTGCAGACGACGGACAACGTTGACCTTAGCTGAGGCTTGCAGAGCGGGACGGTACCCGGAGGTGGACCACTGGGTGGGACTTGCACGGAGCGGACGGCGGGACCCGTGGAGCAGTGGAGCTACCTGTACCCACCCTTCAGGTGGGATTTCCAGTGGACAGCTCGGTGTAGCGGCTTTTACTTTTCAGTTGCTGTTTTCCCCTTTCGAGTTGTACTTTACTTTCAGTTTGGGTTTGTATACTGGCCCATTTACTTTTCCGCACTTTCAGTTGTACTCTGCTTTTTCTTAGTGTTTACTTTCCGCTTGATTACTCTGTGGTGTTTGTTTACTTTACAAAGGCAATGCCTTCCCTTTTTATCGGGATTTACGCCTTGGTGCTAGTCGCCAGCCCTTGGCCTATGGAAGGCGGGCTTGGGGTAGTCACGGCACGGACCCCGAGGGCAGGTCGTGACAGGGATGGGCTAGGTGAAGTTGGACAACCCAGGCATAACAGGAAGGTGTTGGACCTAGCGGGTTGGGTTGGACCAGGGTTGGCCAGATCAAGCCATAGTCAACCATGGGTCATAGTCGGTCAAGCTACTACACTACCATAAAAACTATGGGTGCAGTTGACCTCCGTAGTCGGTGGACCAACTGGGTAGTCGGTCCACGGGCCTTGTTACCCTCCATCATTTGAATATTCAAACCCCATAACTTTCAAATGGTGTGTCTGTTTGATGAGATGTATGCAGTGTTGGGAACCTTATATTGAGAAGGTCCTTTTGAGTTAATTTTGTGATTTTTTATCATGGAATAGTACAGGGTGAGAGTGTTTCCTTGGTTATTTCTATGAGGGATTAGTTCGGTATTACGTCCACATCAATAGATTATAATCCACTCGAGAAGATGAGTCCCATACTGATCTAGGAATCCCACCCCAAGATTGAAGTGTGATCCTCTATCACCCCTAGTGGAGTATTTGGAATAATGTATCCTCTGTGAGTAGAGCTCTAATCCCCCAACTAGAGAGCCACATTGGTAGTGTATGTGGTATCCCCCAGAGTGTGTAGACATGATCCGTGGTAACAACCAGGGTTTCCGGGAATGATCCCTTACGTTGAGCATTAGTCCATATTGGGTACTTGGTATTCCCTAGTATATTTGGGCATGAATGTGGTATCACTCAGTGATTATGGGTGCAATAAACTATCTATGGTATCATTTTCGTCCTCAAAAAATACGTTCTAATTTGGGAAGGTCCCAAATGAACATGACATATTTGTGGGCGTCTCTGATGATATCATGGTTCGAGGAGTGAGTTCTCCTACAATCAGTATGATTCAAGTAGAATTATTAGGATGGAAGTTGGTTGTTTCTTACCTCTAGATTGTGAGTCTTGGATTGATTATATATGGATGTTCTTTCTCCATGAGCGGTAGTCATAGACTTGTGTGAAGTTGAGTATGAATTTTTTTTAGGGTATTTCCTTTGTGTAATTTCCTTCACATTATTTCCTTAGTCGTATTTCCTTCATGGTGTTTCCTTGGTTGTATTTTCTTTGGTACTTTCATTGTGGTATTTCTTTCATGGTACTTCCTTTGTGGGTTTTGGGTGTCCTACTGAGAATTTATTTACTCAATCCTACAATATATTTTCCCTCACGTTTCATATCTTGTGTAGATGATATACCCCTTTGACTGAGTCCTAGGTGGTAATGGACCAGACAGTTCTTAGTGGGGCTAGATAGACAAGGTTTTCCTGTAGTTTAGAAAGCAATCCCAATACCTTTTTTATAGGCTGGACTTGTTGTTACATACTATTTTAGTGGGCTTGTATTCTAGACCTATTTACTTTCAATTACATTCATTATTGTACTTTGGTTATGGGATATAGTGGTTTTCATGCATTTCTTACATAGAATTTTTACATGTCATCATTTGTGGCGTGGATATGTGTGTGTGCGTACAAGTACATTAGGCTAATTCCCCCCATTTTTGCGATATATCTACTTGGTGCTAGTAACCATCCGCTAGCCTATTGGAGGCAAAATTGGGGAAGTCACAACATAGGCCCCTCTATGACGGGTCATGACAGATTGATTTCAGAGGAGGTCGGTTCTACATTAAGACTAGGTGTTTGTGAGATAGGTTTGGGGCAATAGTTATACGTGTTTCATGTTCAGATTTCAGGCCAGGGGATCCAGTGTTGGTGCGTAGGCCAATGTATCCATAAAAAAAACTCTGTGCACCTACTTTTCGACTTAGTAAATGAAAAAACTGGTTTTAGAAAGAAAATAATGGTATATTTATCATATAGGGATGGTATTGTTTTTCATCTCCTTATTGAGTCATCTATCTAGATATACTCTATGGATCACGATATATCTTATTTTATTTCAATATGACTCCAGGTAGATAGCCAACTAGGATTCGACTACATGATCACAAGGATGATCTGTCAGGTGATGAGACATCAATATAGGGATTTGTACTAGAGAAACCACCTCTAGGTTGTGAACCAAATTTACCACCACATGATGATTTGAAAATTGTTTCCTATAGTATATATGAATGAGGAGTGAAGGCTGAGTGTGTATCTCGAGAGTCAGTGATAGAGACACCATAGGTTTCGTGGTGAGCCTGACCCTCAGGAGGCTGAGGATTGGCTTGAGGTGGTGACCCAGATTTTTCTTCTAGTTAGGACACCTACATATCAGATGGTGGCATTGGCAGCGATCCTTCTACATGGCTCAGTAGGGAGATGGTGGGGTTTTGTTTCCCAATATTATTATGAGGTGAATCTTATGTGGAAAGAGTTCTAGGTACATTTCAAAGAGGATTTCTCAGTATGTAAGATGAGAGACATGTGTGTCCAGGAGCTTCTATAGCTTTGGTAGGACAACATGTTAGTATCTGAATATTAATCGATACATATCAACCTTTCCACATACTTAATAGATGTGACACATGAACAGTGATTTAGGGATCATAACATTGATAGAGGTTTTCATAGGTAAATCTGTGCTAGCATTATCCCTATGTGCATTCCTACATATGCTAGGATGATGGAGAGAACATTTATGGTTGAGAGTTCCATGTGTGGGTGGATACAACAAGTGATTGTCAGCAGTGGGAATGTTGAGCAGAGACCATGGAAGAAGGGAACCAACATTAGTCTCAAGGATATATACATGTGATACATTTCAATTGTAGGACCCAAGATAGGGGATTTGTAGCCCAGGGATCATAAGTTGGGTATAATTATCCTAGAGAGAGGAAATTATTTTTATGAAAAGATAGAGGATGCCTCCCCATATATTTTCCAACCTATCATGCTACTGAAAAAGAGATGGTGGATGAACTACCATGGAAGAGAAAGAAACATGAGCAAGGTGTTACATAGGGTGGAATACATAGAAGAGGAGATGGGGGAACAACAGGAGGTGGTCAATGTTTCAACATGTTACCACCACTACCCCCATGTGGTCCACAATAGGCTGAGGGAGATGGTGGAGATAGACGAGGAAAACTATAGGTGATGGAGGCTTATGAACTAGGGGATCTTGGGATGATTCGAGGTAAATTATTTGTCTTTTCCAACTTAGATATGGTTTTGATAGAACGCAAGTTCTAGTCATTCCATTATCTCCATGAACCTTTTTAGGGACTTGAAGATTTTAGTTGAATCGTAGACTTGAATCATTTGCTTAGATACTCATACAGGAGAAGATTAAATGGTCACACACAAGTGTAGAGAGTATGAAATGACTCTTGGAGGTGAGATTTTTAGTTCGGATATATTGGTATCTGTGTCAAGGCCTTACGATTTCATTCTTGGTATCAACTGGTAATCCACATTTCAAGCTCAGATTGACTATTTTAGGTGCAGAGTGTGATGTGTTCACAATGATGGAACACTATTTTTTTTTGAAAAGTAATCACATGCAGTGTAGGATAGAATCACACATAGGAGGGTGAAACCAAATACAAATCAGTTGGCTAGCATCACCCTTGGTGTGGTGGATGATATGAGTCTTTAGTTTCCTTCCATGGTGGCGGAGTATGAGGACAACTTCCTTGAACATGTTCTGGGTTTAGCTCCCCATAGAAAGATATAAATCTGTATTGATATAAACCCTGGGGTGAACCTGATATCTACACTTATATATCTAGTTACTCCAGTAAGACCTTGAAAGTTGAGGTTGTTGTTGGAGGACTTACATATGAAGGAATTTTTGAGACCTAGTGTTTCGCCATGGGTAGACCTGGTTTTTTTTCAAGAAGACAGATGGGAGATTGAGGTTATGAGTGGATTTCTAGAACTCAAACCATTTGACCATGAAGAAAAAGTATCCACTACTAAGTATTGATGACCTCTTTGATAATTTGAAAGAAGCATGATGGTTCTCTAAGATTGATCTCAGAGAAGGCTATCACCAACTATGAGTATGGGATAGGGATATAACTTATACGAACTTAAGTGGTCATTATGGTCCATATGAGTACTTTTTTATGCCATTTGTAATTAAGAAATACCAAATGGTGTTCATTGTACTCATGAACTAGATCTTTCATCCTTAAATAGACCGGTTTGTGGTGGTATTCATCAATAACCTCATAGTGCACTCTGTTTATGAAAAGGAGAATGTGAGACCCTTAAGGATTTTCTTAGAAACAATCCAAGATAAAAAAATATATGGGAAGATCTAGAAGTTCAAGTTCTGGATTCAAGAGGCCTATTTTTTAGGACACATCAACTCAGAGGTATGAGTTGTAGTGGATCTGTTGAAGGGTGAAGCAATGCTTTCTTGGTAGCTTCCCAAGAATGTTACCAAGGTGTGAAGTTTCCGTGGGGTGGTTAAGTACTATAAGTGGGTTTACCTAATTTCTATAAATTGGCAGCACCCTTGAATGATTTAAATTGAAAGGGGAATCATTTTTGTGGAAAATGAATTTCCAATAGTGATTTAAATAGCTAAGGTAGAGTTTGATGAGTTCTTCCATTTTAATATTTCTAGAGGAGGGTTCCGAGTACGTAGTGTTCTACGATGCATCATAAACTGGGATTGGTTGTGTCATAATTTAGATGAATGTGGTGATTTCCTATATTTCACTCCATTTGAGCCACATGATTAGAACTAAATGACTCATGATCATATCTAATCAATGATATTCTTCGCATTAATGATGTGGAAAAACTACCTGGTGGGCAAGCAGTTTATCACCTACTATAATCACAAGAGTATCAAGTATATCATATCACAAAAGTGTCCAAACTTGAGACATAGGTGAGGGATATAGTTCCTCTTAGACAATGACATTAAGATTATCTATACACATTGGAAAGGTGATGTAGTGGTAGATTCTCTCAGTAAGAGATCCAGCTTGTAGTTGTTGAATTAGGCGTCAGAGTAGTTAGCCTCATTGAAGTTATCCATTGTGGATGGATATGGGGAAACATACCTCCAATTGATATTTTTCACCTCTCCACTCTTATAGAATGTTAGGAAGTCATAAATTTTGAATACTGACTATAAGACCCTATGTTCTCAGTTTTCCTCAAGGCATTCCACTGATAGATATTTGAATGGTGGGGATCACATCATTCATCTTAGAGGATTCATAGTAGTACTACCGACATTTCGAGAAGAGGCTCTAAGGAATATTCATTTGCCCCTCTTTTTGGTATATATAGGTGTGTCTAATATGTACTAGGACTTATGACCTAATTTTTTACGGGCAGGGATGAAGAAGGGAGTTGCATAGTTTGTCTTTTGATGCCTAACTTTTCATCAAGTGAAGGCTTAGAACTAGCTTCGAATGGGTTTAGCACAACCACTTTAGGTTTCAGAATAGAAGTGGGATGATATGTAGTTATAAATCATGAAGGGTTTTCCATGTACGTCCCGGAGATACGATGCCATTTGGGTGATCATTGAACGACTCACTAAGTCGTCCAACTTCCTAACTATTCAAGAGAAGAGTTAAGTAAAGAGTTTGGTATTACTCAACCTGAAGGAAATAGTTTGACTCTATGGAGTTCTATCGATGATAGTTTTATATAATGATGCTCGCTTTACATCGTAATTGTAGAAGGGATTACAAGAGATGTCTGGGACTCAGTTACTCTTGAGCACATCATTTCACACCATAAAGACGACCAGATTGGGTGTACCATTTAGCTTCTAGAGGACATGTTGTGGGATTTCATGTTACAATTTTTCTGGAATTGGGGGGATCCTTAATGGGTGATCAATTCCTTTAGTGTGTGTTTGGTGGAAACACCATAAACTCTAGGAGATCACATTGGAGAAGGAGGCTCAAATTCATGCATAGTACCCTATTTTGATTGAGTGGCCCTAGTTTTGGACTTTGAGGACATAAATCCCCAAGGTGGGGAGAATATACAAACCCTGAATTTCTATTTAATAGTTTTAGAATTTATATGGGCTAATTTTTAGTCCAGTTTTTAAGACGCCATATGATTCAGTGGCCTGGTTTTCCCGGAACAATTGACTGAAAAAATGATAAATTTTTAATATAACAGACACAATATTTTCATAAAAAACCAGAATAACTATTAAATGGGTTCATGAATCATAAATATGAGGGAATCATTGATCATAGAATGACAACTTTACCCTAGGAATGACATAACTTTCATCAGTTTAGGTCATCTGTATAAAAAGTCACCAACGATGTAATCGTAAATAAAATAATTAAATAAAATTATTTTATCTTTAAAATCATAATAACTCAATAAAGGTGACTCTCATTGGAAATATATGACCATCATTTATTTCTTAATGTTGTTTTTTCCCTAGGCATGGCTTAACTTTGGTTAATACGGGTATTCTATGTAAAAAACATGAAAAGGACGTAATCATCATTAAATAATTTAAATTAAAAAGTAGTTTTATGATGCAAGGAAAATTCTTTTTTATTAACAATTTTTTAGAAATTTAGGGCTATCACTATAAACCTAGGATTAATCTGATAATTGGAGAAAAAATCTTTCACCAAATAGAGATGGATCGTGGATCGATGATCGATGTTCAACTGATTCGTTGGAATCTTGTAGATGATGACGATGATGCAAAGATCCTTCATCAAGACTAATCTGAATCATGGTAGGGTGGTTATTTCATTGTGATGTTTCCCATTAATTATTTTTATAATGAACGTGTGTCAATCCTTGAAAATAATTATCCACACTTTGATAATTGTGGGATGGTTATTAAATTGTAGGGTTTATTTCTAAGGGTTTTCAAGTTTGATCTTCATCCTCATTCAAATGAGAATGAATTGAGAATGAAATGAAAAAAAGGATAAAGTACATATCTTAGGGGTTTATTCATGATTTTCTCTCCCATGTTATTGGTTTTCATCATTGTTAGACAGTCATGGACACATTTCAACTTGGCGGGAGTCTCTGAATGTAACCAGACCACCCATATTAGAGGAAAACCATAACAGACGCTAGATCGGTGTAGATCAGACCCCATGAATCGTAGACAAGCCTTCATTTCTGAAATATAAGCTTCAAAGGTTGCTCGATAGTCCATAGAAGGGACCACCAACAAGGTAGTCTGATGAGGTAGTGCAACGGTGATATGAAGACCGAAGGTGGAAACCCCATAAGACCACAAAAGTGCTGGTGTGGGCTACATGGGATGAGGAAAAATAGATCTTGGGATGTGGAGGAGAATGATGTAGGGTTGGGGAAATGGAGGAGCCAGAGGATGTGGCTGACGACCATGTATGTCAGTCCAGATAGTCTGCGCATGAGCGGTTTGGTCTAGGGAAGATAGGTCTGGTCCATGTAGAATGGGCTGGGCTAGATGAAGTCAGTCTGGACTAGGTGAAGCAGGCTGGCCCAGGCGATGTATGCTAGGTTGGACCCAATGGGTCGGGATAAACTCGGGGAAGCCAGACCAGGCCATGGTCGACTGTGAGCCATGATCAATACAGATGCCACACCATCGTGGTAGTTTGGGGCATGATCGACCACGATGGTCGACCACCACATTCTGTCCATAGGCCCAATGAACCCCCTCCTTCGAATCTTAAAACCCCCATTACATTGAAATGATGCTTCCGTTTCATTATTTGTCTGCGGATTTGGTACACTAATGTTGAGGCGGTCCTTTTGAATTAATGTGTGGAGTTTTGATATTTAACTATCATAGGGTTAGAGCATACCATTGGTCCTTGACTTGATGTTTCGGTACAGTGTAACATCCACATCACAGGATTTTAATCCTCTATAGAGGCGAAGTCCCATATAGAATCAGGAATCCCTCCTCGAGACTAGAGTGTGAACCTCTATCACTCTTAGTGGAGTATAGGGAATCGTGTAACCTTTGTGAGTAGGGATCTGATCCTCCACCCAGTGGGCCACATCGGTAGGGTACGTGGTTTCCCCCAAACTGTGTAGGCATGATTTATGGTATCTCCCAGGGTATTGAGGTGTGATCCCCTTCATTATGAATTGATCCGAATTGGGTACATGGAATCTGCCAATGTATCGGGATGTGATATGTTGTATCCCTCAATGTGTATGGGCATGATCCCCTCTATGTGGAATAATTATCTTCCTTGGCCAATACATTCTCATTTGGGAAGGGACCAAATGATCTGGACCTCTTCGTGATCTTCTTTGATGATATCATGGCTCGAGGAGCGAGTTCTCTTGGAATGAGCATTGTTCGAGTATAATCTTGTGGATGGAAATTGGTTGTGGCTTACCTCCAGATTATGAGACATGGATTGAGTATATTTGGTTGTTATTTCTAAATGTGTGGTAGACATACACCTATGTGGAGATGATATTGAAATTTTCTTTTTTAAATTTCCATAGTGGTATTTTTTTATTATATTATCTTTAGTGGTGTTTCCTTAGTGGAAATCCCATAATGGTATTTACCTAGTGGTATTTACTTCGTGGTATTTCATTGGTGGTATTTTATTTGTGGTATTTCCTTGGCAGTATTCCCTTCATGGTATTTCCTTTATGGTATTTCCTTTGTGGTTTTGCGGTGTCTAACTGAGTATTGTTTACTCAACCATATACGGTCTTTGTTTGCACATTTCGTGTCTTGTGAGGTTGATGGAACCATTTGATACAGTCCTAGGTGGACTAGGACAAGGTTGTTCTTAGCAAGGTTAGACACTGAGGTGTTTATGAGGTTCAGACATCATTCTCAGTACCTATTTTCTTATAGGTTGGACTTGTGGTTAAAAAATTGTTTGGAGAGCTCATATTATGGCCTTGTTTACTTTCCAGTACATTTGCTACTGCACTCTGGTTGTGAGATATACTAGTTTTATTGCATTGTGTCTTGTTTATGTGTGTGTCTATATAGTTACATTATGATAATTCCTCCCATTTGCGGGATATGCCTACTCGGTTCTAGTCACTAGCCCCAGGCCTAATGGAGGTGGTCTTGGGGTAGTCATAACATGAGCCCCTCTGGGATGTGTCATGACATATATATTGAAAACCTGACTTTGATTCATACCAACCATATCATGTGTCAAATTGACATGCATTCAATTTATACATGTGAAAACTGAATATTCGACTGTTTTCCTAAATATTGAAATCAATCCAAGAACATTTTATATGTTTTGTATAGTGATGTGTATTTTAAACAAAAATGAAACCTTTATATCAAAAAACACACCCTGATTCATCTTGGTCACTTTGTCTACATGATTGATGTTCTGATGATTCTTACACATCTAAAGTTAATTGGGGTCCCTTTTTAAAATGTTTTAAAAAATATAGGCTTGTCTTCTCAGTTTTGGATATTTGATGTATGTTTTATACTAAAATGATACTTTTGTTATAAAAACACACACTTCATGTCTTATTGACCACATAATGTGTTTGATTTATGTATGGTCAATTACTACATATCAAAAATGAATTATAGATCATTTTACTAAATCATGAAAGCAATATAATCTCATTTTATTGGTTTTTGTGACATGGAATGTGTTTTAAACTAAAATGGAACTTTTTTATTAAAACACACACCTCAAATCATAAAAACCACATCAGGCATCAGATTTATGTGATGTCAATTTCTACACATCACCAATGAATTATTGCTCATTTTTCTAAATTTATAAAACAAATTGCACTTTTTTATTAGTTTTGGTTATTTTGTAATTGTTTAAAATTAAATGAAACTTTTGTATTTAAAACACACACTTAAATTCATACAAATCATATCGGGTGTTATCTTGATGTGTGGTAGATTCTTATATGTCACAAATAAATTATATATCATTTTCCTAAAGTTTTAATTCAATTCAATACTGTTTTCTTAGTTGTGGATAAGTAATGATTTTAATCTATAGTGACAATGTTATATTTAAAATACATACTTTGATTCAAACCAACTAGATGTGTTTCATATTTACATGTGGTCAATTCATACATGTGAAAAATGAATTATGGTTCATTTTCCTAAATTTTGAAAACTATCGGATCTTGATTTCTATTTCCGGGCAATGTGACATGAGTTTTAAACTAAAATGAAAATTTTATATTGAAAAACACACTTATATTCATATGGACAATATTAGGTGTCTGATTTATGTTTGGTCAATTCTAGCACATCAGAAATTAATTATCAATCGTTTTACTGAAGTTAAAAAATAATTATAGATATTTTTGACTATTTTTGTGATGTGACATGTGTTTTAAACTAAAATGACACTTTTATATTGAAAGATCATAATTCTAGCCATACTTTCCACATCATGTTTCAGATTGGCATGTGGTCAATTCCTAAATGTCAAAAATGAATTATAGATAATTTTTATAACATTTCAAAATATTCTGATCTATTTTGCTTAGTATTGGATTTGTGACGAGTGTTTTAAACTAAAAAAGAACTTTTATGTTGAAAACATGTACTAATATTCATAATGACCACATAAAGCTTCAAATTGATGTACAGTTGATTCCTATACATCGAACATGAATTATGGATCATTTTTCATAAGTTTGAAAACAATATAAGATTTTTTTGTTTTAGATTAGTGATATGTGTTTCAAACTAAAATGAATTTTTTTATTGAGAACATACACTTCAATTCATACCGAACACATCGTACACTGTATTTATTTATGATCAATTTAGACACAAAAATAATGACTTTTGGATAATGGTATTAATGTATCAAAATAATGTGGATTTGTCTTCTTGGTTTTTAAACATGCGACATGTGTTTTGAATTAATGAGTATGTTTTAAAAAATAAGAATAAAAACATGATAAGGAAATTATCTAAAAAAATTAGATAAAATGATGACAAAATTAACTAAATATGTAGTGGTAATTCACCTCTTAATGATGTTTGTATACATTCTAAAACAATGTTTTCTACCCATTCATTTCTAAATTAATTAATTTCCAACATTAACAAGTCCTTGATAAATAAATAAAAAATAATATATTAGAATTACTATACAAATGTGTAATATCCCAAGTGTATCTATATGGTAATAACCTATAATAGATCACAAAAATACTAGGTAATCAACTAAATTTGATGCCATAAAATATTCTCACACAATGTACTCTTCCAACTCATATATAAACATATTTACCTCTACTTTTGAGTACGTAGGTTGTTGGAAAACCTGGTAGTACTGAGAAAATCAATAAAAACAGGTGATTAAGAAATATTTTAAATGAAATTGAATTTACCTTCAGAAATTAATTATCAAGGATTCTGGTCTTTTGATGATATATGAGTTCATTCATAAATTTTCAAAAGTAATATCCACAATCATTGTTGTTATCTTGGTTTAGACACTACAAAAACATTGACCAAATTGAGTAATTTATTTTAAATATATTTTGATAGTTAAATCCTTTTATATATACCTTAATTAGTTTTCATTTTAAGATATCCATAGTCTTCTTACGTTCATTCAACAACATAATACAATTATTTAGCCTGTATTTATAGATCTCTATATAATAACAAAATTTTTATAAAAACACAAATGAAAACATATAATTCCATGGTCATCAATAAAATATTGATTTCACTACATTACAAATTCACAATACACCTCATGTGTAGTTAGTTTGATGGAAATCCATACATCAGATCCCAAAAATAAACATTTTAGGTATCCAAATTGATTGTAATAAACATCGAGTACCTCTTCAAAAAACTAGTTGTTAATGAAAAAAATTATATTACTTAATTACATTGTATTACCAATTCATTGTAGGCATAAAATTTTTATTTTGTTTTTTATTTTCTTCTCAAATTCCTTGGGTTAGATCAGTGTTTATATTATAAATTTCTTCCAACCACAAAGTAATTTTTCAGTAGAAATGATACTGGGATTAATGAGCTTCTCAGGTTTTCCCCTTTACATATTAGTAATATTAATTCTTTTAGAAAATATGAATATTTATAAACATTAATGAATATATTAGATCATTTTTTGGATAGATGGATTATGAAAATGTACATCATGTTTTTATTTAAAAATGTGACTCCCAGCCATCCAAACATGAGAATCTCATTTATAATCTCGATACCAACAACATATCTATTGAAATTTCCAAATATTTATTCTTCATATTGATTATAGGATACAAATATATCTATTAATGTGGTGTCTGCATAAATTTGAAATGTTAATATATGTTCTGCTGGAACTAGTATGGATATGGTATTCTCGAATGTTCCTTTTATTATGTAGGAAAATTCACCGGATTGTCTTGATCCTACATTCTATTTTTCTATAGTTTGATACATCTATAATACTATACATCACATCCAAACTTTTCTCATCAATTGTTACAGGTTTTTCATTTGAAAAAATATGTTAAGGACATACTTAATGCATCTTTATAAGATTATACATCCATGATACAAAGGTTTCAATATCATCATTGACTGTTGTAATATCCAAATTATCAAGTGGAAAAAAAACTTAGTACTCATATCTAGAGTTGCTTCAATCCTCAATCTCATGTCAGCTTCTGGGAGTTATTTATTGTGTATCATGTCTCCAAATATATTATGTACCATACCCCACACAACAAGGCGGTGTGTGGGTGTTGATAGATATAAATCACATACAACTTCACCCTCTAGAATTTTATTAATATAAAGTTATTAGATGTTGTTTGATTCAAAATTTGGAGATATAGTAATGAAAAAAATTTATTACCTAGGGTAATGTATATGGGTGATTGGAATGAGTAGCATTAAACCTAGTGGGATAATTTGGCTCTTTATGTTCTAATTTTTTGTTCTACTACCAGTTCTCTTTGATACTTTCAGATATATTGGTCTTATATACCTTACTATACAATAATATATTATAAATAATCTATTTAAATCTAAAATACATTAATCATTTGATATGTATCTTCTTGTGGCTTTGTATTCTAAAAATATGTTCTATGTGACACTACAAAACCAATACCTCTAGTGTGACTATATTATTCTCACCACATCAAAGTTACTAAATGTAGTTTTTCTTCAGGTGTGGTCACTATCAATTACTCTATCAAAACTATATAATATACATATGAATGTAAATAGTTGTTTTTATGTAATATTGTTATAATGGAAAAGTATTACTATTATGTCATACTTTCACATGTTTCCCACACTGATTGTGTGTTTTCATCAACAAGTTTACCCTCATTATTTACACGTGCCTCCTTCGATAACACATGATGTAGGATAAAAGTGGATTTATATTTTGATTAATTAATCTTCACATAAATAATGGAACATATATTTTTTCATATCTCATAAAACATTTATTTAATATTTAAAATAAATATGATTTTCACCTTAAGTGAATTATACCCCATCCTCACTTTGCGATAGGGGTAGATTGGTTTTGATACATATTGTTTATATTTATCACACCCCTTTTATTTCATAAATAAACAATTTTGAATCAAATTGAATAAAAGAAATAATTTATATAATATATTTTCAAATAAAATGAACTTGAAATTATTTCTCTTAATGATTTATGATGAAATAATTCCATGTTTCCTACTTTATAATGTCTGTATATATAAATGGTGGGTGGGGATTTACATTTCCCTCTGTTTCCCTGAGATGAATCTCAGTAAGAAGTGTACAAAATCCTATTTGGAATTTTCTGTAAGACATTAAGATATATTTCATAGAAACATAATCATAAATAAATGAACTCTATTGGTAAATAATGAAAAATAAATCAACATTTCATTATATAATTTTTTTGCTAAATTGAGAAATTATATCGTAATGTTACATTAATATATTCCCAAAGGGTTTCTTTCATTACCTGATGGACACCCAAACAAGAATTTATATCAATTGGAACATTCATACTCATTGTGACCCCAACATAACTAATAACCATTAACTTGTTAAGGGTTAGTAGGTTGGCTTCATTGATTCCATGAAACATCAAATTTTATACCCTTTATTCTTACCGTAACAATTTTAGTCAACATAATGATTCTATTTCATTCTAGTTTTTCATCAAAATGTTATTGGTCCCCTAATAATTATTCATTTTCATTTCAATCTTCTGTTCTTCCCGGTAAGTGGTTACATCATCATGTGTAGAAGTCATTATCAACATGAATAGTCAAACATTTAATTTATATTATGTTAATGCAGAATAAATCACACAATTTTATAATGAAGATTATAGTATATGGAAACAAACATGAACCATCTCATTGAACTCTTTTTCTTTTATTTTAAATATTGAAGGGAATTGAATCCTCTATTTTGAATAAAAATCACCTCTTTATCATCCCCTATAAAGTAAAATACATTGTCTGTGTTGGGAACACTATGAAATTATTGGGATCTCCTGATGAAAGGGTCACCCTCGATTGAATTTTTATCTGACCCTATAGTTTTTTTAGTCACCAATAAGGCAATTAAACAATTCTTGTTTGTTGTAACCGAGACATAAACCCCTACACTTCTTTTGAATCGATTATGAATTTATAATCATTATACCCATCCATGTAGAAATTGACCTTCATGAATATCATTTCCCCAAATTTCTCTATACTCATATTGTTATCCCATTTACAATGAAAAATTAGCAATAGAAATATTGTATAATCTAACTCGTATATCTATTCGATGATGCAGAAATATGAAATATTCACCTAAATTGGGTTTTATCCTTGGAATAAGATATGTGAATCGCTTTTACCACATTTGTAAGTCCACTATTTTTCATCATAATGTTGTTATTTTGTTATTTTTTATATAATATATAACAATTATTTAAAAAACCATTATATGATATAAAATTTGTAATTGGTCCCCTAACATTCCATCAAATTCATTCTACGATTGATTTATGATTTTTAGATAACCCCTTATAAACATGACTTCAAAGTAACTAAATAAACTATTGATTATGTGAATTTGATATCCATTCTTCAGACCATGATGGATTCAAACACCTATGAATTTTTGGTGGGATTCATTGTATCGACTAACATTTGTAATATTATGTAAAATGTAAATGTGAGATTTCTATCACTCTTTAATGGAAATTACAACAATACTGTAATGTCCCAGAATTTGGTAGATTTTTCTAAAAAAAATAAACGAGATTTTGTTTCGAGACCGCGAAATTAAAGGGCATGGGATTTTGAGGTCCAGAGTGCCAGGAATGGAATTTTGAACATTTTTTATGGTACGTTTAGTAAATGTGTGAACACGATTTTATATCTGTAGAATCATTTACTGGATCAAAAAGCCCAGTACACCATTGATTTTAGAACACTAGGATTCACCTAGAAATGAATTAACTTTGGATGGTAAGGGCCGAGTAGAAAATTTATATTTTTGTACTTTTCACGAAAAATAATAAAATAATTTAAAAGAATTATTTTGTTTTCTTTCTTTGTTTTGGGTGGTGGGCGACGACGCTACGAGGCAGAAATAGGGCATCGACGATGCACATCAATGAGGCTTATTAATGGATCATTAAACTCATATCATAATGACGCCTTAATGACCCATAATAACAAAACTATTTCATAATTAAAATTGTGTAACAATGCGATGTCACATAATAATGGGAATGTTGCGAAGTGCTCCAATTAATAGCTCTATGCACTATAGAAATTTGGATTAACATTTTGGAGGATTATCTGGAGAACCTTTGATGGACTTCAACCCCAGCGAAGAATGACGAATTCCAGCGGGGCATCTTCATCTTCATCTTCGACACCTTTTGAAGATCAAATCTGGGAATAGATGTTGACGTATTAAATCCCTTGAGGAAGAATATTGTGGCATCATACATCATAATAGGTAGGGGTTTATTTGTTAATGATCTTTCCTATTCTCCATTATTTTTAAAACAACAGATGCAGATCAACCCACGAACATGTTGATTCGAAAGTCGCTCGTTTATATGGGAGGGTATATTTGGGGGGTTAAACATTGGGATTGAATTATTTTGGGTTGTACTACACACCCCAAAACTCCCCAGTATTTATTCTCTGACACGGAGGGTGCAGGTCAACACGAACAAGGCCTGAGCTCCTCCGTATGTCTGTTCCTTATGATCGGCTCATTGAAATTTATGTTAAGGCGACATTGAGATCCATCTCAGCGAATATGGCATCCCATGGAGGCTACAAGCATAAATGGTGTGAAAAACGGGCCACCAGAGTGCATCTGGGGACCCGATGTGGCTACGACCAGTGTGCCTAGTGGAAAATAGGCGGTCTGCGGGCTAGAGGAGGACGCAAGCCCTGGTGGCGTGACTGGGCGGTAGAAGCTACGACCCTGATGGGCCATAACACTGGAGTCTCGTGCCGCCAGCATGGCGCCACGTGGAGAAGTCCCCCGCCATGTGGGATGACGTGGGAGACATGGACAGTGGGCCCTACCACATGATCAGGTGCCATAAATGGCTATGCCGCATCTGGGGAGAAGGGGGTCATCATGAAACAATAGTCTAGGTTGATCCCAGTAGGCTGCGCCGACAGTTAGGCCGGATCGATGAAGCTGACCCGGTGGGCTGAGCCCACAATCCCAACGGGTCGGACCCTTGGCCCAATTGGGCCAAGACGGGCTTACCCAGGTTGGGTTGGACTAGGGTTGGGTCATCTCAAATCAGGTTGGATCAGCCTGAATTAGGTAGGGTCGGTCCGGATCGGGTCGGGTTGGTCTGACCGGGTCAGACTGGACTTGGACCCTTTTTGACCAAGTTATGCTTAAAGGGCCTTATATCCTTAACCTGATGTCTATTTGATGAGCCATCTATGGCACTAGAATCCTTGGCACAAGGGAGAACTTTTGAGATACACCACATGAGTTTGGGAGAAATTTGATGTATGACTGGGTTTTATAGAACACGAATCTAACTTGGCCCTCAGTACTAAAATGCATATAACTTACAGACCGTGCATCATATTGATGCACCATCTATTATGTAGAAAACCATATGAAATTTTGGTCCTTAGGGAAAAATAATTGTGGAAATTTAGGGTATTTTAGGTATGAATGATAGCCTGAGGATCAGAACTAGTGTGTTTCTTGTGGTGAGAGTTAGGACAACTACTCCCTTGAGGAATCAAGGTGCGGGTATTCATTACTCCTCTTCTCTGGTAGAGACAGGACTCCCCATGTAATGGGTGCAGTTTTGTTTTCCTCTAAGAAAGTAATTCTATCTTTGGAGTCAGTACTCCCCTATTGTACTTTGGTGCGAGTCCTCTATACTTAACTAATATAGAGTCTGGTACTCCCCTATTGGGTAGGGTTTGAGTCCTCTATGTTAGAAGTATGTGCTCCCCTATTGACCTAGGGTGGGGGTCCTCCTCACGCAGTGCTATGGTAGAGTCGGTATTCCACTGACATACTAGGGTGAAGGTTCCCCACAACAGATATTGTGATAGAGATAGTGACTTTCTTACGTTCCAAAGGAGCAAGTCCTCTAGTCATTGAGTTTTACTCCCCTTTTGATTCAAGGTGCAGGTCCTCCTTACACCTTAATCCAGTAGAGTTGGTACTCTCTTAATGTTCTAGGGTGCAGGTCCTCTAGACTAGGGTTGATACTCCCCTGATGTACTAGGTTTTGGGTCTCACACATTGAAAAAACTACCAGAGTGTACTCCCCTACCGGGTAGGGTGTGGGTCCTCACTTATGGAGAAGTAGTCCCTTTTCTCAGACCAGGGATGGGGAATGGGTCCTTCATGGGAGTTGGAGCTCCCTTAAATGAAGGAAAAAGTTACGAGGAGTGGGTCCCTTCACATGATGTAATCATTACCAAGGTTGAAGTTAGTGCTCCCTCAATGAACTGAAGTATGGGAAACTTCTTACTAGAGCGACTGAGATATCAGGAGTTAGAATAGAGTAGTGCTCCCCCAACTGAATGCAATATCAGGAAGTGGGCCTCTTCACATGGTTTCCCTTGGTCTTTCCTCAGGGGAAAGACTATGACAGTGATACCTCTAGTGTCAGGCACTAGATGTAGTTGTAGAAAAATGTTCCTAATGGATCATGTCCTTTCGGACGTACCATTAGGAATGGTTGAGTTTTACATGATGGATTACATCTCTCAGACGGGTTCCATCACAGATGGTCATATCATGGAGTGTGCACTCCTGATCCTTGAGTTAGGCTTTGAGTCTTCTTTGGAAATCTTGGAAATGGATTTGAGGTCAGAGCCTTATGATTCTTTGTGGATGAGATGAGAATATCTAGATGACCCAGGTATATGTATGGGAATGTACCTGAGAAGATATGACTATGCATGATCATTTTTCTTTACTTCGTGGTTTTGTATTTTTGGTTTACCTTGTGGTGTTGGCTTTATGGTTTACATTGTGTTTGTGGAATTGTGGTTTATATAGTGGTTGTTTTTTGGTGTTTTCCTTTGTAGATTTCTGAGAGACCATCGAGGGTCTCAGGGTCCCCTACTTAGTACTAAGTTACTCAACCCTGCCCAGGCTTCGCCCGCATGTGTTGTGTCTGGTGCAGACATTCGACGTTTCGATAGAGGCGCTCAGGGGGACTAGAGCAATGAATGTTACAATTGTGGAATTGGGGGCCTATGAACAAGCGAGGCCCAGTAGGACTTGACAGACATTACATACAACTTCCTCTTCATGTAGCTTCACTACACTAGCGATCAGGTGGGGTTTTTTTTGCAGATGGCAATCAATGCTCCCTTTGTACCTTGCTATTTCCTGTTCTTTTTTTGGGCCTGTATACTGGCCCAGTTTTACCACATAGTGCTTTACTTGCTGTTGTACTCTGGTTTCTGTTTACTTAGTGTTCACCTTTCAGCTTTTTGGATTTGGTTTGTTAGAGCACGTGTGTACAAGTATCCAGAAAATTTATTCCACTTGTAGGTTGACCCCTTTGGCGCAAGTCACCAACCCTTGGCCTTCGGGAGGCGATCTTCGGGTATGTCATGGTACAGGCACCAGGGGATTGGTCATGACAAAGTGGTATCAGAGGTGGTCAGTTCTATTTCAATGACCAAGGGTCTGTTGTTGTTTTGTGAGCAATAGTGATAATTGATTCAAGTTTGGATTTTGGTCTAGGTACTCTTATGTTGGTGCAAGGACTGACATATCCATACACCAGGATTCTAGAAACATGTTACCCAACATGGAACATGGAAACATTGGTTGTGGGGAAATGAAGGGATTATGCAACTTGTAGTAATGATTATGATTTCCACATCCTTCTTGAACCAACTCTCTAGATATACTCTTAACTGTGATTCATCATGACTCATTTCAGGATGCCTTCACGATGACATCCAGATAGGATTCGGGAGCAGGATCATGATGATGATCTTCCCCGAGTGGAGTCTTCAGTGCATGGCACTGATATAGAGGCATTACCATTGGGTAGTGCACTGGTGATGACAACACCCATCGAGCAGTAGTTGCCACCGGTAGTTAAGGGTTAGGACGCACACATGTTGAGTGCACTACATGAGTTATAGAGGCAGATAACTCCCATGTTCCATGGAGAGACATATCCTCAGGTATCTAAGGATTAGATTGAGTTAGTTAAACTTGTCTTCCACCTAGTGAGGACACCACCAGACCGGAAGGTGGTCTGGGATGCAAACCTTCTTCAGGGCTCAGCGGGGAGATGGTGGAGCATGATGATCTAGACTCATGATGAGGCGACCCTAACTGGGATAGACTTTGAGTGCCTCTGTATAGAAGAGTTCATTCTAGTGACTTTATAATCTTTACACATTCATGAGCTACTACACCTACATTTAGGAAACATGAAGGTAAAGTATTTCTCAATGGGATTCACGGATCATTCTCACTACTCCGCCGATATGGTGTGGGACCCATACTTAATGGCTCAAACCGCCGAGATGGGATGATGCTATAAAATTAGGGCATCAGAGATACCTCTCAACATTTCAATGCTTGTTAGGGTACTGGAATGAGCCCTAATGGTTGAGAGATTCCTGTAAAAGGAGCAGGTGGATGTGACCTATAGTAAAGGTCATGGAGTAGAGGTGTCTAATAAAGTTAAAAGATGGGTGGTGAAAGGATCGCGGTGTAGAAGGCACACCCATGCCCAGATACAGACACGTGGGTCTGTGGCATAACAACAATGTCAAAGAGAAGATCAGCTACATGAGAGGCAGTGTTACACTTGTAATGGCTGGGGGAATCTGTCTAGAGATTTCCTAACATGCCGTACTACTAAAATGGATCTGATAGCCGAACCTACTTAGCAGAGACAGTGCATGCAGCATAGAGTTCTGAAAGTCGACATGTGAGCTAGAGGAGCTAGAAGAGTAGTAGGGGTGGTCCCCACCAGGCCCAGGGAGCTGGAGGATGTGGGTGAGGAAAACTTCATGAAATCATGGATCATGACTAATAAGATAGAAGAGAAGCTTGAGGTAAAACCTTTTTCTTTTCTTTTAATGCCTTTATAAATAGAAACAGGTGACTGGCGTTCCTTTTTCCATGAGTCCTATTCGAGACTTCGAGGTTCTGGTCGAACTGTGGAATTGAAACTAAGGCTTAGAGACTCCTGATGTAGGAGACCCACTGATCACACATAGACTCTAATAGTGTAACATAGATCTTGGAGGTGAGAGTGGTGGATGGGATGTCTTAGTCGTGGCGTTGAGACCTTATGACATCATTCTGGGCATGGACTACTACCGTTCATGCCCGTAATGATGATATTAGTCAAGAGATATGGTATATCCACATGGTTGAGAATAGATTTCCTTTGAATAAATAGGGAATCCAATGAATAACGGTTTGGACTCTCGCAACGAGTCCTACTTGAGTTGTTCTGTGGTGGAAGAGTTAGACCACAAGTTTTTGTTGTTGTTCGGAATGGTTCCTAACCATACATACTTAGTAGAGATGCCACAAGTGGGAGTGGTCATGTTATTTTTTTGGATTTTTTTGGCCACTAGAATCTCTAGGAAGAGGGCTCAATAAGACCTAGCATTTCTTCATGGGTAGCCCTATTTCGTTCTTAATTACTCTTGCGTGTTAGCGTTAACCTTGAATGCATAAAACCCATGGGGGGTTTTAGCACATGAAATCCAGGGGTGTATGTGAAATGTGGGGTTATTTATTTTATTTGTGTCATGTTAGCATAGAGGTGATCCACTGAACCCCATGACTACAGATGAATTGCAGTACATAGTTTTTTTCCTTTTCTCACAGCTAAAGAATCATGTGCTTGTTGTGACACGATATTAAACTAGTAAGAGTTGGACATGAGAGTGGTTTATTTTAGTGTTTCTACATGGAACATTCTTAGAAGCAGTATAGAAATCATTTTTGGTCTATTTTTCTCCAATAATATTGGGTTTTGGATTTTGGGGGATGAAAGGTCTAAAGGTGGGGAGGATGTAATGTCCTAAAATTCCATGGATTTAAAAAAAAAAATTAAATGTAATTGTTTTTGAGACCATGAAATTCGATGGTTTATGATTCCGAGGTCCGAAGAGTCTGGAATGTGATTTTGAACTTTTTTAAGGTACATTCAGTAAATGTACGAACATGATTTTCTATCTTCTGAACCGTTTCATGGATCAAAAATTCGAGGAAACCATTGAATTCAGAATACTGAGATTCTCTTATAAGTGACATAACATTGTCCACTAGGGTCCAAGGAGATAAATTATTTTTTGTTCTTTTTGATAAAAATAATAAAATTGTTTAAAAGAATTATTTTCATTTCTTTCTCTCTTTTGGGTGGTGGATGTTGACACTAAGGGGAAGCAACATGGTAGGGACGATGCGCATAAATGAGTCTCATAAGTGGCTTGTTAAACTCATAGTGTAACAACATATTAATGATGTGTAACAACAATGATGTTCCATAATTAAAATAGTGTAACAACACGACATAACATCATAATGGGAACATTGTGAAATGCTCCTATTTATAGTTTGACATGCTGGGGAAATATGGATTAAAAATTTGGAGGATTCTTTGGAGAACCTTTGACGGACTACCAGCCCAACGAAGAATGGCAAACAACAGTGGGGAATCCTCATCATCATCATCTTTGATTCCTTTTAAAGAATGGATCTGGGAAGCCATGTCGACGTCTTAAATCCCTTAAGGAAAAACGATGCGGTATCAGACATCACAAGAGGTACGAGTTTGTTTGTTAAAGATCTTCCCCATTCTCCATTATTTTTAAAACGACAGATGTGGATCAACCCATGAACATGTTTATCCACAAGTCACTCGTTTATGTGGGAGGGTATCACTGGGGGTTCAATGATGGGATTGATTTATTTTGGACTGCACTATACTCCATGAAACTTCCCTAGTTTTTGATCCTCTGACACAGAGGATGAGAGAAAACACAGAGAAGGATCGAGCCACTCTTCATGTTCGTTCCTTCTCATCGGATCATTAAAATTGAAGTAAATTTGGGATTTGGATCAATCACATTGAATAAGGAATCCCCCAGAGGTCAAAGTCACAAACAGTGAGGAAAACAGGCCACCAGAGTGCGTGTGACGGTCCAGTGAGGCTAAGGTCGATGCGTCGACACTAGCCATGTGCCTGGAAGAGAAGAGATAGTCCATTGGCCTCGATAGTGGCCAGAGGTGGAGGAACTCACTAGCGGTGCTCCAGGGCGGTGGAAGCTGCGCCCTTGACGGGCCATGGCGTTGGAGTCACGCGGCACCAACATGCCGCCGCCTGGGGAAGTCAACCCACCCTAGGGGTTGACATGGGGGATGTGGCTAGTGGGCCCATCCATGTGAGTCGGTGTCGGACGCAGCTATAAATCATCTAGGGAGATGGGGGTCGGCCCAAAATAGTGGTCCGGGGTGAGCCTAGTGAACCGTGTTGCTAGGCGGTCCGGACTGATCAGGATGGCTCCGCGGGCCGAGACCACATGACCATCAGTAGGACTTGCAGCCCAGTTGGGCCGGTCTAGGCCCAACGGTCCAGGTCGAACCCAGTTGGGTCAGGTCGGATGATCCAGTCTGACTGGACCCAAACCTTTTTTGACCCAGTTACGCTTAAAGGGACTTATCTCTTAAAATAGACATATGTTGGATGAACTTTCTACGACACTATAAACATTGGGCGAGGTGGCCCTTTTGAGATAATCCACTTGAGTTTTGGAGAATGTTGAAGTACAATAGGGTGGGATCGAATGAGAATCTAACTAGACCCTCTGTACTAAAATTTCTATAACTTACAGACCGATTGTCTGATTGAGGCACCGTCTATCGTGTTGGAACCCTTATGACATAGAGGTCCATCATGTCACATCCTTGTGGAACTTCATGGTAGTTGAGGTGAGATAGATAGACTGAGGAGAAGATCCAGGGTGTTTCTTAAGGTGAGAGTTAGGATAACTACTCCCTTAAATACCCAAGGCATGGATATTCCTTACTCCTCTACTCTATTAGAGATGGGACACCCCACGTCATGTGTTCCAGTTCATTTTACTATGAGAAAGTTCTTATTTATTTGGAGTCATTACTCCCATATTGGACAAGGGTGTAGGTCCTCTATACTTAGCCCACATAGAGTCAGGTACTCCCTTACTAGGTAGGGTGAGGGTCTTCTCCTTTAGGAGTAGGTATCCCCTATCAAACCGGGGTGTGGTTCCTCCTTACACAGTGTTACAGCAGATTCCATACTCCTCTAATGTACTAGGGTGTGGTTACCCCACAAAAAAATTTGTTGCAAAGTCAGTTACTCCCCTACTTTACCAGGGCACTGGTCCTCTAGTCACCGAGTTATACTACCTTGGAGATTCAGGGTGCGGGTCCTCCTTACACCTTGTTCCAGCGGAGTCTGTACTCCCTTGCCATTCCAGAGTGCGGGTCCCCTAGCCTGGGGTCATACTCCCTTGACGTACTATAGAGTGGGTCCCCCATAATGAACAAACTAACAGAGTGTACTCACCTACCAGTTTGGGTGTAGGTCCTCACTTATGGAGTAGTACTCGCCCATCTCCGAGTAGTGACGAGGAACTAGTACATCATGGGAGTTGGATCTCCCTCGACTTCAATACATAGTTGCGAGGAGTGGGATCCTCTAATTTATGTAATCATCACTAAGTTAGAAGTTAGTGCTCACTAGATGGGCTGAAGTGTGGGATACTTCTTACATGAGAGACTGAGATATCATGGGTTAGACTATAGCAGTGCTCCCCGAACTGAACGCAGTGTTTAAGAGTGTGCCGCTTCAGTTGGTTTTCCATCCTCTCGCCTTAGTAGCACGACTATGATTGTGAGAACTCTAATACCAGGCACTAGATGTAGTTCTAGGATAATGTTCCCAATAGATCACATCCTTTCGGACGTACCATTATGAATGGTTGAGTTGTACATGATGGAGTAAATCTCTCAAACGGGTGCCATCAGGGATGGCTATCTCATAGAGTGTATTCTATTGATCCTTGAGTTACGATTTATGTATTCTTTGTAAATCCTAGTAACAGCTTTGAGGTCAGAGCCTTATGTTTTCTTAGGGATGAAATGAGTATATCTGGATGACATAGGTATATGTATGGGCGTGCACCTAAGTAGATATGAATATGAATAATCATTTTGGTTTATTTTGTGGTTTTGTCTTAGTGATTTACATTGTGGTTTTGGATTTGTGGTTTATTTTTTGGTTGTGGATTTGTGGTTTACTTCGTGGTTATTTTTTGGTGTTTTACATTGTGGATTTCTGAGAGATCATCGAGGGTATCGAGGTACCCTACTGAGTACTGAGTTACTCACCCCTACATGGGATTTTCCCCTACGTGTTTTTTCTAGTGCAGATGTTTGATGTTATGATAGAGGCGCTTAGGGAGACGGGACCGATGGATGTTACGATGGTGGACATGGTGGCCTAGGTCCAGGCATGGCCCAGTATGACCAGGAGGATATAAAATACTAATTTGGCTTCCAATAGCTTCACTAGTCATGTGATCTGGTGGGATTTTTCCACATATGGCCATCCAGGATCCCTTTGTACCTTACAGTTTCCAGTTCTTTTGTTGGGCTTGTATACTATTCCAATTTTACCACTCAGTTCTTACTTGTTGTTGTACTCTGGTTTCTGATTACTTAGTGTTCACCTTTCAGCATTGTGGATATGGTTTGTGAGTGCACGTGTGTAATAGTATCCAGGAAACACCTCCCACTTGAAGGTTGATGCCTTTAGTGGTAGTTTCCAACCCCTTTAATTCAGAAGTTGAGCTTGGGGTATGTCACGGTACATGCCCCGAGGAACGGGTCATGACAAAAATCTCTTCTAGAAATTCCTTCAACCATAAGGAATCTGATTTGATGATATATTTTTAGAGAAATTCTATCAACATCCAATATGTAATAAATACATAATTAAAAATGCTTCATCAATTATATATCATTATTCAATAAAACCTCCTGTTCAACTTCAATTCTTGATGCACCATTTCATATTCTTGATATACCATTCATTAGGGTACATCCACACGTAATTTATAAGACTATAAATTTGAACCTATCTATCCATTTGAACCATCCTGTGGACCATTATGTTAAGGAACAATAATGGGAATAACATCTATAATTCACCTAATATGACTGCAACCTCTTTATTAAGGATTGGAATCTTTTCCAAGTCTATAATGTTACTACATATGGCTTTGAAAAAGAAACAGTTTTTGGTTAATATATGTCATATATTTTAGATATAACAAAACATAAAGCGACATAAATCAAATATGTAATAAAAATAATAAATTCATGTGATTTTAATCTCCATAACATCACATTAGTCAATGAAGTGACATTCTTTATTTTTATGAATACCCATATAGAAATTGTACACCATTAAGGAAAATAATAAATTTCTATTTTTCTTGTATTGATGGAGCGTTTTTTGTTAGAGAATGAAAATTACAGCTTTTACCCTTCATTGGTGAAAAATATTATCTTATCCCCATGTCAATCAGGTCCAACCTAGCCTTGATACCATATTTTTTTCTTCTATAAACATTAATTAAAATTGAAATGACACTATCAATTATATTCTTTTCTACATGAATGATATAAAAAAATTTCTGATAAAAAAAATTCAATTATGGTAATTTAATATAAATTGATCACTTTTTCCAACATGATTTCATTAGTTTTTTTCAAAAAAAAATAATGTAAATAGTTTCAAAATATTTTACATTATCAAGTATATGATCAACTCTTAGTGGAGGTGATGTTGTAACTTGTTTGGTATTCCCATTGAAATTACATCATCATGTATTAATATTTATGTTGTCGAGGTAAAAAAATTTGATATTCAAAAAACATAGTCTTTGCGAAATGTTTCAACTGATCTGAGTGTGTTCATTCTTCACAGATAGGACACTCCATCATTAATTTAATTTAATAACTTTAAAAATTTCTATAAGAATGTAATTAATTTATCATCCCATAGAACGTGGCTCTCAATTTGATTTCTTAAATTCTATGAGAATCATACAATATACTACCTATGCCCCACATCAATTTTAGATCATCAATCAACAGATCCGAATAGACATCAATATCATTACTAGTTTGTTTTGACCTAGATATAAGAAGAGAAAACATAATGTATTTGTACCTCATGTAAAACCATTGTAGAAATTTATAATTTACAACATAAATATCCATGTAATATGATTAATACTCTATACATCATATGTATTTATTCCGTCTATAGATAACGCAAGTCAAAATTTTCTCTGCTTCTTTTCAAAATTTCGGATACTCATAATGAATTTTTTCTACTAAGCAGAGTCTGATAGACGACATAGTTTCCAATATTTAATTCTTGTTTTTTGTACCATATCAATTGTTTCTCGGTTTCACGATATCAATATAGTTATCTAAAAAATGGATTGATAAGAATATAAACTAAATATTTCAAATAAATGATTAATCTTTATTTTATCAATTCATTCCAAACTTAATGAATTTTATGAGTGATTTATATCCCTTGTGAAACAATATAAAATTAGTTAGATAGGATTGTATTTTCAGAGATCATTCCCATTGAATATATCATTAATTTAGAATCATATGTTCAATGAGGATGTTTATTATCTTCTAGTAGCATATGATTCCAGGGACCAAGTAGTTCTATAAATCCATTGTCACTCCATAGGATACCATCTTTAAAATTATATAACTTCAATACAGTATGAAATGTTGTGCATTTAGTACAAAAAATATACAATGATCTCTTATAACAACTATCATAACTTCTCATATAACATTATCTAACCATGATGGTCATATTTAATCTACATTTTCATTTCTTACATATGATCTCCATCATCATTTACACTAGTATTTATTTTAAATGTTCTTCCATGTTTCTTTGACTATTTTTTAATGAATAAAAACAATGTAAACATGGAAAAAGGATTTTAGAAGGGTTATATGAATGCTATATTGATAATTTAATGAACTCTTTAACTCCATATTCAAAATCATTTGTCATATGATTAGAATGTATCCATTTTTAATTCACATCCATCCTATTAGGTTTATAATATATTAATTTTTTACAATAAAAATAAATACATATAAAATATTCATAATGAAAGGAGATATTTATAGATAATTATAATAAGGGAAAACCAAAATTTGAATTTTATTGGTGATGATTCATGAAAAGCTATAATTTTACATAGGGTGACATGAAAAGAATCAACGAGGGGATAACATGTGGATGTTAGTCTAGGTTCATAAATTTGATGTTGTGTGGGAAAAAAGGTGGTAATTCTAGGATGGTTTTCATAACCATTATAGGTCGGATCCCAATAAGAGGGATGAGTTAATTTTTATTCAGTTCTTTACATAGTATATGGTTTTCCTAGTGGTGCTTCAATAATATTATGATGGAGCTTTAAAGGAGTGGGAAATTCCATGTGACTGTAACATAATACTAGTCTAATGTCATGTATGATATATTTGAAGATCTATAAAAAGTAGTGAGGAATTTAAATCATACAGTACATTTGAGAACTAACATATATCATTCAACCCCTAATCATTTATCCTTTAATTATGAAATTTTACCAATGTCTAGTATCCACTGTAATCATAAGTGTTTCCTCTATCATTTATTCCCATTTACCATAATCTGATGCACTTTTAATCATAAATCATGGTATTTGAAATCAATATTGCATGTATAATTATAATACATCTTATTATAAATTGTAATAAAATGTATTTATTACTCAACTTAACCAATTACAGACATATGTCTATCGAATAAACACTAATAAAAATGTTAGAAAATATTTTTTTTGTATTATTGGATAAAAGACTTACCCTGTAAATTCTTGTTCTTTCTTATCATTTAACTGTGACCCATCTTTTGATATTTTTGTAAAAATATATTTCCTTGAAACATTCAAGGTAATGTAATCACTAGATTTTGCAAGAGGGTCTTAGAATCTTATGAAACAAATAGATGAAATAGTTATTAATGATATAAGTGAAGTTGGATTCTTGGTTACTCACTTTTTATGTATATTACTCTAGACCACGCATTAAAGGGACAGAAACAAATATATCTATACTATAACCCACTAATGACCACCTATTTCAAAAACAGTAGAGTTAAAAATATTTGGTATATTTTACATATCCTTCAATATCCAAACCCCCTATTGAATTTACTTAAAAACACAACAAATACATTTCATTAATAAAAATTCCAAAAGAATTAGTTCGCATGGATTTCACATCATTAAGATCCAAAATATTCTGATACCACCTCTAACAGATAGTACAAGATGTAATATAATTTTACTATTCTTATAAATCTATATTATATAGTTTATTAACTCCATATCCCAGGATATACCTAATCCCCACATAGGGATATTAATACACTTATGGTGACCTCAATATATATCAAAGGATTAAAAAATATAACAAGGAATTTATTGAATCCTTCAAGTTTTTATGACTTCTGACCAGCACAAACCAACTAATATCTAATTTTTTTATATTTTTGGGATAAATTTTATATATATTATTAATATTTATGTACAAACGAAAGAAGCTTCACATAATGTGTCTCTTTTTATCTAAAATTTAAAAATAAAACAGCCAAATTTTATATGAAATTAATGATAGCCTTCATCAACACCATATAAATTTATCAATTTACATATAACCACATAATTAGTTATAGTGTCAAATAATAAATATAGAAAAAAATTAAAAAAAATTCATTTTCTTAATCCCAACAGACAAACTACTTCTGAATCCACTGCCATAAGGACACAGATCACTAAAAGCTATCTCAGATATATTGAATTCAAAACTATAAAAGGTATATCCAAAAGAGTGTACTAATTATTAATAAAATCCAAACCACCTATATCTTAAAGGGATATTGTAAAAAAATTATAAAAGTATTCTTCTATCATAATATCATGTTTGTGTCTGAGATAAATGTGTTTTAAATTAGAACTTTTAATAAATGACACTGAAATCATTACTAATGATACAAAATAGATCAATGTAATAATAATATTATGTACATGGATTAATCAAAATAAATAATCTTATAAATAAGATGGCGAAACTTATAAATACCCTCACACCTCAACCCTTGACTAAATTTTTCCTTTTCCACCCTCATATTTAAGGTAAATAGATAGGAAAATGAATATGAAAAATCATTTTCTCAACATATATATTAATCAAGGAAAAATTACAACCCCTTCAATCCTAGGATTCATATTATAATAAAAAAGAAACAAAACAAATTAAAACACCTTGAAACCTCCCTATTAATTAACAAATCCATTATATATCTATTTAATAGAGTTTAAGGTGAAAACTGGTGGAATCAAAAACAAGATTTTGTGTCCTCACATATTTGGAAAACCCCATACCTTTTCTACACTATATGAACATGATGTAAACCTTAGAATATAAAATCATAAATTCTAAACCTAAACCCTTATATATTAACATGATCATATCATAAATAGAAAAAAAACACACACTAAACCCCTATAATAATTTCATTTAATAGGGATCTCAAATCATAGATAAGAATAATAAAAACTATGTTCTTACACTTAAAAAATAATATTATAATATTTACCTCTAAAAAAATTAATTCACTGTTTATTTTCACAAAAAATGACCATTTACTCATTTAATCAAGTAATCCATTTAGAAATAAATTTTATAAAATCCGTGAATATTAATATATATTTTAAAAAATATTTCTCTAAATCAATTATAAACTCCTTTAATATAAATTACAATAAATTAATAAATTTTAATTACTGGCCAATTTTGTAATTTAAAAACCCAAAAATCTATTGTTCCTTTTAAAAGATTTTAAAAATCAATAGTAAAAAACAATTTTGAGTTTTTATATTAAATAAACCAAGTCAATAATTTTATTAAAGAATAAAATAATTTTATAAAAAAGGACATGTAAAAACTAAAGTCTCCCAAAAATTAAAAAATCATTATCATTCATTTAATTGAATTCATTATAACTCTCAATAATGATTTGGATCAGTTGACTAATAAAAACATCATTGAAATTATTTTTAAAACTTTTATTATGTCATGATAAATTTATTATAATTTGGAAATTTCAATTTAATTCATTAGACTCTAATAGCTAAATTATTAAAATAAGTTCAAATAAAATAGAAATCAAATCGATATTATTTATATCAATCACACATTTATCCCAACCCATTAAGAAGAGTAATGGATTCACACATCACATCATATATATAAATTGATTTACCTATAAGTTTTCTTTCATAATCATCACTAGACATCACACTTATAAAAAGCAATAAATATTATTATTATAATAATTTGTAGAAAATTATATACTAAATGATAAAATCATGAATCCAAAACCTAATGTGAAATGGTCAAATCTGGTAGCCAATATCCCACTAGACTCACTTAAAAAAATCCGTTCCACAAAAAACTCAGATAATACTGGTGGTGAGGCATTCAGGAAGAGGGAAGGGGAAGACTCGCTACATCAGTTGGCTGAGAGAGTGGGAGATGAGGAATTGGTGGTCATAAGAGGGCTCGTTCGTGATGGAGGGTGGTTGGCCCAGGTTGAAGATAACAATGGAATGAAAGAAATTGACCAAAATAATGAAATTAATTACATATAAATAAAATGTGGTTGGGATTAGTTATGCACAAGAGAGGTGATCGATGACACTGAGAAAGGAAAAATGAGGAGAAATAATAACATACCTTAGATTTTATAGAGTTGATGCATCCAAGAAAAGGATGAGGGGGAGCGATGGTGGAGGTGAACCTCCATGAAAACATGAACGATGTGAGAGAAATATATTCGGTTAGGGTTTTATTTGAATGATTATAAATGGTTTTATATGCTCTTTTAGAAAATTTCTGATAAATAGGTGTTTTTTCAGTGCTAATAATAGATATCTTTATGAGTGCTATAAAAGCATTGATAACGAACTATAATTTTTTTAATAATATAATTAAAATAATTAAAATAATTAAATGTATATAATTATAAATAAATAAATATAGTTTTATATAATTATAAATATATTAAAATAGTTGTAAATATATATTTATAAATATAATTATAGATATATATTTATAATTATAGTTATAAATGAACACATTTTTAAATCTATTTATAAATCTATTTATATAATTATAAATATATTTAAATAATTATATATATTTATATAAATATATATACATATTTAATAAATAAATTTAAATATAAATATATTAAAGATATTCATTATTTAAATATAATTATAATTTCATAATTATTTTAGAAATATATATATATATAAATATATAAATATCTTCTTGAAAAAATTATATTTATTTATTTATAAGTATAAATATATAATTTTAGAAATATAGAAAATATACATTTAAAAATACATGTATTTATAAATATTTATTTTTGAATACATTATTAACATTTTTAGTGGATATGTAAAATTAAATGCATGAATGTTGAAAATAAGTGAAATTGAATAATTAGAAATGGGTAGACATAAAAAATATTAAAAAAATAGATAAGTTTTATTAATTATAATAACTATTAAAAAATAAAATATGGATATTTAAATGAAAATTATTACATATTGACCTCATTTAAAAACACCTTGAATATCTTTCCATCTGTTGATTATGAATTTAAAAAGTAGTAATTCAGTTCAACTTGATAAAAGATGAATACATATTTAAAGTATTAAAATGTAGTAAATAAATATGCGTAAAAAAATATTATAAAATTATTAAATTCCAAAAAAATAAGGAATAAAAAATATTAATAATGGATAAAAAATATTAACAAAAATAATATTAAAAATATAGAAATAGAATTTATTGACTAGACACATAATATATTAAATATATTATGTTTCCAAATGAAATTCTAAAATGAATATTAAAATTTCAAAAAATTCCATAAATATTAGGCATGTCTGTTTCTATGTAATATTTTATTAATTACATAAATATTTGTGTCTCTGAAATTAATATATATATATATATATATATATATATATATATGTTGGATATATGTTAAATTGAATAATTCAATTATATAACATGTATTGACAATTAATAAAATAAATAATAATCAGAATGAATAAATTTAAAAATTCAATAATTTTTATAAATTATATCGATGATTAAAAAATAAAAAATGAATATTTATATATTTTAAAATTAAAATGATGTCATATTAATTATATAAATTATAACCGTATTAAAATATTGAAATTATATTCAATAAACATGTATAAATAAAATTATAAAATCGATAAAATTATAAGAAAATTGAAAAATGAAAACTTAAAAACGAATAAATTACAAAAATATTAAATATATTAATGAATAACAGTGTATAAAAATGGTAAAATTCAATTGATTACGAAAATAAGCAATGAAAAAAATTAAAATTTAGAAATTATAAAAAAAGAAAGCACAGTAAATATTTTCAATGAATAAATTATATTAAATGTATGCATTCCAAAATTGAGTGAAATTTAATTTGATGTATTTAATTAAATAATTAATATAAATTTCATAATTAATAAAAAAAAAATATGAAATACTTAATATACAAATTAAATAATTAATGTACTATTTATTAATATAGATATATATATGTTAAATTTGTTATTTCTTAATAATTATATTCATTTTTATTAATTATAAAGAGTATATAAATTATTTAATTATATATATATATATTTAATATACAATATACTACTATATATATATTCAATATAATAAATTTACTCATAAAAAATTTGGGGTTGACCCAATTCAGCCCGTGAACCAGGTCGAATATATGTTTAAATAAAAAGGAACATATATTAATTATGTAAATTACAAATAATTAACCAAATTTTAATATTACTAATTATTATTAAAAAATTTATTAACGATATTTTTATTAATAAAAAAAACTAAATTTAACATATATATATTGAGAGTAATAAATATTATTTTAATTATTTTATTATAATATTAAGTATTTATGAAAATTATTAATTTTTATTAATTATGAAGAGTGTATTAATTATATATATATATATAATATTTTTGTAATTCATTAATTTTTTATTAAAAACATAATATACTATTTATTACTATATATATATTAAAATTAATAATATATACATATATATATATATATTTAAATAATTGATACATGTCAATATATATTAATATATATATATATATTAGTATATATCATTATTTTTTTATATATTAATATATAATATATCAATATATTTTTATATATTAATATATAATATATCAATATAAAATTTTATATAGGAAATTAGAATTTAATTATAAAATAATGAATAAATATAAATAAATATTAAAAACAAATGATTATTAACATATAATAAACAAAAAAATTTAAAGTATATATGTATATATATTTAATATATTCACACACACAGACACACACATATATCAATATAGGATTTTATATATGAAATAATAATTTAATTACAACAAAATTGATTAACTCAGCATTCCCTCAACCTGAAGAGCGAGCCATTTAGGTAGCCCAACAGGTAAGGCTTACTAATCGAGTGGATTGTGAAGAGTAGAGGGTGCGCCAATGCCTACAGGTTCCCAAGTGTGTAGGAACATACACATTTTGCTGTGTAGAGAGTGTATGTGGGAGTCCATCCCTATAAAAGGCTTTTGGTGTGCCGATGCTGGAGAATCATATAAAAAGAAGTAGTCGAATGTTCATATGTTTGATGTGCGTCTCGCACATGTGTTCACTTTAGTTTTATGAGTGATTTAACTAGAACTGATAAATGTGACCTTTATTAGCACCATAAAAGGTGCTCATAAAGGGTACCCTTTATTAACAATATAAAAAGAACTCAGAAAATGGAACCCTTTATCTGCATTAAAAAAGCATTGTTAAAGGTGTTATTTTATCTGTTATTTTTTTAGCGATGATAAAAGGAAATCTTTATGATTTATTTTTAAGTAATGATAAAGGAAACCTGTATCAAAATTTGTATCTTGTGTTAATAAAATCTTATTCCAAATAAACCTAAATATGTAGTAGCACTGATATAGTCCAACATATAAAAAATATACCTTAAATATGAGACAAAAAATAATAGTAAATAAACTAAATAAAATAAATCCAAAGAGTATTTATAGAATGGTAGAAAATAAAATATTATGAATAAGGTATGTATCCCCCATCTCTATGTGCCAATTCAATCATCTTCATTTATTTTCTTCAATAATACCTAAACTAGAATCTAACAACCAACCATTACATCCAAATAGAACTAGAAATAAAATAGGTATGAGAAAAAATTCCCAACATGTATCCTCGCCATTCCCTGACATAACGTTTAAGAGTAAATCCATTTAATAATTGTTTTAAATACAATATAAATGTAGGATTTTCTATTTTATATAAAACAAACAACAAGATAATATTACCCAAAACAATCCTTTTATGATATTCATATTTCATACATTCCACCCAAAACATAAATTTAATCATAACATTAAAACATGATGTTTAAAATAAAGGATATATTTTTCAAGGATTAATTTGAAAATACCAACGTTAGAAATAATAATGGGAAAAAATAAAATTTTAATAAACCTTTCAAGTAACATTAAAAAAACATAGGTGAAGTTTATATATTCATATTACAAGTAAACCATTAGTGATAATAACCCAGAATATAGTAAACATAACCTTGGTCATAAGAGACTATTATATATTAACAATAATTCAACAATTATATGTATAGTTTAATCAATACCATCATGGGAAACATAAGAGCTCTAGGAAAAATATTTTAAAAAACTAATAGAGTCCCTCTAATTAGTTCCTGATCAATTCAATAGACCAAACACTTGGTTATACATTTGTTTTCCTAATTAAGGGAAAAATCATCTATGTCATGTGTGATCCTAATTTGGGCCGTATTTTTTTATATTTTCTCTTGGATGAGCATAGGGATCCAACATTCCTCTTGATTAGAGTTGTTAATGTCCTTAGACTAGTCACAACCCCTTCATTATTTCCACCCCTCATTAATATTTTCCGAAGGCGGGTGACCTCTACCACCAAGGCTGATGATGATGGCACATTGGCCAGAACAGAATGATGGGATATCAGCTCTTCTTCACTTGGATTCCTCCTTAGAGTATGTTTCATATCTTTGTTCTCTCCCATTGATTTATTAAATGTCTATGAATCTTATCCTGGATTCTATATTTATGTAGAGAACCATTAATTACAATGCATACTATCAATAAAAGGAAACTCAGTGTAGTCACAATTCATGATGATGTTGGTAATGTATAGAATCTATGATCTTTTGGTGTGTTTGGAATCTGTAATTTTTTCCTCTATCATAGATGATGGTATCTCATATATGAGTTTTCATAGGCATAGAACCCAAGTCACATCACATTTGTTTTATGGGGAAACGTTTGTGAAGAATGTGGAATTCAGGGATCATTGTCTCACACATCTCATGGTTTTCAAATGAGGTAAATATTTTGATGCATAATGGGGGGATGAATGTTTAAGGTATTGTGGGGAATAGGACATAGGATTAATGTCTCATAGGGATATGATCCCAAGTTGAAAGTATTTTGGGGATGCGGGAACCTGTTTAAATTCTTGTGGTGGCATGGTATAAGGACACAACATTAAACATTACACAATCATTATATTTCAACTAGATTTCACTTCTTTACATTGAAAATGATAATCTCTATTTATATATTTAGAAAGATAGGGAATAACTCATTAATATAAACCCATAAACATATAAAGTGGGTACCATTAAAACAATATCCCTTTCTTACAAAACATAAAAATTTTAACACAAAACAACAACATGATTTCTTTGAAAAATATTTACAATATTTAACATGACTTCCATATTTATCATTCACATCCTTATAACCTGGAAAAAACATTTATAATAAGGTATGAGAATAAATATATTATTAAGTGATATAAACTGAGGGAAAGAAACCATTATTTGATGAATAAGTATAATAATATGAAATCATTTTCCCAAATACATACTTATCACCCATATATACATAATTTGAGAAATATGATATTTCTATAACAAATTAGAGAACATATATATAACCATAATTGTATCTTGTGGAATTACTTAATTAAATTGTAACCTTAGTGGCTACCATATGAATTTTAACCCTCATTACTACCTTACAATGTTACCCTCACAACTACTTTATAATGTAACAATCAAAGTTACACTTGGAGTAACCATATGGACGACCTTGAGCTTACACATAACTAATTAATTAGAGATAGATATGGGTCCCAAACTTAATCATGAAAAATACCTAATAATAATAACATAATAATACAACACGAATAATGGTATAAAAACATTTCTTTTCAATTTTGTAAAATATAATTTTAAAAGATGCATTTTAAAGAAGTGTCCATTATAAATATCATATAATTGAAGTGAGAATTAATATAATGAAAATATTAAATTTATACACTATAATTATAAATAATAAAACATAATATAAAAAAAATCATCACACAAATAACCATGGTAGAATATAATTTATGAAATAGAAGGTTAACCCAAAGAATTGAAATCGGGTTATGAAGTCCCTTACCTCGGGTTTTTCTTACATCAAAATTTTTTAAAACTCTTGTATAATGGTATTATGGGAGTTATTAATATTTAAAAGAAACATAATCATGTTTATAACACCTTATATGATTTTTTATAACATCATTTGGCCCATTTATTTATAATATTTTGTTATTTCATTTGATTCAGGTGTGTGCTTTACATGATTTCCATTGTCGGTTCGTAAAGGATTTTCTTGTCGAATGGAAGGTAAAATCCAGAAGTGGAAATAAATGGTGTAAATATTTTTACAATAATATTAAATTATTCTATAAATCATTTTTTAGATGGTATGAGGAAGAATCATTAGATAAATCATTAGTGGTATCTATTTAGATCATTTTGCTGGTTCTTTGATAATCACAAACTTGTTTCGTCATACACATTTAATATTATGCATATAAGTTCATTACAAAACATAATAGAGGTTATATAATAATATTTAAAATATTTTTCAACCATTTAAATGGTTTTACAATTATATTTTAAGGAAGTAATGGAAATTGAAGACACCTCGTCCACAATGTTGGTAAATCGACACATCAAAGATGGTGTTTTTATTTTTAGAATGAGAAGAAGAGGAGAGAAATAATGATGATGATTTTTTTCATAAAAATGATAAAAATAGAGAATATAAATAATAATAGATCTTTCATGAATCTTGTATTAGGTTATGTGAAGAGAGTATAAGAAAAAAAATAGTTGAAATGAAAACACAAGAAATGAAAGAGGATTTTTACCTCTTCATACCTTCTCTTGGAGATCCTCCTTAAGGCCTTTCGTTTTGACCTTTTGGAGGGACCAGAAGGTATTGGATGTGGGGAAGATACTTGGGAAGGGGTTTGGGAATAATTTAGGTAGTGATCAAATCTTTATAGGTGTGATGGGAAGAGGGGGGGGGGGGAGGGTGATATTTATAGTGGAGGAGAGGAGGAGTTTTACATTATTTTAATCATTAGTTTAATATTTTTTCTCAAGAATATGAATTTTCATGATTCATGTGACCCAAAATAGTAAATAGGGAATTTATGTTTTAACCAAGTGTTCTTACATCATCCATGATGTTGGTAACAGTGTATTTAACATATAATGTATATATACTAAAATTTACCGTATTCTACTATTCATAAAAAATTCGAGTATTTTATAATAATCCCAAAGATCTCCCTAAACATTTTTTGACATTTAGAATTATAATATAAAATTAATTTTATAAAAATAATTTTCTAAATATGATATAATTAATTTTTTAATAAAATCACAATTTTTTTCAAAAAATAACAATTTTAAAAAACTATAACTCATTTTATATCTCGTTAACAATTAATGACGATATTTTTATGTCATAAACTTGAGAAAATAACATAATTATATGATTTAGTTTTCATATGGGTTATATTACTATTCATAAGAATATGTTACTACTCACAAAAATAACAAGTTCGTTATATCAGAATCTAAATAACTTGCTGATCCAAAACATAGATATCCATTTTTTTGAAATTCAAATCATATAAGAGGACAAATTATTTCTTACAGCTATTTTTTAACTATATTCATAAAAAAGATTCATAATGTAGATAATCATTTTTTCATGAATTTGAATTTATTTTTAAAACCATGGGGTGGTACACATGGTCACAATTTTAAAGTCGTATAGGGATCTTTGCCATATACAATGATCATGTGTTTGGATAAACATTGGTTACAACTGTATTGAGGAATCAATTTAAAGTGGGGAAATCAGATTTGGATGTCCTGGGGTTGAGTTATTTCCTAGGGGAAATAATCACAGTACGAGGTCATCTCCTCCCCAGGGGTGACAGATAGATCAACATTGGGATATTAGGATTGAACCTCAAGGAGGTGTCCAACATAACCTATAATGATACATGGATAAAAACCCATATAATTTTAGTACATAGTTCACGGTAATGTGATAAGATCATTTCATGTCACATTACATTATACAATAAATTTGTTTAACCATTAATCATTATAAATTCCCTCATTATGAGATTAGTTATTGATTTCTAGGTTTTAGTTATTTATCTTTCCATATTTATTAACCTAATTTATTCATGATAACTTCCATTATATAGTTAACCTTACAAATTATTTGATCTCACACATTTCTTTTGTTTTATTTTCCCTAGGATACCAGGAAGTGCCTTTTCATTGATATGTGGGGATATGATATGGGGAATACATGAATTATAAATGAAAACACTTTTTATATTTTATGTTTTCAAATGAATGTGATATTCAAGTATGTATCTTGTTTACCAATACTACTACACTATTCTTTCCATTAGGATGGGATTCCTTATACCTATTTCCAATATAATGATGTAACCACTGACTCTAGGATAATAGGGATAATTTATTTATAGTTAAGGGATTTTTGGGGACCACCATGCCTCTATCTTATGGAAGGTCCCCTAGAGAAATCACATATAGTGATGTGGAGATCACTCAAAAGTGGCCCCGAGAGAAGGATGAAAGATCATGGTAAGGGGAGATCAGGCCTTGGGAGTCTCCAAGGAAGAAGTTACATAACCTAGTGTAGGAGGCCAATGATTTTATATATTCTAATATCTGGTAAGAATGATAGATTTGATAGTTGTCATATATGTTGGAGAAACTCTGGAATATGCTCACTTGAGGAAACATTTAACTTCAAGATCCCAGGATTTCATGAATCATCACCCAAGTAAAATTCTATGAGGGGTTCATATCTAGTGGACCTGGAATATTTGGAATGATGGCATAGAGAATGTGATCCTGTCACTTCCCAAATATGGGTTATTAATGGTGAGGATCTTGAGAGGAAAACCATGACTGAAGCACATGTACAGGAGGCATCATATCATGAATTTGACACTCTAGGATCTAGTGGTGGGGATTTTTACAGCTCTGGTGATAATAAAGTGGGTCCCCAAGAGAGTGAGGTGGTCACTTCCAAAGATGATGATCTGATCAAGATCTTGTTTAGTGAGTTAAGATTCTTGGTAATGAGTTGATGCTATAAATTGAATTTTCATTCCTTGTTAGCCTATCTAACTCATGCTTTCAATCCATGTAGGCGTCAATGGGAGAGGGATTGAAGGCCTCTATTAATGGTGTTAAAGGTGAATTTATGGACACGGAGGAGCCTACTCTAATGTCAACTCCAGAAGCCATATTGTAATAGGCATTCATATAGGATATTGGAGAGGATTCTCCATCTTATCTCACCCCATGTACATTTATAGGGGCCCTACCCTAGCATTCTAGTAGAAAATCCTTCTATTAATGGGGTGGGATGGTCGAGATGACCGATCATCCAAATCCATTTAATACTATGAGGTATAATCTTAATTCCATCCACCTCATTTGTTTCACCATGACGACTTATTAAACATTCTACTATGACATTCTTGTTTATCTCATATTGCACCCAATAATACAACCCCAAAGGACAATGTAATGCTTGCTGGTGTGGCTACTAATGTAGAGGGTTCTCCAGTGGTAGAACCTTATTTAAAAAGTCAAGGGACTAAATTTTTTTGATGGATCGGTCTCCGCTTCATACATTGTCATCTAGAGGGTGATAGAAATGTATTTCATTCATTTCTTTACATCATGTAAGTTTCCCTTCACATAGATTACATGCATTCTAATTGATATAAATCAAAGTGATAACTTCTATTTTGTCTTAGATAGTGTTTGATGATGAATCCCAATAACTCATCATGACCGAGGGTCCTAGGGATTCAGCCTCTTCCCTATTTGTAGGTTTAGTTCTAAAAATATAGTCATTCATAGAGAACCGATCCTAGTACAGGGAGAGAAACCCAATGGATTCATGGATGTGACTAAGAGGATGGTGGATGCTGAGGATATTGTTGATGTCTATACTAAAAAAGATTTTGTAGAGGATAATATTTAATCATCATGGATCCTAGACTATCCAAAAGGATCCTTAACGCAGATCTTATGATCAAAATTCTTATATCCTTCCCCATGTAATATCCTGCACCACTTAAAGAATCCAAAGATTTTAGTTCCAATGTCGGTGAGGAGAAATGGTTCATTCGACATCAGAAATATATTATCATCCTTACCTTCATCAGCCTCAACCAATGGTCTGACCTAATAAGTTGGATTGGATCTATTTTCCACTAGATGGTGAACCTAGGGATAGGCGGGTTGGTTTCCCACACCCTTCGAACATTTCTAGAGACCTACTTGTGGAGTGGGTTCATGTGTAATTGAAATTTTTTTGATGTCACCAAGTACAACGTCACTTCTTTGGGAATAAAGACACTCTATGAATTTGAAGAAGAACCTTATTGGATATAGGAGCCTGTATAATAGAAAGGGTTTATCTAAACTTCTAAGGGATAGATCATCAGCCAGTTGTGGGAACTACTAGTTATGGATAAGGATTACATAGTGGGGGTGGAATACTTTGTGTTTGTGTTTTGGGAAAAAAATGATTGGGTGGAAATTCATGATGTTTAGGATTTCTCGATAGATAAGGAGGAGGTGGTAGAGTTGGCTATGCAGAAAAATATACTCAAGGAATCTCGTTGAAGGATTGAAAAGCTGGAGAAGTCCCTTCTCTAAGATATACTATATAGGAATCTTGTGTCTTTTTTATATTCAATGTAGCAATGTGTAGGATCAATCCGACGGATGGAACTCTAATTTTTATCTCACTTTAACTAAATAGAATATTTTTATTCCACAAGTTCACACATTTTGATATTTTTCTCATATACATCATTATAATAAGGAAACCAACCATTAATATATAATCTCGTGTGTGTCATGATTAACTTGAAAAACCAGATATTAATAGAAGGCTAACTGTTTTCATGAGATTTCAAGAAACACAATATAATTTTGGTTTTGGAATGGTCCATCAAATGTTGGGAGTGTCCTAAATTGGGAACCATTAGTTGGATAGAGGGTCTCTATAAAACTAATATACTTTCCTAATGTGTGTGAGTGCATGAGAGATGTAATTCTTAAGGTTTCAGATTCTATCCAAAAAAGGGGAAATAGATTTTATGAATCAATACATCTAATAATTTTAATAGAAATAGGAGAGATAACATGACTGAGGATGACTGCTAACTTATTACCATACATAGGTTCAACAATCACACTACCAGGAGAGGGGACATACAAATGAGGTTAAACCATTGACCATATTTGAAACAAAAGACAAACTATCTTTTTTTCTAGATTCCATAATGTTAAATTCCTAGTAATTTTTTGGTATATTTTTTCTTGGCTTCATTGCCTTTAGGGGAGGTCAATTTGATGTGGAAGATGGTGGGGATCAAAACCAAGGAAGATGTGATACATGGGGGAGAACAAAATACATGATTAAATAGAGGTCAAAACACAAGGAATTATGCCATTATGGATATGAGCATGTTGAACAGGAATATCAGCCTGAGTGTCAGTCTAAAATGCCTCCCAAGGGGATTTCCATTTTTGTTATCGATCGATGGTGAAGGAACTCAAGTGGTGTAGTACGTGATTAGCATCAAATGAGGAAAAGATCCTCTGATGTGAGGGAACAAATATGTAGTTTAATTTCATGAAATGAGGAAAATAAACACACAGTCTAATATCTTATAGAAAATATGTTGACTAATGTACATTAACAATATATGGTGAGAAAGATGATTTATACAACTTAACATCATTTAACTAGGACATATGTGGCATATTTAGGCTTTTTGTGACTAAATTGGGTGAATTGATTTGAAAAACATAAACAATTTGAACAAATTAGGATACATGAAAGGGGAATAAAGAGGGTTGTGACCCATGGAGGACATTGTGATGGTGTTAGAAAGGGAGGAATTATTGCATCTCAATTTTTCCAGAATTAGTACGTCCAACAAGTACAACCAATTTTTTTTCAGGGCCAAGTAGAAACTCTTATAGGATTTATACATCTTCCATTAACACCATCACTTTTTACCGTGTTTTAGGGGAGACATTGTGGAAAAAAGAACACATTTTACTTAAATTTAACTTTATGGGTTCTCAACATAATACAAATTTTCCCCTCTTACCTCGATAATTCATGGGTCATGATAGTTGGAAAAGAAGGGTACACATTTAGGTGTGTTTGTGTAGATGATTGTGAATAGTTTATAGAAATCATTCTTGGTCAATGGCAGCTATATTATAGTTTTAGATCTTGGATCATTTATAGAATATTTTGGGGAAGAGAAGGTATTATAAACATCATGTGAATGGAGGTCCAAGGAGGAACAATTACACACATGTTCTCACATAGTTTAAGGTTATCATGATTGAAACATTTACATCCTTGTGTCACAAAACCTTGGGGTATGAAGAGGATCAGGGCTCAATGTGGACCAAGGAATTCAAAAAACAAGACATAAGAGATTGGTATGTTTGGGGATGGGCCCATGAAGAGAGATTTAGGTATTGCAATTCATCCCACTATATGGTGAATCAAGACACACATAGTTCTTGATGTGGGGACATTGGGAGACCAACAAAAAAGGGAAATTCCTTCTGAGTGAGGATGAAATATATAGGGGGAAACACTCTATAAAAAACAATTAGTGATGTAAAACAAATGTGGATCGAGGTATATGGGGGGAAGCACATAGTTTAAGGTCATGATGTTAGAATAAGAAGAATGTTAGTTTATGGATATATAGATTAGACCAAAGTGGGGGGATTAAAGTAGATTTTGTATAGTGTCAGTGAGTTTTAAACAATACATAAAGAGAGGTCCAAAAAGAAATTTCACCAAAAGAAAATATTTGCGATGAGATTCATATAGTTTATGTTCAGGATGATTTCAATATTAGCGAGGGGGATATAGTTTCTCCAGCAGGTATTGATGAGCCTATCATGAATAGAGGTATTGGGGTCCAAATGAAAATGAATGTAGTTCCACGTGATTGAAGAATTTATGGATGGGCATGAGATAAGATATCTTGTAATTTTCACATAAACAACAAAATCAATCACAATGATGTTATGGAATATAGTGTAATAAGAGACAAAAGATGATAGTGGGGGTGATATATCCTCTCAGATGAGGATGATAAGTTGATTCTTTAGTTTAAAATGTCATATAAGAAGATGGAAGTTTCATAGTTTAAGGTCATACGATTAGGACTAGAAATAATTCATTTTAAAATCTTGTGAAAAGTAAACTGTTGTGTAATTTAATGTCTTCAAATCATGATATGGGTTGTTGTAGATCAAGGTCATATGAATTTGACTAATTTTTTTTATACAGATTGATGTTTTGATAATTATGCCAAGAAGGTGTGTTTCTTGGGGACATTTGTACAACTAGAAATAGTAGAAATTTTATCTGAAAAGTGATCCAAGAAAGACTTTCAACGCAAAAAAATTATATGAGACAGGTTGCACATTGTTTAAGGTCATGATTCTAAGACAAAGTAGGGTCTATACCAGTTTAAATTCATGGATCTTGAACTAAATGTGGGGTGAAGTTATATGTTGGAATGTTTTTTCATCTTAATAACATTATAGAAGGTCCTAATAAGACTCCTAATCCCATGTGATCCATTATTGATGGGATAAACAAAGAGAGATGATTATTTCTCCTTGTCATAAGGTAGAGAACAATATGGGAGAAGAAGATGTCTTGGGAAGGTTCCAAAGAATGACTTTCTTGGTCAATATGCACGAATGCACAAGGGAATAACACTGAGGGTTTCCACACTCCACTAGAATAAGGGGAGGAGGAAAGGAGGTAAATCATGACATCTGACCGATTAGTAGGGAACAACTAAAGATCATGTTCAAAAAATTGGATGACTAACCAAAATTGTTAAATAATGTAATGTGATAAAATAGTATCAGTAGTTTAACATTTTAAAAATTTAAGACCCATCACTTATTTCAAGATGTGCATCAAAGAATGTACCCATGATGGGATGGGAGCTAATTTGGCTAGGAACCATCACTGTTGGGGTTGGAGTGTACATACAAGGAGTATGACTAGGATCTAAAGAAAATTTATCTTGGTATATACAATTTAATGTGTGGGGATTTTTGGGAGAGATTTAAACACCTTGGGAGGTATTCTACCATGCACTTGAATGTAGTGAACGACTGTATTAGCGGGCGATAATTGAACATGTTATATATAGAAATAGAAATGAAATAGTATTGTGATTGGGGTGGGAACGTGATATGATTAATGGAATTCCAAATGTATCCTATTAGAAAAGGGAATATAGTCATACATAGTTCTAATAGGTGGTTTGGTAGGAGATAGAAAATAGAAGGGCGAACCCTCTCTAGTGAGGGTTTAAAGTATCATTATTTTTTATTATGTGATGAGGATGTGAATTTTGTATCTTAATTTCATATGGTAAGGATGTTGAACATTCATTTTAACATAATATGATAAGTAAAAAGTGTAAGACAATTTTAAATCTTGTGGAAATGATGTTTTTGTTTTGTTTTATATCGTTCATCTAGGAAGAATGGTTGATATAGTTTATGCCCACATTGGTTTGACCATTATACTATATAGTTTAACATTTTGTGACCTGGATTATTTCCAAAAGATTCACAACATTTGATAGAGATTAGTACTGGTTATCATGAAAATTACTACTTGAGGAACCTAAAATTGGTGTAGGGTGTGATGTCATCTCCATTCATGGTGATCAATGAGTATATAGTATTGGGATTGACATTATAAATGATATAAGGGAATTACCCTTTGGGTTATAGAATCATAAACTGATTACCATGTATAATTGACATCCATAGAGCTAATATGATATCACCCGGAAGGAAGGATAAAATAGAACCTTTTTTTAAAAGCATGTGGCACCCGATTCTGGTTCCTTTACAGGTTATGTAGCACTTTGCGATTATTATCTTTATGGTATTCTAACTCTCCAAAATGAACATAAACACTTTTTTCCTACATCAAATAATAGTAAATTAACTTTAAGATAAATTATATCTGAACTTATATTGGTAAAAGTACCTCTACACTATACACTATAGAGTGTGGAGTAACCTGGGTGGAATTTCGAGTTGTCGTCCGATAGTCCCCAAGGGAATTAGAGAGGTTTTTTGGACAAATTTTTTGTTTTGAACCACCATATTATGTTTGATATAATAGAGGATTTTTTAAATACCTCAATAGTATGATTAAATTATGCATTATAGTTGGAGGTGTGGTTAGATTGAATATTTTACATTGCATACATCTTCATCTACTAGGAAACTCAAAAATCAATATCGTTGTTCGCGAGAATAGTTTGAGGAATCTAGAATTGATGGATTATCTGAGACTTGAAATATTTCATCACAAACTAATTCATGAATTATTTTAGGGGGATTTATTCCACTCACGTTGAGAATAAGTTTGTGGTAGTCAGAATTAACCTACACTGTCATGTCATTTTTGGTGGGTAGGGGCCTACATCATTTAGCCTTCAAATAAATAATGTCCAATAGTAGATAGTGGAATAGAGAGGCTTTGGTATTTTATTCCCAAATATGGAATGGATATGTAATAAATGAAAATTCTTGGATAAATCAATGAATTCATGAAACATGGGGGACCATAAATATCCCAACCTTCAGAATAGGTTGGAGATCTTTAATCTCTCTCGGTGGACAATGAATGACATGGAATATACTTATTGCATGAGTAAAAGGACATCACTCCCAGGTTTTAAATGAATAATGATTCAATTGAAACCCAACTTGTAGAGGGATTTATGTAGGTTAGGGTTATCCCAAATGGTAGATTTGATGACAAGCCAGTGGACTCACTCATGATCGGCTCGATATGGTAGGAGAGTCCCATTTTAAAGATTCTATAAAAAGGGAGTTGTCCAATCAGGAGATTCTCTAACTACTATGATATTTTAGAAAAAAATATATAGTAGTGATGGTGAAAAATTGATTCACCCATATGTCCTCTTCATTATAAGTGATATGGGTAATGACCCTTTTATGTTCCACATGAATGAACAAGTCATCTAGTCCGGTAACTTTAATGGATGTGTGCTATTGGGTAAAATGTAAAGACCCAAAATTCCATCAGTAAAATTTCCATTATAATGATTATGTTATATATTATAAATCACATAAAAAATCCTATAAATAAAATAATACAAAATTTAGTAATAAATAATTAATGAAATAATGGGTATTTATAGAAATTAAGGAATCAAAACCAATGGAATAGTAACAAAACCTTTGGAACTGTAATATGACCATTAGGAATAATAACCAAACTAATTGAGCCCTAAGCACAACTATAGATGTTTAAGTAAAATTTTGGTATATTCTGAATAAAAAATGATATATTTTAATCTAGGAATAAGTAAATAAATGTTTTACAAATGATAAACTAAGTATTCATATTTTTTTGAAACATAAATGTTTGGATTAAATATTATAATTAATGTAATGATTTTAAAGAAAATAATATTTCAAAAAATAGTGTAAAAATTTTATATATTTTTTTCTTATGATTAAAAGATAATGAGAGTTTAACTAATTTTTAATGGTGTTATAAAATCAGTTATAATTTTAAAATTTCCATTCCATGGAATAAACAGATATTTTAATTAAAAATAAATATATTAATCATATATAAAAAATTATTTTCATAAAATTATTTCCATTTATTAATTCTACACTTAAAAAAAATTATTTTGTTTTTTGGTATTTTTCTAAAAAAGTTGATTTTTGGTGAATAGTGAAGTACAATAATTTACAATATAAGTACATGGATTATTGAGTCATGAATGATGTATGGATGATGTAACCGAAATTATTTTGGACTTACATTCACTATTTACTATACATAATCACAAGAATCCACACTATTAATAGTTTCGAACAAAAATAATAAACAAATGAACAAAATAATCAGAAAACACCCCAATCCTCTTCTATAAATACCATCCCTCACCACCTCTTCTCCTCATGCCTTCAAAGCCTTAAAAAATTTAAAAAATATACCTAATCCTCTCCCAAGACTCTCCCCCATGTCTAGAAAAATCATCTCTCATGATGATACCAAATCCAATTTCCCTAAGGAGGTTCTCAAGGGGAAGAAGTTCAAGAGGTAAAATAATTTTCCTTTCCTTTTAATTTCATTTCAATATCATTTCTTTTATTTTACTCTAAACACATATTAATAAATAATTTTCATGATTAAACTATTATATTTTTTCTATATTATAATGTTATTATTTCAGTGTTACATCCATACTTAATTCTCTTATATTCCACTTTTGATCTAAAAATGAAAACATCATCTCTGATGTGTTGATTTAATGCATTCATGGACAACGAGTTTTCAATTTCTATGTCCAACTTCAAGGCTTGTCATAAAACCACTAAAATTATTGAAAAATATTTTAAAATGTATGTTATAACCAATTTTATGTTATATAACTAACATATATACATAACATTAAATAATAGAGCAAAACTATTTCGTGATGGTCGAAAAACCATAAAAATAATCTATACAATTATCTTTAGCATTTTATCTACAAATCATACTCATATATGTAAAAAAAATTAAAAAATACCACTTAATATTTTATAATCTTATTAATAAAATATAATTTCATTTCTAGACAACTATTCTTAGTTTACATGATCTTCCATACATGTATACAAGTAAACCGACCATGAATCCAAGAAAATGAAAGCTCCTGAAATGATGAAATTGAATATCATAACTCATAAAAAAGGCCATAAATGAAATTAATAAAATTATAATATATCAAATACATATATAATATATTCATAATTAATTTATTAATGGATCTAATATTTTTTATCCAGGATATTAAGTTAATGGGTGGAAAACATTCGAACATAAGGTAAAGGATTCTATCCAAACCTCCCTTTTTCAATAGGGCTACACATTATCTATCTTTATCCGAATGTAATTATTAATTAATATTATTTAGTTCTACTATGTTCAATTTTTGTGTTCCAAAATTTTTACCTATTCAAAATTATTCTTTCATTGAAGTGGAAATACTTGTTTTATAAAGTTCCATTCTCAATTCCTTGCAAAAAGTATGCCTGATTAATGGGAACTTCTCATTTTATTACTCATTTTAATGTTCACTCCAAAGTGAATTTTGACCCATCATTATTTTTATAATAAAAAAAAATATTTATAATTTAAGACTATCTTCATTTATTTTTTTTATACAAACAATTAAATCCTTTTTATTATATGGAATCATTTAAATTCTCCAATAAACTGCACTAAAGTAAAATGTTTCTAAAGCTTCTTGAACACTATTTTAAAAATTTTTATATTAGTTTTGACATCAATTACTATATTTTATTCCTATTTTCCATTATGAAGGTCCATGTATGATTTAAATCCATTCTTTCATGTACACCTTTAGGATAAAACCATTTATTATCCCTTATGACTTGATTAAGATACCCATTTACATTCAAGTGTAACCCTTATGTTTATTCCTTATGTATGAATCTTCATGTGGATCACATATACATGAAAATGTAATGACATGTGTTCTTAGATAGTGTTCCAATTCATTGGGTAATATTTAGTCTCATGATACGTCATGTCGGGATATGAAGTTAACCTGATTCCTATATGGGACCTTGTACACCATGTTCAATGGTCTTGGTAGTTAACCTGGAATCATGAACCTCAAAATACAATGGTATTGTAAGTTAGACATTAATAATTATTTTTTTATGTTGTATTTTTTTCCACATTTCAATGATTCCATTTTTACTTGATCCCATGTTCTATATTTTTTTCTTCCTTATGTTTATCCATATTCCACGCCATTGTATATAATCATGTTATGACTTTTAACCCAAGTTCCATTATCTATTCCTATTCTTATTCACTTACTATGATTTTTAGATCATCCATTTTTCATGTCTTCCCCAGGATATCCTAGGAAAATTTAATAGGTCAAAATAATTTAGGATCTCACTATTAAGATTAAGTAAAAGTTGTTTTTATTTTGGTTTCATGCTGTTTAATTATGTACCTAATATTCCAAAGACACTTGAATTTGCAACACTTGGCTTGTAATTTATTTTTAATTATTCATAAAATCAATAAAAAAAATGTGTAAAAGGCTATGTTTGTTATAGACAAGTATTCTTCTTTTGATGTGAGGGGAATTGGTCTATCATCTCTCGTTATCACTCTAGTAAGGGGATTCATTCTTTCTTCCTGATGATATAATCTCAATTTCTATGCCAAATGACCCTTTTAGAGTTTCCCTTCACATGTAGTCATGGCTATTTGATCTCAAGAGCCTACTTGGGTATAGTTATAAGAGCCTATTACTCAGCCTCATTTTTGATACAACCTTTTGAAAATAGAAATGAGTATGGAATTATGGCCTATGCAAGGGTGTCAAAGAAAATCCCCAGGATCACTTTGTTGTGTTTGGGGTTATTGAACATTCTATTGGTTGGGATTCAAGAGGAAATTCCAAATTGAATCTACCATAAAACCAATATCTAATCAACATAAAGAAGTAAATCAACTTAGAAACAGACGTCCAGCAAAAAATCCTCAGGGGTCGGATGCTCAGCCAAGAAATCTTCTAGTGATTGTCCCTTGATAGATTTCTAGGTGAAAAAATAGATGTCAAACTACTGCAAAATTATTTCCCACCATGCCAATCTCTCTATCATCATGAGGTAGTTGAGAATTTACATAAGTGGATCAATATGGGATAACAATTTTATCTTCTCGTGTTATAAGTACTATAAAAGTTTTTTGAACTATAAAGACCATGTGAAGGAAACAATTCTCAATGACAGAATATTTATTCGCCATATAGAGAAGCATAAAAATGATGTAGTAAATTATTTTCTCTTTACCCTCACTATCATTTTGATCCAATAGGGAAAAGTGTGACCATTATAGGGTTTTCACGTAAAGGATAAAATGATTTCTTAATATAGTTGGCATCGAGAGTAGAGGGTGTAATAGACACTCTTTGATGTCCTCATAGATGGTATGGCAGTCTTCATCCCCTAGAGAAGGGTTCCCATTATTTTTGAGCCTTGATAAGGGATTACACATTCCATCTAGATTGGCTATGAATTGTTAGATGTCTTCCAGGTAACCCTAGAGGCCTCACAATTCATAAGGGTTTCATGAAGGAGTTTTTTGGATAGCCTTGATCTTCCCCATATTGATTTCGATGCATTTATACTTGATGATAAAGTAAAGGAACATCACCGTGGTGACCCAAATAAACATTTTAGGGGTTTCATATATATCTAATTGGAGCATATGAATTCAATTACCTTCTCAATATTAATTAGATGGTCCTAGTGTAGGCACAATTTGACAACCAAACCATCCAAATAGAATTCCACAAATATACCGAGGTGCGTCTTGAAGATATGATTCATGAAACACTTATATGTAGCCCTATAATTATTCAGATTGACTAGAATAACTCAAAAAAAATTGTTTCCTTGAGGAAAACTAATAATGATAAATTCCTTATCCTCGAGGGCTATACAAATTGAATTATGCCCTGAGTACCCATACATGAATTTTAGTGCTTAGATACCAATATTTTGATTGATTATTAGATCTATCATTGGAGGGGAAAAATAATTCTCTGTGAATTGGTAATTGAGGTTCAAGATGTTGAAACTCTGACACTTCCATTATTATTACTAATTGGGATGATTTTTTTCATACATTTTGGGCATTATAATTCCCTAATGATATTTTCCTTGATGATTTTGTCAATTTTGGCCTCAACCATGGAACCATGGTAAGGGTGAATATATCTGATTGGTTGTTTGAACCAAAAATGAACAATTTTGAGGATATAGTAGTGAAAAATACATGGGAGTTGAGCCCCAATATTTCTCTGTAGCTCTAGGTGAACACGTCACAATGATTTTTAAGAAAGAAAATTATTTTTCCTACTTATTAGGAGATATGATTGATCCAATGAACATCATCCTCTATTTTTCCTCAGTGCTAAGATTCCCTTTGGTAAACTCATCGATAGTGGTGGAGACATATTCCTCAATGGTGGGAGGGGAATTATCCATGTCCTTATCATCATGAATTTTTTTTGATCAAAATAAGTAGGTGACTATCTTGTGGCTAGAGACCAAGAAGTGGGTCTTCCATTTTCTTCTAAATTGGTGGAATACTTAATGAGAGATTATTTATCTACAATGATGATGGTGAAAAAAGATGAGGAGCTAGTCCTATATGGTTTATGACAGGAGGTTCCACTATCAATGTAAAAATAATGATTATAGGTCATCCTCTATCAGGCCAAATCCTTTCAAAAGGATTAGTGCTATTGTGGGTTTTTAGCCATGGGACGAACCACATGATATGAAATAGAGTTAGGATATTTCAATTTCATCCATGCAAGACCTATGTAGGAATATGAGGTAATCTATAAGAACTCCTTCCAGTGGAATATAAAATAGCTCTGATGATCCTGGGGTGTTGGCTCTAAATGGTTGATTGGATGGATAAGACAATATTAAAAATATACCCAAGAATTTTATGAGGTGGTTTTCAAATCAGTAGGGTCATTGATGTGCTAGTACACTTCTATTTAGAGAAGTTTCCCATCATTTTTATAGTACATGGAATCCATCCAGTGAGCTTCTCTTGAGTTGAAGGGGGAGAAATTACCTTGTATTTCCTTTACTCAACCATAGAGGGAGTATTTGAGTCAATTTTTATATTTATAGGGGACCAATATGTGTATATAGATCCATGACATCCTAGAAATGGAATTTTAGATAGTGTCCTGTAAGACAAACATAAACCTAGTGATTTTTTACCATGTCACCAAATTGTGTATCCATACGAATCATTCCATTTGGGTTCTACTCACTCTTTTTGTATCCCTGAATTTCCATGATGGAGGGGGTGAGATATCCTTCTATGATCCCCAAATTGTAGGGAATTCTGTTTGGGATGATATTTATCCTAGAGATAGTTTCTATTAGGAAATGATGAATATCCATTCTATCAAACCGGACAATGACAGAAATTAGGTGTATGTTCCCCTGTATTGTGGAACAATCTGATTATTTAAAGAAGGAAATGATAGAATTCTATTCTTCTTAACCATATTACACTATTCAATATGCCTGAATGGATGACACCTCTTTTTATAATTAGGGATTTCTCCCCATGGACTCAATAAGAGCCTTACACATATACTTGGACTGGAAGAGTTCATCAAGGATTGAGAGCCTCGCTGGTATACTAGAGATTTTCATAAGCACATAATACTTTCATGAAAGGGGTATATTTCTACCCACTAAGGGTGTCTCTTTAATAGGCATCATAGTGGGCGTTTTAAGATGAAACACTAGGGCTTCGATTTTTCTTTCTATATTCCACTATTGATTAGAGGGATTTGGATGAGTATTATACATTTGATCTTAGGGTTTGTTAAGCCATGGATGAGTGGTGGGTGGATATGGCTGGTAAACATGATCAACCAATGTGGTCTATTATAGAGGTGTACTTGATGAATTCACCTGAGTGTACTATTTATAGTGGTGCCTAAATTAGGCTTGATGCGTATTTTTGGTGGCATGAACTATCCTTTCTAACATTCCTGATCAGACATGGTTCCTTTCAAATTGAAATTTTCTACTCCTTTGATGGAGTCAACAAGAGATTCGTGATGAGGATAGCTATCATTTATCATCTCTAGGAACAACACAATGGTTCATTAACCAGATAGTATTCCTAGAGGAAGAGATGTTTTTTCATCATTCAAGTAATCCAGTATAGGATGTTTTCTTGAGGCTATGACAAATTCAAGAGGATGATGTTGGTGATAGTGTAAGATGGTTTTACCAATAGTGGAGTCCCTAGTTTACATGTAATTTAAAACAAATATCATTCCAATAATTGAATGTTTTCAATGATATGGGGTGGATGAAGAAGATGTGGTGACCATTAGAGGTTCTATTAAGCTCAACCAGGTATGGATAATTCCACGGTCATGAGAAACTGACTTACGAGTCATCCAATATTTATACTTCTTTGTGACTTTTATAAGAACATTTTTTCACTAACAAGAGTCTCCATCATCATTATCAGGGGTAAAAGAGACATATGTCACATGTTCCAGTACATTACCCAACACAAATAGGCCATGATCTACCAGGTCATGGAGTCAATATTGAAAGATGAATCTCTCTTTGATGTTGTGTCCAAGGAACCTATGGTATGATTATTATCCAGTGTGATTCTTTAATCTGAACTCTTGTGGCCTCCTTGATTAAGGATACTTTAGGATTTTCTATTCCATGGAACAAATTATGTAACATGGGACTTTTGAATCTATGATAGTGTTGCCCATTTTCTTACTTTTTCCAAATGGAACAGTTATGACCAGGCGAAGACGAGTAGCTTAGGATGAATTCTCACAGTGATATTTCACTTAGAAAGTCTCATATTTCAGTGGTCAATAAAGGAGGATTATATTTGGGGCCTGAGTCTATACAAAGAAAGTTGTTTCTCCCCCTCACAGGCTTCTGTATGAAGAATAGAAGAGGTAATGGGCATGACCGCTATAATGATTCTTCCAAAAGATGATATATGTCACTAAATTGTTGAACCCCACCAATATATCTATGGGAGATAATGGTAGGGACCAGATCATCTCCAAAATTATCCATGAATATCCCCAATAAGTGTTCATATGAAAGATGAACATTTAGAAAGTATGAAAGCCCCTTCTATTGGTTAATGAATTCATCAATTCACTCATAAAAACTCTGCATGCATTTTGAGAGGTTAATAATAATGGTATTCCCTAAGGTGGAGTTTAACTATTAGAGAAAAATCCTATGGATATCTTTCTAGTTTCTAATGAATCCCAGGGATAACTGACTATACCTTAAAAAGGAGGGTCCCCCCATGGTCTGGATAAAGAAATTATTTTGGCTTCCTCCTATATCTATGGGGTTCTTAACATTGGGATACATTTTGAGGTGAAGTGGGACAATTGATGTACAAGATCACATATCCCATTAAATGGGGTGATGCTAATATTACTGAAATCTAGGCCTAGATAGAAATGGTCTACCCATACCTAATATGACTTCCCTTTTAGTAGTAATGAAGACTATTACATCTCTAAATCCTCAAGAAGGGAAGTGAGTGTAGTTATCAGATTCTTGTGGTGAGGGTTGGTAGTCACCAATATGTTGAATGACATGCTATATCGAGAGTTGAAGCGATCATGGTCTACTCTAGGAAATAAAACTACTTTGTTGTGGTAGATGATATCCCAGAAGGCATCATTAATTCCTACAAGGCTACACAAATTTAATTATTTATAAAAACTAAAATAACTAAACCATTTTAATGAATTACTTGGAATGTATAACTGTTGAATCCACATGGATAGTTGGTATGATCTAGATTAACTTTTGGGATTTAAAATGCTATTTATTGAATAATTCAAAAGAGATAAAAAAATAATAGATTTGTATTTTTAAATGAATATGTTTTGTATGATATGTTCTATGATTTTCAGGTTCATGTACTCGGGATTCAATTTTTACATTATCGCTCATATTTGTTGTCATAATTGGGTATTTTAGGGATCTTTGGATTGGGTACCCTTCCCTAATCCAATAATAGAGCCATTAGTATGGTCAAATACATTGTTTATTAATAGGATTAGCTAACCTAAAACATTATTTAAATTTAATTTCAATAGATTAAATAATGGTCATATGAAAATTATGGATATTAGTTGAGGAAATAAATTGGTACTCTTCAAATAACATAACCATGATCATACAACATAATATGTATAATATTAATAATTGATAAAAATAATCGGAAGAACCCAAACAAGAATTGAAAAATACAACAAAGTTCTACACAACACTCCCACTACAATCACATTACATGACACAAAATGACTACCCCCAATGCTATTAATGGGGTGGAAGTGCGACATGGTTACCAAATGGGGAATAGAAGTTTCTACAGGGCTTCAAGGTGGAACACGCTCTTGTCATATAGCTATCATCCAAGCTATGGTATAATATCTCCCTCCCCTCACTGTGTCACTTAACCTCTAAATAAATAGTAATCCTCCTTCAAAAACCTAATATCCACCTCATTAATTTAATTGTTATTTACAGATTCATGATGTAATGAAAGAATTTACATTGTAAATGGTTCAAATCCTTTCCCCTAATTCATATCATTTCAGTACATATACATCATAAATCATTTTTCTGATGTGAATTTTCATGATATACTCTTATGGGTCGATAATATTACGAGAAAAATGATATTTATTCCATGAATCCCAATTCTAACAGCCCTGTACAAGCTGTAAATCTTTATTTCAAAGTGTTAATGAGTGACGAGATTCTTGAAATATCAAAACAAGACCCTATTACATTGTAAAAATTGAGTTTACTACCTAAAATCATCACTTTATAGAGACTTAAGTCTTTCTACATCACTATTAATGCTCCAATTTGTTTGTATCACATAGTGACATGATGTGACGTGACACGAATTCTCTTCAGCTTTGTAAAATAATCCATTTTTGTTTCCCTTTCAAAAAATATGTAACATCCTACCAAAAATTAAAAAAATAAAACAATCAACATATTGGAAACAAAATCAATTAAATTATAGAGGTTAGTGTATTTTAATACCACAAACAATATGCAGGAAATATATGTATCAAATCCCACAGACATGAATTTAGACTTATCTTCATAGATGGAATATCTACATACAACAAATTATTCTTACATTTCTATATTAAAAATTCAATTTTTATAAATGAAATTGATAAATGGTGAAATGAAATTATCTAGAATCACATAAGAAAATTCATCAATTCCTCACTTTTCAAATAAACAAATCAACCTTGTATTTTAATTTTTCCATTTTTAATCAACGATGCCCCTTAATTTTCCCATTTTCATTTTCAATTCATTATTAATATCTATTAAATTTTTAATTTACCATGATTTAAATTTTTTCACTCATCAACAAGGTAAAATTTTAAATATAGTTTCACACATACCTTCAAAAACATGTCACTTAATAAAATATTTTAAAGAATATAGAATCTCTGCTACATAAAGACAGCGATCACTATTAATCATGGGGACTTTCCACTAAGGATTAAATGTTCTTTGGCTTAAGGGTAGGTGGGTAATAGAGAAAAATAAATATTAAAAAGAGGTTTAACTCTAAAGTACATTACATGATATAAACATCCACATGGAAATCTCTATTTAACAAATTTTTGTCTCTATCACCCGACCAAAAAAATGAAAGTGGTTTTATAATGTTGTTATGGATAATAAATTTATCTCCCTCTTTGGATCTTTTTTCTATATTTTTTATTTCATAATTTTCTTTTCCTTTAAAATGTAATATTTTAGAAAACTATCACATATACCACCAAACCACATACAATAAAAATAATGTTGGTGTGGAAATGGTGACTCTTGATTCTCCGAAGAAACGACCCAATGTTTTTTAATTTTTATGTTTTTAATTTTTTTCCAAAAGAGACGAGAATGATAAAACATAGTGAATAACAACATGGAATCCCCAAAAATCTCATGAACCCCAATGAAATTAATCTCACTGACATATATCCCATACACCATAGACGACCTATTTCCCACAATTGGTTGTTAAAATCATGAAAATATTTAATGGAAGTTAGGAATGGATAAAATTGATTTGTAACACATCTATTTTTATAACTTGTTTGGTCATGGATTTATGATTTTTTAAAGGGATTAATGTAAGGTGGGTCTAAGGATAATGGGTTTAAATAAAAAGATGACTCAATCATATTAATTGTTTTTCTATTTAATCATAGATTTTAAAATATTGCATATAATATATAGAAGTGAATTTTCCAAAGTCTCTCAAGAAATATAATTAAGAAAGAATGGGAAATATTTGTTCCAAAATTTTATTTGTAATGAGAATGAAGGGTTGAGAAAACTACTCATTGAAAATTTATACAAATAATACAAGAAATTAATGAAAATATAATAAATTAAAGGCATGTTGAATCTTAGAATTATTTCATTTTCAAAAATCGACATTTTCCCTAAAATACTTATTTTTAAAATCAAAAATCACATTCTTATCCCTAATAACGCTTTTACTAATTTTTCATAGTAAAATTTATTGAGAAATAAAATTCAAAATAATAAAGAAATTTAATAGTCTTTATTTTTTTGTCACCTAGTTCAATTGATTATAAAAATAATTAAATATGGGGCATGAAATTATATTTATAGTCATTGTTATGAAATAAATTAAATGTGAAGATTACAATAGAACATTATAAAATTAAAACAATTAACCCATTCAAATGAATCTATTAGGATGGTCTATTAAAATTTATCCTTTCTATCACACTGGTTCCCTTCTAGTTCCTTGATGGACCTTAGAAATGTGGATAGAACAAGTTATAGTTCAGGTCTATCAATTTAATTTAAATAATAATAATAAAAACACTAAACAATTACGGTTTCCGCTCGAAATAATGTTTTCAAACATTTTTTGATTGACCCAACTCTTTCACCATAGGTGATGTATTATTGAAAATATTTTACTTGGTTGGGGTAAAAAACTACCCACAATTGTGACCTATCCGTGTACGTTAGGCCATTTACTTCCTCTAAAAATACCCTAAATCTTCTTAGGGTCACATTTTAATGACCTCTATTGGCCCTATTCGCCAGTAATTTTTTAGACTAGAGGATCTAAAATTTAGGTCATGCACAATAAAAACATTAGAGAATTCATTATATTTTTGTGTAGCAGCTATCTTTCCATATTTGGTGATCTTATATTAAGCCTTTCACTTTAATTTTATTCTTTTATTTTTTTTCATCAAAACTGAAAATATGTACCTCTTCATGTTGTTATAAAAAATAAATTTATTCAACTTAATAAATTTCATTTTATTTATTTTCATCATCCTTAAAACCATAGTTTATTCTTACTCAGTAAATGTTGAAACTGACTTCTTCAATTCCCACTACCAGATATAGTTTTCCACATTATATGTAGTGACCTGACCCAATATAGCTCAGATCTATTTTATAATACCATTAAATTGAAACGATTGTAAGAAATAAAATCCTAAAGTACTAAAGAGTTTAGTAGTCTGGGTAATCCAGATACAAACATGAGTATTATATTACAAATGAATACTCTAATTACAACATAATTTTATTATTTTGAAGAAAAATTTATTATATCTAGTATATCCATGCATATAATTCATAGTACTCCTCTTAGAATACTGGGGTATGGAATAATAATAATGGTTAATCAAATTCTCGGTAACGGTAAAGTATAGATGAAAAAATATTGATCAATTGTAATAATAATCCTGGCAGGGTAAATTTCTAAAAACACAAACTATGTACTAAAAAAACTAATAAGGAAGTGCATAGAAAATTTGGAAATGTTATTACTAGAAACACATACCTTTTAAATAAATAAATCAAGAAAAAATAAATATGGAAAGCTAAGAAACTAAAACACATTCCATTTAATCAATATACTAAAAATGAAATGTTTCCATAGATATGCCAATAAAAAATCTCATGGATGAATAATAAATGAAACTAAATGATGGAAAGGATTAATTATTGGATTTCATATTTCCTAGTAACATGGAACCATTACTGTTAAGAACATTCACACTACGGTTTTCCATATCAAGAAGAAACCCATATAATTTGCGTAACTAATTCATCTCATGAGACTATTGATGCATCGAGGGGCTCTCTATAACCGAGCCCCAATCATGACGTGATTTTCCAAAACAATCATAATATCTAATAATTGAAATAAATAATATACCTTATCAAATATCCATATTTAATCAAAGATACAGATTTATCAATATCTTCCAAAATAGTCCATAACTTTCAATGTGAACACCATATAAAAAATGGCATATTTTTCTTTAAATAATCATATCAATTAAAAATAATATGGATACTTTGGGTAAAATCAATGTTAAATGATCATAAAAAATAGAATATTTTAAGTGGACTCAAAAAGGAATCATGAAAGTAAATATAAATACTATCCTTGGCCATATCAATCATAGACCATCCAAAGGAAGAATAAGGATTGTATCAATACAACATATTCCAAGTGGAGGAAAAATAAATGGTTGTTGTCTTTGATTAATAGAAATACTATAAAAATATATTCCAAAAACATTCTTGGGGAAAATATCATTTTTTGGGAAAATCCTTTTAAAAAAGGATTTTTTGAAAATAAATTTTTAATGAATTATCATTAAAAATTATCCTTTAAAACATGCAGAGGAAGCTTTAATGAAATTATGGTAGGTAAATATGTACATGTCGTATGAGTTATAAAGAGCATTCCTTTTAGACGGTAAATAGTTAGAAAAATTCCTTATTTAGAAAGTAATAATAATATTACTTTGAAAACATGTGTAAAAGATAGAAAGGGTAAAAATGTATTTAATAAATCATTTTTAAAAGGATAAAATCCTTTTTGAAAGTATTTTAAAAACATGGTTTTTAGAAGAAAATAAGTTCTCTGACTAAAGAGGAAAATTAAGGCAGGTTATCTTAAAAACATTTAATGAAAATTTTTGAGTACCAAAGAGTTAAAATTGGTTCTAATTCTTGAAAAAGGACATGAATAACCATAGGAGAAGAATCTTAAGGTGTTTATTAGGAAATGATCAAATATTTTCCTCTTATGAAAATTTACATGTAAATAATCCCAAAAAAATGAGAATGTAAAGTAATCCCTTGAAAATGTTATAATATTGGAGTGAGAATAAATAAATATGTATATTATGTGTATCAACTATAAATACACATATATAAGGGGAAATACATCAAGATATAGTAAAACTAATTATACAAACAATATTATAATATTAAAAACAAATAGGACGTAATATAACCCAATGAAAAGAAAATAGTTTATAAAATTCTTTTCCACGTGGTATCTTTTGACTTTAATCCCTTAAAACGAATTAATCCAAATTGAAACTCAATATATCATAAAGAATGAATGAATTATGATATTACAAGTCAAAGTGGTAATATATACACCATATATAAAAAATTATTGGCACAACATTAATGTAATTATTTCAGGAGAAAGATAACAATCAAAAAATAATTTGAGATTGCAATGATAACAATTTAAAATGTTCCCTAGTACAATAATCATTATAAATTCAACTGTGTCCCTTAATAATTTGAAAATTTTGAATCATATTCTCTATGAATGAATAAAATTTAAAGAAACTTATAATTTTACAAAAATAAAGAGATTCATGATACAAATTTTCAAAGGGAAGTATATACACCATATAAAATAAACTAGGTGCAGAACAACAAATAAGTCTCAATGGAATGTAAATTGAGACGAAATCTCCTACATCACGTTTCCATTTTAGGTGATCGTCTGTTAACATCACGTATAATGGTTTAAAAAAAGTCACTAACTAATACCATAACCATATTCATATTAATAATATCATATATTATCTTTTTATAATATCTTATTACCAGTTGGTTAATAATCATTTATTATTTTCACAATTTTGGGTGTTAATTTATGAGACTTTTGAGTGTGTTTGGACTTGTTACATTTTGTTATTATTATCTAAATCATGATATAAAAATATCTATAATTTAAACCATAATTTAATTAAATATATTCATTTTATATTTATTTATAATAATCTATAATATTTTGAGATTATAAATGAAATTCCGCTTTCAGGGAGACAGTATGTCGCACGTACGCATGAATGCTACTATCATTTATTTTTTGTATTAAAAGAATGAAAAGTAAATGATATATATATATATATATATATTATAATTATAATATAATACTTAAGTCATATATGTTATATAGGTTTATTAAAAAAAATCTTTATACATTCCATGTATTGTGTGAAGGAATCAAATCGCATTGAGGGAGTGGTAGTCGACACATCCACAAACAATGTTATTATATTTTTTCAAAATAGACTGCATAAAGGCATCTATTATAAAATAATTTAAGATGTAAAAATAAATTATAAATATAAAATATAACACATATAAACAAATTTTCCATCACAATTCCCAACCATGAGAGGTGTTAAACGAAAAAAATTGAACAATCATCATTTCATGAAACATCAGTTCATCGTACATATAAAGAATATGTTCATTACCCATTAAATGAAAGTGTCTTTAAGTGTAGGTTGAAACCTTAGTATAATAACATATCAATATATATTTTATAATTTTTTTATATAATCATGGAATAAGGAGATTTTAGGTGAATGGAGAGTGTAAATAAAACTAAAGATCTTGAGGAAAGACGTTACCTCTTCTTTGGGTAACTCTTTTTGGTTTGAACCAATGAGATTATTTGGATAAATTAATAACCAAGTTGAGGATTATATATTGAGGGGGGGGGGGTATTTTTATGAGATATTTTATGAGATATTGTTCAAGAAAAAGTTTATTTTTGTGTGTGAGGAAGTGGGAAGCTTGAGAGCCTTTTTATAATGGAGGAGGAGTGCCACTCTTGTAAATTTTAAAAAAGGGAATTCCCCCCATGTTTTTCCAATTGAAGTTGGATCCAATAATTGAAAAAGTCTATAAAAGGTAGTATGGGGTATAAATATGTCCATATAATGGATTTTTTACGAGGTTTTTGGTCGTATTGTTTCTTATGTTTAAGGTTTAGTCCCATGTTATGTTAATTTTTCTATTAATCCATATAATTAATTTTAATCACATTCCCTAATGTTTAGGTCAAAATTTTTTTTAACATGTTGGAAATTATAAATTTTGATTATTGAAAAATATGGAATCCATTTTTCTAAATTTATATAAAAAATTTTGGAAATTAATTGAAATTTAATTCCACATAGAAGACAACAATGTATGTTCTTTAATGTAACAGCGTTCAAAGGTTTGATAATTTTTATATCAAATTTCTATGTAAAATTAATTAAAATGAAATAAATTGGATTAATTAATAAACATTATCTAATTAAATATAAAATTATTTTAAAATTTAATTTAACCTTATAAATAAATTTGATGATAAATAAATTTTGAATTTAAATTCTGTATTTTTCACAATTCATCAAAAAATGAAACTTCACACAAACATTAAAATTTTTTACCCCAACCTAATTTTTATATTTATATTTCAAATATTAAGTTCATTTTTACATATAATATTTTTAAAAGTTCTAAAATTTTGATTTAAAATAGGTTCACCAATAAAAGATGATAAAAGTTCCTTTATAAAAATACAGGTATTTATGTGTAAAATTGAAATTGTTGTTAACTTATGTATATTAAATATATAGGATGATTATAAAAAAATATATTATTCAATATATAATATTTATTACATTAATATCACTCAATAATATTAATTATTTTAATTTTTTAGGATAAAACTTCTATGTGAGAATAAAAATGGGAATATTCCCTTTATATTCAATTCGTTCTTAGATTCATATATGATTAATTTATAACTAATGAATTAGTTTTATATTTTTGTAAAACAATGAATTTTTTTGTTAGTTAGTACTATTTATAACCACTTATTTAATGGTTGGTTTATTAATTTTTATATTAAATAATATATTATTTCTTGAAAAACCTCATTCTTGAGTGTAATGTAAGCTTTTAAATAAAGTCACTGATGCATGGGACACAAGATGACTCAATGTTGAATGAATTGAAAGTTATAAAATATATTAAATTTATTTAAAATAGTAAACATATTATAATGTCTTGGGAAATTATATTTCCCTACAAGTTTGGTATTACGTGTCATACACTCCATTGAATATACTGTTCTTAAATAATACTTTATTGGAGTTACATTATACACACCTTAATTAAATTATGTCCTCCCAATTTAAACTTGATATTGATGATAATTTTTTTGACATTTACTTTGTTAGAAATTCCACTTCTTGAGAAGGGTTCATATGAAATCTTATAGAAATGTGACAATTGGAAGAAAAATGGTCACATAAAATAAAATATAACTAGGTCTCTATGTAAGAAAAAAATTGTAGAATGTCAAGATAGATATATGGAAGAAAAGTGTAAATATTTATAGGGAGTTGTTATGGCCATCAATCACAAACAATTGAATGATCAATCAAATGTTGAGGTCGTCAAATCTAAAAATCAATGATGTTTTAGAAGACCATTGGTTCAACAAAAATTAATGTATTTGGACAACATTTATTTAATCATTTCATAATGTTCAATAATTTTTCTATTTCCTAAGAATATTAGAAAATTTACCTAAATGATAAGTTTTAATTTCGTATGAAATATTTCATATTTTTATGTGCATTGATCTAATTTTAAATCATCCCTTACATCAAGAAATGTATATCCAAAAAAATTACCTTTGATTCATGAATCAATATAATAAACAATTAATGGATTGTAAGGCCCATGAATGAGTGAAAAGTCATTTCCTTTGTCTCTAACTACTCTCCAATTCCAATATGGTTAAGACATTAATATATAAACCTAAAAAGTTACACTATAGGGTCATCGTTAATATTTATTAATATAATTTTTTAAATAATAACATAACATATTAAAAATGACATTACGTAGATTAGTGGTTGGCATGAAACACTTATTTTCCTTCAGTGATTGGTTCATTCCCCACAACCATTCCAGATTTTATGGGTTGTCACATGACATGTTTGTTTCCTTTTCTAAAACCAAATTAATATAATTTGAAAAATAAATATGATTTATATCCTTTAAATAATGTTAATAAATAAATATACTGTTATCTAATGTTTTTAATACAACTATTATACATAAAAACATCATCTATTTATTTACACATAGGTCCCTCCTTGATCGAGTGCTTATCCATAATATCATTAGTTTGATTACTATGTCAGGACACCCAATCTTCAATCTAAAAAATCCTTAGGTTTAACCTGGGATTTTCATTGAAAAAATCCTTCATAATGGTTTTTAAAGAAAATGTGTATTATCCAGAGCATATACCCTACAAGTTTCCAACCAGGTGCACATTGATGCCCATTGGCATGTACCAAGTTACACTGAGTCTGGTCCGACACAACTTGTCAAATTTTTTACTCCTAGGTATATTTTTTCCAACACACATCCTCTTTTAGTATCCAGACTAAGTTTTATTTCTATAAAGTTCCACATAATCTCTACTTTAACAAAATTCTAGATTGTTCTTTTATAATTATTCTTAAATTCTACCTTAGGGTTATGTTCCCTAATCTATTATTTCCTAAATTTTATCTGAAAGGTGATACTAAATTTCATTTGATTCCAACTATAGAGACTCGACCCCAAAAATCCTAAAGCTAGTGTCTACTACCATTAAATCAGTATGATTACAAGGAATCACTTCCCGAAGGACCAAATAGTTTAGTATTCTTTGTATACCAGATACATAGATGAATCTTGTATTATAAATGAATAAAATAATTACAACATAATTTTTTTATTTCATGGATAACATTACTCCATCTATTATATCCTTACATATATTTTTTAGTATGCTTCATGGATTCCAAGGGAAAAAACATAATAATATTGAGATCAAATTCGTAGTAAGGGTAGAGTATAGAGGAAGGAATACTAAATAAATGGGAATAAAAATTATAGAATAGTACATGATTAAAAAATCATACCATGTAATAAAAAACTGATAATGAAGTGCATAAATAATATGGAATGGTAATAACTGGAAACAAATTCCATTAAAATAACAAGATAAGGTAAAATCAACATGGAAAGTCAAGAAACTAAGACACATTAAATTTAATCAGTGAATTGAAAATGAAATGTATCCATAGATATATCAACACAAAACCCCAAGGATTAAAAATAAATGAAACTAAATTAGATAAATGATTAACTATTAGAAACTATTCTTCCTATATACATGGAACTACTACCGTCAAGACATTTTAAAAGGTATTTTATTGTATTGGGAAGAAACCCATCTAATTGGAACAACTAATTCTTGTCATTAGACTACTGATGCACCAAGGGTCTAGCAATAACTGGGTCCCACCAATGTACTATCCTCCCAAGGAAATACTCATATCAAATAATTTAAATAAATAATATGATTTTTCAAATATCCATATTGAAAAGATGATATGGATTTATCAATATTTTCCAAAATAATAAAATAACATTCAATGTGAAAACTATATGAAAAATGGAATATGGTTTAGGAAATAATCATATCTACAAAAAATGATATGGATAATTAGGGGAAATTCAATGTTAAATGATCATAGGAAAATGAATATTTCATGGGGGATGAAAAAGTAATCAAGGAAGTGAATTTCAATACTATCAATAGACTAATAAATCATAATCCATCAAAAGAAAGAATAAGGATATTATCAATACAACATATCCTATTTGGATAAAAAATAAATGTTTGTTGTTGTTGATGAATATAAATACTATAAAAAACATATTTTGAAAAAAATAATGACAAAAATATCCATTTGTTTTGAAAAACCATATGAAAAACATTTTCTTGGAAAATAACTTTTGAAAACATTTTGATTAAAAATTAAACTTTGAAACCTGAAAATGAAGCTTAAAACAAATAATTGTAGGTAAATATGTACATGTTTTATGAGGTAAAAATAACAATCCTTTTTAATAGTAAAAGTTTATACAAATTCCTTGCACATAAAGAGACAACAAGATTCCATAAAAAACATGGTTAAAGGAAAAAAATGAGTGAAAATGTAATTAAAAAATCATTTTGAAAAGGTTAAAAACATTTTTGTAATTTTTTTTAATAAAACGTGGTTTTTAAAAGAAAATACTTTATCTGACTAATATGATGAATGAAGTCAGGTTTTCTTAAAAATATTTTCTAAAATATTTTGAGTACCAAAGAGTGAGAAAATGATATTAAAACTTGAAAAGGTCAGGAATCACCAGACAACAAGAAAATGAATATATCTTTTGGGAAATGATCAAATAATTTCCTCTTATGTAAATTCAAATTTAAATAATCCCAAAAAAATGAGATTGTAAAGTAAACACTTGAAAATGATATAATGTTTGAGTGAGAATCAATCTATGTGTAGATTATTTGTATTGTCTTTAATTCAAAATATAAAATGGAAAATACATAAATATATATTAAAATTCATTATAAAAATCATTAAATATTTTAAAAAATGAAGATATAATTTATCCTAATGAAAAGAAATTTGGTTATGATATTCTTTTCCACTTGGTTTCTTTTGACATGAATCCATATAGATGAAATAATTCAAATTGAAACTCAAAATATAATGAAGAATGAATAAATCTTGATATTACAAATCAAAGTGGTAATATGTACATAATATATAATAAATTTGGTGCACAATAATAAAATTATTATTTCAACAGAAATTTAACAATCACAAATGGAAGTTATATTGCAAAGATAGTCATTAAAAATTTTCTTGAAGAGATTAATCTTTAATCATTCCAAAGTGTCCCATGCCACTTTGAAACATTTGTATCTTAATCTACACGAATGAATAAAATTAAATGAAACATATAATATCCTGAGAATAAAGATATTCCTAATAGAACATGTTAATGCATAGAATATATACTATATAAAATAAACTAGGTACATAACAACAAATAAGTCATAATGGAATGTAAATTAAGATGAAATATCTTACCTTACAATTTCATTTTGGTTGGTCATAATTCAACATATAATGGTTTAAACCATGTCACTAACAAATAACAGAACAATAATATTATTCAAAATATCATATGTTATATTATTATAATATCTTATTCCAAATTTTTTAACAATATTTCATTGCTTTTCCTATTTCGAGTATTAACTTCTTAGACGTTCGAGAATGGTTTGACTTGTTACTTTTTATTCTTCTAATATCAATCATTATTTAATAATATCCTTCATTTAAATCATTATTTAATTAAATATATTCATTATATATGTATTTAGATTAATCTATAATATATGGAGATAAGAAATGGAATTCACTGTTCAAGGAGACAGTAGGCCATACATACGCATGAAACCTTCTTTAATTAGTTCACCATATTATTTGATTGAAAAGTGAATTATATATATTTTTATATTATAATTATAGTTTCAAATATATGTAATATATTTTACATATGTTTATTAAAACCATCCTTTATACATTCCATATATAGTGTGAACGAATCACATCACTTTGAGGGGGTGGTAGGCCACACTTCCACAAAGAATGTTATCGTATTCCCACAAAATGGTGGACATAAAGGTATGTGGTATAAAATAATTATAGAGGTATAAAAAATTATAAATATCATATAAATTTTATATAATCATAGTTTCCATCATAATTCACAACCATTAGAGGTGGTAAAGGAAAAACAAATAATCATCATTTCATGAGCTGGTGGTTTTCCATACACAAAAACAGTAGGTTTTCTACCCATTAAATGGACGTGTGTGTAATTTTAGGTCTAAACATTAGTATAAAAAAACATTATTATATAATGGATAATATGTTTTTTATATAATCATGGAATAAGGAGTGTCTTGGGGGTGAAGAATTTAAATTAATCGGAATATCTTGAGGAAAGATGTTACCTCTTCTTTGGGTAACTCGATTTGGTTTCCACCAAAGGGACTACATGGATGGATTTCTGAATAAAGTGAGACTTATAAGACTATTATAGGGGTATTTAAAAGTTATTTTGGATTATTTATTGAGCCAGTTTGTCATGTGATGTGTAAGGAAGTGGGAGGATTGAGTACCTTTTTATAGCGAGGAGGAGTTGCAATCTAGTAAATTTAGGAAAAGGGAATTCCATCCATGTTTTTCCATTGAATTTGGATCCAATAATAGAAAAATGTAGATCCATGGGAGAATTTGGTAAAAATATTTCCATTGAATGAATTTTGTAAAAGTTTTTAGGTTATTTTGGACCTTATGTTTAATGTTTAACACCATGTTAAACTAAATTTTATATTAATCACTCTTATTAATTTTAATTAATTTCACCAATATTCAAAAAAATTAGTTCAATTTATTATAAATTATAAATTATTTTGATAACAAATATTGAATCCATTTTTTCAAATTATAATAATATAATTGGTAGAAATTAATTTAAAATTTACCCTGAAGATTAAATAACAATTCGTTATTTTTTAAAGAAAAAGTGCTAAAAAATGTGCCAAATTTTTATTTTAAATTTCAATTTGAAATTAGTTATGATGACCAAAATTGAATGAATTAATAATTAATTAATCTAATTAAACTTTAAAACCAATTCAAAATTTAAATTAACATTATAAACTAGTTAGATGAATATTTTGTTTTGAGTTTAAATTTAGTTTTCATTATTTATTAAAAAACGAAAATTCACAGAAAAATACAAAAAATACACCCTAAAATAATTTTTATGTTTATATTTCAATAATTAATCTTTTTTGTCTATAATATTTATAAAAGTTTCAAAAACATTATTTAAAATAGGGTTTTCATTAAAAGGCGATATAATGCCTTTATAAAAATGTATGTTTTTAGGAGTAAAATTTAGATTATTCTTATCTTATGTCTATAAAATCTATTAGATTATTATCAAAAAAAATATAGTAAATACATTATATATATATATATATATTAAATTAATTTCACTCATTGATTGTAATTAATTTAATTAATTAGGATAAAATAGCTTTGTGGGAATAAAAATAAAAATATTCCCTTTATATTCAATTGCTTCTTATATTCATTTCTATTTAACTTTTAACCAGTGAATTAGTTATATATTTTTTTCAAACCATAGACTTTCATAAGTTAGTTAAAAATATTTATAACCAATAATTTATTGACTTATTTAATACTTATTAAATTAAATAATTATATTTTAATAATATATTATTACTCGGTAAAACTCAGTGTTCCATGTAATGAAAACTGTTGAAGAATGTTGATATTGTGTTCATCACAAGATAACACAATGCAATGAGAATTAAAAGTTATTTAATATATTAAATTTATTTAAAATTTAAAAAATAGGATAATTTATTGGGATATTATATCCCCTTATGCTGTTAGTGTTGTGTTTCTTACACTTTATCAAATACAATGTTCTTACTATAGAGTTTTGGGGCATTAAATTGTATGTTTATGAGTGGTCCTATTTTATCCAAAAATAGCCTTCCTAAAATGAGTGGGATACTCTATTATTCCATGTCGAGCCCCATAAATTCTAATAAAAGGTATAATTTTTCATCTTTGACTAAAATGTATTCAATCTGACCACATGACATTTTTTCTGATGAATTTTTTAAATGAAGTGCAACTCTTTTAGGCTTCAGGCCCTGAAGTCCCATAATTTTTAAGGTGTTGCGTGACATGATGTTGAAAGTCACACCTAAATGAAATAAAACTTATCAAAATTTATTATAACTAATTAAAATGGGATTTGATAAGTTAGCCAAGTCTTGTCGCTCTTTATGTATGTCCTTTGACACCACAATAGAGAACTCTCTCATAAGTGTAATTGTTCTGATCTATTTTAGCTTGAATATATTTATTATCAGGTATTTTATGAACAATGATTATACTATAATATTTTCAAGGGATTATCCAAAATTAATATCAATGTATTTTATTAAACTGTTCGATAAATTTACCTCATTCCATATCACGCTTTCCCCGATTCATCATTTCCAAACATGGTAAATGTGGATTTTATGGTGTGTAAGTTCTTCCATTACTTATTCATATTCGGTTTTTTCATTATTATTATTTTAATTCTGTTAATATTATATCTTATCCTATTATTATTTCTATATATTCATTGTTTCTTTCCTATAATTAGTGACATTTCAACCTCTTAAAGCAATGGATTTCTAATATGCACATGGGTATATTTTTGGGAATCCTGGTAGTACTCTTATTGACCTATCTCATATTTTCAAAACATTTTGGAAAATTTGAATATCTATATTACACAAAAAAAATTAGGTTGATCTATTATTCCTTTATTTATTTGACTATATCTCTAGTTGAAATCATGAATTTGGCAAACGTCTTTTCCAAGGACTGTACCTGGCTTATAAGTGTGGGACCCGGGAGTACTTGTTGCTGAAATCCTTGTTGTCATTGTTGGTACCCATGAGGTTGTGATTATTTCATCTAGTACCTATGAAATTTATTTTTAATGTTATAATATATATAATTTCATATTCAATATACTTACCTTTGGGATTATAGAGATCCATCATTGTGTCCATATTTCTAGTCATAGATTACATCTTAGACACTATCCAACTATTTCTCACCATATTCACCCATAACTTTTATGTGTTTCTAATATGACATTGGAATATATTGTTTTCTATATAATCTAGAGGATATTATATTTCCTAATGCGGATTCATCATTAACGATCCTCCTATAGTATTTTCAATGATGGTTGGGTTCACTTGCGACAATACCCTATACAATGTTCATATCAACAAACAAATTTAAATTCCTTGATGATGATATATTATATTTAAGTATTTAAATCATTCTCAATCTCTATAAAGGGGATAATCATAAAACTAATTAATATTTAAAATTTCTTCTCTGATATTTATTATTTTAGATGGTTAGAAGAATCTGGTCAGAAAGTTTCTCTCCAACTCATCCCATGTAGTGACAGAATGAGAATGGAGACATTCAATCCATTAACATTATTTTTATTTCCCTGGCAATATAAATAAATTTAACCATACCACATTACTATATATATTATTAAATTAAAATTTGTCATAGAGTTCATGAAAAATACATATATGAGTATTAATATCCTCGTGCTGGATTACAGAAAATTGGATCGAGTTAGAAATATTTTGGTTGATTTCTATATTTATCTTGAACTAAGATGTGATGAATGGTGGTACTATAATTCTTGGAATATTACCAATTTTGAATGTCTTTCATAATCCATAAGAATACACATCTTTGATGGTGGTCATGGAGGTTCTCTAACTATGTTGTTCTATTCTCATTCTCCATATTTCCTTTTCTAAGTGAAATAGCCCTATCCATCTCTAAATAAAATGATAGATCATATAATTCATCATTATAATGAGTAGTGTTGTTTCACAATGTATTTAGATGTGAAATAATAATACAACTCAAAAAAGTTTAAAATAGTGAATTAAAGTAAACAAATTATGATAATTCTGAATTAACGTAAGCATAAAAATCACCATCCTTGAAAACATCACCATAATAATTAAAACCCATAGGGAGTCATTAATTAATAATGGTAATTAAATATTTTAATATTAATAAAAAATAAAAAAACCTATCAAATAAAATTCATTAATTATAAATTATGAGTATCGAACACAAAAGTATGGTTGACATGATCAAGGTTAATTTTAGGAACTTAAAATGTGATTGATTGATAGATTAATGATATAAAATAAAATAATATATTCTGGTTTTAAAATTAAGATAAGATGTATTCCATGTTCTATGATTTTCAGGTTAGTGTTGAAATAATTTAATTAATTACATTTTTATTCATTTTTTTTGGAATTGGGTATTTTATATAACCATGTTCTGGGTACATTTAAAAAATATAATAACCAGACTATTGTTATGGTCAAATATTATGTTATTTTATATGAATAGTTGACATAAAATATTATTTAAACATAATTTACATAGATTTAACAATGTTTATGTGAAAACTATGGTTCCAAGTTCATGCGGTATACTGGTAATATTAATATCACATAGAAATAATTATGCAATTAAATAAGAGTGATATTAATAATTTATAAATTGAATTTCAAAAACCCAAACATGAATAAAAAAATAAAACTATATTTGTACATTAAACTCCCCCATATATCCTATTACCTGAAAAAAATAAATAACAACATGATATTCATGAAGATTAAGTGAAACATGGTTACCCGAGGAAGAATAGAGGAATTAGTAGGAATCTGATGTGGTGTGCACTCATATTTTCTATCAATCATCCCCACAATGGAATCTGATCATTAACACCACACCGTTGTGCATGACCACTAAATAAATAGGGCTCCTCTATTAGAAACCTCATATCTAGCCGATTAAAGTTTCTATTGACTATGGATCCAGGACATAAAATGATAATTTATGTCATAAATATAATGTATCCTTTACATAAAATATTCCCCCATCAAAAAACTTACATCTCAAATCATTTTTATGTTGTGAATCCACAAGGGTCCCTGTTTTATCATAACATTTTTATGGTTTAAATTAATTTTATGTTATAAATCCCAATATTTGTTGCCTTATAAAAGGTACACATCATCCATTGAAAGAGTGAATGGGATGTTTTATTCTTATTTTATATTTATGTTGGCCCTCTTACATCATAAATATATTGTTTACAACATAAAACTATCTCCTTATAGATTCATTAGTTTTTCAATATCTATATTCTTGGTTCAATATTCCAGGGCCCCACTGCAGTTCTTCATGCCATGGTGTGAAATCTATTGGAATTGATAAATTCATCCCTTTCTGTTTCATATTCAAAATATTTGATACATCCTTAAAAAACACAAAACCAATAAAAAAATCCTAATATGACAAATATTATCAACTAAATTATATATATAAGTGAATTTAAATATCAAAAAATATAAACATTAAATATAAATTTAATTATGTGGGTTATATCATAGTCATTTGTTAGATTTGAAAACCTCTTCCCTAATGGAATTTCAATGAATGCCCTACTAATACCTTGTCATTTATCCAAAAAGGACCTGTTTTTTTCCAAGGAGTGGTAGGGTCCCCTAAGGTATTTTCTCATTGTGGGATCTGTTTGGAACGGATTTTAGCTACAAGCATCATGTAACCATTAAGATCCTACAACCAAGTGGTAAGTATAACATCATCCCATGTTTCTGGTGCAGCCTCAGATGGGATGATGGGATTTGAAACTCTCTTTCCTTAGTAATGATATTGATGTGCAGGTAGAAATGCCCCTTTAATTGTACTTCTGAGTCCCAACATCTATCTCTGATGATTGGTGAGATCACCTATTGAATGATACACACTATGTTCTGTCTCTTCTCCTGGAGAATTATCTCTATCATTCCCCGTTTCATCAATTTTGTATTTATAATTGTTTAAACCATGGTTGTTCTTTCCAAGAAATAGAGTTTCGCTTGTGTCTGTCGTCAATCCTTTCATGGATGATCAGGATGATTTCAAGAAAAGGTATCATACAGTTTAAGATTAAAGAAGTATTGAAGTTGATATCATTTCCCAATGTTTGCCAATTTTTTGTGTTCCAAAAGTTTGAAGTTATCATTCAAAATACAATTTGGTTTTTCTTGAAGGTCATATGAAAATATGGAATGAGTATTAGATTCAAGAAGATGGGATTTTTGAGTTGCGTTTAGTAACGACAAATATTTTTTGGATGGTGTGATTCACGATTACGATGGGTTTCATGATCAGAGATAGAGATCCTTGAGATTACAATTTTTGGAACTTTATTGTCATTCAAGTAATGATTTGGGAAATTTATGTACACCGTGAAGGGTTTTCACAGAGGACTCCACAATGATGATGAGCTTTGAGAACAGATAATTTCCATAGTTCTCTATAATGGAAGGAGAGCCGTGATAAAAAATTTTGATGATCTGGAAAATCCACAAAGAGACAGAGGAGCTTTGCGATCGGTAGAGCCTATAAATATGAGGACATCTCTCTTCATTTACATAGAATTTGTGATGTAAAATACGAAGACACTTTGAGTTCGCAAAGAGGTTCGGGAATAGGGGTTCACAAAGAGGTTCGGGAATAGGGCTTTATAAGAGAGCTGGTGTATCTTGAGGAGACTATATGTCTCACCTGATGCCCATTCTTTTGGAAAAGGGTACTTTGCGATAATAAGTTATTCAATGTTGACTCAGTGAGTTTTGTGAAAGTAGTTCCATGAAGTAAAGTAAGCTTCGTGAAGATAGTTTGTTCCATGAAGGCAAGGGTTATTTGTGAAGGTTGTTTGTTTTTAAAAGGCAGGGGTGCTTCATGATGGAGTGTTTCTTGCAAAGAGGCTTTTCAAAGAGCAGTTTTAAACCTCAGATTTTAGTGGACACAGATTTCAAAGAGCATCATCTCTGTACTATGGTGCAAGAAGAGTCCCTTGCTAATTCATTGACAAAGTACTCAATCCCAAATTAATGAACCGAACATCATGTTGATAAACTCAAATTGATCTTATCTCAGATCAGTGAGTTACAGGGGTAAACAAAATTGATTTGAGGGATGTAGTGAGCATTCCCTGAATTCTTGTAAATTAAGTGAACCTGGCACAAAGTGACTATGACTGAACTATTGTATTCCACAACTAGTGAAGTTTAGAGGATTTTGGTACGACTGACGCACTATAGGTGTATGCTCCTTGGACATATCCCTTGGTGGTAAGACATATAAAATTTTTGTGTGGTCTCCGTTCATTTGATTTTTAGATTTCTATTTTTATCTATCATATAGTTTTAACAAGTTTCAACCAACGTTGGAACAAGATATTTGTTTTAAAAAATTCAAAGTTGATAGCATAATTCAGCCCTCCCCTCTTAGTGTGTCTCAGGGTCCTATAAGTGGTATCAGAAAGAAAAAGATACTAGTCTTAGATTAGTCCATTGCGGTCATGGAGAATTCATCCAATATCAGGGGAATCCCTCTCTTCTTTGGAAGTAATTATCATATTTGGAAGAACAGAATGGGATCTCGTCTAATATTTATTAAAATGGAGGTCCAGTTTTCTACGGTGCATGGAATAAAAGTAACTAATATAACATGAATATTAATGACTGATACATACATGAAAAATTCTTGAGGCAGCTTATAAAGCACCGAATGATTCTCTCACTATAACTCTTTCTGATCAGATCAATGTAAATGTAATGAGTTGTACCTTGGAAAAGTCAATGTTGGTTAAACTAAAAAATATTTATAAAAGAGATAGAAATGTGAAGGAAGCGATACTTTAAGTACTGCACAATAGGTTTGAAGATCTAAAGATGCATCCTGATGAGAATGCAAATTCCTTCTTCAATAGAATAACTGAAGTGGTAAGAGCAATTTGAGGTCTATGAGTTGAAATAAAAAAAATGATATTTTAAATAAAATAGTAAGAATAACTACACCGATTTACAATGAAAAGTTTTCAGCCCTTGAGGAAGGAGGTCTTTCCCAGGATTCCTTGGATGATTTTTTGAGCAGCTTGGTGGCATATAAAATGAAAGTTAAACCCAAAGATGATACAAATTATGTTAGAAAAGAAATGGAATTCAATTACATGGAAGAACATAAAATTTCATGATATATTAGTGGTGAATATGATGAAGAAAATAAAATTCTTCACCCATTTCCATGAATTTAAAAATGATAAAAGTAAAATTTGATGTCAAGTTACCTCTATATTTCATTTGTTGTAAAAGAGTTGGGAACATAGCCTCCTAGTGGTCAAGAAAACATAATGATGAAGAGAGATAAGCTGAAAACATTGAGAAGCCTCAGAAAAAGTTTTTCAAAAAAGGAGATTTGAAATTGGGAAAGAAAGTACATACGAAGAATTTTATCTGTGAAGAGGAAGATGATGATAATGATCTCTGTGAAGAAGAACTAGAATTTAAAACTAGAAACCATGCATCAATGATGGAGAACATTGAAAAGTAAAAACCATCGATAGATAAATATAGAGATAACTGGTTGAAAACCAATTACAATACCAATTTAAAACATAAGGATGCTTTTAGTCAGCTCTAGAATAAGTGTAAGAGATTAAACAAGTGGAAATAAATTGTCGAAGAATCTTCAAAATATGATGATCAATTTGAAGATTATATTGAACAACTAGTAGAACTGGTGAAAGTACATTAAACAATTCGTGAAAGGACTGCTGATTTTTGGAAGTAAAGATCCTAATTGAAGAATAAGAAAATGTAATCAATAACCATACCTCCAGACTATAGGATAATTCCAAGACCGTAGAGGGACTAAAATAAGAAGTTATTACTCTTGGGATAAAAATCAAGAGTGAATAAAACTTAAAAGAAGGAAGGAAGAAAATAAAATATGGAAAATTCTCAAATGCTGAGTTTTTGGAAAGAGATAAGTGAGGATCAAATGGGATTGAAAAGGTCTTGAGTGATCAGAGACTAGCTTGCATGGGAAATAGTGGAATCATTTGTGAAGTTGAGACATCAACTACTAGAAATAAAGTGATCCAAAAGAAAGGGAAGATGAAAGTTGAACACTTTCAAAAGAAATCTAAAGTGCAGAAAAAGAAACCATCTATCCTAACATAAAGAAGAAATGATGATTATCATCGAACTCCTATAAATGATAGGTAGTCACACTATTTTCCTAAGGATGGATGTATGAGGATAAACATAAGTGAGAAGACATATCCTCTCATGAAGTGTCATCTCTATGGGTATCTAGGCCACACCATGTCATATTGCGAAGAGGCAAGCAGCTATTTGAATGGGGAAGATCAAGGAATTTAATAAAGGAGGATGATTTCATATCATACATCATATATAATAAATAGTTTATATGGATACTATTTTCACTGTTATAACTTTGTCCATAGAGATATGTATTGAAGGTAGAGGTATGATATGAGAAATTCATACAATGATCAGAGATAGGTCAATACTCACAAACCAGGTGGTGTTATTCTTACAGACAGTTTTTCTCTTATAGAAGAATATTATGGGTACGAGGAATCTAATTACGTTGAAGAAAGAATTAAAATGATATCAGTGTCCTACACTCAATTCAATATCACCTAAAAAGAAAAGAATAAAATTGGGAAATCCAACCTTGTTGAAGTATCACTCAAATCTACAAAGAGAACCAACACCTGTATTCTTGATAGAAGATGCTCATCTTGTATGATAGGAAATGCTGGCCTATTAAAGAACATTTAGAAAAAGGTTGATGGAATAGTATTGTTTGGTAATGATGGTGATTTGAATATTAAAGTTAGCATAAATACTGCACTGGACTATATAGATCTGAAGAAGACTGATGTTCTGTATGTGGAGGGTATTCATCATAATGACCTCAGTGTGAGTCAACTATATGACTTAGGGCTTATTGTTATTTTCAATCAATAAGGCTGCACTATAAAGGGAAAGACAGGGAATTCTCTCATGAAAGGATAAAAAAGAGGTGGAATCTTATATTAGGTTGAAGGTAAAGAGAACCCTTTCTATAGGCCTGTTGAATAAGAAAAAAACCTATGGAATAAAAGGTTGGGTCACATTAATCAAGAAGACATGGAAACTATATCTATGATAAATATATTCATGGGTATCCCCATTCTGAAACTTGAATAAGAAAATACTTGTGATGCATGCGTACGAGGGAAAATAGTATGCAATTCATATCTATCAAAGAAGAAAAGGGAATCAGACCTTCTTGATCTCATCCATACAGATGTACGTGACCCGATAAACATTGTTGAAACTCATATAGAGAGTTACTTGTTCTTATTAATTGATTATTATAGTTGAAAATATTTTGTGACGGTTATAAACAGGAAGTGATGAGTATGTGATTGCATGAAAACATATCACCGAATTGCCGAGAATGATAATAGACAAACATTCAAAGTTCTGTAATCAAACAATGGAGGCGAATAGACATCAATTGAGTATGAAAATTTCAATGAAAAACATTGAATATAACATGAGGTAGTTTTTTTTTGCAAATTCCATAGAAAAATGTAATAGTCGAGCACTGAAATCGATAGGTCAACAACATGTCCAGGACTATGATGATCAAGATTCGTATATCTCAACATTACTGGAAAGAAGATATTGAATTTTCGGTGCATATTTAAAATGGAATAGGGTTCTATATGGGAAAGACGAAGACAACATATGAGTTGTGGAAAGGAAGTAAGACTTATTTGAAATACATTCATGTCTTTAGAAGTAAATCATCATCCAAAATAAAAAAGGAAATAAATGGATGTATGGTGAAAATGATGATGATTGAATATTTCATGAATATCTAATGAATAGAAAATCATAAAAGTATTTCAATAAGATCCTTGGAAGGATTGTGGAAAATAGTGATGTTAATATCATTGAAGAGAAAACCCTAAATGCTTGAAATAATTCCTATGATGATGATATAGAGGATGATGAAGAATGTGAACATAGATCAAATTCAAATACAGAAATAAGGAATGGTGTCCAAAAATATCATGAGTCTCATTGTGATGTTGACTCATATAAAGAATCTAATTATGAAACCATAGTTGAAGAGACTTTAGTTGATCTTCAAAGGAGGAATAGAAGAGAAGAAATTGATCAATCCAACATCATTGGGGATTGGACTGCACCCGCACAAATGAGGAGAATGAGGTGTAATGCAGAATCATTATTTCTATTAATTCTAGAACCATCCTCATTGGATAAAGCTATAAAGGATGAATCATGGGTAAAGGCCATGAATAAATAGTTAGATCATATTGATAAGAATATGACATGGGATCTGTTCAAGAGACCTGAAGGTCACAATGTGATTGGTACAATGTGGATCTTTAAAAACAAATATGATGATCATGGTAATGTGATCCGAAATAAGGTGTGACTAGTGTTTATGGGATATTCACATATTAAAGGTTTCGATGTTGAGAAAATATTTTCATTAGTAGAAATACTGGAGTCAATCAGTCTATTTCTAGCCATGACGATACAAATAGGTTATAATGTGTATCAAATGGATGTCAAGAAATCATTCTTAAATGTAGTTTTGTAAGATGGAATCTATATTGAATAAACAATGGGGTTATTTCTTGGAAATGATGAAATAACGGTTTGAAAATTAAAAAAATCACTCTATGGATTGATATAAGCACCAAGGGCATGGTACTCTCATTTGGATTCTTATTTAAGATTGCTTGAATTTAAAAGAGGAGTAGTAGATCACAACCTCTATGTAAATAATTTTTATAAGGATCAGTTCATGGTATTAGTATACATGGATGATATAATTTTTGGTGGTAGAAGGAAAGGATTAGTGGATGAATATGAAAATATAATTTGAAATTTCCAGGATTTTTGAACTCATATATTTCTTAGGGATGCAACTAATTCAGATGAAGAATTATACATTAATTTTTCAAGAATATAATGCAAGAGAACTTCTTATGAAATTTAATATTAATGACTCCAAACTAATGTAGACTCCAATTGAAATTTGAAAAAAAAAACATGAATATCATGAGTATGGGACATTTTTAAATCCCACAATATACATGAGGATCATTGGGATCTTATTGAACCTGATAGCAACATAGCTAGACATTGTCTTTGAAACATTATTATTGGACCTCTTTTAGGGAAATCTGAAGGAAGAATATATGGAATCATTTAAAATAATCGTGAGGTATATTCAAGGTACTCATAATTATGGATTACAATTTTCTACAGGTAGTGATTGTAAACTATGATCGTTTTAGATGCTGATTGGGTCAGATTTGTAGAGGACATAAATTCATCCAGTTGTGGAACATTATATATAGGTAAGAAATGTGTGGGTGGGATGAGAAAGAAACAATAAAGTAATTATATTATTACTACTGAATCTGAATATATATATCCACTATAAAGGCATGCACTTAGTAAATTTGGACGAATCATCAACTGACTGACATTGGTAATGAAGTGAAACATCCAATGGTTATTAACTACAGTAACAAGAGAGCAATTGATCTTACAAAAAATCCAGTTAATCATTCTCATACAAAACATATTGAAATTATATATCACTTAATCAAAAAAATTTTTGAACATGGCGTGATTAAAATGGATCATGTGGGAACTGATTAGAAAGTGGCTGATATCCAGACCAAGACACTATTAGTGGCTATGTTTGAGAAAAATTGATTGAACCTTGGTGTTCATCCACCTACCATTGCATAATGAGGTTATGAAATTCATGTATATCCATTTTTTTGACTTTATTAATATGTATGTGAAAGTGATGCAGGTTTATGGGGGAGATCCAATCCAGGGGGAGTATGTTTTACGCACTACAATGTGAAAATACTAGTATTTGGGTTTATTTCAAATGGGGGAGAAATGGCTAAGTTAAATGTTGTTCAATGTGGGATATGAAATGTGAGGTGGATTAAAATGGAACTTTAGTGAGATACGAAGGAGTGTGAAGGTAGTTCTAACCCATTAGAACACAATTGAAGTTTTCCCTCTTGTTTTCTACAATGAGTATTACTCGCGTATACTTAGACTTATTGCTGAGTTGTCTCTTGCGTATCTTGTTTTGATATGTTGGTTCATTGATGGTTATCTATTGAATTTATCTACATATTTCCAACAAACCCAAAGGGATATATTGTTGGAACCAGGGATGTTTCTTGTTGGAAATGGTGTTGGGTTTGTGTTTATTTTCAATCCTTACATGGATGATTGGGGAGATTGAAATGAAATATATAATAAAGTTCAAGACGAAAGTAGTATTGAAGGTGGCGTCGTTTCCCAATGTTTACTAAATTTGTGGGGTCCAAAATTTGGAAGTTACCTTTAAACATATAGTTTGTTATTTCTTGAAGGCCTTATTAAAATATTTGAAGGTTATGATTTTCGCGAATATGGGATTTAGGAGTTTCTTTTACGAAGACACAATGTTTTATGATGGTGTGCTTATCAATTAAGACGACCTTCATGATCAGAGACAGAGTCCTCTATGATTAAGAGGTTGAGATATTTTTGGTCCATGGTGGAATTATTCTAGAAATTTATGGGTTCCATGAATTGTTTTGATGGAAGACTCCACAATTATGATGAACTTTGCAAACAGATAATTTTCATAGTTCTCTATAAAGGGAGGTGTGCTGCGAAGTTGATGTAGATGATCTGAAAAATCCACAAAGAGATGGTGGAGCTTCATGATCATCCAAAACAATAAATATAAGGATACCTATACTAATTTAAAAAGAAGTTTTGATGTAAATTATGGAGACTCTTTGATTTTGGGAAGAGCTTCGTGAACAATGCATTCTTAGAGAGTGGGTGAATCATGAAGAGACTATAAGTCTCAACTGATTCCCATGATTTTGGAAAAGGGTAATTTGTAATAATAAGGTATTTTTCATTAACTCATTGAGTTTTTCAAATGTATTTCCATGATGGAAAATAAGATTCACAAAGATAGGTTGTTCTTTGAAGGTAAGGGAGCTTTGTGAAGGTAGATTGATCCGTGAAGGTAGGGGTGCTTCGAGAAAGAGTGTGTCTCACAATGAGGCTTAAAAAAGAGTAGTTTTGAAAATATTATTTTAGTGGAAATATATTTAAAAGGGCATCAATTCTATACTATAGTGAAAGTAGAGTCTCGTGCTAAGTTAGGGACAATTTATTAAATTCCAAATTATTGAAGTGAACATTAAGTCGACAAACTAAGTTGAACTTATCTCAGAGAAATGAGTTAGGGGGTCAATAGAAGTGATTTGAGGGACATAGTGAGCATTACCCAAATTATTTTAAAGGTAGTGAGCATGGAATAGATTTACTATGACCAAACCATTGTATTCCACAGCTAGTGAAGGTTAGTGTATTTTTGTATGACTGATGCACTATCGTTGTATGCTCCTTGGACATAGTCCTTTTTGGTGAACCAAGTACAAGTGTTATGTGTTCTATATTCATGTCACTATTTTATTTATATTGGTATCCTTCATACATTTTTAACAATGTCCTATCAACATGGGAATGAGATTCTTGTTTTAAAAAAGAAAAGTTGACCCCCTGATTCACTAATCCCCTCTTAGGGTGTCCCGAGGTCCTATAATAATCCCCCAGTGGAATGATCATGATGAAATTGATGGTGGGGGTGGTTGGAGAGGAAATTTTAGTTCTGGAAGGAAGGTTAGCCTAATAATTCTATTGTCTCCATGGATGTGGACTAAAATGGAGGGCATCATATTAACCCTATCCCCTAATCTTCACATTGGAAATTTCCACTATTGCAACTCACTGGAGCATAGTGATACTTCTAATGTAGGTCTACTAGAAGATCTATTAATACCCAAATGTTTTAGTGTGATGAATCATTGGATGTGTTTCAATATTATCCTTTTGACACTAGTGGTAGATGACCTTGATCTATTCAAGGATTTCTCAGTAGGATAAATGATGATCTTCGATGTAATTGAATGTATCCTAGATATTTTGGGGGAGACCCAATGTATAACCCTCAACAAGGAACTATGAGATGATGATGTGTAGGGTATAAGGTGTCCAAAACATGATTGATAGATGGTTTGTGGCCATGATATCTTTCAAAATTTCCTTCTTCTTATTGTCTTAATGGTATCCCTTTTCTTGATCACCCTATGGTATAATCGATGATGGTCATGAAACTGAGGAGTGAAAGTAACACAAAATTGTTTTGATATTTATTTTATAGAAGAGGGGTCATCACACATGACAATCTTCCCTAAAGACAAAGAGTGTACTCTAGTGTACAGTCCAAATTAATTACTAATTCCATGTAAGATGTGTTACCAATATCCTCCTATTGATTGAAAAGGTCTTCATGCCTTTATGGATCAACGTGGCTGTCACATTTTTATGAGGCCACTAATCTAGACACAAACATTTCTCATACTTCCAAGGTGGACATGGATAAGAGAGAATAAGATGATGATGATGATAGAGACAATTTCTGGGAAATTTCTTAAATGAATTCCAGGACATCACCAATATGCATGTAATTGTAGAGGTATCCAGAGACCTTGTGGTTCTTGGTATTTTCTATGGGCAGTCTTAACTGATGGTCACTTATCCCCAAAAGAGGTGGTAGAGGAAGAGGAATCTCTTTTGATTATTTTGTCAACAAAAAATCAGAGAGTTTAATGATGATACATAATTTTCCACATTTATATTAATATTGACATGGGTGTTCCTCAGGTGTGATACTCTAAGGGTTATGTATATTTATCCGACATGTATTATGATCAGGATTGTGGGTAGTTCCCCAATGATTGTTATCAAATATTCCACCTTAGGAATGGTCTTTAGGGTAGAGGAAGTATTTTTCATGAGTAGTACATCCCCATTAGATGATGTTGTTGTTTGGATGAAATCCATGGTGAAATTATTCATTTTAGGATGACCCTTGATAGTTATCAGTTGTTCCCACGATAGGGATAGTAAACTAAAAAATTCTAGTTTGAGGATGGGGATCAATCCCATTTGAGTGAAGACACCCCCTGAAACAGTGGTATTGTTAGAATTAGGATGTGATCCATGTAGAAGGGTCTACTATAGATTTTGGATATGCCTCTTATTAGGTAGGGTTGGTGGTCTACCCCCATTTTGGGAACTGGATATTCTTCCATGGGGCTGACAGAGTATAGATACTATTAGCCTACAAGTCAACCCATGGAGCCATCCTAAATATTTAGTGTGGTAGGGTGGGAGCCTTCTGGGGTGACTCTAATGTATATGTCATAATTAGTGTGACCCATACATTCCCTACCTCCTCACACATGGTAATGAACTATTAATTTATTTTGGAGAGAGACTCACAAAACGGTATTCCATTGAGACATAGGTGATTTCTCCCTAATAAGACCTTGAGGATGGTGCTTCCAATAAGGTTTCATATCCTATAAGTCTGAGAGGGACATTTAATTGGTTGGGATGACACCATCCTTTGCATAAAAATGAAATTGGGCATTGTTCAACCATTACTAAATGATCTAAGAGGGGGATATTGGGAAAGGGTGCTTAGAAGTTCCCAGAGTGGTGAGTATCATGGAAGAGGTGGGGCTGTGAGGTATTGTCTTGCCATTTGTTATCTTACATAGAGTTGGGTCATATATAGTTACCTAGAGCTTTTTTACCATAGTATATGTGAGGTAAAAAATTAGTACATATATAAATAAGTTGATTCACATTTTGACTAAGGTCATTCATTATCTCCAAGGTAGTGGATGGGTTCACAAAAATGATGCTCAAATCTAGTGATGTCCATCGCTCATCATCTACCCCTAGTTTCAGGATAAGATATTCACCAAATAATATCCATTTTATTTTCTAAATATTCCTTCAATGTGTGAATTTTGATGTGAATTTTTTCTCGTCTGGTGTTTTGTGTGTTCTTGAACTAGTCTTGACCCCTCGAGTGTGTCTATCCTACATTCCCACTTTCCAAAGAAGGGTGACCTCTTCCACATTTTTTGAAGATGTTGGATCCTTTGTTAGACCATGATCATGAGGTAGAAGTTCCTACATCCATGAATTTCCCGCATAGATTTGAGACATGTTCATGAATCTCATTCTTGATGCGATATTAAATTAGAAACTTTGTAATTACAATGCATTTTGTCATGATAGGGGTACTAGATTTTGTCTGAGTTCTTGATGATGATGGGAATGTCTAGAATCTATGAAAATTTCCTTTTTTAAGAATATATAAAGTCTTCCTATTTTGTAGTTGAGTTAATATCATATATGAGCTATCATAGGTATAGAACCCATGGCATAACATATTTTTTCACAAGCCATCTTACACAGGGTATAAGAAACATCACGCTCCTTTTCTTGGACATATCATGTTAATCACAAGAGTTATAGATTTTGATTTATTAGGAGGGGACAAAAGTTTAAGTTATTATGGGGAATGAGTCATAAATTTAAAATATTATGGGGGTATTGTTATAAGTTTAATGTCACATTTGGATAGGGTCATATGTTTAAGGTGTTGTGGGAATGTGGTAAAAGGCTTTAGGTAACTTGGGGACATTTCTCATATAAACATGTATAATATGGGGGGAAAAATAGTCTAGCGCTATCTGGAAAAGCTGATTTCTTGTGGGGACTCATGACTTGTATGGGGAGGAGTTGAGTGTTTTCTTGGGCGAAATCATCAAACATCAAGGTTATGGACTCCCTAGGGGACATTAAAAAATTAATGTTGGGATATTGGGATTTATCTATAAGGATGTGTCCTACATACACTATTAGGAGTCAAGGATAAAAACCCATGTAGTTATAATACACAGTTTAAGGTCATTTGACAAGACTAATACATACAATTTATCATTGTATAGTGATGAATTTTTTAATGTGAAAGGAGAGAAATCAAGGGATGATGTGTGGATTATGCATAGAAGCTCCCCAAAAGATGTGGAATCATATCATACTTATCACATGTGGTATTCAATGATTTTTCACATAGAGTTATTATATATTTTAACATTATATGTTAAAGATATTTTCAGGTTGTTTAACATGCATGTGACTATGGCATTAGTTCTATGTAGTTTAAATTCTTCCAGCTATAACATTGATGAGACTTACACATGAGGAATACCATTCATAAGAAAGGTTTTAAGGGATCCCATATGCATTAATCTAGGAGACAAACAAAATAATTCCCTTGATGATGGGATCATCAGGGTGAAATGAAGGGGTCCTAAGGTTAGGAATCCTATTCTTAAGTGAAAAGTGAGATAAGGTTCGATAGATCATGCTTGGAGAAAAGGGTCAAGATATAAGGGTTGATGATATTGGTTCTTAAGGTATGTCATTCATGGGTGGTATCGATTCGTATGGGTGTAAGAAAATTGATAACTCAACATGTTCACAACTATGTTTGAAGGATGGGGGTATTGGGTCAGGGAATTGAAGGCTATGTCGTGAAAACATAGATTTTCACAAAAAATGAATGTTTCATGAGAAAAAGTCTCTGGAATAAAGATAGAGAAATTATTCATAGGGAATAGTTGTCCAAAACTATTTGGGTTTCACTTCATATTAGGTTTCATAAAAGAAATTCATATTATGCTAACCGGTTTAGTGACAAAGGGAAGATGTGTGAAGACCTCCCTAAAAAATCAGAAATGCCATGGAGCCTATAAGAGAGATGTCATGAAATTTATCTACCTGTCTAAATATAAGGGATGATATAGTTACTTCAGTTAATGGAAATAAGGATTGAGTGAATGAGAGATTTATGATTCAACTTACATAGGTCTTCACCCTAAAAAATAGATGGGGATGATGCTCTATTTATAGACATATTAGTAAACTGGGGGTTGATTTTTTCATCCTAATCCATCTCATGAAACCTATAGAATGCTCGCACAACTCTAGGTTATGCGACTCTTAGTCTTATTCCCTTAGAAAAAAATCACGTAATGAAATAGTTTGATGTCACATTTGATTCATAAGTGGCTTGAAACCAAACATTAGGCTTTCTCGTAAGTGAATAAACATTCATATGACCATGTACATTTATTCATTGAATTTTTTAGTTTTCAAAAACATAGAACATTTGAAATTTCCTTTCTCATAAAATTAATTTTCAAAAAAAAAATTGAAGTCGCACACAAATTTTCAAATTTGTTTTTACTCTTACCTTTTTTTCCTATAATGGTTCAAAAGGGTAAGTTTTACCCTTGATTATGGAAAAAACACTTGTTCTAATGGTTGAGATGCATTTTCTTCACTAAAACGTCTACTAAAAAGAGTGAAATCGTGAGATAGTATTACATATGTTCTTATATTTCATTAAAAATATACCTTTGGCTTCCTATGACATAAAATGGAGTAGAGAAATCAATGTAAATCATAATTATTTAATGATAATAACAACATTCATAACATACCATCACATCCATCACCCATAATAAAAGATACAAATTTTTAATCAGGTATAACAATAAAATAAACACATCCCACATTCAGGGAAATAAAACCAACATTCCATAATTCCAACATCACCTTATATTTTTCACAAAAACAAGAAAATAGATCACTTAATGGGTATACTTACATCTAAAAATAATTTTTTTAAAGTTAAAACTATCTCTTTAGATTATCATTTAAGAAACATTGTTAGTAAACCATTTTTTTAAAAAAAATCAATTAAACATCCACAAATCATTTAAAAAGATCATGATGTAACCAAATACAACCTTTTATTATTAGAATACATTGAAAGATCCTATAAGGTATTTAAAAAACCACTAGGTGTAAAAATATTTCTTTAAAACTAAATTTGGTCATTTAGTATGAGAGAACATATTTTAACAATGAATAATGAGAGAGGAACTAACTTCATTTAGTAATGAATAAATTCATTTACATAGAATAGACTTTAATGAATAGAAATCATGTTGTGGAAATAAGACGGATTTTTGTTTAATGATCTATTCGTGAAAAACCTACCTCATAATCATAGATAACCTTTCATCCAATATCAATAGACAATACAATATTATATATAAGAAATTATTAAATTTAATAAAACTTCCAAAATAGGGTGTAAAAAACTATAACTACTGTAGGACCATGAAAAATAAAGAAGTTAAGAAATAATAGAAGTGTAATGATCGACACACCTTAAGATATCATTCAAACCAGAGAGAAATATATTTGGTTGAGAAACGAGAGAGATCGTATTCTAAAAGAGAAAAATTGAGGGGAAACAGAGGGAAGAGGAGTGTCACGAGAACAAACCATAAACTATAATTTATTATCCTTTAATATTATTTTTTTTAATAAATTAATTTTTTATTGAAAATATCTAGGTCTCGTGTCTAGATGTAACTATATAGATCATGGTGTGGAAAAAATTTCTTAGGAATAATTAATGACCCCACACCATAAAACATCACAATGTGAACGTCCTCTATAGAGTGATTTTTCTTCTTAGCATAGCCTTATGTGGTGTCCTTTCCCTTGACACCCCATCACAATGAAACCCATCTTCCTCAATCTAATAAAAACCATGACTTAACTTATTGAGGTTATGTCACAACATGGACCCTTAGCTCCTAGCATGACTACTTCTCCTTATATACTTGAACTTTTGTAAATTCCAGGACCCATACTCATCACCTAACCCTTATGTATGTTCACAAGATGCCCCCCCCCCCAATCTGGGAATAACCCCCCTTATTTGATATTATTGTGAAATTGTGAGGCCTAATAGTAAATCCTTATGCATGGGACTAATAAATGTTTTATCCTTCTTACACACCTATCACTCCATGATTCAATTTAGAAATGAAATTACCTGTATCTAGAAAAATAACTACAGGACTCTAAAAAACACTAAACAATTCTAAGAACTTTTGAAGATAGAAAATCACATTATAGATCCATGATCCTAAAATAATACATAAATAAAGAAAAAAAAGAAAGTAGAAAAAATAATAATGAAAAATAGAGGAAATGTTGGTAAAATAATCCCTACCACATCACTTCATACCCCTAAAATTCATAGTAGAGGAAGAAATAATTGATCAAGGGAATGTTAATATTTATGTTCTCATTAAATACATAAATCTATAATCAATTAACTCTAAGGAAATCATCATGATAATTATTATAACACTAGCTCAATACAATCCCATAGAACAACAGATGTTGGAACAAAAAAAACTATAAAAATTATCATTAATATGTAGGTAAAGTGTAATACCCATGCCTAAATCCGACATATATAAGTAATGTTAATAAATAAAAAAGAAAAAACTAAAAAATGATAATATAAATAAAGAAATATACATCCATGGTTATCCCCCCACCATATATGAACCAATAAATTCACTTATGCTCTAAAAACAATTTTTACACCCAAATATCCATCATGGGAAAGTGAATCAAAAAAGAAGATGGTCTCGAATAATGTTACACCAAATAAGTTCCCACATCACCTAGGTGAGAAACCATCTATAACACAGATAATTCTTAGCCATCATCAACAATGATTGATTAATACTAGAATATAGTACTATTAAACCTAGTCATTTGGTCAGTTTTTTATTTTTTTCTAGTAATTATATCATATAGAATGAATAGTTGATTAGTAGAAATGGAAGATATGGATGGAGGATGTTAAATTCATGGTGATCATGTCAGATTGAGAGAAATATGTGATGTTGAATGGAAGATTAGAAGAGGGTTAGGAGATTGAAAAGTTGATTTAGACGAAAGAAGATAAAAGAGAATTATATTTGGGAGAAAAATGGAATTATTATTACTTATTTGATGATGAAAATGAATTAAATATAAAGATAATAATTTAGAATTGGTCTTACCCAAAAGAATAATTTCTGAGAATATAAACTAAAAATTGAGGTGAAAATGTGAAGTAAAATTATCGAAGTAATAAGACTTGAAATTGTGAAGAATCCCAGTCAATGAATTAATGTTCGTGTTATTTTCTTATTTTATCAAAATTTAATCATTAAAATATAGAATTAAGAAACTAAAATAACATAATATTTAAAGATTAATGTGATCACATAAGGACAAAATGATATTTTGATCTCATAAGAAGTATGGTGTTGGGAAATACCATGAGTTAATCACATGATCCTGAAGGTATTGGTTAATCCTATTATATTCATCAAATATTGAAAGATATAGTTTTTTTTGGAAGAGATGATTATGATAAGTAGCGATGGTTAAGATTATGAGATCATAAGGATCCCATAATGTGAATGAGATATGATGATCCAAGAAATCTTGTATTCATGATGACATCATGAGATCACATAAGCATGAAGAGATATTATATTTAATATAAGTAAAATATACTATAAATGATTGTATTTTTTTGTTATCTTGATCTCAAGTTCTCTTGAGCCTTGGGTTGGGTGTCTTTCATTAGAGTTTATTCCATTATGTGAGTCAGAAATCGATATGTGATTGTAGGCTCTATAGACTAGTGAAGGCCGTTTTAAAAGATTGTGCATCAAATGGTTGATCATGTTTCTTAGATACCAACTCGATGGAAAATTTTATATAAATACTCATTATTTAAGCCATTAATGGAACTAATCATTCTCAATATATTTTATCTAGAATTAGAATTTCGGGGGAAGGGATGATGAACAAGGCATGATAGGTTACACGAATGAAGATAATAATGTAGGGAATGTAAGGAGGCTTGAGAATGGGCAGCGTGTTAGCATAATGTGATTAGGAGTTAAATCTACGACATTGAGTGATCATATCCACATAATTGGATATATTATAATGTGATGAGGAGGTGGTGTGTCACGGACAAGGTGTCATACATTCATGAGTTACGTGATATGATCATTGTGAATGAGTCTTGAACATAAGTGTATTGGGCTTAGGAGTCTTTCATTCAGGGGCCTCATGCTTAGAGTTATGTGTTTGTAGACTAGAAGAGTAGTTGTGAGCATGATGTTACGTACCAGGGGTTACACAATAAGGTTCATGTGATGAAATATTTTTCGAGGAAAACATGTTTAGATTATCATGGATTTTTTCTATGAATCCATTGTGAATATAAAATAATAGATCTGGCATTTGAGAGTGTTTAATAAGGAATAAGATTGAGTATCATTTATATATTTATTAGGGAAGTAAAAATAGAGAAATAAGAAAATCTTAGTGTAGTTTTATCCTCATTTGGAGAAGGATTTCTATTGAGATTGTTTTGTGGAAGAAAAATACTTAATTCTTTCACTAGGGAGTTAATATCACATGGAATATAAGAAGAATATACCAATAGAGGATAAGATAAATAGATCATAAAATAAGGATTTATGTTGAAAGAATGGTCATAGGATAATTAGGGATTGAATATAATTCTCCTTATCTGTTGCATAAACCTACATCTGTATAAATTTTTAAATATCCTTCACCAAAGTAGTGCATGTGAATAAAGATGATGCAATACACCTCGGGTAAGGAGTTATCAAAACTTAAAAAATTTCTACACTATTCACATGATATGTATTATCCATGGATGAAACATTGTATCTATATAAGTAGTGAAAAAATGTTGATTCTATTATAACAAACACATCATCTACATATTATCCTCTGACTATCCCTTAATAGTGAACCAATAAATTACATTTGTTCTATGTTTGTTTTACTTTTGTATAAATTATTGATTGTTTCTACGGTTGAACTTACATGAGTAAAATTTTAAACATAGTTCCTAAACTAGTGGGAATAAGATCTTAATGAAATAATAAATTGATTAAAGAGATAGTTTAATTTGACCATTTACAAGATTCACCCCCAGGGTGTCTCTGGTTGTAACATGTGGTATATGAGGTTAAATGTTCATACTCAGTGTTTGAACTATTAAGAAGTGATTATATTTGTTCACATGGATTCAATAACAAAGACTCAATTATTCATTCAAATAAATTTGCAGGATGGTATAAATAAATGTTCACCCTCCTATAAGATTTTGGAGAAAATGTTATGAATTAAATTTGAAGATATGATTACTAGAGTATGAATAATAAAAAAATAGATAATACATGAACAGAAAAAATTATTAAAATATGATTATAAGAAAATGATTTTTTTTCTATAAACATAGAAATATAGAATACCAAAAAGATGTTTATGTGAAATCAAGATAGGTAAAATTAGGTTTTAGATATATTTTAGATGACAAGATAGTGGATAAGGGTATTTAAGAATAATTTATGACAAATTGAAATATGATAATAAGAATAAAAAGAGGACTCTAGAAGAGAAATCACCCACATTGGTGAGTTGGACCATTATCAATGATAAATATACAACTAAAATTACTTTGGATTATACTTGTAAATCTGGTAATTTAAATTTTCCTTCAGATATAGAAATAAGTGAAGTATTTAATAAATTTATTTAAATGTTAAAACTATAAATTGAAGAAAAATCTAATGTCATTGAAAGATTAAATTTCACTATTTAGGAATAAAATTATAAGATTGATAAATTTGATGGCGAAGCCACCATATCTAATGAAAGGATATTATTAGATATTTTTGTTGATTGATTTTATGTAAATAAATTATTTGGAACCTTTAGTGGTGAAGATGATCCATATTTTTTGTGATAATAAGTCTTACACAGAAGAAGTGGAAATGTTGTGTGATCATCAATTTAGAGATAGTAGGTGCAGAGAACAAGAAGAGATCTAATCTATAATAAAGAAGGTGTATTAGTGATATATCATATAAAAACATTATGATGAGTTCAATGATAATCTACACATATATAAAAAGAGGTTTAAAATAGTAGAGGTAACCCTATACGTAGACAAGAAGAAGATAAGTTACAATATGACAAAAAAAGTGATCTTCTTGACAAAATGACCCAAGATATTAGAATGAATATGGTCATGGTGGAAGAGATTAATACAATCGTCCTCCCTCCCAATAAATAAAAATAGGAGGCGAGAAAATATAATTTCTCAATTAGGATGTTGGGTCTGGAGAGATCTTTTTGTTGAGATTACTCTTCATGATAATCTTCTCCATTACTCTATGGTTAAAGAGTTCATCCTCGACTTCAACCCTTCATCCTCATCTCCACCCCTCAGCTCTAGAATAATGGCACTCACCGCTTCAGTATTTATATTATGCATCTCTTATTTCTCTATCAAAGGTATATTTTTAAACACCCTTCCTCACCAGAACCTAACCTGGCCTCTAGTTATTTTGTGCATCTCTAGGTCAGGGATGGTGTAGAGTTTACCTAGAGACTTTGGTGTTGTTGTTTAGTGGACGTTGGGTTTCAATCTACTTCTGGAATCAATCTTTCATCCTGGGAAAACCAAACCCACTCTAACATAGGGTTCCACCACTCCTCTCTAGGATGGAGTTGAAGTGATGGGTATAGAGGGTTTTGGGATATTTAGATTATGGTCATCAAGCCTCGTTTTAAGGTTTCATCCCAGTCTTTTTCAGGGTTTTGTCTACAGACCTCGTCAAAGCTCTTTTCAAGTTTCATGTTTACATTTTTTTCTTCTTTGTTGATAACAGTTTTTTATTTTCATTGGTGGTATCATTTTTTGGTGTCGGCTATTTTGGGTGATTAGGTAATTGGGTTTCATCATTTTGGTGGGATGTTTTAATAGTGAAAAAGGTGTGGATGGTGGATTGGAGCTAGTGATATTGTTTGATGTGGGAGGTGTTCAATGGTGTTGTGGCTAATGATGATTTCGTCTTATCGGTGTTTCTCATGATTCTAGTGGGTATCGTCGGCGATATTGGAATGACGTTGAGCCAATACAGTAGATGAAGATGGTGATGGTTCGAGTTAATGATGTTCTTTTGAGGATATGGTGACAATGATGGTATCAAGATGATTAGGTGGGAGACTCTGTGTAACACCCCAAGCTTCTACGGTACACTTCTCTTTGAATAATGCAATATCATGTGTTGTACGGAACATCGAGTTCTAACACACCACAACCAATAAAACTAGCCGTTATGAATAGTAATACCTACTTTTTTGAATTTTATAAATTTTATTTTTCAAAATGGACTTCATTTTTGGTTTCGGAATATCGAAATTAGCCTAGGGTGAATTTTTGTTATTTTTCTGAAAACTTCATTTTTTGATGAATAGTGAAACTACTAAGTGGTAGTTAAAAAACTGAATTTTACCGCTTCTGTGATTGGAATTTCTAAAATCTGAGAGACATGGTTAATATCAAGGAGTAAAATTTGGTTCATTGAGATGAAAATATTTTTTGGTGAATATTAACTTTTTACTTTTATTTACCACGGTTAAAAGTAAATAGGGTAATTAAGGGTAAAAATGATATTAATATTACCCTAAAACATGTCCTAATTCTATTTTACAAGTGTATATCGACCAAAAACAACCTTAGTAATAAAATATTATCATTTAGGTTCACTTGGATTAGATTAGGACATTTATTATTATTTAATTCAAAGAAGAGTTAAGAGAGTTAAAATCAAAGTTTATTTACTAAAACATTTTTAATATAGGGTTATAAATAAGATAAATTCGATTGTAAATATTAATTAGAAATATAAAAATATTTCCTACATAATTATATTTTATTTATAATTTTTAGACATCAAATAGGTTAATTTATTTATGACACAATGATGATGCAGTAATTACCATAATAGTGAAAAAATTAAAATAATTGATATTATAAATACCCAAATAAATATAATTTGACACTTTTTATGAATTAAACTAATTTTATAGGTTAATATGACATGTTAGGATTGACTTAATTAACTTTTTTTGACGAAATCATTCTGTTATTATTTTCCCAAAAATGAATTATTGAATAGTGTCAAAATTGACATAAAAGAGTTTTTAAAAAAAATATTATATTATTAATTGATATTAATTTCCTAAAAATCTAAGTTTCGTCCAAGAGACTTATATCATGATATTTTTGTCATTAATGGACCACTTGTAGGTACCTTGGAGGTATATAGTATGTTTATTAACCATATAATATAAAAATATAAAGAGACATTGTAAAAGTGAAACTAATTAACTAAGAGTTAAAACTAAAATATAAGGTTAATATAATGACCCAAACCTGTCTAAATTCTATTGATTGAGTGGTTTTAGACCCATCCCCACCTTAACCTTTAAATAATACACTTTGGAGCCATTATAAACCGAATATGAATTTATTATAAAATAATATTTCTAGCTTTTCCAAAGGTTCCCCTCACCCCTCTTATAAAAGGGAACTCCCCCTTCTCATTAATTCAAACATTCAAATCCGTTGGTTCGGCCAAACCCTGCCCAAATACTCTCTCAACTTCCCTCACTACAACCAAGAGGCCTTATTTTGATCATAAATCCATCCTAAGGAGCCTTTTTGATCAAATCAAAAGGAAGAACCTGAAGAAGAGGTAATGTTTTCACCACCCTTTTTCAAATTCATTTCTTCTTCAACTTCTTCTATCTTTGTTATTCCCTTTATAAAATAATTAATCCAGTATCTCCTATATACTGTAATATTATTATAAATATGGTACAACCATATTCTTTATTCTATCAATCCTTTGAATGACATGTCACCATACGTGCGTACGTACGGCTTACCGTCTCCACGTCGTGGGGTAAGTTTTATTCAATATATTATTATTTAGATGGGTATAATAATGATTTTTAGTTCAAGTAAATAATAAATATAAAATTATAATGATTCTGTATATATGATATACCATCCAATTATATATTATTTTAATATCAAAAGAATGATATTGTCGCTCGTGCGTACGTATGGACTACCGTCTCCACGAACGCGATGAGATTCATTCTCCATCGTATCCATTCAAGTATAATTATCATTTTATGATTTAAAAATAATTTTTAAGGACATTATATCATTATGGATATGAATAATATACAACCTATCTATGACAAACATGGCTTACATAACAAAATATATAAAAGAAAATGTGTCAGTTAACACCCGAAACGACGGTAATTCTAAGATATTATTAACAAAGAAATGTTAAAAGATCACATATGATATCATATTAATCTATATGATTCTTGAATAATTAAATAACAATTATTTCACAATTATACAGGAGGTTAACCTACCCTCAACCAAGGAAAAGTACAAGGTAAGGGTTTACTTCACAATCTCTTCATTATCCGAGGTTGTTTATACGTAATAATCTACTGGGACTTCTTTATCATCCACATCCATGTTTCATAAAAATGTATTTCAAAACATTATTTAAATTTTACAGAATATGGGTTAAAGTCATTTATAACCTTTTTTGACTTTTTATAAGTGTTTTATAAAGGAATGTTTCCATCGTTTTCCAAACAAGGTCCTTTTTAACATGTTTGACAGAATTAAGGTAAGAATGTTTTTTAACTTATACGGAAGGTGCGGTTATTCTCCGCCGTTATTACACCTTTGAAACTTCCCTTACACACTTATAAGGATATTTTCCAAATAAAGGTTTTCTTTTATAGTTATGTGATTTTTAAATGATTTTTAAAAAGAGAGAGAGAGATTTCTCTCAAATATATGAATATCCAGTGCAAATTTTTACGTATTTAATGCAAGATTAAAAATGTTTTATGAAAACCTGACTCTTGAGTGTGGTAGACAAGAAGGGATTGGGTATGGACCCATCATGGCCTGTAATTAGTCTAGCACTCTCAGAATTAGTTATTTTGTTTTCAGAAGCTTGCATAATGTTTTTAGAAAAACACTGGAGTATATTTGAGAAATTTTAAACGTAAGTATGTTCTAAAAAAATTGCATCGGTAGGTCTCATGAGACAAAATAGTGTCTTGGCACAAGGCCTTGACAAAATCTTATTTGTAGTCTTGGCACAAGGCCTTGTCTATGTGGTTTTGATAGTCTGGCATTATGCATTCCATCATTATGAAAGTTGTTACAGATATTGCATGTGATTATTCGATTAGTAGAATATCCATGTGAATAAGTAAATGGCATTATTTCATTTTATTTTTTCCATACTAAGTTGAAGTTCAAGTTTAAAATTCTTTTGTTTTAGTTATACATTGCCTTAAATGTTTGTTCTTATTTATGAATGTTTTTGCTATATTGTTATCCTTACCGTGAATTTGAGCTCACCCCTTTTCTATGTATTATTTTTTTGAGGATATGAAGAAGTAAATTATGAATGACCTGCAGGGATAGTATGAGGGGATAAGAGTGTGGAATATGGAGACTATGTTATTGTAGTTTTCATTTTTATGATGTAATGTAAAACTTTATGAGTATATCTAGTGTTTCCAAGGCTACTAAACTAATCGGTATTTCGAGAATTGATCTTTCTTGTGATCATTCCCATGTTATGTAATAATGCACCAACTCTGGGTAACTGGGGTCGGGGCATTATAGTTGGTATCAGAGGAAGTTTAGTACAAACCTTGGAAGCTAGATTTAGATAAACTCTTATTAGAGCACGTAGACCTAAGATGAACTTTGAGGATTAGTATAGAATAAATTATTAGAATTTTTGTATTGTAGTGATTTTGTCAGTTTTCTGAGCAATACATCCATGTCTGGATACGAGAAGGTATAGGCGGCTCTAAAACAGATGTACCTAGGGGTAAAATCCGAAAACACTGCTTTGGGATAGACTCGAACGAGAACTGGTGCACGACAACGGGCCTTTTTTCACTCTTGGTTATGACAATCCCGGGGGATATGCGTAGGATAACTCTCATTTTCATTACAAATAATTATGAAGGGTTTATGAGTATATACTTCCTCAAAGAAAACACTTTTATGATTATGGATTATATCCATAAATAGTTCAATTTATGTTAAGTGTTTTATAAGTATGGGAATATGTATTTTGGTTCATAAATTGATATAGTTTATGCCATTGTTTAGTAATGGATCCTAGTGGAAGAAATGGAAATTGTATCAATGCACACACTCCATGTAGGGACTGCCCTCCTGCTCAAGATAATTATAGTGGAGCTGGTGATGCAACTGGTGCCGATCAGCTAATCACCATACTAGGACAACTCACTCAGGTTACGAATAATAACCTTACCCATATGGAGCACCCTGATCCATAGCGTGGAAGATCAATGTTAGAACGCTTCATGAGGAAACAACCACCATCGTTCAATGGGAGTAAAAATACCTTAGTAGTTGAGCAATGTATAAATTCCCTAGATAAAATATTTCAGGCTTTGGGGAGTAGTGAAAGGGAAAAAGTTATCATGGCAGTTTACCGCCTCACTGGAGATGCTGATCAATGGTGGTCACTGATTCAAAACACGAAGGAAGATGATGAAGTATCAAATATAGAAAGGAGGGAGTTCAAAGATCTGTTTTTAGAAAAATACTTTCCTCGTGACCATCGAGAAGATATGGAAAGACAATTTCTGAGTCTGAGACAAAAGGAGGATGAGAATGTCGCAATGTATGAGGCTAACTTTACAAGGTTAGCAAGGTTTGCTAGAGATTATATACATAACCCAAGAAGTAAGATTGATCATTTCATTGATGGGTTAAAACCATTTCTCCATCGAGCCTTAGTCTCACAATCCTTCTCATCGTACGAAGACATTGTCTCATGTGCTATTAAGACTGAAAAGGAATTCTCTAAGTCATATGACTTTAAATCGAAGAAATAGAAGAAGAGATCTACTGATCAATCTGGGAATGGAAATAAGGGGAAGAAGGGAAAGTTTGAATATCCATCTAGTGGTAAATGTGGGAAGAAACACCCCGGTACATTCTTGAAGGGAATGGGTGTCTGCTACAAGTGTGGTGAAAAAGTCCACCAAGCTCATGATTGAAAAGGAAAGAAGGAAGATACCAATGTTCAATGATACAATTGCAGGGAGATGGGACATTATTCAAATGAATGTCCTAAGCGTCAGGGGATCTTACCTCAGAAAAGGCCAAGGGATCAAGGACAAGCTTATGCTATCACTACTGCTGAGGTAGAAGCTCCGAAAGACGCGGTGACAGGTAATTTAATGGTTTCCTCATGTTTAGAAAATGAATTATTTGATTCTGGATCATCATATTTTTTCATATATTCCCAGTTTTCTAAGAAAATTAGATATTTCCAATTTAATTTAACAAGGGAGTTTTCAGTTAAAACTCCTAAGGGAAGTATCATTGCAACAACATTTTGTAAATCAATCCCCATTAGAGCACATAAATGTTCTTTATATACTGATCTCATCATCATACCTATGATTTATATTGATATAATCCTCGGTATGGACTGGATTTCAGACCATGATGCGAAGATTTATTGTAAGAAGAAGGAGGTTACGATTTTTGATGATGATGATAAGGAACACCTTATCTTTAGAGCAGAATCGTCACCACCTAATTCTTTTCTAGATCCACCCCTAGTAGCTCAACTAAATTCAATTATTGGGGAGGAAGAGAATCAAATGATTGTGGGTGAGGAAGGTAATGTTCACATAGAGGATATACCTGTTGTGAAAGAATATGTAGATGTATTTCCGGAAGATTTACCTGGACATCCTCCAGAATGATAAGTTGAGTTTTCCATTGATTTAATTCCTAGATAAAGGACTATATCGAAGACCCCATATATAATGGCCACTGTGGAATTAGTCAAACTAAAGAAACAACTAGAGGAATTGAGTAAAAAGGGATTTTTTCTCCCTAGTGTTTCTCCATGGGGATCCCCTGTTCTTTTTGTTAAAAAGAAATATGGATCTATGAGGTTATGTATCGACTATAGTGAGATCAATGCTATAACAATAAAGAAAAAGTATCCCATACCTCGCATTGATGATTTATTTGACCAACTACATGGAGCTCAATACTTTTCAAAGAATGACCTCTGATCTGGATACCATCAGTTGTGTGTGAAGAAGGAAGACATTCCGAAGAGAGCATTTCGAACCCGGTACGGGCATTACGAGTTTACAGGAATGCATTTTGGATTGACTAATGCACCCTCTGTATTCATGGATCTGATGAATAGAGTTTTCAAGGAATATCTTGATGAATTTGTGGTGGTATTTATTGATGATATCTTTGTATACTCCAAATCTACGAAGATCATGAAAATCACTTGTGCATTATCCTGAAGACTCTGAGAAGACATGAATTATATGGGAAGTTTATCAAGTGTGAATTCTGACTTTAAGATGTTTCTTTTCTTGGCCATTTGCCTCTAAATATGGAATCTCTGTTGATCCTTCTAAGATCAAGGCAATCCAAGAATGGCCATCACCTACGAGTATAACTGAGGTACGTAGTTTTATTGGTTTAGTAGGTTATTATCAACCTTTTGTCCAGAATTTCGCCTGATTGGCTAACCCATTAACGAAGCTCACACGTAAAGGGGTTAAATTTTTTTGGACAAAAGAGTGTGAAGAATGTTTTGAAGAACTAAAGAGAAGATTAGTCAATGCCCCTATGTTGACTCTATCATCGGGGAATGATGAGTTCGTTATTTATAGTGATGCATCGAAGAAAGGACTTGGTTGTGTCCTTATGAAAAATTATAGTGTTATTGCCTATGCATCACGACAGTTGAAAATTCATGAACAAAACTATCCTACTCATGATCTCGAGTTAGCAACTGTGATCTTTGTTTTGAAGATATGGAGGCACTACCTCTATGGTGAAAAATGTGAGATTTATACTGATCACAAGAGTTTGAAGTTTATTTTCTCACAAAAAGAACTCAACCTAAGGAAAATGAGATGGATTGAATTACTCAAGGATTATGATTGTATGATACACTACCACCTGGGGAAAGCAAACATGGTGGAAGATGCTTTGAGAAGAAAAGACCATGGAGTTTTGAACGTGATGAGAATTGAAAGGGATCCAATTTTCATGGATCTAGTGAATATGGAAATGGGAATAACCAGGGAATTTGAAACATCAATGCTTTTTCAAATGGTTTCCAAACCATCTATACTAGAATGGATTAAGAGTTCTTAGACGGATGGTGAAGAATTTCAAAAGAAGATTAAACCTGTGAATGATGGGAGATTGAGAGACTTTGTGTATGAAGAAGGAATTTTGAAATTTAGGAAGAGACTTTCTGTTCCCGATATACCTGTTCTAGAAAGGGAATTGCTGGATGATGTTCATAGTTACAATTTCTCTATACACCCTGGGAGCACCAAAATGTATAGATATTTCTAGGAGCATTTTTGGTGGGACAACATGAAGAGGGAGATTACCGATTTTGTGTCAATATGTATGGTTTGTCAACAAGTGAATGCTTGAAGGCAACAGCCTGGTGGAGTATTGCAACCTCTTCCCATACCTGAGTGGAAATGGGAAAATATTATGATGGACTTTGTCATGGGACTACCAAAGACTCCTAGAAGGAACGATGCAATATGGGTTATTGTTGATCGTCTTACCATGTAAGCACATTTTATTTCTATAAGAGAAGATCTACCACAGGAACGTCTAGCAAGACTATATATTAATGAAGTTGTGAGACTTCATAGAGTACCCATATCGATTGTTTCGGATCGTGATCCCCATTTTACTTGAAGATTCTGGAAAAGTCTTCAGAAATCCCTGGATACTGAGCTTGATTTGAGCACTGCCTACCACCCTCAAACAGACAGACAATCAGAACGGGCTATTCAAACCTTAGAAGACTTGTTGAGATCTTTCTCACTTGACTTTCAGGGTATGTGGGATCAATATTTACCTTTGTTTTAATTTTCCTATAATAATAGCTTCCATTAGTGTTTTCAGATGGCACTATATGAAGTGTTATACGGAAAGTGATGTCGCACACCAACCTGTTGGGATGACATTGGTGAAAGAAAACTTGTAGGTCCAGAACTGGTGGAGGAAACAATGGAAAAGGTGAAGGTAATCCAAAATCACATCAAAGCGGCTCAAAGTAGGCAGAAGAGCTATGTCGATAATCGAAGGAAGGATTTGGAATTTCAAGTCGGTGATCATGTTTTCCAGAAGGTATCTCCATGGAAGGGAGTAATACGTTTTGGTAAAAGAGGTAAATTGAGTCCCAGGTACATCAGACCTTTCGAAATTCTAGAACGAGTGTGGGTTGTATCTTACCGATTGGAAATGCCACCAAATCTCTCCAAAGTTCACGATGTGTTCCACGTATCTCTATTGAGGAAATACATGCCTGACCCAACGCATGTAATCACCTATGAGGAATTAGAATTGGAACCCGATCTGTCTTATTGTGAAGAGCTCGTCAAGATTCTTCATATGATAGAACAAGTGCTGAGAAATCGGACAACGCGTCTGGTAAAAGTCTTGTGGAGAAACCATAAGATGGAAGAGGCAACGTGGTAACCCGAGGAACTTATGATAAAGAACCACCGAGTCTTTTCATGTGGTATTATTCTTGAAATTTTGAGGATGAAATTATTTGAAGGAGGGGAGAATGTAACACCCCAAGCTTCTACGGTACTCTTCTCTTTGAATAATGCAACAACATGTGTTGTACGGAACATCGAGTTCTAACACACCACAACCAATCAAACTAGCTGTAATGAATAGTAATACCGTCTTTTTAAAATTTTATAAATTTTATTTATCAAAATGGACTTCATTTTTGGTTTCGGAATATCGAAATTAGCCTAGGGTGAATTTTTGGTATTTTTCTGAAAAACTTCATTTTTTGATGAATAGTGAAACTACTAAGTGGTAGTCAAAAAACTGAATTTTTCATAAAACATAATTTTACCACTTCTGTGATTGGAATTTCAAAAATCCGAGAGACACGGTTAATATCAAGGAGTAAAATGTGGTTCATTGAGATGGAAATAATTTTTGGTGAATAGTAACTTTTTACTTTTATTTACCACCGTTAAAAGTAAATAGGGTAATTAAGGGAAAAATGATATTAATATTACCCTAACACATGTCCTAATTCTATTGGACAAGTGTATCTCGACCAAAAACAATCTTAGGAATAAAATATTATCGTTTAGGTCCACTTGGATTAGATTAGGACATTTATTATTGTTTAATTGAAAGAAGAGTTAAGACAGTTAAAATCAATGTTTATTTACTAAATGATTTCTAATATAGAGTTATACAAACGATAAATTCGATTTTAAATATTCATTAGAAAGATAATACTATTTCCTACATAATGATATTTTATTCATAATTTTTAGACATTAAATAGGTTAATTTATTTATGACATAATGATGATGCAGTAATTACCATAATAGTGAAAATTTTAAAATAATTGATATTATAAATACCCAAATAAATATAATTTGAGACTTTTTATGAATTAAATTAATTTTATAGGTTAATATGACTTGTTAGTATTGATTTAATTAACTTTGTTTGAATTAATCATTCTGTTATGATTTTCACAAAAATCAATTATTGAATAGTGTCAAAATTGACATAAAAGAGTTTTTAAAACAAATATTATATTATTAATTGATATTAAATTTATAAAAATCTAATTTTCGGCCAAGATACTTATATCATGATATGTGTATCATTTATGGACAACTTGGGAGTCTCTTGGAGGTATATAGTAAGTTTATTAACCATATGATATAAAAATACAAAGAGACATTGTAAAAGTGAAACTAATTAACTAAGAGTTAAAACTAAAAGATAAGGTTAATATAATGACCCAAACCTATCTAAATTATATTGGTTGAGTGGTTTTCCACCCCTCCCCACCTTAACCTTAAAATAATACACTTTGGAGCCATTAGAAACTGAATATTATTTTATTATAAAATAATATTTCTAGCTTTTCCAAAGGTGCCCCTCACCCCTCTTATAAAAGGGCACTCCCCATTCTCAATAATTCAAACATTTAAAGCCTTTTGGTTCGGCCAAACCCTGCCCAAATACTCTCTCATCTTCCTTCACTACAACATAGAGGCCTTAGTTTTATCAGAAAGCCAACATAAGATTCCCTTTTGATCAAATCAAAAGGAAGAACCCCAAGAAGAGGTAATGTTTTCACCACACTTTTTCAAATTAATTTCTTCTTCAACTTTGTCTTTATTTGTTATTCCCATTATAAAATAATGAATCTAGTATATCCTATATACTGTAATATTATTATTAATATGGTTCAACCATATTCAGTATTCTATCCATCCTTTGAATGACATGTCACCATACGAGCGTACGTACGGCTTACCGTCTCCACGTCGTGGTGTAATTGTTATTCAATATATTATTATTTGGATGGGTGTAATAATGATTTTTAATTCATGTTAATAATAAATATAACATGATAATGATTCTGTATATATGATATACCATCCAATTATATATTATTTTAATATCAAAAGAATGATATTGTCGCTCGTGCATACGTACGGACTACCGTCTCCACGAACGTGATGAGATTCATTCTCCATCGTATCCATTCAAGTAAAATTATCATTTGATGATTTAAAAATAATGTTTATGGACTTGATATCATTCTTGATATGAATAAGATACAACCTATCAATGAAAAACATGGCTTATGTAACAAAACATATAAAAGAAAATGAGTAAGTTATCACCCGAAACGACGATAATTCTAAGATATTATTAACAAAGCAATGTTAAAAGATCATATATGATATCATATTAATTTATATGATTCTTGAATAATTTAATAACAATTACTTCACCATTATACATGAGGTTAACTTACCCTCATCCAAGGAAAATTACAAGGTAAGGGTTTACTTCGCAATCTCTTCATTATCCGAGGTTGTTTATACGTAATAATCAACTGGGACTTCTTTATCATCCACATCCATGTGTCATAAAAATGTATTTCAATAAATTCTTTCTATTTTACAGAATATGGGTAAAAGTCATTTATATAGTTTTTTGAATTTATATATGTGGTTTATAAATGAATCTTTTCATTGTTTTCCAAACAAGGTCCTTTTTAACCTTTTCGACAGAATTAAGGTAAGAATGTTTTTTATCTTATACGAAAGGTTTGGTTATTATCCGCCGTTATTACACCTTTGAAACATCCCTTACAAACTTATAAGGATATTTTCCAAATAAAGGTTTTATTTTATAATTATGTGATTTTTAAATGATTTTTAAAGAAAGAGAGAGAGAGAGAGAGATTTCTCTAAAATATATGAAAATCTAGTGTAAATGTATACATATTTAAGGCAAGCTTAAAAATGTTTTTAGAAAACCTGACTCTCGAGTGTGGTAGACCGGAAGGGATTGGGCGTGGACCCATCATGGCCTATAATTAGTTGAGCAGTCTCAGAATTAGTTATTTTTTTCAGAAGCTTGCATAATGTTTTCAGAAAAACACTGGAGTATATTTGAGAAATTTTAAATGTAAGTATCTTCTAAAAAAATTGCATCAGTAGGTCTCATGAGAAAAACTAGTGTCTTGGCACAAGGCCTTGACAAAATCTTATTTGTAGTATTGGCATGAGGCCTTGGCTATGTGGCTACGATAGTCTGACATTATGTATTCCATCACTATGAAAGTGGTTACTGATATTGCATGTGATTATTCGATTAGTAGAATATCCATGTGAATAAGTAAATGGCATTATTTAATATTATTTTTTCCATTCTAAGTTGAAGTTCATGTTTAAAAGGATTTTGTTTTAGTTATACATTACCTTAAATGTTTATTCTTATTTATGAAAGTTTCTGCTATATTATTATCCTTACTAGGCATTTGATCTCACGCCTTTTCTATGTTTTATTTTTCCCAGGATGTGAAGAAGTAAATTATGAATGACCTGCAGGGATAGTATGAGGGGATAAGAGTGTGGAATATGGAGACTATGTTGTTGTAGTTTTCATTTTTATGATGTAATGTAAAAATTTATGAGTATATCTAGTGTTTCCAAGGATACTAAACAATTCGGTCATTCAAGATTTGATCTTTCTTGTGATCATGCCAATGTTATGTAATAATGCACCGACTCTGGGTAACTGGGGTCGGGGCGTTACACTCAGAATCTGGTGGATAGTTTTTCCAGCAAAGTGATGGGATGTGTGATTTCAGGGTGTACAACTTAATGTGGTTGGTTGGTGGTGATGTGAGGTGGAATGCAGACTGAGATCGATGTTGGTTATATTTAAAATTATAATTTGGATACTATTTAAGTGGGGTAGCTGGTTTCCAATTTTGAATCCATATGTTCAGTTATCGGTAACCCATATAGCAGAATTTTAAAAATGAAAAAAAGGATTGGAGAGGTGAAAATATAAAAATGAATATAGTTCTAGATTAAAGGGAATGTAAACCTATATAAAAGTCAAAGACAAGAAGATTAGGGAGTATGAGACAAATCATAATTCATGTAAAAGAGAAGGTGGAATTTCCCTCCAAAGAAGCATCTATGAGTGCACTATAAAAGACTCCGAAATATAAAATCCACAAATTGGAAAAAAAATATTTTAAAATATAAAAATAATTATAAGATATTGGAAAAATCTAAAAGAAAATACTCTAAGAATAAAGTATCAATGAAATCCTACTATTGTGGAAGTCTCGAATACACCAAGAGGATGTGCTTAAAAACTCAAGGGATAAATATTAGAATAAGAACCCCAGATATGTCAACATATTAACAAATAAATAATGATGTGAGGAGTGTTTTTAGTGGGATATGTTTCTTTTGTGATAATCATAGGCATTTGGAAAGATATTTTTCCCAAAAGAAATAAGATAATGTAAAATAATATATAAAAATTTCAACAACTAATATAGTATAAGTTGAGATAGTTTACACTGGAATATGGCCTATAAAATAGTAAAAAAATTACCATCTTAGGGGAAAAATAATGAGATCAATGACATGTGTACAAAGAACCAACTAGGTTACAATCATTGTATCCTATTGGATAGAATATAAAAAAATCTTGAACAAAAGGGTAGAATCCAATGTTATTGTAAGTAATAAGAACTTTCATGTGAAGACATATTCACCATTTTAGGAAATGGATGGGGTTTTTGTTATGACTATAAGAAGGGATTAACATGATGAAAGCCTCGGTGGTTTCAAAAATCTTTCCACGAGGAAGGAAAAGGAAAGAGACCTAAAAGTTAGTAGGAAGTGTGAGATGATGATAGATGGTGCGTCAATGGTGAATGTTTATACTTTTTTGTTTATTCCCAAAATAACGAATAAGAAGAATCTTGTGAAACTAGCACATAAAAATAAGGCTAAATATGTACATAAAGAATGCTTGAAAAAAAAGTCTAGATCACTTATAGTTGGATAAGAAGATGAAAAAATGACATATTAATGATAGTTATTTACCTACAATAGTGATGAAATAAAATTTAATAATGGTGATTTTCAATTAATATATATTAAAATATTAAAGTTATGCATTACAAATAAGTACTATAGTAACTGCTTGGAAGAGAACTAGAATTCAAGGCCAGGTTCATCATGACCAACCCTAATCATATGTTTTAATATTCTAAAGGTATCAATATCCACATTAGTTTCAATTGCTTAAAATATATTTTGGATGTGGTATATGATTTAGGGAGGATATATTATCTTTGGGGTTTGTAGGAAATGACAGGGAACAAGTGAATCAGATGAATTGACATACATGTGACAAAAAGAATCAAAATTATCAAAATTCAAAATTGGTGTGAGACTCAAAAAATGGTGTTAAGAAACCAATATGATATTCACATATGATTCTAAAAGTATCAAAATTTTTAAAAACTAGTATGAAGTTGAGGAGTTTTCAAAACTATAATTTATTCATTTTTTTGTTTATAATCATATCATGTATTCAACCACTAATATCTGGACTTAGTTTATGTGGTGTAATCCACCAAGAGAAGATATTTTGGTGGATAAGTATCAATAATCATGTATTTAATTTTCACGTGTTTTGTTCTAATAAAGTGATAGTAGATTACTATTTTCATGATATTATGAATTAGCTGGGAAACCAATATAATTCTCAAAAAGTAGTCTCCATGTTCTAAAGAATAAAACATAAAATTATCATAAAATTATTATTTAGTATCAATAATATATATTAGTCTAAACTATAGATTTTTAGAGATGATTTGTAATGTACTCTCTTGACTAGTTATCCTCATTCAACAAAGGAGTCTCATGAATTATTGAAGATCATATATATCATGTGGTACTATGTGGTTTTCTTTAACAAGTAGTGTTAGTTGGATTAATATTTTTAATGTCTCACACACCCATTTTTATTTTATTATTCACTAAATTTGTGGTGTTAGCGTCCTTGAGATCATATGAATATTATACAAATGAATGAATGTTATATTGCAAGAATCTATAGAATTAACTAAGTGACATGGAAAATTTTGGTGTTTATTAGAAAAATGGTTTCCAAAACATTTTCCAAATAAAAAATTCTTACCGGATAATTTTATTAATCAATTAAACATGGTAAATTTATTTTCTAAAAATATGTCACTAGTGTGAAAAAATAAAGAATAAAGTGACACCAAGATTGAATTATTGTAGGAATAGAAATGTTTCAAGCATAAATTAATAGACGAAGTCAAAAGGTGAATGATGGTGCTCAATGTTTTTTGAGGTGAAATTGAAAATGGTTAAAATATCTAGGTGATATTTAGATGTTAACCTATGGTATCATAAGGGACTAGATGTAGTGAATAAAAAAGGGGTAGAAAAATCTCTCTATATTTGGATTTCAATTGCTAGAGGAAATGTTTTTCCCCCACACATCTTACTAAATATATTTTAAAATATAATTTCTTAATATTACTGATATAGGGGTAGTTGAGATATATATTATTTCATCCCTATGTGATTCTATACGAATGAGGGAGTTTAACTAAGAAGAATATTTTATGATTCCATAAGGTGGGGAGACACTATTTTAAGGCCTATTGTATTTTGATCTCATGGGAAGAGGAAAGTGAGGAATTATGAATCTATTTCCATATAAAACTAGAATAAATATGTATATCTAAAATTTAAATCTTAAGAAGTGTTGATTTATTATAATATTGACAGAAAAATGAAAAGGGAGAGAATGTTGGACCTAGACCCATGTTTGGTGTGGGATGTTTTTTCCCTAATAATATCATATTGAATTGATAGTGGATAGTGGACATTAAAGACATGGATAAAGGATGTGAAATCTATGGTGATCTTGGAATATTGAGATAAGTCTATGAAATCGACTGTAAGATGTGTAGAGGATAAGTACATTGGAATATTTGATTTAGATCAAGGTAGATGAAATTAAGTAATATTTGGGAGATATAATTAAATCTAATGAATTATATGATGTTTAAGATTAATGATATATAATTATTATAGTGTGACATTACTCTCACATAGAGGAAGTATTTTTTCCACAAGAGGAGATTAGAAATGATTGGAAATTGTGAATTTGAAGTGTCAATGGAATCTAATCTCAATTCATGTACAATCCAAAAAAAGAATTAATTTTAGATTTATTTGAATATGTTTGTAAAAATATTTAAGATTAAAATTAAGAGTAAATGAATTAAAATCATATAAAATATAATTTTTCATTCAATCGTATAAGAAAAACACAATCTCATGGTCACATAGTATGTAATGTGTTATGTGATCACATGAGTAAATTTAATGAGCATGAAGGTATTTATAGATATGATAATTCACACCACATATAGAAAAATATTCTTATTTGGATGGAGAGGCATGTGTGTCATGAAAAAGGTCAAGATCATAATCTCTTAAGGATCATGTGATGTAAATGGGAGTTAAATATCCGAGAGACCATGTATGAAAATATAAATAAAGTGATCATATAATAATGAAGATATTTATCATTTATAAGAAGAAAAATACATGAGAATTAAGGAATGTTTTTTGTTCTCTTGATCCGAAATGTAGATGAGTCTTTTGATAGGGGTCTCACAAAAAATGATATAGAATCAGATGAGTCAGATGTTGATACAGGACTACAAGTGGTGTGGTTACGCAATGACCAATTTTCTAAAGGCAGTAGACCAAACGACTGACTATTTTTTCAAATATCAATTTAGAGGAAAATCGTCTATAAATATCTATCATTTAGAATATAAAGGTAATTGACCATGAATGATATATTTTATTCAAAGTATATTTTTGGGGGAAGGGATGATAAATATAGAAAAATACGTTTTTTGGATGGAGTTGTGAATTTATAGCACATAGGGAGGCTCTCAAATGGGTAATGAACGAGTGGCTTGCGATCAAGAGTTAATCTCTAGAGGTTAAGAAATGAGTTCCACATGTTTAGATATACATGTTCTTGTCTAGAAGGAGGTTTCACATGACTATAAGTTATAGGAAAATAGTCCAGTGGATTAGTCTTGAAAATATAAGTGTTGTACTCCGAATTCCTTCACTCATGAGTCCTCCACTTAGGGGTATAACATTGGGAGTTTCACGCGAGTATACGTAAAAAGGAGTTACTAACCTAGGGATATGCTCTAATTGTCTCACGATCAAGGATATGTGATAAAAAGTGTTTTTAGGAAAATATATTCAAATTATCAAGTGGTGTTTCTTTGACGAAGTTCAAACGATAAAATAGTACATATAGAATTTGAATGTCTTCCAAAAGGAAGAAGTGTGAGTATCATTTGGTTTATTTTGTAGTGGAAGTAAAAAAAGGAAAATAAGACAGTTCTAGTGTGGAGTTATCCACATATAAAGAATATGTTAATATGATATTGTGTTTTGGAAGATAAAGACTTAAATTTTTAATTGTGAATGTAATAACATTTCTAATATAAGTAAAAGGTTGAATTGGTGGAGAAGATTAATAGAAAATAAAATAAGGATTTATGATAAAAACATTGTATTGTGATGAATAAAGAAAGACTATAATGTTCTTTATCTATTAAAAAGATATAAAAGTATATAAAATTTCGAATATCATCACTAATATAGCTTGGGAGATAATAATAGGTAGTGCACTTTTGTTCAGGAGTGGATAAACGCTAAAAATTATGAAGGCAATATTCCGAGAATAGAGTGACCATGGAAAATGATTTATATTCATATAACTAATAAAGATTGGTGTATTCCTATATGATAGAAACAACATCGGTGTATTCTCATTGGAGGGTGATTTAGTGGATAACCAAGAAAAATATATATTCTCTATAAACATTACATTCCTACATATGTATGATTATTTCTATGATTTCACTTGAAATAGTAAAAATGTGAACATATTTCCAACCAATGTGGGGGAAAATATCCAAAAAAATATTAAAATATTTAAAAAAATGTTTAATTTTAACATCACCATGATTCACCCATATTATGGTGTTTTTGGTTACAACAAGTACCATCAACCATAAGTATTATAAATTTATTAAAAATCAAAATCAAGGGAATGATATTACCTCAAATAAATGATAACTATTATGAATTAGACAGGGGAAATAAAAAATAATTGGAAATACATTAATATCCACTTTATCAGTATCAAGATCAATAAATTGGACATAGGGATCCTCCAAAGGGGTAGATCTGGAACCATCAATCTCACATGAAACACATCTATAGATCCATTATAGATGGACCAAATGGAAAAAAATTATAAATTCATAGGATATTCCTAAGACAACAGATTATTGTGAGTATACAAATAAAATTTATGGCACACCATGGAAACCCATTTATATGGAGTAAATTAAAATAAATAGGATGGTCTATTTATGCTACCACCAATATTATTAGACCTAACCTGATTCCCCTTTTCATTATTTTAATTCCCTTCATCATCCCCGATAATAGAAATAATATCTACCACTTTAGGAATCCCATTAAAACTAGCATGAACCTCGATGACATGCTTCACTATCTCTATATAGGAGGATAAAAAAATGAGGAAAATTATAACTAAATATTATAAAAAATACCTCTTCCAAAATATCAATTCCTCATATAAAAATATCTTAGGATGATAAGGTATCAATTCAATGAAATGTTAAGGATAATTCAATACTGACTGAACAAAATTATTAAGGAAATAAAACTCTATTTCCTTAAGAATATTCATGATATTATGACAGTATTATTAGATAAAGGATTCAATAAAACATTCAAAAAAGTGGTCCTCTTGTGAATTTGGCTTAAGGATTTACATCCACAACTTTTAAATCAATATTTAAAAAAATGATAGTGAAATTAATATTAAGAGAGTATAAAAGTTCCAGGATATTGATGGTTTTCTCAATAATCCCTAAAAACTCTTCCCCCTATGGGAATAAAGTTTCCCATGGAAAAGAGGAGGTATAGAGTTCAAAAAATCCTTAAAAATTCTATATACTAATAAATAATAAGGAAAACACTATTATATATAGTTGGATCATATAGAAAAAATGAAACAGATAGACATTAATCATCTAATGTATATATTTTTAGTAGACCATCCCCAGCTCCCTGTTGGAGTTTCATAATGGCTTGGTAGGGGTGCACTCTTATAGATAAGTAATCATAAAACGAAATATAAAAAATATTTATGATTTAAAATATCCTAAATCCAAATATGTAGATAGATAAAATAGTCTAAAAATATTAGGAGAAATATATTAACACGATAATAATACCATATATTTTCCCATTTTAAAATTCAAAATTCATGGGAATAAAAAAATTATTCTTATGAAATTATTAAAAATTATTTTTAATATATTTATACATTATGAATTTATTTTTAAATTCTTTTAAGGAAAAAATATTCAAAAATATAAAAATCCTCATACAAAAATCCAAATAAAATGTTCCATTACATTTTATATTCGATACATTAAATAATTTTAATATGACCAACTATAAAATCCTCAAATTTAACCTCAATTCATCATAAATATGTAATATAATATAATGATGATAAAAATTCATAGGGAACCACAATCCAATAATTAAAAAAAACTAAAAACTGCACATAGTTTGGATTCATGGTTTGGAAAACCAAGTGCTAACAACACATAATCAATTGGAGGATATATTAATAAATAATCACTATCTACACATAGTTTTCGACACCATTCATAGTTACCACATAAGATTTATATCCTTCCTATTTTATACTTGATGGCATTAATTTTCTCAAAAAATCATTAATATTTGATATAAAAGATAAATTCCTAAATAATGACTAAATATATCATTCATAATCAATATCAAAGAATTAATGTGATGGAAAATATCCCAGAAATCCTTGGAAAATGATGTTTTAGTATGATAAGTCCTATAAAAACATTTACTGACACCGGATTATTAATCGTCAATAGTTTTGAGTCTTATATACCAAAAATACACAAATAGTAATGAGTTTTTGATAACATTTTGACATGAAACAACCTAGGATTCCACTTTTCTGAGTACATGAGTTGGTTTATGACATAAATCAATGAATGTTCCTAATCCTCATGTTTTATAATCTATTTCCTAGTAATCAAAATATTATGAAGTATCAAGGATCTATTATAATGAAAGATGATAAAAAATGAATCTCCTACTAAAAAATTCATCATGAACACTCCATAAGTCATATGATCAAACATATATAATAATATGTTTCATAATAAGCAAAACTAAATGTGGCATAAGAATAATAAATAACTCCTCAATAAAAAAAAATTAGATCAATACCTCCCTTCATTATAAAGACTAAAATTTAAACTCAAGACCGGCATAGGACTAAAGTATCTAAATAAAGAATATATGAAGTGGATTTATACCCCATGGGATAAATTACAAAATAAGAATAAGGTATATAATCACTCATCTATATACTCTAAGTAAATCTTATTAAATTACCACCGTTATCATAATCAAACTAGAATCCAATGACCAAAATCCAAATCCAAGTAGAACATGATATATAATAGGCATGAGAAAATATTCCTAGTAAGTAACCTCTCTTTTCCCCATGTATAAATTAAAAGTAAATAGCTTTTATGCATGTTTGAAATAAAATATAAATGTAAGCTTTTACTTTTAAAATAAAACCAACAATAACATTTCATTACCCAAATTTGATATTAAATATTATTGTGATAATATTAAATTAGAAATAAAGGTTCTAGTTTTCAAGGCCTTGTTTTCAAATTCCCATGTTATAGAGAACAATGTACACATCAAAAATTTTAATAAAAAATTATCTTCAAATAGGAAAAAATCTAATGAGGTTCATAAATAATTTTTTTAGTAAAACACTATCTATAATAAAGGCCACCATAATAGTCACAAAAATTATTATTAGAGATCAATGGTGACTAACTATATGTCAAGCATCCTTAGATTAGCATACTATTGATCATCATGGTAAAACCTAGAAGATATAGAGAAAATAAATGAAAAAATCCAACTATAATTCACTAATGTGTATCCCAATATAGGTAAACATTATAAACACTCATCTTCACTCTTTCTAGCTTGACTGAGGGAAAAAATCCCTTAAGTAGGGTATGATAAAAAATATGGTCCACATGCCATATTTGAATATTCATCAAGTGAGACACATGATCCTTGATTTTTCTACATATATACATATAGATTCTCATGATAGAAAATATATTTACAAAAAATATAAATTGTAATACATTAATTGTAATATTAATACGCATAAACAACCCTCACCACCAAAAACCCTTCAAAGATGTAGACCCATTTTAATCATGTATAGAAATATAATAAATAATTAAATATAAACCTAACTAATAACATATCACCTCTATAATATAAAAACAACTTTATATGTTTCAAAAGAAAAGAAAATGGGAACACTTATAGTGTATACATACATCCTGAAATCATTTTTATCATTTCCTAAATGTGCCTTTGGAGCATCTTTATATAAATGAAATTATCAAAAAAAATTGAAAAACAATTAAGTAAACATATTCAATGAATTTAGGAAAACACTAAAAGAAACCAAAATCATACTTTTATTATTGAAATACTTTGAAATATACTATAATAAATTAAAACAAACACTAGGGGTGTAAATTTGGTATCATGATTGATTTTGAACATTTAGTATGTGAGAAACCATTTTATGAATTAAATAATATAGAGGAAGCAATTAACCTTAGTAATTAATATATAGATATTCATAAAAAATCCTTTAAATCATAAAAATCAAGGCATAAAAAAAATTAGGAATTCATATATTTATGTTTGAAAATCTATGCATGGAAAAACCTTCCTTATAATCATAGAGAACCTTCTATCGAATATCAAAATCTAATCAAAGATAAAATGGAATAAATTTATGAATTTTTATAAAAGTATTTAAATTTGTTATAATCAACCATAACCAGTTTAATACCATGAAAAAATGTAGTAGAAAGAGAATTAGTCAAATATGATTAATAAATTCATTTTAATATTTCATTTGGATTAGAATATTTTAAAATCAGGGAAAAAGAGATAACCATTACTAGAAGAGAAAAATCCTGAGGAAAGGAAGGGAAGAAATGAATCAATAGAATAAAAGAAGAAGCCTAATTTATTAACAATTTATATTACATCCATTTATTAATTTTATATAAAAACATTTTATGTCTTATGTTATGGAATGAACATATATGTCAGGATGTGGAAAACCTCTCTCAGTAATAACCTAGGGTCCTGCACCCCAAGACATTATTTTGTGGTCTTCATCCTTAAAGAAATGAAGTTACCAATCAACCTATATTCATGGTGTAGAATAATTCCAAAAACCCACATCATGTTGAAACTAATATCTCTAAAAACAAGGTTGAACCATGTCTTCACATCTTAGGGATTCATCCATGACATGTCCCTAGCTTAAAACATAAATGAATCTCCCTCCAAGCCATATCACCCATCCATTACATATCATAAAAAACATATTTATGGTTACTAAGTGACCTATACTCATTAATACATGAAGTTCCTATGGTAGAGTATCACACAAAAAAAATTCCCACTAGGTTTGGGATCCTCACATACGATGGTACCCATGGTTAAGAGTAAACATTGAATCATAGTGACCCTTATGTATGACCATGTTGTGACCTCCCCCCACCATGATGTGACCTCATTATTATTTAGTCTTTAAAAAAATAATTGACTTTTTTGTATGCTTGAATCCTTAAATATATGACTTTATCTATTTTTTAGCCTTCCAAAAGACACCTTTTACATCATGATGCTTTATAACCATGATATAACCTACAACAAGTGACAAATTTTAGAACTAAAAAAACACCAACACACCTCCACTAACTCAACAGGATCATTTAAATATATATGATCTAAGATAAAAACCATATCCATAAATAAAGATAGAACCAAATAAATAAATAAAATAATAAGGAAACGAGTGGTCAAGGTGTAATAGGAAAAGAGTTAACACAAAAAGATTCTGAATTGGTGTTTGATTGATTAGTTTAATGTAACCCCAATTAGGTGTTTATGGGGATGCTTTAATGTTTTTGAGAAGATAGTTGATTCTCAGAATATAGTGTACGTATGATATATAAATTTTAGCAAGTTATCGTTTATAGTGGAATTACTACACTTGAATACTCTTAATGAATATACTAATATGATAATTGACATAATACTGACACTATTGAATAGGGTCCTAACTAGTTTTTATAATCATTCTATGTTTTTCTGACATGAATCCATGTTATCCGAAAATCATTGTTTTACAAATTTGACATTGAATGAATCTGAAAATAATATTATGTTTTCTAAAAAAGAGAATTTTAATCTTGATAGTGGAATTGTTTTTATTTCATCTAAGAGGAATGATGATGTAATAATAATATCATCTATATTAATCATGTATAGGCCTAAAATACATAAATTAGATCAATGTGAAACATTTATTTTATTTTTCAGTAAATCCATGATTCACGAAACTATTCACGTAATATAAAATTTCTAAGATAATGTGATGGAATGTAGAGAGAATAAGGACATTGATAAACTAACCCACATGGAATATTACCTGACATGGAAGGAGTTTGATAATAGGAACATATATTAATCTCAAGGACTTGACAATGTTCATCCCATTTTACTTGTTGATGGTATTAATTTGTCTAGAACAATAATGGGAGAAACTCATCTCACATGTCTAGTGGTGTTGGTTCTACACAAATTTCTTTAATTATTATTTATGATGACACCATTTATGAGATTAAATTCTCTTATTAATGGGATAATAGGCCTTGATGATAAGATTTATGGTTACTTACAAACTTTTTTTAGGAGATGAATGAATTCTAAGCCAACAGTAATGGAAATTTTGATGCTGAAACTTGGGAAATGTTTAATCTCATGGATATATTGATTTGAAAATTTAATGAATATAAAAAATATGGAAATTTGTTAGAGTGGATAAAAAGGTATAATTTTTATTCCCTTATTGTAATCATTGTAAGAAATTGGCATGGATAAAACGTTCTATGAAAAGGACATACACTAGATATAAAATTTTTCTTCCAAATAATTTTTTGTTTCGAAATGATTGATTATCATTTTATAGTACAATAGAACAAGTTAATGAACTAAAAAACTAATAGGTTTTAATTTTTCTAACACAACTTATAGAAGATAAAATAAAAATACATTTTCAATTTCATTATTCCCCCCTTATATTCCATATTTTATTATTATACAATGAACATGTAGTAATAACTTATAGAATAAGGGTATTTTCAATGATTTACCATATAACAAAACCTTATTTGTCTTAACCTTGATGTACTGAATTTTGGAAAAAAATATTGGTAATAATTTCTTGCAGAACATTCTTGGTGATAAGGGAAAATATAAATATTATTTCAATTCATGAATTTATTTACAAGAAATGGGTTTGAGAAAATATTTCCATTTACAAGTGGTTGAAAAATAAATTCATATGTACCTAATGAATAATTTATGTTGATAATTGATGGGAAACATGTATTCATTGATATTTTTTAAAAAATTGAAGTTCCTTATGGTTAATATTCTTGAAATTACATGAGATTTTCTAACCTTTAAAAGACATATTATGTTTTATAACTTCCATCACATGATACACCCAATGTAATCAGACCAGAAAATATTAATACAACATTATTAATAATGATATATTAAACACTAATATGATAAACCATAAATAGTTAATACCATTATATGGAAAATAATTAATATGAGTCAATATTAAAAAGGAAAATTCCAATAAAAACATTTTTCATTATATTATAGATTATCATTTAAAAATATAAATATAAATTTTTTTAATTTAAATTTTATGATGTAAAATAAATTTTTGAATTCATTATAACAGAATTTGTTTATATTTTTATAAAATAATTGATTTTCAGGTGAGTAATGAAAATACGAATTAATGTCGTCACTTTTATGAAATTATATAAATTAATTGAATGTTTTTGAAACATTTTTCTTATAATATAATATATTATAATTCATAATGAATCATTTTATAATACTATTTTTAATTATTAACTAATACTCAAAATATTAAGAATTAACATAATAATTTAATGAAAACTATTATTCAACTATTTGTTCAAATTAGTTATAATGTGATTAAAAGATTTTTTAATTTGATTTATAATTAAATAAATAATATTTGAATTAAATAAATTATATATGAATTAAATAAATTATATTTAATTAATTTGAATCAATTACATTGATAATTCTATCCAAATCATAAATCTTTTTTTCAATATTCTTCTTAAAAAAAGGTTTTGAACATTACATGTGCTAACGTTAAGAATAATTTACTCATAAATATTAATGTAGTTTTAAAAATTGATTATTATATTTTAGATAATAATTTTAATACTATTTTATATGGCCAATTACATTTCGGGGTATAAAATTTAAATTTTTAGGATTAATGCTAATTACCAAGATAATAGTGAATTAATTATTTTAAAATTATCATTTTATTAATATGAAAGAAATTATATTGAATAAATAAAATTGAAATATTTTAATTAATTGATCAAATATTATGTATAGATACATAAATAACTATATTAACATTCATTTATTTATACATAAATACAAAATAAGTTTAAAAATCTATATTGGTCAAAAATTCTTTTTCTACCAAAAAAATTGTGCAACACATTATCTCTTTTAAATTAAAATATAATATTATAATATTTAGAAATGAACTAAGATTAAATATATTTCTTGACATGGTTCCATCACAACCAAAATTTATTATATTGGTTAGGTTATATGTTTAGTAAAACATAAAATCACTTAGTTAATACAGGAAAACTATTTTATAAATAAAAATGTTAAATGTAAATATATAATGGTAAAAACTATATAACGTGTTTAAAACATTTGTGAAATCAAATTTTTTTTCATTTAAGCCCCCAAATAAACCCCAAAATAAATAATTTTGAAATTTTGGATCCATTAATATTGGGATAACGTCATGTAATTTTTGATCAATAATGAGTGTTTACAAAAGTGCCCCATTTACCCCCTTTTAAAATGATACCAATGCCACCTTTAAAAGATAATAACATCCTTTTAATTACTAATTGAAACAATTCTATTTTAATCTCCATTAATCCCTATCCGACCAACATAGTCCCCTGGTATATCAAATTTATCTCAATCCCTTTAATTTAAAGAGAACTTTCAAGGGAAAAATCTAGTCTTAAACATAAGTGTTATCACCTCTTATGATTTTCTTCATAATATTACTCTTCCAAATATATTATCAATATAATAATATGAACAATTCAGTATTATTATTATAATTATAAAATATTATATTAGTTTTAAAACCCTTATTTATTATTTTTCCTGTACTTAAAAAAACAAAAGAACATCATTAGTGTGTTGTAAAAACTACTGCCTCCAAGAAGCGACATAGATTCCTTTCAAATATCACGTTTCATGGATGATATTAAAGGTTTTAATTATTAATACATATTATATATCTCATATAATTATTATTCTTAAATATAAATTAAATATCCACCTCCATCCCTCTCATATTTCATGAAATTTGAATGCTAATCTTGAGTAAATTCATATTATTGTCTCCACGATGAAGTAATTTTCATTTTTTTCATTAAGATTTTCATAAAATATTAAAATAAAAAAATCTTATAAGAATAAAAAAAGATTAATTATTATTCTATTATAATGATACGATATCCAAATAATAACCTCCTTAACCATTCTCACTAATCAAGTTAAAGCATGTTCAAGTCTGGGTCAGTTTAACCACTAACATGATCAATAATTTAAAATTTGATTTTGGATGACTATGGGAACAAGAAAAATAATAATATTATTATATATTAATAAAATAAATCTTAATATATGGTTCTTAAAACATTATATTAAGTATTTATATTAGTAATGTAACATTTTTATTCACTAAAATTTAGGAAATAAGATGCTATTAATTATATTTTCACATAACATATCCAAAACAAATATGGGATGACAGTTAAAAATTTTAAATCAATAAATGTTATATATTAAAGAATATTAAATTATACATCAATAGTTAACTGGGTATAAAATGATGGGTAATGATATCAAAATTAAAAAAAATTCATAAAATAGTTAAATTCATTAACATCTAATGGACATAATATTCTATAACTAATTAATGTACTCATGATAAAGAATTATAAACGGGTAATATTTATAAGTAAGTTTATTAAATTTTTTATTAATTTAAATATGTTTTGTATATGATGTTATGGTGTCATCTACTAATAAATGAATAAAGGAAATGTTTTTTTATCCCAACCTAACCTTCATTGAGTTGTGGTTTCATGTTTTTGTAGTGGCCCATACTGAGAAATCCTAGAGCCATTGTCAAGCTACCATTACATTGGCATAAGATACAAGTAAATCACTTCTAAAAGGACCAAATAGTTTATTATTTTTGGTAAACTAAATAAATACATTAGTCTAGTTTTACAAATGAATACAGTAATTATACAAAAAAAATTCTTTTAAGGATAATGAATTTATTCCATGCAGAATATCCTTTCATTTCATTCTTAGAACACTTATTATATTCTTGGGGAAAGTAAACATAATAAGGGGGAGCTCAAATTCTCAGAAATGGTAATGTATAGTGGAAGCAATAATGAATCAATGAGATTAGTCAATATATAAAGGTAATAAATGAAGATACATTCCATATAATCAATAAACTAATAAGGAACTACATAAAAATATAGAAAGGTAAAAAAGAGAAAACACATGTCTTTTAAATAATAGGTTAAGTAAAAATAAATATTTCAAATTAACAAACTAATGAAACATTAAATTTAATTAATAAACTAACAATGAAATGAATCCCTTTATATGTCGATGAAAAATCTCATAGATAGATTATAACTAAACCAAAATTAATGAAATGCTTAATTATTAGATGTCATGTATTTTAAACAAGAACCATTATACTATCAAGATCTATCAAGAATATAGTTTATGTTTAGGGGTATGAACCCATATATTATTCATGGAAATAAACTCTAAGGGATTATCACCAATTAATTTTGTCTCATGAGACTACTGATACATCGAGGAGCTATATAAAGTCTAGGCCCCACCTGTCACTGCATATCCAAAACATTTCTCATATAGATTAATAGATTTAATTAATTAATAATACACCTTACAAAATATCTATATTGAATGAAGAATCTTGATTTATCAGTATTCATTCAAATAGTCCAATAACATTCCAAGTAATGGTTGAACGTAAATGAACAAATCCTGGATAAATAATAAGGATTATTAGGTCAAATTAAATGTTTAATGATAATTGGGAGTTGAATATTTCAAGGGATATTACAAAGGACTCAAGGAAGTGAAATTCAATAGTATCATTAGAAACATTAATCCCAACCCATCAATATGAAGAATAATAATGGTATCAATACAACATATCACAGTTGGAGTAAAAATAAATGGTAGTTTTCATTGATTAATAGAAATACAATAAAAATATAGTTTAAAAATATTATTGAGGAAAATGTAATTTTTTTTGAAAAACATTTTGAAAAAATTTTCTCTAAAAAGTAACTATTTTAAATTGAAATGGAATCTTTGAAGATATTATGGTTAATAAATCTATACATGTTGTACGAGGTAATTAAATAACATTCTTTTTATGAGTTAAATGGTTAGAAAAGTTTCTTGTTATGAAATTGAAGAAAAGATTCCTTTTAAAACATTTTATAAAGGAAAAAGGGTTAAAATTTCCATTACTAACACATTTTCAAAATTTTAATTTTTTTTGAAATCCTTTTAATAAAATGTGGACAAGATATGAAAATAGGATCTCTAACTAAAGAGATAAATGATGTTTGTTTTTCATTAAAAATAATTTCTAATACATTTTCATTACCAAAGAGTGGAAAATGGTACTAATAATTGAAAAAGGTCATTAACAATGAGATAATAATAAAAAAGGGTTTATTATAAAATTATAAATTAATTTCTTTTTATATAAATTCAAGTGTAAAAAATATCAAAGAAAATGATATTGTGAAGTAAATCCTTAAAAAGACTATAAAATTTAAATGAGACTCAACTAATGAATATATTACATTTTTCAAATGTAAATCCACATAAAAATTGTAAATAAAATAATAGATAGAAAAAATTTATTTCACACATAATATTATAATATTAACTACAATGATGAAGAAATATAACCTAATTTTTTTAATGAAATTCTTTTCTACTTGGGTAACTTTAAGTGTAAGTCCCCTTAATAATTAAAATTAAATCTAAAAATATCCTTAATAATGCCGAATCGTGATATAAAATATAAAATTGTCAGTGTTTACACCATGTATAATTAATTAGGTGAACAAAAATAAATTATGCCTCAATGGATTGAAATACCATTGATAGATCATTAAAATTTTTCTTGAGGAAAATAATCTTAAACTATTCGATAGTGTCCTATACCACATTGAATCATTAGAATCATAATCCTTGTCAAGGAATAAAATTAAATAATAGTTTTAAATACCATTAATATAAAATATTTTATTATATAATATATTAAAAGGTATAATAAATAAAAAACACAATGAGGTAAGTGGTGAAAATGAAATATATCTCACAGAATGAAAAGAGAGACACGAATACCTTACCTTGAATCTGACTTGTCACATGTGTCTCTATATCATTGAATAATAATATTATCATATTTATTTACATTCTTTATAATTTTTCATGGTTATTATTACTTTTACTTCACTTATAAGAATTTTGTATACAACTACTTAAACAATTAAGTCTACATTGGGTGTTTTTGACCAAATTAGGTTCATGTTTCAAAAATGAATTTGGTAGCTCAACTATGGTCAAATGGGTCATTATATATAAATATATATAATAATAAAAATGAAATAATTTTCAGGGATATACATCAATTATACTTTTAAAATAAATTATGAAATATGATTATGAAAAATGAACAAACGTTAAAATCATAAAGATGATAGGTCATACATATGAATGAATAACATTCCCATTTTTCAATTATCATTATGAAAAGAAGGTAACTAACATTATAAATTTATATAATGATAATAATATCATAAATTATATTTCATTTAATCATATATATATAATTATTTATATGTAATGGAATCACATCCTCTCAAAGAGGTGGTAGTCTACACATCCATGACCGACGTTATAAATATTTCTTGTGCAAAAAGGGAGATAATGAAAATTATATATTATATTTCTAGAAAAATATTTATTTCATGAATATAATATATATTTTTATGTTACCCATGTTTAATTATAAAAATCTTTTATATATTCCATGTATTGTGTGAACGAATCACATCTCTTTTAGAAGGCTATTGTCCACATTCCCACAAACGATGTAATCATATTTATACAAAATAGAAAGCATGAAGATATATTATATTTAAAAATTAAAGAAGAATAAATAAATTATTAATTTAATATATATATAATATATAAAAATAATTTCCATTATAATTATCACCATGATAGTTCGTAAAGTAAAAACGAACAATCATTATTTCATGAGACGATAGTTCACCGTACACATAAATGGTAAGTTCATTACCCATTAAATGGATGTGTGTGTAAGTGTAGTATGAAAAATTAACATAAAAACATATCAGAAAATTTAAGATATTTTTATTTTTATATAATCATTGAATAGGAATATGTTAGGGTTGGATAATGAAAACAAAACTAAAGGGCTCGAGAGAGGATGTTACAACTTATTCAGGCAACTCCTTTTGGTTTTCACCAAAGGAAATATATGGATGGATTTGTTTACTAGGTGAGTATTATATGTTTCGGGAAGGTATAGTGAGGATAAATTTTTGTAGATATTGGTTGATCGAAAGTGTCTTGATAGGTTTGAGGAAGTGGGAGGGTAGAGTGAATTTTTATAGTGCAGGAGTGGCACTCTTATAAATTTTGGAAAAGAGAATTCCAACCATGTTTTACTTACTAAAATTGGATCCAAAAATGGACCAATGTAGATAAAAGTGATAAAAGGATGTAAATATAGGAATAAAATGGATTTTAGACAAGTTTCTAGGTTATTTTGGATATTAAATTTATATTTTAGTTCTTTGTTAATCATTCACCTTAATCAATGTAATTAATTTTAATTACTTTCTCTAATATTCTTGGTCAACAACTAAGTAGAAAATATTATAAATTATAAATTATGATGATTCCAAATATTTAATCCATTTTTATAAATTACAATCATATAAGTGGAACAAATAAATTTATATTTAATTCCATATATGGGAAGAAAATGCTGGTTTTTAATGTAAAAACATTCAAAATTTTACTAATTTTTTTCAATCGAATATCATAGTGAAATTTATTAAAATTTCCTAAATTGAATTAAATGGTATAAAATTTATATAATTAAACTTTATTATAAATATTAAATTTAACTAAACCATATAAATAAATTATAAAAAATGTAGTTTTGAGTTATTATTTTGTATGTTTCACAGTTCATCGAAGAATAAAAATTCGTAGAAAAATACATAAATTTCACCCTAACCTAATTTTTATGTTCCAATATCAAATATGAGGTTTATTTTAAAATATTTTGACCTATAATATTTCTGAAATATATAATTAAAAAAATTTCTCCATTAAATGGTGGTAAAAGTGACTTTATAAAAATAATGATTTTTATGTGAAATGTTGGGTTTTTTCTTATCATATGCATATAAAATATATTTGAAGAATATTAAAAATATTTTATGGATTATATAATATATCAATTTAATCAATATCACCCACTAATTTTAATTAATTTGATTTAGTAGGATAAAACATCTTTATTAGCTTAAAAATAGTTTTTTTAAAACATTAATTTTATATTCAAATGGTTATTATATTCATTTATAATTAATTTGTAAAAAAATGATTTTTTATATTTTTTTAAAACATATAATTTCATAATATAGTTAATAAAAATCACAACAACTAATTTAAAAACTTGGTTAAATCATATTGTATTAAATTATAATACTTTAATTATATATTTTTGTTCGGTAAAACAAGTTCTTGTGTGGAACAAAATCCATCGAAGAAGGTCATTGTGACATGTAAGGAAAGATAACTTAGTTTTTGTGTTATTTGAAAGCTATATGATAGTTTTAATTTATATTAAATGGTAATTATATTTTATTTCCTAAAGATATTATATTACCTTACACTCTTGGTGTTGTGTGTCATGCAGACCTTCAAATACAAGTTACTCTCTTAAAATTTTTGAGGTGTTATATTTTTATTCAATTTAAAATTTAAATTTTTTAAATACTTAAAAACTAATTCCTTAATAAATAAAAACCATAATTAAAGTGATATAAAGGTTTTTTCACAACATATCCAATATTTATTTTTAATCCATTCACTTCTCAATTTGTAAGGGGTTCAGCCTAAATTTTTCATTTATTGAGACATGTTTATGTTATACACCATGTTTTTAATTATTTAGAGTAATAAAAAACAAATTATAATTTTTATATCATGATACTATTATATTTTTTTGATATACACTATTCCATTTCTTTTTATCTTTCTCATTGGGGTTTTATTCAAATGTTATATAGGATGTAAGGGGTTTTTGATACTCATATATTTTACCTAGGTCATAATCACTCTTCTAAAAATGTAATATTTCAATGTTTATATATTATAACCTATGATGATGCTATTCTTTATTTCCACCTAATTTTATGGGGAAATTTTGATTCAAATAATTTTTTTATCCATGATGATTATATTATTTCGTTAAAATGGAATTTATAAGAGTAATTACCTTTCATTAAAGACATTTTTCTTACTTTTTCATGTTTTTTACAAACAAAAAATATTCTCATTTACCTAGTGTAAACTCAAATATTTTTATCTCCAATGAATCTTTAATTCGTGTTTATTCATTTTAAAATAATTTTTTCTCTATCTATTAAACAAAGTGGGTTTTCAAGAGGGTTATTTAAAAATTTCCAAAAGGTTTTTCATTATTTTTAAAATAAAACGCTTTATCATTCTATTCAAATTTTATTTTTAAAATATTGTATGTTTTTAATGTTGTGGTTAAAATAGATTCTATTTAAAGGTAAATATTAGAAAACTATTTACACATTCTCTTTTTTTATTTTTAGGGAAGAAGATTTCTAATGAAAATCCATTTTTGAGAAATTTTTTCTTTTCATTTTATAAACAACATAGTTGGATTTATTAAAAGAGTCTCATTTACATATTATTTAAAATTATAATTAATTTTTTTTAAAATCAATTTATGTGATATTGTTTTCATTATTTTCAGGATGATCAAACTCTATTTGAGTTATGTTTATTTTTTTATCCCTGTTTATTCTTTTGTTATGAGATTATATTAGATGATAAAATTTTTAGTGTCATGTGATTTTATTCAGGATTTTATTTAGATGTTTTATGAAATCATTTTTTTTCAATGGGTTATTTATATGATGATTTGGAAATATCATGAAACCCATTTTTATTATAAGGGTTATTTTCTTATGGGATGATTATTTTCATGTGCCACATAAATATATGAATTGGGAGTTGAGTGATACCTAAATATCCGTAAAATGGATTGTTTAAAGGATTATATCTTAGTATATATAAATATTTTGTGAATTTCATAGAATGTATCTAGGTTTAAAATGGGTGGGTGTGAAGGAATTAATCACTACTCACAGCATTATATGTCAATATTTTGTCATGTAACTAGGTTCACATGGAAAAAAAATAATATATTTATGATTATGTGACCTTTTCAAGTTTTTTATCATGTTCTACCATGTTATTATTATTATATTATTATTTCAAATCATTCTTCACTTTTATATTTCAATCACATGTTTTATGATTATTGATATTTGTAATTAATCCATGTAACACTACTACAAAAACGGGCAAGCAAAGCGCCACCTTAATCAGCGCTAATTAAAAAGCACAGATAAAGGATAATCTTTATCAGCGCTATTTAAAAGCGCTGATAAAGTGCATATTTATCAGCACTTTTCTAGCGCTGATAAAGGATTGTTTTTAACAGCACTAGAAAATCGCTGATAAAGCCACCCTTTATGAGTGCTAAAATTTTAGCGTTGATAAAGGGTGGCTTTATCAGCGCTTTTTTAGCACTGTTAAAACCTGTCTCTGATTTTATTAAAAGGAGGCAGACAGTCTCCTCTTTTTTATCGTGCCCTAAGCTCTCGTGGTACTGTACCCTTGCGACTGCTTCCCTCCCCCTGATCTTCCCTTTTCCAGACCTCCGTCTTACTCTTTCTCCTTATCCTCGACCCTCTTCTGTGGATCTTCCTCCCTTCCGAACCCTACTCCTCCTCTTCAACGGTTGGCGGCTCCTCCCATGCACCCCCACTCCGGTGGTTGCATCTTCCAGGCAGCGTAGCAGGCTCCCTCACCTTGAGTTTTCCTTGGACATCCGATTTCTTCTCCCAAGGTTAGTGGATTCCCTAAATATTGTTTTACAATGTAGGTTGATCTTTAGGTTTTTCATTCGGTTGTCATTTATTGGCATTTCATGTTCACTGTGAGTTGGAAAACCTTCTTTGAGGTTTGGAATTCCTTCATTTCTCACTTTTTTGTTTCATGTAAGAGGGGTTTACTCTTTTCTATCATTGGGGATGGTTTGCACTATCCTAATTAAGATAAATTAACAAGTTAATTTAAATTCAAGGGTAAGGGTTAATGATTCTTGTACTTTTACAGCTTTGATATTATTGTGATGTTGTGTTTGTACGGACTGAATACCCCGCTAAAAATCATGGATATTGGGTGCCCTTTCTTTCACTGTATTTGTTTTCATATGGAAGCCTTTTTTCGTGTTGTTGTGATATCACCCCAAAATGGAAATTGGATAACCACTTATCTTTGGCTAATGAAATGATTTCCCCTAGATTTATGGAATGTGTGATAACACTCTTAAAGTAAAGTGAAATGTGCTAAAAGTCCCTTTGTTAAATCTAATAAATGGTCTTTGATGTGTTGTGATGTGTGGTCATGCTATTGGGGGTCACGATAATTGGTTTTTATGTGGTGTGGGATGATGTATGGTTTGTTTTTCCATGCTTTTGGTTTGGAGAGGTGATGGTTTTTTTGCCATGCTTTTTGGGTAGTGAGGGGACGATTCATTTGGTTTTTCTTTTCGGGTGGCAAGGTGATGTATTGTTTGGCCATGCATTTGGGGTGTTGAGGTAATGATTTGTTTGGTCATTCTTTTAGGGTGGTGAGGCGATGATTCAATGGGAATGATGAGCTACGTTTTATGTATGGTTTCTTTGTGCTAGAAGCCTAGGTAGTGAAGTAATAATTATTTAATAATTATAGAAATGGTTGGATTTTGGTTTGGATAATGGGATTGGTTGGAAATTATAAATGTGTCTTGTGGATTTAACCCCTTTCCAAGATCCACCAAGACTCATACATAATCAATAATATGACTTTATATTATAGGGAACATATATCTTAAACACGGATTTGACCCCTTTCTAAGATCCACCAAGACTCATCCAAGTTGTTTAATGTTTATTATGAATGAGGTGACTAGTAAAAGTGGTTAAAAGGATGTTTAATGTTTTTTTGCAGGGTGGTGGGTGCTAGAACTATTGGTAAGGGGGCTGGAAAGTGTGTTCATTTTAATGGGGGTTTATCCTGGTTCTGTTGATTTCCAAATATTTATTGATAATGGTTAGGCTATATTAGTATCTATTTTTATAAGGAAGTGGTTCTCTACTAGTTTTTATTTGGAAGTCTTGTTTTGTGTATTTGAATCATAAATAATAATATTTCAGATTCAAATAGGATGGAGATGAATAAATATTGGATGAATCCTAATCGTTTGAAAATAGAGTATGAGAATGGAGTGAAAGAGTTCATCAAGTTTGCAAAGTATCATGAAAAGGATCCTTCTCAAATCCTTTTTCCATGTTTACATTGTTGTTATTCTAGACTAATTACTCCAGAGGAGTTGGAAGAACATTTGATATGTCACAGAATAGATCTGAGTTACAAATGTTGGAATAAACATGGGGAAAAAGCGAATGTAGCTACTGGATGGAATAAAACTGTATTTTATGGATCATCAGATATGATTACAAATATGGATAATGAAGAAGACCGTATGGAGGATGTGATTACAGATGTCAATGATGATGAAGACCGTATTGAGGAAATGACAAGGACAATTGAACACGAACTCCGTGATTGCCCAAAATTGTTTGAGAAGTTATAGAGTTGTGCAGAGACCCCATTGTATGCTGGTTGCACTAAATATACTGTATTGTCAGCTGTACTGAAGTTGTATAAATTGAAAGCTGGCAACAGATGGAGTGACGTCAGTTTCACAGAACTACTTGCTCTTTTGAATGACATGCTTCCGGAAGATAATGAGCTCCCAATCCAGACATATAAAGCTAAACAAATTCTACGCTCGATGGGTATGATTTTTGAAAGAATACATTCCTACCCGAAAGACTGTATATTGTTTCGCGAGGAGAAAAAATCACTTACATAATTCCCAAAGTGTTGTGCTTCTCGATACAAGAAATTTGAACGCAGTCCTACGAAAGTTGTATGGTACTTTCCAATCATTCCAAGGTTTAGGCATCTATATAGAAGTGAAGAAACTAGAAGACAATTGTCGTGGAATGCAGATAAAAGAAATAAAGATGGAAAATTATGTCACCCGACCGACTCTCCTCAATGGAAGAGAATTGATCATGAGTATCCCGAATTTGGAAATGAGCTGAGAAACATGCGTCTTGTGTTATCTACCGATGGAGTGAATCCTTTTGGTTTTCAAACCAGCACTCACAGTACTTGGCCTGTTTTGTTGGTAAATTATAACTTGCCACCCTGGTTGTGCGTGAAACGTAAATTCATTATGTTATCTTTGCTTATATCAGGACCAAAACAACCAGGTAACGATATTGATGTATATTTGGCTCCCTTGATCGAGGATTTGAAGTTACTGTGGGATTTAAGTGTTGTGTTGTATGATGCTTATGAAAAAGAATACTTCACGTTGAGAGTGATGTTGTATGGGATGATAAATTATTTCCATGCTTATGGAAATTTTTCAGGCTATAGCATTAAAGGAACTCAAAGGTGTCCTATGTGTGAAGAAGATACAAAATCAATTAGGTTGAAACATTCATCGAAATCTGTGTTTCTAGGACATCATAGATTTCTAACCCATAGACATAAGTACCGATCTTGGACGACATCATTAAATGGATGTTTAGAACAATGCAAAAAACTATCTCCAATAACAGGTGATCAGCTGTTTGAGAAAGTAAAAGACTTGAACACTGTTTTTGGTAATCTATTTTCGAAGAACCTTACGAAAATCAGTTGAAAAAAGAGATCAATTTTTTTTGAATTACCATACTGGAAATGCTTGTACGTCAGACATTTTCTTGATGTGATGCATGTGGAAGAAAATGTATGTGACAGTGTTATTGGAACATTGCTAAATGCGCCTGGCAAAACAAAGGATGGAATTAAGGCAAGGTTGGACATGGTTGACATGAGAATAAGAGAAGAGTTGGCTCCTGTGAAGGGTGAAAATCGAACATTTCTTCCTCCAGCTGCGTACACTCTTTCCAGGGATGAGAGATATCAGTTTTGCAACTTCTTCAATGATGTAAAGGTTCCAGAGGGGTATTCATCAAATATCAAAAACATTGTGTCAATGAATGATTTGAAGTTAAAAGGTTTGAAATCACATGAATTCCATGTTTTTATGCATGATTTAATTCCTATAGCTTTACGTTGCATTTTTCCCAAGAATGTTTGTCATATGTTAACCAAACTTTGTTTCTTCTTCAAAACTATATGCAGCAAAGTTTTAGAACTGGCGAAATTTCCAGCTATGGAAAGAGAAATTGTCATCATATTATGTTAATTAGAAATGTTCTTCTCGCCATCATTCTTTGATTTGATGGTTCATTTGATGGTTCATTTGGTGAGAGAGGTTCGACTTTGTGGTCCTGTGCACTATAAGTGGATGTACCCCGTTGAACGATATATAAATATTTTGAAAGGTTATGTCAAAAATCAATGTTCCCTAGAGGGTTGTATTGTGGAGTGATATATTGTTGAGGAAGCCATTAAATTTTGTATCGAATACCTATCTGATGTGGAAATCATTGGTCTGCCGAAATCTCATCACACTGGACGCATTGAGGGTGAGGGAATTTCTGGAAGAGATGTTGTGACAATCAATATTACAGATCGGGAGTAGGCCCACCTTTATGTTTTGCATAATAGTTAGGAGGTTTCTCCATATATTGAAACCCACAAAGAAATTTTGAGACAGTTGAATCCATCAAGGGCTGAAAAATGGATATCCAATACACATAATCACCAGTTTATAGGATATTTTCGAGATAATATTTTTAAGGAGTTAGATGAAAATCTGAATTCAATTTCAGAACGACTTCGATGGCTAGCTGCCGGACCAAGCGTGTATGTATTATCTTACAATGGTTATGTAATTAATGGTTATACATTCTATACAGATAAACATGATGAAGATAGTACCATGCAAAATAGGGGAGTAACACTTGTGGTAGAAGCGATGCATGTTTCTGGTAGTAAGGATAGAAATCCAATTTATGCGAATATGTCATAATTTGGCATTATCAAAAGAATATGGGAGTTGGATTATACGACATTCCAATTTCCGATTTTTCAATGCAGATGGGTTGATGACAACAGTGGTGTTAAAATAGATGAATTTGGATTTGTGAAGGTCGATTTCAGTAAAGAAGGGTACAAAGAAGAACAATTTATAATGGCATCATAAGCGGTACAAGTATTTTATGTGCCAGACCCCACAAACCGAAAGTGGTCAATAGTTCTGTTATCGTCCAAAACTACTGAAGGGTCCGAGGAAAATTCAATTGAGGGTGATCCTTTCAGTGGGACATCGCAATCATTTCACAGCGGTCCCAATGAAGACGAACATTTTGTATGTTAGAGGAGACCACAATGAAGGGATTTGGATTATCGATAGAGGTGTCAAATCCCTTCAGCCTTTGAAAAAAAGAGAGTTAAATAAATAGGTTATATTTTGTTTGTAATATAGATCATGTTATCTCATGTTATTATCATATCATTATTGCATTTATGTGATCAAACTTAAGTGTTAAACCTTTTTTTGCAGATAATGACTTCTACATGTTCTGGTGCTCCTAACCTCGAGGCTGAGCAAGCCTCTCAAGCTGCTGCTGCTACTTCTGCTACTGCTGCTTCTGCTGCTGCTGCTTCTGCTGTTGCTGCTTCTGAACAAGCCTCTCAAGCCTCTCAACCTCAACCTATTGTTGTTGTTGGTGATGCTGTTGCTGCTGCTATTAGTGCTCCTCTTGTTGAGGTCCAACAACCATCTGAACATGCTGATGCTAGAATTTTAGATCAAAACATTGATGATGCTTATATAGACGAAATGGTCGGGGATAAAGGATCAGCATTGTAGAAAAAATAGGTGCATCATAGTTTAACAGTGTTGGCTAATGTTCTGAAGGAAAAGAGAAAAGGAATCAAATCTGATGTTGGGTGGAACGCACGGGGCCAACACGTTAACCCGAACAAGGCAATGTTTAGCAATTACATTAGAATTCTCACTCGGCAATGCATGCCGATTGACATAGCTTCATGGCACCATGTTGTGTCTGGCCTGAAGGCTGTGATGTGGGAAGAAATTATGGTAACATTTAGATTTCATTTCTTTAAGTTACTAGAAAATAAAATAATGAAACAGTGTCTTACTCTTCACAATCCATTGCAGAGTACATTTATAGTAGATGATTCACACAAGACTTATGTACTAAGGCTTGTAGGAAGGTGTCATCGAGGTTTTCGCACTCTTCTTACAAAATATCATCTGAAATATTCCAAGTGTAAAATAAACCCACACCCACCCATTTTCTACACTCACTTGATATCCCAAGAATCATGGGATTCATTTGTTGGTCATCGTGGGGATCAAAAGTTTCAGGTACATTGTGACTGATAATATGTTGTTAGAGGATATACATGTATTCATCACATTGATTGTCAATATTTCATTTATGAAACAGCAACTCAGTACTGAAAACAAGGAACGCGCATCAAAACTGATGTACCCCTATCGTAAAGCAAGGATGGGGTATGCCTCAATAGAAAAGAAAATGGTGCGTATTTTAAATTTACAGTGATATTGTTATGTGTCAAGAAAAAACTTTATATAATATTTCTCTATTTATATATTGATTGATGCCTCTGAAACCAAACACACATCCATCCCTCGTCATGTGCTATGGAAAGAGGCACGCATGGATAAGGAATGGAATCTAGTTGATGAAAACACACAAAAAGTGTGGGAAATATGTGTAAGTATGACACGATAAAATGTTTTGTTTTAAATTGCTATTACATAATAATAATTACTTATTTTCTTATATCCGACAGTCACTGGAGTCAGGTACTCCTGCAGTTGGTGCAGACATATTAGCTACAACTTTGAAGCGACTAGAACAATACGGTCGCATCAGAGCTGGGTGGTTTGGGGTGACACCCCGAGTATATTATGAGAAAAAAAACAAGAGGATGAAAAAAATGAAGAAATGGAAGCAATGAAAAATAGACTAGAAACTCTTGAAGAATAGTTTCAATGGCAGAGAGGGTTGCTAGTAACATTAATGGGTGAGAATCCAAGAGAAGAGGCAACTCAGGAACAACTGGCGCATGAAGATCTTTCCCCACACCCCACCAGCTTTGAGGCGAGCCATTCCCCTCAAAGAGCTGTCTTAGCCGTGGTAATCAATATTCTATTAATTGTTCGGATGAAATGTGAATCTGGAAAACACTGATTTTTTCCTATACTGATCATCTGTAGAGTGATAATGATTGTGATTTATATCTTTCAACACCCATCTATCGCCTTGTAGCGAGGGCTACAGTATTCAACATCTCAGAAGACACGCTGCACAATAGACCACTTCCAAAAGATCATATGAAAGTGGCGATTATGGTAGCTCATGAGCCAACAGCACAACTACCTGTTCCACTTGATGATGATGATATTTGTACAGTCGAACAGGATATTGGGACATTCATTGCATGGAAATCACAACTCGTGAGACTACATGCGGAAAAGAGGGATTTATTTACAGTTTTTTAAGCTAAACCTTGAACAAAAAAAAGGTCTGAACCAATGAATTTTATTTGAAATCAAGAGAGGGGATGAGGTGAATGGAAACTTGGGATCATCGAAAGGATTGAACAGCTGATCCAAAATATCTACTGAAAGTGGAATTGCACCGCCTATTCTCCATCCACATTTTATTTCATTGAAGACTCACGTGGATACGACGTTGAGAAATGGTAGTAGCAATGTAGTTGTTTTTGAAGAGAATATGTATGGAGAGGAAATAAAAGATTTTGTTGCTGCTGAGAGTGTAAATGAGATCCTTGAGTCTGGGTGGCTCGGCGTCACAAGTGTAAATGTGTATATGAGGTATGTTTTCAACACCATCGCTTTTCCAAAAGCTGATATATTGTGCTAATTATGATTAAATACATTTTATATTATTGGGAGACATATATATGAAATGTAGTTGAAGGGTTTTCCTCATGATCCAAAATTCGGACTCATCAGTCCTCATATCACATCAACATAAGAAATACAATTATTAGAATAAAAAATTAAGGAAATAGCGACTACTTTGCTGAAAGCATTTGACAGTAAGATAATAGATGACAAACTCTTCCTCATACCAACCATGCAGGGGTAAAATTCTACGATTAAAGCATATCAATTATATTTTCATTTCTTTCATTACTTATACCTTTTTGTGTATTTAGGAAACATTGGCTGCTAATTGCGGTGAATTTGGATACTCCCAATATTTATTTTCTAGATGCAAAGCATGGATATCCAACAAACCGACCTGATGTGATGCAGTTTGTCAATCTGTAAGACACTACATCCTACGTTTTAGTTCTAAACATCAAGTTATATAATATATATTATCTTTTACTAAGGATTCTATTATGATAGGGCGGTGTACCAATATCGTCTAAATCATGGTATGAGGACAGGGGCTAAGCATAAGGAGCCGAGAATGTAATACGTCTGGTCAAATATCAGGGTATATATAATAAAATTGCACTATCCAAACATATATCAAAACAAGTTACTTACTCGTATCATGATCAATGTTTCTGCAGTGTCCAAAACAAACAAACGACAAATATTGTGGTTATTATGTTGGTTGATTCATGAGAGAGATCGTTGTCAATGGACAAAATAGCATCCCTAAAGAGGTATTTTCGAAAACAAGTACTATTTCATTTAAATTATTTATTAATTCTTTATTTATATATTTTTCAGTACTATTATGAATGCCAAAAAGCATCATTTTCACAAGATGATGTAGATATCATCAGAAACGAGTGGGCTGCATACTTGATGCAAGATTGTCCAGAAATAGCATGAAGATCTGACTTTTATTGCAAGATTTGCAGACGTGTATAATTGGCGGAAATTTTTGAGAGGGGTTCATGGGGATAAAAAGATGAAACATTATTGTATGTAAATGTTTGTAGGAAAATTGTAATTATTGTTAAATAAAACATTCTTTATCCAATGGGTTATTTGTCCATTTTAACAGATGAAATGCACTAGCAACATGCAAGAATGATGAACCACATTTCTTTGGCCTTTGGACAAAAAAACCAGTAAAATCTCCAAAATACCTTCATATCATGCATGAACCAGTAAAATCTCCAACCATGTGTTGATACTTTAGAACAATGATCCATGACTCATGTGTGACGTGTACGAGTCAACCCCACATCAATCCGAGGCCCGGTGTGGTTGACACCACTCACAGTGTCACTGTTTTGTTAAAAAAGGACTTAATTTTAAGTAAACCAATAACTGACATACGGAAAACTGAAAAAACGCATTTGGATTCTATTGAAACTTAAGGATAATGATCCATGGGTGAAATGTGATTTGTACGAGTCAACTCCGTCTCAATCCGAGGTGCGGTGTGACTGGTATCACTCCAAGTGTATGTATTTTGTTCAAAATGGACAATATTTTACGTACATACGCCAAACTGATGTAACGGATTCTGATTGTGTTGATAATTTTTCACAACAATCCATGACTCATTTATGACTTGTACGAGTCAACCCCGCATCAATCCGAGTCCCGGTGTGGCTGACACCACTCACAATGTCTCTATTTTGTTAAAAATTGACTTAATTTTATGTGAAATCAACAACTAACATACGACAAACAGCCCAAACTCATTCATATTCGGTTGAAACTTAAGGAAAACGATCTATGGGTCAAATTTGTCATGTAAAAGTCAACCCCTACTCAATCTGAGGCCCGGTGTGGCCGACACAACTCAAAGTGCCTCTATTTTGTTCAAAATGGATTTATTTTTAAGTGAAATCAACAACTGACATACGGGGAACCCACCAAACGCCTTCAGATTGTGTTGAAAATTTAGTACAACGGTTCATGGGTCATATGTGATGTGTACGAGTAAACCCTGACTCAATCTAAGGCGCGGTGTGGCCGGTATCACTCCATGTGTATGTATTTTGTTTAAAATGGACAATATTTTACATACATATGTCAAACCGACCAAACACATTCTGTTTCTTTTGAAACATAAGGAAAATGATCCATGAGTCAAATGTGACGTGTAAGAGTCAATCCCGCCTCAATCCGAGGCCCGGTGTGGCCGACACCACTCAAAGTGCCTCTGTTTTTGTTAAAAATGGACTTAATTTTAAGTGAAATCAACAACTGACATACGGAAGACTGACCAAACTAATTCATATTCTGTTAAAACATTAGAACAAAGATCCATGGGTCAAATGTGATGTGTAGGAGTCAAACCCTCCCCAATATGAGGACCATTGTGGTTGACACCACTCAAAGTGCCTCTATTTTGTTCAAAATTGACTTATTTTTAAGTGAAATCAACAACTGACATACCAGAAACCAACCAAACGCATTTAGATTCTATTGAAACTTAAGGACAACGATCCATTAGTCAAATTTGATGTGTACGAGTCAACCCTGCCTCAATATGAGGCCTGGTGTGGCTGAAACCACTCCAAGTGCCTCTCTTTTGTTCAAAATGGATTTATTTTTATTTGAGAAATCAACAACTGACATACGGGAAACTGAACAAATGCCTTCGTATTGTCTTGAAACTTTTGTAAAACGATCCATGGGTCATATGTGATGTGTACGAGTCAAACCTGCCTCAATCTGAGGCGTGGTGTGGTCGGTATCACTCCATGTGTATGTATTTTGTTTAAAATGGACAATATTTTACATACAATCGCCAAACCGACCAAACACATTCGGTTTCTGTTGAAACATAAGGACACCGATCCATGAGTTAAATGTGATGTGTAAGAGTCAACCCCGCCTCAATCCGAGGCCCGGTGTGGCCGACACCACTCAAAGTGCCTCTATTCTGTTCAAAATGGACTTATTTTTAAGTGAGAAATCAAAAACTGACATACGGGAAACTGACCAAACGCATTCAGATTCTATTGAAACTTAAGTAAAATGATCCATGGGTAAACTTTGATGTGTACGAGTCAACCCCAACTCAATCCAAGGCCCGGTGTGGCCGACACCACTCAATGTTCCCCTGTTGTGTTCAAAATGGACTTATTTTTAAGTTAAATCAACAACTGACATACGGGAAACCAACCAAACGCCTTCGGATTGTGTTGACACTTTAGGACAACGATTCATGGGTCATATGTGACGTGTACTAGTCAACCACACCCCAAATATCATGTACACATACTCAGCTTCAAATTCATGGGTGCATGTACAAGGCATGGATGAAGATAAACTATTTCCAAAACAAGTTGACCAACATGCATCATCCTCGATGGAAGTAAGATAGAAATTCACATGGACGTTCTTAAAGATATGATTTAGATGTATATAGTGAAAGGGTGGTGGATGTTCATTGTTGATGTTGTTCCTCTACGAGACTTTCACCTTCTCTTCTCCTCTCGCTATGTTTGATCATCAGGCAATAGCCTTATATCATGTGGTGTTCTAATGGTTCTTCCCCGATGATGGAGGTGTTAAACATCAGATGGTGGTGTTTGTGAGCTAAAGCGTATAGAGGGGAGTACCATAGAAATTAAGTGGTTGGTTGATGACATGATCGGCATTTTGAATTAAATAGTCTTCGGTAAAATCCATCTTAAGTGTTTAGATCAGTTGAGTACATTGAGATGAAGGTTGTGGTTGTGGTTGGGTTGTGTTATGGGTGTTTGTGGCAATGCAAGTATTTAATGGTTGGGTTATGATCGGTTGATGACATGTTTGTGGTTGATGTACTGGTTTTTCTGTAGGTCTGTTTGGCTGGATGTACTGATGCAGATTATTTATTTGTAGCAGGCAGGGATTTAACAGTGCCTTTTTAGCACTGTTAAACGATACCTTTAACAGCACTTTTTAGCGCTGTTAAATGCCCCCCTTTTATCAGCACTGAGCTTTACAACACTTTCCTAGCGCTGTTAAAGCCCGATTTTAGTGCTGATATTGCCCATTTTTGTAGTAGTGTAATTTCATTTGTGGTTCAATAATGACCTTTATATGATATTACGTTTCTTCATTGAGTATTATGATTATCATCCATGGTATTTTGATATTTTAATATTTTATTTATATATTTATCATATTCTACTTAATTTGTATGATCAAATACATTTTAATATGTCTTTTCCCTTATAGGGAATTTGAGTTCACCCATTTTTTCTATTTACCACCCTAGTTAATGAAGATGATTGTATAATGCAGGATTTTTAGAAAGGGTATAGAGGATAATTATTACAGATAAAAGTTTACATGTTTTGTAAAAAAAATTATTTATGTTGCTGATATCCAAGACACAAATCCTTTTAGTCCATGGGTTGTGTAATAGCTAGTGAGATGTATCATTTACCTAATGTGATTAATTTATTATTAAATTCATATTTAGGTTGTATTGATCATTTGGTATTATAATTGAATTTATTTAATTTTTAAATTAGTTTTGTTATTTTTTAATACTAATTTAGTTACCTATGCTGTTAGTGTTAGAGATCCTTTATAGAAAGTCTATAGATGGGCTAAAGTATTACATTTTGTCATAATAAATTAGTAATGTCTTGAGTAGATGACTTTATGTAGTGATACATATATTTATGGAAACATCCTAGTGGATGTGTCTATGACATTGTTTCACCTAGGGGTAATCACCATGAAAAGGGTTGGTTTAATATTAACTGAATCATCCCCCAGATGCATGATGAGTGGACCTAAGACTACGTACATTAATATATAACCCTGATGGATATCAATTTTTTTTTCACATTATCTATATGAACATCTATGAAGGATTGATTTCTAAGTTACTTCATGTAATTAGGATAAGAAGTGTGAGATATCCAAAAAATAATAAAAATATGTAGAAATAAGAGATTTTTAGGATTAACCAAGTATGACATAGTTCAAAAGAAAGTATCAAAGGTTTGGATGAAGCTATCAGTGGAGATAACATATTATGATTTATCATTCATATTTACATACACAAATTCTTTTAGATATTATCATATGTATTTCGGTTTTATTATTTTGTTGAATCAAGATATAGGAAATGGGGATGTGAAAGGTAATCCTAAAATAACTCATAAGAATCATTTTTTGGAATAATAGTTTCTTAGTTTCACCAAGGATAATGCGTTTTATATCTTAGTAGAATATACTTGTTTAGTTTCTCATGGATCTCTTAGCACCATCCTTTAGTAAATGAGAATTGAAATTGTGAGGATATAATTTGTTTAAGGGGTGTAGAAAGTAATGACTCAAGATTTTGGATCATTTAAAATAATTACTATGTTCCAAAACATGTGTTACATGCTATACCGAATATAGAAAACCAAAATATAATAATTATAATACATTATTAGTAAAGAAATAATAAACACAAATATTTTAAAAAATAAATATTTATTACCATTAGAAGGTTAATATTTAATACGAGTTAATACTAAAAAGGTTATTTCCAATAAAAATTGTTTTCTTTATATTAAATATTTTATTTGATGAATATTATTTTAAAAATTTTGTAAACAAAAATGGATAAATTAAAAACAATTTTTGAATTTATCACAACACAATTATCTTTGTATAAAATTTTGGATATTTTTAAGAAAAAAATGATTTATATGTGAATAGTGAAAATACAGATTAAGGATATTTCATTTATGTAATTATATAAATGAATTGAATTTTATGTAAAATATTTCCTTATAAAATTTTATATTATATGTTATAATAAATAACTTTAAATTACTATTTTAATTTATAAACCCATGCTCATCATTTTAAAAATTTATGTATCATTTTAATGAAAACTCCTTTTCATCTATTTTGTCTAATTAATTATAACATGATGAAATACTATTTTTGATTTCTTTGTTATAAAATAAATAATATTTTAAGGATAACAATTATTATAAATTCTTAAAATCAATTAAATTAATAATTCTATCCAAATTATATATTTTTTTTCATAAAAAATTGTTTTTCAAAAAATGGTTTCTTCATGTCACATGCTCTAATGTTATGATTAATTTCACTATAAATATAAATTTAATTTTTTATTGTGATTCATATATTTTTTATAATAATTATCATAATATTTAATATGTATAATTTCATTTTTTGTTTTAATATTTAGATTGTTAGGATTTATATTAATTACCATGATAATAGTGAAATAATTATTTTTAAATTATTGTTTTATTAATATCATGGAACATATATCAATTCAATTAAATTTAAATCAGTTAAATAATTAATATAATATTATTTCTAAACAATTTAAAAAATATATTTACATTAATTTAATTGTAAGTCAATACTAAACAATATTAAGAATCCCTAATGGTTATAATAACATTTTCAAAAAAAAATTGTTTTTTCTTTACATTATCTATCTTAAATTAAAAGGTAAATTTATATAATATTAAATATAAATTGGATTAAATACATGTTTAATTGGGTTCCACCACACCAAATTTTTTTATATGTGTACACTACTGGAAAACTAACCTATACCAACAGTTTGGAACCGTTGGTATAGGCCTCCAAACCATTGGTATAGCCTATACCAACAGTTTGGCGAACCGCAGGCAAGTAAGCTGTTGAGGTAGGTCTATACCAATAGTTTTTGGAAAACCGTTGGTATAAATGTATACCAATGGTTTTGAAAACCGTTGTTATAAGTAATATAAAACTCTATACCAATGGCTCCATAAAAACGTTGGTATATGTATTTCAAAAAAAAACATTCGGTGGGATTTGATCCCACGACCTCTAGTTTATCATTAAACTACCTAACCACGATCCTAACATGACTTTTGTGAACATTATTTCATAAATATATATATTTATTATCATAATTATTTTAATGTTTTATTTATATAAAGTTCTTGGTAAGAAGATTCGATAAAAAAATCAAAGGACCTATACCAACAGTTGTCAAAACCATTTGTAAAAACCTATACCAACATTTTTGACAATCGTTTGTATAGGTCCTTTGACTTTTGGAGTGAGGTTGGTGTATGGGGTACCTTTCCCACCGGCTTGGCCAAACCATTGGGATAGGTACCCACCCTTTCCCAATGGTTTGGCCAAACTATTGGGAAAGTGGCCTCAAAGTATACTTTTTCCCAACGGTTTGGCCAAACCGTTTGGAAATCCATACCCTTTCCCAACGGTTTGGCCAAACTGTTGGGAAAGCCATACACTTTCCCAACGGTTTTAGCAAACCATTGGGAAAAGTGGCCACAAAGTGGACTTTTCCCAACAGTTTGGCCAAACCGTTGGGAAAGGGGACCTATACCAACAGTTTTTACAGACCGTTGGTATAGAAGCATTGGGAAAGGTCAGATTTCTAGTAGTGTTAATAATATATACAATCACAGAGTTCAAATCATGATACCTAGTTAAAAATAAAAATGTAAAAAGTAAATAATTAATTGTAAAAAACGTATTTCAGGATTAAAACATTTGTGGAAATAATTTTTTTTGAATTTATCCACCCACAGACACCCCAAACGCAATAATTTTTAAATTTTTGATCCATTGACCTTGGAATAATATTATAGAATTATTAAAAAATGATGATTGTTTCCAAAGTCCCCCATTTTCATTTAAAAATGATATGATTACCACCCTTCAATGATACAAATATCTTTCAAATAATTATTTTAATATATAAAATATTACACTCCCTAGAACTCTATCTCACAGACATAATCCCATAGTCACTAATTATTAGCATAATGCCTTCAATTTAATGGGAGCTTCCAAGAGAAAAAAATCATGTTTCCTACTTAAGTATTATCTCAACATAATCTTTTCACATTAATATTATTCCTAAATATATATTATCAACATAATAAAATGATCACTTAAGTCTAATTTTGATACTAATATTGTATTATATTAGTTGTAGCACCCTTATTTATTCATTTTTATCCACATAGAAAAACTAAAGAACACTGTTAGAGCGTTTCGCGAACTATCACCACCATGAAGTAACATAGTTTGTTTATCATTAAATCATTTCATGGATGGTGTGAATAGTGGTATTTATAATGAAATATTATTTATCTCATATAATTAAGATTCTGAAATTTAAATTTAATATCCACCCTCACCCATTTCCCACATTGATAAATTGGAATGCTAATCATGCTTATGTGTAGATTACCACCTCCATAATGAATCTTTTTTCTTTTTTCATTTAGAATTTCATAAATTATATAACAATATTTAAATATTTTTCACCATTGTAAAAATATATAATATAATTATTATTCTATTATAATGATATTATTCCAAAATCAACACCTCCATAACTATACACACCAATCATGTTAATGTGTGTTCAAGTATGATCTGGTTTATCAACCTATTTGAAAAATTATTTAAAATCAAATTATGGATGACTATGGAGAAATGAACAACAATATTATAAAAAATATATTAAGTAAATCTAGATTTTTGTTCTTGAAATATTCCATTGTGTTTTTAACTTATTGTTAATGTAACATTTGTATTCACTAAATCAACTGAAATAAGTCGTTATTAATTGTGTTTTCACATAACATAACCAAAATAAATATGGGATTGAATATAAAAATTTTAAATTTATATAAGTTATATATTTCATAATCTTAAATGAAATATAAATATTAAAATTTAGATCAATTAATGGGTAATGATATCAAAATTATTAAACATTCACCAAACATTTAATGTTTTTAGCACCCGATAGTCTTAATACTCAATAACTAATTAATTTACAAATGAAGAATAATTAAAATAAGGACTATAAGACTTTAGTTTTTAAGGATAAGGTTCTGAAATAGGTCATTATATTATATATTTTTGTTTTATAAGGGGTTAGAGTGTCATAAACTAAGAAAGGAATTAAGATAAGGGTTTTTTGTCTCATGTATACTTTTAATAAGGCATGATTTCATGTTTTATAGTTATTTCTCTTTGATGTGATATCAAAACATCAAAAACGAAATAATTAATCCTAAATAAAAAATTTCATGAGATACAAATTTTTATTTTACAATATCTTATAAATTTTCATTTAATCTATTCACTTATAATGTTGTAAAATTTTCAGTCTCAATTTTCTTCTTTTGAGACAAGTCCATTATAAACTATATTTACATTTGTATATATTACATACCACCCCTTTGTTTTTTTATATTAAGATTATATTATATTTGATGATATTCAAATTTCAATTTTATGTTATCTTTCTCAAGGAGATTTTATTAAAAATAGAAATATTGTAAGGTATTTTTGAGACTCAAATATTTTCTTTAGGTGATAATCACCCTTATTTCACTATATGTTTTCTAAAATAACCTATTTTAATATATAATGGTGTTATTTTGTATTTAAACATTATTTTATCTGTAAATCATCTATCACACTAAATTATCCTTCCTTGAAAATTCTATTATTTCATATAAATTAATTTTTGTAATGAATAATTCCCATTTTTTAAGGTACATTTCTTCCATGTCTATTTTTTAACTTCCTAAAACTGTTCTATTTTTCCTAGTGGAAACATAAATTATTTTTATCTCCAATAATTTATTCATTTTGAATGAAATGTTTCTGCATATTTTTAACAATGGGGATTTTCCATAAGGCTATTTCAAAATGTTGAAAATGTTTTTTTATCTTTTCAAAATAAAAACTTTAATCATATAGTCTACATTATATCTTGAAAAAATTAGGTATTTTTTAAGTTTAATTTATTATAGATTATTTTTAAAAGAAAATTTTATCTAATTATTTATAATTTCTTCTTTTATTTATGCGGAAAAAGTGTTTTGAATCAAATCCTTTTTCAGGAGATAATTTCTTTTTTATATTCTTAATAAAAATTAATCATAATGAAATGTGACTCATAAGTATTATTTTTATGAAAATGAATGTTATTATTTTTAAAAAAATATTTTTTTATGATTTGGATTTCATTATCTTCAGGATGATCTACCACTTTTATAGTAATGTTTCATGTATCATCTAATTTTATTATTTTATTAATTTCATATTTTGTGTGATCAAGTTTTCAATGTCATGTTATTTAATTCATGATGTTATTTTAATGAACTATGAAACCCATTTTATTTCCATGGAATTTTTATATGTTGATTTTGAAATTTTATGAAACTCATTTTCATTATAAGTGTTATTTTATGACGTGATGAGTTTTTTCATGCAGAAAAGAATTTATGGATTATAAGATAGGTGGGAATTATATATCCCTCTAATGCATTGGGTAAATGAATATATCTCATGATATATAAATTTTCTGGGAATGGGTTTGAAAGTACATAGGATCACAATTTGAGAGTGTGATAAAGTTAAGATCTACTCATAATTTCATATGTGAAAAGGTATGAAATTATCTAGGTTCGTAAAGGATGGGTGTAATGGCATTAATATCTACTCAAAATTTTATGCATGAAATGGTTGGAGAGTATCTAGGTTCATATGGATGAGAAATAATATTTTAATAATTGTACCATTGTGTTAATATTTTTATCATGACATGCATATTTTTCAAGATTATGCAACATTTTTAAATCATTGTATATTTTTTGTATCATGATTACATGTTTTATGATTATTAATATTTGATTTTATTCCAATACATTTATTTTATGATTCCTTAATGATCGTATTATGATCTTATGTTTCTCCATAATGTTTAATGATTATCATATAAAATATTTTGAAATATTATTTTATTTATTTATATCTTTCTCATATTTTTGTTCATGTTTATAGTCTAACCATTTATGATATGTATTTTATCTTAATAAGAATTTTATCTCACCCCTTTCTTATGTTTCTAATCCATAGGTTGTAAAGATGATTTTATCACGTTATATGTCTAGAAAGGAACTATAAATGTATGTTTTTTTTAACATTTATTCATATATTTTTAAAATACTTGTTTATATAGATAATAACATAGACAATAAATCATTAGGTCTATGGGGTTTGTGACTGTTTGTAAGAATTAATATTTAAATCAGGAAATTAATGCATTATATATGTCATGCTTAGCTTGGGTCACTTAAGTTGGTATTATAGTTGGGAATAGTGATTTTTAATATTAATTTAGTGATTTTTGATTATTAGCTAATTTAAATACGATTTTAGGCTTAGATAAAATTAGTAAAAACCCTAGATATAATGCTAAGTATATGATTATATCCTAATATATTAGTAAGTTATTGATTTTATTATTTTACCATGATATAAATACTTGTTTGGATAATAGAAATTTGATGTCGAGGTAGAACCCAAGAACCTTAGGTTAATCACCCTGAATAGGGTTAGTTGGGAATAATCTTGATCATCACCTTAATGCATAATTAGTGGACCTAATACTTCACACATAGATATAAAATTCAGGGGGATATGATTTGGTCTATCATGTTTTCATTATAAAACACTTTTCAAAATTTAACTATTTTATACGTTGAGGAATTAAAATGAGAAACATATGATATCCCAACTTAATATAACATAGGTATAACCAAGAGAGTTGTTGGATTGACTAGGTATGAAATAGTTGAATTTAATGTATCATTAGTTGTAATAAAGGTGTCATTAGAGAGGATATCTTATGATTTATATTTCATATTAAAATAGTATAATTATTTTGGATATTTTCCTTACATTTTTAGTTTTAGTTTTTTGTTGAATCAAGATATTTGAAATGGATCTTTGAAAGGTATATCCCTAGGAACTCTTATGAAGAATATTTGGGATAAGTACTATGCAAGTGATAATAAAGATAATGAGTTGGATATCTCAGTTTATTATACAATTTTAGCTTATAATGGTTCTATTAGATCCATAATTTTGTAAAATATAATTAAAATTTCAATGAAACAATTTATCTATGGGGGAGGGGTGGAATGTAATGACCCATGATTTTGTATCGATTAAGAGACATACTATGATCTATAACTTGTATCATATTCTACACCTAATGTTTAAAAAATAAAAAATTATTAATATCGAATTATTAATAAAGATTTAATAAACTCTAATATGGTAAACTATTATTATTTATTAACATTATAAAGTAAATAATTAATATGATTTAATATTAAATAGGTTATTTCTAACAAAAAATATTTTTTATATTATAAATTTTATTTTATAAAGATAAAATAACAGATTATAGAATTAAAAATTGATAAATTAGAAATAATTTTATAATTCCTCACAACAAATTTATCTTAGGGTGAATTTTTTATATTTTTATCAAATAACCGACTTCCATGTAAATACTGAAAATATCGATTAATGTAACCACATTTATGAAATTATATATATAAATTGAATATTTTTGAATCCTTTTATAATAAAATTATATAATTTAAGGTATAATAATGTGTTTTAAAAAACTATTTTTAATTAAGGACTCCATATCAACTTTTTAAAAATTTATGAAGAATTTTGAAGAAAAATGTTTTCAATTGTTTTGCCTAATTAATTATGACATGATTAAATGAAATATATATTTTTATTATTAAATAAATACTATATGAATTATACTAATTAGTTTAAATTCATTTTAATAGATGTAATTTTAAATTATATCTGAATCATAAATCTGTTCTACATAGAAAGATTTTTTTAAAAAAATGGGTTTTTATGCATCACATGAAATAAAATTTAGATTGATTTCCTTATACATAGAAAAATAATTTGATAAAATTGTTATTATATTTTAGGTAATAATTTTCATACTATTTAATATTTCAAATTTCATTTTTTGTTATAAAATTTTGACAATTTGGATCTATTCTAATTAACTTGATAGTGGTGGAATAATTATTTTAAAATTATTTTCATATTAATATCAACAAATTTATATCCAATAAATTAAATTGGAATAATATCAGTAATAAGATTATATTTGGTATACCTAAATTAATAATTATATTAAAACACTTTTAATTAGTAATTAATACTAAATTAGACTAATAATCAGTAATGGTCAAAATGTAGTTTTCTACTGAGAATGTTTTCATACAAATTATCTGTATTAATTAAAATTTTAATTTTATAATATTTTTTAATTCATCATATTAAATAGATGCTAAAATTACTTCCATCACATACAAATTTTGTTATATGGGTTATGTAATATTTTTAATAAAACATAAAATCATATATTTAAAAAGATGTTATATTATATATATTAAAATAGAAAAATAAATGGATAAAATGTTAAAACCCCTATAACATGTTTAAAAAAGTGTGAAAACTCATTTTTATTCATTTATATAACCTAATTAAACTCACACTTAATAAACACAATACCAAGGATCAATTTACCATAGAATAGTTTCATTTCATTACTGTAAAATTACAATTGTTTCCAAAACATCCCCTTTTATCCCCTTATAAAATGAAATGGACCAGTCCAACCCATGGTAAAGATATTATTTGATTTGGGTCTAGACAATAATTTTTCTCTTTCCCCAGACTATAGTCCTCAAGAATCCCCCTGGAGAAGGCCTCATGATGAGAGGGGTACCCAAACCACATTTTAAAGGGGTGATTCATGCTCCTCCCCCTTTGATGTGGTATTTCTCTAATCCTCCCACCTAGAAGGGAAAAACATCCTAACTGACACCTAGAATGGAATCTAGCTATGACACCATTTGTAACAACCCAATCCATCCCTTGTTCATGATATTGTGCTCCTTGGGCCAAGTCCGTATATTTTTTCCCCAGGGCTCTGGCCCTGAGGAATCCCCCAATAAAAGGTCTCGTGAAGGGAGTGGTATCCACACCCCCTTATAAAGGGGCGCTTCATGATCTACCTTCATCGATGTTGGATTTCCACTCCAGACTACCACATGATATCAAACATACATCCATATACACTAGAGGATTCCGATTAGTAGTAAGGGTCTTGTAAGTCAATCATGGGGAGATAATACCCTTTTTTATCAGAGTAATACACTAGTAGAAATATGTAAATAATAGTGATAGAATATATAATTATAAATAATACAAATATCTCAAGATAATAAATGGAGGAAATAAAATATCCAAATAAATATGAAAACAATCCAAGAAAAATTAAGTGTCATGTTTCTAAAATGAAAATTGAAAATAAAGACACCGAAGAATCCCAATAGGGTCCTAAACAACATCAGATTCCCTCATCCATGCTTCTTCCTGAAATTAGAAATATAACATATGGAATTTCCATTAACCTATCATACAATAATAATGTCTATTTGGGTACTGATTAAGAAGTTCAAGGAGGGTATGAGTATAACTCAGTAAGCCACCACTAATGGCATCTAAAAAAATATCCAGTTGGATAATCATGTATGTAGTTCTATAAAACAATTTGTACAATACATAAATAAATATTTCTCAAATTATCATTTATTCTTTATTTCAGTGAATTTACTCAAGGGTTCCTGAGGATAGTCACAACTCATGAAAGATTCAACGCATGATGGTGCATGAATTAGTTTTAGGTAATATCATATATTATTACCTTCTTCAGCACATGTTGAAGTCCAATGTTTTCAAAGTTGATATTAAATCTCAATACCAATTTTCGATCATGCTAATGAAATAATTATTCACAAGTGAGGTCTTATCTCATAGTGGATTTTTCAACATTTCTCAGTTCATACTTGATTTCCCATGTTGTTATTACTGAATACATGCATGAATTCCCATGTTACCACTCAGGAATCACAAAAAAAAAATGAACTTCATCCCATTGTTTTATTCATAAGTACAATGGCCATGTTACCAAGTATACTTCTCAATTGAATATACATGTTCCCATTACTTTTCTAACAAGTACAATTTCTATGTTATCTTGTATACTTATCAGTTGAATGTCTCTGTTCCCATTCCTTTAAACTTAAATGAATGACCACGATTCTATTCATACTTGTCACATTAGAATGACCATGTTCCCAGTCTTTTACTCATAATTAATTCAAAAACTAATTTCCAAGATAACTCTCTTTCCTAATTCAAATATTAGTTAAACTAAACTAATTAAGTAGTTAATATAAAATTTATCTAATCAAATCAATAATATTAATTAATTAAAAAATTATTCAATTAATCCAAATTCCTTAAAAATAATCAATTAGTTTACCACTTTACTTCCCATATTTAATTCCAGAATTATTTATCTCAAAAAAAATTCAATATTCTCATAATTAATTATAAAACTAATTAAAAAAATTCCCAACATCAATATCACATAACTAATTCAAAAAATAATTTTCTCAAATCACAAATCCATGAATCTCTGAATTAATTTACCAATTTATTATGTCATTTGATATAGCATTGATCTCATAATTAATTCCTCCATTAATCATCTATTTCAACAAAACATCAATAAATAAATTGGTCAACTTAATTAACCCAATTTAGTAATTCAAATTTCTATAGAATGATTGAAGTTATAAATTTTTTCATACACATATCAAATCATGAATATGGTAATTGAAGATTAGTCCACCAACCCCAATCAATCAAAAATAAATCTCCCAATGAAAATCTTCAAAATTGAGCAGCACAACCATGTAGATCTAGATTCAAATCTCAAAACCCCAAATCAGGAATAAAGAATACATGATGTCTTAATTCAAAATGTATGTCCCAAATCCCATATATAGATTTACCAAATCTAGATCTAGATATAAATAAATAGAAAATTATTTCTGACCCAATGAATAATAAAAGGAAGGAGGATGAACACGAATTCATCAAGATAGAATCCACTTACTGTGAGGGATGTAGATATTTGATATTGGATTCAAATCATAAATAACAGAGGTCATAAAACCTTAAGTCCACTTCTAAAAGATTTTATATCATCTGAAATAGAGTTGGTATGAGTTTGGGTCAATTGGGAGATGTTTTGGGGGGTTTTGGGGAATTAAAAACTATTTTTTCTGGCCACATTAATAATCACACACAGTTTCTTGGGATAAGGCGCAATGTTATCCCAAACTGTGTGCTAATCGTGAATTGATTTTTTTAAGGGTTCATAGTGTCAATTTTTAGTGCACATATATTGACACATGATGCACCAGCCATGTAATCCCCCACTATCCAAGGTTTCACGATATCCTGGGTTGGGGTGCACAGTTTGACTAATCATGTGCCAACCATGAACAACCGATAATTCTTTGATTTTTTCCAACATTCACCAAAACAAAACCCATTTTATATCCCTAAGGAAAAGTACTAAATACTAAATAGAATAATTCTTATAATCACGTTCTAGAAAACTCCGAAAATGGTTGGGATCTTATAATATCCCACATTATAATAGCTCATCCTTGAGCTGCACTTCCAAGCTTATTTATGATGCCGAGTAAAAAATATAATACCACTGAGATCTCATATATACCTATATTTTCGATGTATAATCCTACACATGTTCATGCTTCCATAATACATGAACTATGAGCATGGTCTTTCCCCACAATAATTTCTCACTACGACCCAATACACGAATCACATGCTCCTCAAAGGACCCATCTACCTCAAGATCAACATCATCCATATAGATCACTTGAGAAAGGGTGGTGTGATACCAGAATATATGCGACACATGAAAAATTGCATGCATAGCATTATATTTCTATGGTAGAGCCAATCAGTACACCACTAGCCTGATTCTCTACACTCCCTCAAACGGTCAAACAAACCTATGTGCCAACTTTCCCAAAATTTGCATCATATATTGACCCAAACTAGGTGACACCCAAAGGGATACAAGATCACCCTCTATAAATCATAGGGGTCATCTACATTTGTCATCATATGAATTATGTCTAATATAATCCATATCCATTCATATTTTAATCAACTGAACATGTTAGGATGTCTCCTACAATATATTAAATCCCAATAACTCTAGCTCACCTGCCTCAATCTAGTACAGTGGTGATTTTTGGGGAATACCATAAATATCATCATATGGATACATTTTTATAGTTTTCGGATAATTTTTATTATTGAAAAACACCATTAAATGCAAGTGCTTCTCCCAAGATTCACCAAAGTCAAGAACCTAAGCTCATAGTATATCCTCAAGAACCTATATAGTATGATCCAACTGCCCATCTATCTATGGGTGAAAATCCATAGTTAATAAATCAATTAAACCAAGCTCTTTCAGCAAGAACTTCTAGAAGAATGAAGTAAAGCATGTTTCATGATATGAAACTATAGTATGTGGCACCGCATGCACATTAACTATGTACTGAACATATAGTTCACCCAAATTCGATACTCTAAAGTTTTTCCATATAGGCACTAGATGTGCTAATTTCATCATCGGGACCCAATAAAATAGATAACATCATTTTTCCTTAGAATCTTCATAATACCCACCACAAAGTCCATTGTCACATCATCCCATACCCATTTCAGAATGGGCAATGGATTCAGCTAGCCTCCATGTCATTGATGCTCTACCTTCACCAGTTGACATGTGAAGAATCATGTCACAAACCCTGATATCTCTTTTTTCATGCACAACCAACAAAACTATCATCTTAAGACACGTTAAATAAAGGTTACCCCTAGATGTATCGACCACTTTGATTCATCAAATTCATGGATGAGATCTTCTCAAATTCCCATATAACCAATAACTAGATTTTTGATCTAGAGGATCTCTTTATCATATATTCTCCAATCGTACGATGACTCTCTACCTTCAAGACATTCCCTTAGGGTAAAAAACTCTAGATCCTCATACTTACTATCTTTAATTTTCATCAATAGTGTATACACCAGTAAAACTGACCCCATAGTCATATAATCCTAACTCTCCTAAACCACCACATGTATCTCAGCTAGCAGGGTCATCATATTTTATTCAACATTAGACTCCTGAACCACATGGGTTTCATTTTTCCTATTTAAAGTTTCATCCACACTATTTCCCTTCTCAATCATAAATGATAGATCAAAATAAAATGACTGCATATACTCCACCCATCTTTGTTGGATAAGATTGAAATCCCACTGTGATAAGATATACATTATACTTTTATGATCATTAAACACTACAAACTTCTCTCCCAAGAGATAATTTCACCAAAACATCAAAGAATAATTAACAAATGCTAACTCGAGGTCATGTAATGGGAAGTTCCATTCATGTGGCATCATCTTGATAGACACATACAACACAACTTAATCTCCCTACATCAACACAACTTCAATACATCTCCCATAATCATCACAATACACCCTATACACCTCACCTAGTGTGGGTAAGATCAAGATCGATGCTGATGTCAAGCACTTCTTTATCTCCTAGAAGGAATTCTCTCATACTTATGACCATTCAATCATTACCCCTTTCTTGTTCAATCCTAGTAGTGGTGATTCCAAATGGTAAAAGTCATGGATGAACCTCCTATAATATCTAGATAACCCTAGAATGTTACGAATATCAAATACATTTTTGAGATGATCCCAAGAAACCACTAACTTAACCTTATGTTGGTCCACAAATACATCTTACTTTGAGATTATGTGTCCCAATAATTACAGCTGATCAATCCAAAATTGACACTTAGATAGCATGGAGTATATACGATTCTCTCTTAGTGTACTTGAGATGAAACCAAGATACTGGGTATGATCATTGTGAGTATTACAGTACACCAATCTATTATTAAAATATACTACAAAGAACTGATCTAGGTAATGGTGGAAGATTCTATTCATCAAGTCCATAATCACTTTTGGACCATTCTTCAGCCCAAATAGCATTATTAAGAACTCATATTGGCCATAAATTTTTCTAAATGCAGTCCTCAGTATTTCAGATATAAGTACCTAGCCTTAAACCTTACTTAATCTTGAGTTATTACAAGATTACACATTAAGGATCTTTTCAGGTTTAGAGTTTTAGAGAATTAGATCATAAAACTTGCATTAAATTCCACAAATAAACAAAGTGGTTACATAAAGATAGTATTCATTATTCCCATCAATGGAAACTTATTTAAAATAAAACATGGATTCTTTCTTGACACATCCTTGACACTATCATCACATCATGTACCTTTCCCTTGACCTGTGAAAAACATTTCAAAAACTTGGGATGAGCATAAAAAGCTCAGTAAGGGTTATAAAAATATGTAAAGGAAACATGATTTCATATATACATAAGAATGAAATCAAACTTTACACATAAAACATAGGCACTTTAACATACCTCATCAAACCATGAATAAATCCTAGAAATCATAAGACATAAAGGTAACTTGAGGCATTCATAACATTATTACAAAGGGAGTAACCCTCTTGGTTACGTTTGGAATACCCATCACAGTATATTCCATAAATTTCTTCGGAGAAACCTTTACGTTTCACTCCTTTGCGTTACCCAATGCATTGGAGAGCTATATCGGGCTCACCCGCCCTTAGTTTATCACGGAACCACCCATTTTCATAACAATGCCCAAGAAACATAACATAAACGTATCACATAAAACATGCATAAATTAAAGATAACATTTCCACATTTCAATCACAATATAAAATTTTAGGATATTGAAATAATGAATCCATTCAAAAAGAAACAATTTCCAAAACCATCTAAAACATTTAATAAAGAGACTTTTGAATTAAAGTGTCCCATACCACCTTGAAGCTTTTAAAATTTCAAACCATTAATATCAATATAAATAAATCCTTAAAACCACTTTGAAAACATGGATATTAATAAGAACAAATAATTAAAACATTTAAGGCGATATTTTGGTTAAAGGGGTTCTACCAAAATTAGAGACACTTGAATACAATAATTGAGGAATAACATTTAGTCAGAACTTTATAATATCACGAGAATAAATGGATTCATGATATAATATTCCAAAGGACAGTATATACACCATATAAGAGTGAATTGGTGCATAACAACAAGGAAGTCTCAGTAGAAATGTCAAATGTGATGAATTCCCTTATAAAGAAGGTATCCTTAAATTAAGGATAATTCAATCTCAAAATTATGTGTGAAAAATATAAATACACCCAATATAAGTGGATATTAAGTTTAAAACAATCAAATGTCATTCACACATATTCAAAAGATGACATATTCAATAACTACATGTTGAACCCAAAGAAATCGAAATTGGGTTAAAAAGTTCCCTTGGTAAAATTCGATAGCCTAACAGCATCACTTCAAAATTCAGAAAATGAGTTGATGACAGATAAAAAGGGAATATCATCACTTATACATAAAACTTGATCAATAAGGATATAAAAGAACATATCCCAACATAATAGTATGTGAATTAAAAGACATAACAAAAGAAGTCTTTTAAAAAGAGGAGGGTGAAAGGTCCCCTTACCGAGTTGGGTAACTTTCGAAACGTACACCCCATGGAAGAAGGGTCATACAATGAAGATATGAATACCCATAAATGAAATTATACAACACAAAGTGTATAATAATGGGCAGTACATACACCACTCAAAGGACATTGTGGAAATGTAGCATAATTCACACGGGAATAAAAGTGAGATGAAAAATCCATTACTAATCTCGGCAGCCTAAAGGCGCCACTTAGAACTTCCAAAATTGATTGATGAGAAGAAATAGGGTCTCTCATCATATCAACATAAATTTTACAGAAAGAGCAATAAAAAGAACATCCCCCAATATAACAAATAGGAGCTTAAAAGAAGGGACATAAAGGAGAGTACTTAAAAAAGAAAGAGATAGGTTGGATCTCTTACGAAAATTCGGCAGCCTAACGGCGCCACTCAAAACTTCCAAAATGTATTGATGAGAGAGAATAGGGTCTCTCATCATATGAACATAAAAATTACAGTAAGAGTAATATAAAATAACATCCCAATCAGAATAAAGATGAGCTTATAAGGAATGACATAAAAGAGTGTACTTAAAATGAAAGAGAGGAGCAGGATCCCTTACCTCAAGTCCAACTTGTCTTGTTTGTATCTTTATATTCCAGAATAACAAACTTTGGTCAATTAATAATTGCCTAAGTACCTCCTTTAGAGATTATTATTCAGTTAATATCTCATATTATAATGTTATAATAATTGTTTAATAATGTTAGTTCATATAAGACGTTTTTTCCGATGTTTGGTACATGAGTCAAAAATAAACTTGTTTGAAAAAATATTGCTCATGTAGTTATAAGTAAATAATTTCCAGAATAGTATTAATGATTAAAATATCATATATATCCAGTAAATATTCATTTCATACTATTCCATATCATCTGGAGATAAAAAACGAAAAGCACCGTTCATGGAGACGGTAGGCCGTACGTACGCATGAACCCTACTTTCATTTTTTGTCATATTAATGGAATTAAAAAAAAATAGAGAGATATATATGTTATAATTCCAGAATTATATCCATAATTTTGATGTAATACATTACATATATCCATTATATATATGTACTTATAATATTACATAACATTTTGAGATAAGAAATGAAATGTACCGTTAATGGAGACGGTAAGCCGTACGTACGCATGAACGCTACTTCCATTTCTATTTCATATTTAATGGAATTAAACCATAATGATACATAATAGTATTTTAATTCCAGTATGGTATCATATATAATATCATTAATTATATCCTTTATACGTTCCACATATGGTATTAACGAATCAAATCACTTTGAGGGGGCGGTAGTCTGCACTTCCTTAAATGAAGATATCGCGTTTACCCATAATGGAAACCATAAAGGTATGCCCAAAATGAAAAATACAAAAGCTTAAGGAACACATAAACATATTATATATCATATATAAATATAGTGTCATCTTAATGGCCACCTTTGAAGGTGTTTGAAGAATTTTGAACAATCATCGTTTCGGGAGGCAGAAATTCGCCAACCACAGAAACAGTATGTTCTTTAACCATTAGATGTAGGTGTGTGAATGTTTAGATCAAATCCTTATTATAAAAACATCCTCTTATATTGATTATACTGGAGTTGTCACAAAAGAAATGAATAAAAATAGTTTAGGGGGTTGGAGAAGCAAAATAAAACAAAAGGACTCAAGTGAAGACATTACCTTAAAATCGGGTAACTCCCTTTGGTTTGAGCTCAAAGGCTTCCTTGGGAAGACTTCTGCCCAAAGTGAGGCTTCAAGGAGTAAGAGAGGGAAGTGGGGAGACAAAATGGGCAGAGTATGGCCGAGCCAAAGGCTTTGGGAGTGTGGGTAAGGAGGTAGAGGTGGGGGCCTTTTATAAGAGGAGAGGAGGGGTACTCTTAGAAAGTAAGCAAATGTTACTTTATTTGAAAATGTTATTCGGATTTCAGAGGTCCCACATTGATGTGTTTCGAGGATAAGGTGATAAGGGTTCGAAATACACTCATCCAATAGGTTTTGAACATGTGTAGGTCTTAGATATTACATTATCCTTCCATTTTATTTAAATCGTTAAATAATGAGGTCATCGTTGCATCATCATGATGTCATAAATAATTTAATTTATTTAATGTCTAAAAATTATAAAAAAAATTATATGATGTAGGAAATATTTTTATCTTTCCAATTAATATTTATAGTAAAAAATATTATTTTTATAACCCCATTTAAAAATTTTTTTTAGTAAAACATTTCATGTTTGTCTCATTTTTACTTTAACTTTAATTAAAAAGATATTAATGTCCTTTTCCAACCAAAGTGGCTTCATGGGGTCGCCAAGTTGACCCATGGGTTGTCTTGGTCGGCCATGACACATCCAATGAGGTTAGGACATGTGTCAAGTTCATTTCATATTATTAAAACATTATTTTTACCTTAAACTACACTAATTACCTCTAATCGCGATTAAAAACTTAATAAGTTACTATTCACCAAAAAATTATTTTTATCCCATTGAACCACATTTTACTTCTTAATGACAACCATGTATGTCAGATTTTTGAAATTTAAAACACAAAGATGGCAAAATTTCATTTAAACGGAAAAAATCAGTTTTTATAAGTACCACTTAGTGGTTTCACTATTCATCAAAAATTGACGTTTTTCAGAAAAATCCCAAAAATTCACCCTAAGCTATATTTGATATTACGAATTCAAAAATGAAGTCTATTTTACAAAATTCAAAACATATAAGTCACATTAATTAATTTAATAATTAATTCCCGTTGTCAGAGCAAATAGCGTGTTTTTATGAAATAATAAGTATCAAAAGATTGACACTAGTTTAAGTATGTTTTCAAAGTGAAATTAATTCCAACGACCACTATTGGATTTAATTGTAAAAACATATTATAATTTCACTTTAAACCCAATTCAAAATATAATATAATCATATAAATAAATTAGATTAGAAAGAGGTTTTGAATTAAAATACAACATTTTACACTATTCATTAAAAAAATGAACTTTATCAGAAAGGTACCAAAAATTTACACAAAGTAAATTCTGATGTCCAAATTCTTAAGAAGAGTTTTATTTGGTCCAAGAGGATGTATAAGAGTGAAAAAAACTATATTTGATGACGGTTCTCCATCAAAAGGCGATAAGTGAACCTTTAGTGAAAACTAGGGCATATACGCCTAAAATTGAATTCTTTCCATATTTTATGCCTTTATCTTTTATTGGATAAATGTAAAAACATTTAAAAACATATATAATCATATTTTAGTTATTTTTATCCAGTACCTCCAATACAACGGCTACATGTTAACTACCATTTAAAATAATATTATTTTATTATTAGAGTGCAACGTAAGATTCCCAAGAAACTCATTGTTGCGTGTTGGGTACGACATCGAGCATAGCGTCCCCTTTAAAGTCATGTTAATATTTTATTCACAAATATGGATAAATATGAAAATGTCATATTCTTTATTTACCTGGGGTGTTACATCCTTCCCCCCTTTTGGGAATTGAGTCCTCGCAATTTTTAAAATTGAGCTTGGAAACATCCTTGAAAGTCCCACATCGGAACAAGAGTCGGTAAAACAATCACTTTAAAAGAATAAGAGAGAAGTACAAATGTCACCCGAGTTAACCCATACTAGAATTCGAAGTATGAAAATATGGATATGGAGGAGAAAACAAAGGGTCATGTTCTGATGGAGAGTGATAGTAAACATGTCTAGGAGAAAGTTGACCATGAGAAAATCACAAACTTGTGATGGGTTAAACGGTATTCGATTCCCCAGTAGGAAAAGTTAATAGAAAACATTTTTGTTTTAAGTTACTTTTTATTTAGGAATTTATTCATAAGGAAACATAATAACTTATCATGTTGACTTTCAACTTTTACTAGATTCCTTAATCAAACTCATATTTTTTTTCCATAAGACGAGTATTTAGGGAGACTTGTTCTCATTAAGAGTACCATAATCAACTTCTAGAGAATCAAATAATCCACAAAAGAGAACTATATACTTCCCATGTCTTTATACTTTAACCAAAACCAAAACCAAAAAATGTTAGTACAAGATTAGAAAATCCAGAAAAGGATAACCCTTTATAAAAATAAAATCTATTCTTAATCTCCAAAATTTGTCCAACAAACCCAAAGTTCAACGAGGACCATTCGATAAACAATTTGTCCATAAAATTCTTCAATGTAAACCAATATAATATTGAAACCCAAATATTTGAAGGATTTAGTCACATAGTCTTCCAAGTTAAATCATAACATTTATCTCCAAACAACATTAGTTGATCCTAAAGTCTCGTATTGAAAATTAATTAACCTAATCACATATCCTCCATGATAGGTTAATCATTTTCATTAATAACCCAAAATCAACTTACTCTTAATTCATAAAATCATATAACCACAAAGAATCAGTCAAACTTAACAGGGACTTCACGTAGTCCAGTGGTAGGTGATAAATACCAGTCGCACTTTGGTTGAGGGTTCGATTCCCGCAGCTTTGTCCGACGCGACGGGTTGTCACACGGTCTGCGTGTTGTCGTTTTTCCAAAACTATATAATCCTCAAATCATTCCCCAAAAAGGGATAAAATCATCAAAAATGATCATAACATATTTTAACCTCAAGTTTTTATCATTCCTTTCATTTTCCATCATATCATAGAGTAACCCATAATTACCTAAAAAGTAAGGATCATATAAACCCTAATGGTTACCTTAATAATTATTACCAGAATTTCCACATCAAGCTGGCCATCTCATACATGATGCATTAGAGAACTCACCGAGGTTGAAGTGGTTGATCATGAATCCATGATAGTTGGTTTAGAACAACCATGCGATTCCTCATTGAATCCCCCCATCTCATCCAGTCTCTTAATCAAAGAACCACCACGGTTTCCTTCAAACCCATTGTCACTTTGGTGCCTGATAGATCCAACCATTTACTAAAACCAAAAAGGTCAGTGTGAGTATATCAAAAAAAACCATCATGTACTAATGAGGAAGATAAACACTAAGATATACTTACTCATTCACTTTATCTAAAACTAGGACCCTTTTTGAAATCCTAACCATTATGGTAATGCCAGTTATGCTTAAAGAATACACTAACCTCTAAAGTTATCTAAACCGACCTTTGATACCAACTATAAGGCCCTAGCCTTAAACCTTACTTAATCTTGAGTTATTACAAGATTACACATTGAGGATCTTTTCAGGTTTAGAGTTTTAGAGAATTAGATCATAAAACATGCATTAAATTCCACATATAAACAAAGTGGTTACATAAAGATAGTATTCATTCTTCCCATAAACGGAAACATATTTAAAACAAAACATGAATTCTTTCTTGACACATCCTTGAAACTATCATCAGATCATGTACCTTTCCCTTGACCTGTGAAAAACATTTCAAAAACTTGGGATGAGCATAAAAAGCTCAGTAAGGGTTATAAAAATATGGAAAGGAAACATGAGTTCATATATACATAAGAATGAAATCATACTTTACCCATAAAACATAGGCACTTTAACATACCTCATCAAACCATGAATAAATCATAGAAATCATAAGACATAAAGGTAAATTGAGGCATTCATAACATTCTTACATAGGGAGTAACCCTCTTGGTTACGTTTGGAATACCCATCATAGTATATTCCTTAAATCTCTTCGGAGAAACCTTAACGTTTCACTCCTTCGCGTTACCCAATGCATTGGAGAGCTATATCGAGCTCACCCGCCCTTAGTTTATCATGGAACCACCCGTTTTCATAACAATGCCCAAGGACCATAACATAAACTTATCACATAAAACATGCATAAAGTAAAGATATCATTTCCACATTTCATTCACAATATAACATTTTAGGATATTGAAATAATGAATCCATTCAAAAAGAAACCATTTCCAAAACCATTTAAAACATTTAATAAAGAGATTTTTGAATCAAAGTGTCTCATACCACCTTGAAGCTTTTAAAATTTAAACCATTAATATCAGTATAAATAAATCCTTAAAACCACTTTTAAAACATGGATATTAATAAGAACAAATAATTAAATATTTAAAGCTATATTTTGGTTAAACGGGTTCTACCAAAATTAGAGACACTTGAATACAATAATTGAGGAATAACATTTAGTCAGAACATTATAATATCATGAGAATAAATGGATTCATGATATAATATTCCAAAGGACAGTATATACACCATATAAGAGTGAATTGGTGCATAACAACAATGAAGTCTCAGTAGAAATGTCAAATGTGATGAATTCCCTTATAAAGAAGGTATCCTTAAATTAAGGATAATTCAATCTCAAAATTATGTGTGAAAAATATAAATACACCCAATATAAGTGGATATTAAGTGTAAAAAAATAAAAGGTCATTCACACATATTCAAAATATTACATATTCAATAACTACATGTTGAACCCAATGAAATCGAAATTGGGTTAAAAAGTTCCCTTGGTAAAATTCGACAGCCTAACGCCATCACTTCATAATTAATAAAATGAGTTGATGAGAGATAAAAAGGGCATCTCATCACTTGGACCTAAAATTTGAATCAATAAGGATATAAAATATCATATCCCAACATAATAGTATGTGAATTAAAAGACATAACAAAATAAGTCTTTTAAAAAGAGGAGGGTGAAAGGTCCCCTTACCGAGTTGGGTAACTTTCAAAACGTACACCCCATGGAAGAAGGGTCATACAATGAAGATGTGAATAACCATAAATGAAATTATACTACAAAAAGTGTATAATAATGGGCATTACATACACCACTCAAAGGACATTGTGGCAAATGTAGCATAATTCTCATGGGAATAAAAGTGAGATGAAAAATCCCTTACTAAACTCGGCAGCCTAAAGGCGCCACTTAGAACTTCCAAAATGGATTGATGAGAGGAAATAGGGTCTCTCATCATATAAACATAATGTTTACAGAAATAGTAATACAAAATAACATCCCCCAATATAACAAATAGGATCTTAAAACAAGGGACATAAAAGAGAGTACTTAAAAAGAAAGAGAGAGGTTGGATCTCTTATGAAAATTCGGCAGCCTAACGGCGCCACTCAAAACTTCCAAAATGGATTGATGAGAGAGAATAGGGTCTCTCATCATATGAACATAAAAATTACAGTAACAGTAATATAAAATAACATCCCAATCACAATAAAGATGAGCTTAGAAGGAATGACATAAAAGAGTGTACTTAAAAAGAAAGAGAGGAGCAGGATCCCTTACCTCAAGTCCAACTTGTCTTGTTCGTTTCTTTATATTCCTGAATAACAAACATTGGTCAATTAATAATTGCCTAAGTACCTCCTTTATAGATTATTATTCAGTTCATATCACATATTATAATGTTATAGTAATTGTTTAATAATATTAGTTCATATCAGACGTTTTTGCCGATGTTTGGTACATGAGTCAAAAATAAACTTGTTTGAAAAACGATTTCTCATATAGTTATAAGTAAATAATTTCCAGAATAGTATTAATGATTAAAATATAATATATATCCAGTAAATATTCATTTCATACTATTCCATATCATTTGGAGATAAAAAATGAAAAGCACCATTCATGGAGACGGTAGGCTGTACGTACGCATGAACGCTACTTTCATTTTTTGTCATATTAATGGAATTAAAACAAAATGAGAGAGATATATATATGTTATAATTCCAGAATGATATCCATAATTTTGATGTAATACATTACATATATCCATTATATATATGTACTTATAATATTACATAACATTTTGAGATAAGAAATGAAATGTACCGTTCATGGAGACGGTAAGCCGCACGTACGCATGAACGCTACTTCCATTTAGATTTCATATTTAATGGAATTAAAACATAATGATACATAATAGTATTTTAATTCCAGTATGGTATCATATATAATATCATTAAATATATCCTTTATACGTACCACATATGGTATTAACGAATCAAATCACTTTGAGGGGGCGGTAGTCCGCACTTCCTGAAATGAAGATATCGCCACTACTGGAATTGGGACTTATACCAACACTTATTTCCCAACGGTTTAAAAAAACCATTGGGATAAGTGTTTTTTGGCTGGGTTTTGCCAACGGTTTAATAAAACCGTTGGGGTAAGGTATTTTAAGTTGTATTTTGCCAACGGTTTAACAAAACTGTTGGGGTAATGTGTTTAGGCCGGTTTTTTCCAACGGTTTTGTTAAACCGTTGGGAAAGAAATTTTTTTAACACCCAAATTAGGGATCCTCGTCCTGGACCGTCCCCGACCTCCGCCTCCCGACCCCCTCCCCCCTCCACGATCTCTATCTCCTCCCAGCCACTACCTCCGCCTCTCGGTCCCCTCCCTCTCCTCTGGTGGCATTCCCCTTCCCCTCTCGGCTCCCTCTCCGACGATGACATCCCCCTCCCCTCTCGGCTGCAGGTGACGTTCCCCCTCCCCTCTCGTCTCCCACTCCTGGCGAAATCCCCCTCCCCTCAATCTCCTCCTCCGTCATTCCCCGATTCCCTCTCCAGTCGCACGCGAGACCCCCCATGGCCGAACACCCCACGAGACGTCCCCCCTCTCGGCTCCCTCTCCTCCCGCCAGGGTTCTTGATCGGTATTTTCCCGTTGATATACTCTTCCAACTATTTATCTCGGTGAACTAATATTTGATATCTTGTAATGGATTTTGTTCTCTAACACTTTTTCAGGTACATATGATTACAGTAGAAAACACCCCCATGGCATACTGATTTTCCCAGGGAGCTCTCAATTCCCTTTTATTTTCATTTTTTTCGATATCCATTCCCACAAACATTAAAAATCGCTTCCATACCACTCTCACTTGTATTTCATTGACAGTAGGGACACTACCTCATTTTAATTGTGGGGGGAGTTTCTCACAGTTTCACATGTGATGCACTCGGATTTTTTTATTATTCTCACTTGTCTATGAGACATTTTTCAAAATAATAAGAATGATTTAAACTTGAGAATCATTATGCCCTTGTTATTAAAAAAAGTGAAGTGTAAAAGTGCTAAGGAACATGTTTGACTCCTACTTAGATTTTTTTAGAATGGTTGCTAAGTTTAGGGAATTAATTTAAATTCAAAATCTTTGAAATAATGACTAATTGACATATTACTTAGGATTTATGCCCTTTGTGATTGCCATTTTTTTTGATTCGAACTACCCAAGAGAACTCTAATCCTTCGATTTCATACTCATATCTGGGCATATTTCTTGATAGATTCCAGGGGCATGTAAACTGACTCGAACTTACACTGAGATCTTATCTTAGTGATGACTGAACAAGTATAAAACTAAAATGATTTAGGACTCTTTCATAGACAATTTTTCCCTAAGACCCACCTGACATCTATCCGTCATTCATCACTTAGTTTCCATTAATGGCCTATTAGAATGAAGCAATTTCAATCCTATTTCCATTCATAACCTACTTATTTTACAATGCGTATGGATATATTTGAACAAGTGTGGGTGAGACATTCAAAGATCATGGGATGCTTCCACGTCTAGAGATGTACGATATGCTCACCTGATTATGCGGTTGCAATCCATTTACCATTTTTTGTGTTTTGTTCGTAATCTCTTCCTTTTCAAAAAAAAAAATAAAAGAAAGGAAAATTTTTATGGGTTGTTTACTAGGAAGGTCAAAAATCACAATTTTACAGACTGATTAATCCCTCAAAGGATTATCTGTGGTTTTGTGATGGATTTGATATCTATCCTAAGAATATATTTTGACGTAGATCACTTGTATACTGTAATACCATGAGGTGTGAGTGTGAGGAAACATTGGAAGATAAATGAGCCTTCCATGAGATGGAATCTTTTTTTCTAAAAAATCATGTGGGAACATTTCTGGAGTATGTTGGAGTTATGAAATAACCCCAAGTGTCTCCATGAGATAGCATAAATAGCCCCAAGTGTCTCCAAGTTTCTCCAAGTGTCTCCATACATCGTATCATCCTCACATGGGTTGGCCACTCACCCAATCCTATCAATCCTATCCTAGTCTATCCTCTCAGTCACATAGTCTAGACTCATCTCTTGAGGATTATCCGATGCCTCGATGCACATCTCATCATCCAACTAGACAAAGAGGACTATTCACCTTATGATTGTCCTAGTCACAAAAGAACACCATGTCAAACCCATCTACATTATATTATCAATAATCCGGTCAAGAAACTCATCAAAATCATGTATTATTACCCAGCCAAACTAACCAGGTTCCATACTAAGCTAAATCACACCAAGCCTCTTGGCATTATAACGCCAATCTGTCCGACAATACCCAATACTCACACTAGCATCTCATCCTTCGTCTCTTTAGTTGAACTCTTGAATCATTAAATGGAGTAAAACCTTTCATAATACATTTTATATACTCAGAGGGACCATCCCACTCTAAGAACCTACCAAGATTCCAATCCATCCTCATAAGTATTTCCTCATCAAACGCTAGATGTAAAATTGCAACACCTATCACTACAAGTCCCAATCCTCCTAGGAATATTTTCCGTGATCTAAATCCTCATCGTTAGTTACATTAATCACATTAAAGCACATAAATGTCAACTGAACCCTACATTCCAACAATTATTCATGTGGACAGGCCCTATGGAAACAAGCTAAGAACTAAAACCATAAATAATAATGCCAAATACATGCATCATTTTTAAATAAATATCTCAAGTGTAAACATAAAAACCAAGAATAATAAGACCTCATCCCTTGTATCGAACAAAACCAAACTAAGTTGAAAATTGGACCAAATTGATTATATACCATTAATAAGAAGAGTAATTGTTAATTAATAGGAATGTACTATTTGATAGTATCATTTTGAAACATTGATCTGTTTCCCCTTTGCTTGCAGGAACATGATTTGACCCATGGGGCACTGTGGTACTTATATGTTGGGTGATAACAAGTATAGTCATAGGAGACAGGTATGTTTTAGTTTAGTTTTTATTTTATTTTCTTTAGCGCATTCGTCACTTAGATCTTTGACTACTTTCTATGGACAGAGGGTACTTATATTCTGAGAAGGGGGCCAGAAGGAGTTCAGATTGATTCAGTCCACCGAATTTGATTCGAGGTAAGATTCTATGGTTACTACTTGTCTCGCACCTCATGTATTTGGGGATTTAGTGTTTTTGACTCCATATTATGTTTTCGGTAGGGCGTTGGATCGTTTCGTGTTGGTTCGGGTGGATTTGGTTCTCCGCTGCCAATCTAGGTAAGGCTTTAATGCCATTGGTTGGTTTTTCACTGGTTATGTAGCATCCTTCATGTGTTTTAAGGTTCTTAATATCCTTTGTGTAGTGCGTTGATCCCTGCTCGTTGGTTTCGAGTCGCCAAGTCATGGGCGACTCGCCTGCGTGTGCATAGGTAAGTAAGTATATGTATGTGGGTTCCCCCGTTACATGTATAGTCACCCATGGCAGTGATTATGCACGTATGGGGCTAGGTGTGCCCATGTATATATATATAAATTCATACGCAGGTGAGTGGAGACTGATATATGCATATAAGCATATGTGCAAGGATCCCCTTGCACATGCTCATGGCCATGCAAGTGTGTGCATAGGGGCTAGGTGTCCTTGCATGCGTGTGAAGGTGCGTATACCCAGTGGAGGAGCAACAACTTTTAGTTAGAAAGCTCCAAGAGCCAAAGTGGATGGCTTGTTTCCACCTTGAGGTAGAGTCCCTCTCGTAGCCTCTTTAATATAAAAATGCTTTAAATTGAATTTAGCTTCTTTCTTAATTCTGCTTAATTATATTGAATTGCATATCTTGAATAAGTTTTCTTTAATATAATTGTTTCATTTGATAAATAAAGTCATGTTTTTATAATAAAACCCCTCTAACGGAGGTGCGATGTCTGCGAAAACTCACAGTGATAGTTTAGGCTATAAGATTCTTTTCCGTTGTTTTGTTTCCCTTTAGACGCTGAACCGGGCCAACACGCCGCGGTCACGCCGTGGTCATGCCGTGGTCACACCGCGGTCACGCCGCGGTCACGCTGCGGTCACGCCGCGGTCACGCCGCGGTCACGCTGCGGTCACGCCGTGTTAATGCCATGATTTGGCCCAGCTCCAGGACGACACCTTGAGGCGGTTCGCAATCCTGTTGGGATTCGATGTATGATACCTTGATAGAGTTTTAGATACATTACCCATCCATAGTAAATGGGGAGAGAGGCGACGACCGGAATGTTTCCCCGCTTCCTCCCGCTCTCTTCGCTCCTAGCCTGAAGATGCTACCCCGTAGATATCGTTGGACCGAGCCAACACGCCGCTGTCACGCTGTGGTCATGTCGTGGTCACGCCGTGGTAATGCCATGATTTGGCCCTGCTCCAGGACGACACCTTGCGGCGGTTCGCAATCCTGTAGGGATTCGATGTATGATACCTTGATAGAGTTTTAGATACATTACCCATCCATAGTAAATGGGGACGGAGGAGACGACTGGAATGTTGCCCCGCTTCCTCCCGCTCTCTTCGCTCCTGGCCAAGAGATGCTACTCCGCAGATGTCGCTGGACCGGGCCAACACGCCGCGGTCACGCCGCGGTCACGCCGCGGTCACGCCGCGGTCACGCCGCGGTCACGCCGCGGTCACGCCGCGGTCACGCCGCGGTCACTCAGTGGTAATGCCATGATTTGGCCCTGCTCTAGGACAACACCTTGCGGCGGTTCGCAATCCTGTCGGGATTCGATGTATGATACCTTGACAGAGTTTTAGATACATTACCCATCCATAGTAAATGGGGAGGGAGGCGACGACCAGAATGTTTCCCCACTTCCTCCCGCTCTCTTCGCTCCTGGCCAGAAGATGCTACTCCGCAAATGTCACTGGATCGGGCCAACACGCCGCGGTCACACCGCGGTCACGCCGCGGTCACTCCGTGGTAATGCCATGATTTGGCCCTTCTCTAGGACAACACCTTGCGGCGATTCGCAATCCTGTCGGGATTCGATGTATGATACCTTGACAGAGTTTTAGATACATTACCCATCCATAGTAAATGGGGAGGGAGGCGACGACCGGAATGTTTCCCCACTTCCTCCCGCTCTCTTCGCTCCTGGCCAGAAGATGCTACTCCGCAGATGTCGCTGGATCGGGCCAACACGCCGCGGTCACGCCGCGGTCACGCCGCGGTCACGCCGCGGTCACGCCGCGGTCACGCCGCGATCACGCCGCGATCACGCCGTGGTCACGCTGTGATTTGGCCCTGCTCAAGGACGACACCCTGTGGTGGTTCGCAGTCCTGTCGGGATACTTCTCCTATCTCTAATCCGCACTTCTCTAAACCCTCGATGCCAATCCCATACTCCTCTCGTCCTTGCTGCCGCTCCCATACCGACCACCCCTCGCCGCTGCTCCAATCCCAACCACCCCTCACCACTCGCCGATCGCCGATCGCCGCTCCCCGCTCATCAGCACTCACGCTTTTTTTCTAAAATCTCTATGCGAACCCATAACCCTTCTCGTTTTAACCTAAAACATAGCTCGACGCACCCATATTGAAGATTTTTCCCAATAGCTCGACACGAATTCTACTTCATAACCAACTCTCGACGCGAACCCTACTTCCCAGCGCGACAGGTATGGTTTTCCAATGCTCAATTCTTCCGCATTAAATGGGTACGTATTATGATCCCCTTACGATTTTAGGTTTTGTTTGGTACCCTTCTTCCCTACCTACTCTCGAGGGTTCTAACTCTACTTTCCAACCGGTCATCTTATCTTTGATTCAAGTAATTTTTGTTCATTCACTTTAAATCAGTATGTATGCCTTCATTTATTTTTGATTTTTTGGTTCCATTTCACTGCAATGTACTATCTATTATGATCCCCTTATGAACAAAAGCAAAATATCATTTTAGGTTGCAGTTTTGTTTTAATTTACCCGTATAGAATCATTTTGATTGATATTGGAGAGGTCAAAATGAGGTGGGGGGGAGGGGGGATGTGCTGGAGGCGGGGGGGATGGGAAGGGGTGAGGTGAGGAGGGGGGGGGGGTGGACAGGGGTTTGGAGGTGGCTGTGTAGGTGGGGGAGAGGGGGAGATGGGGGGGGATGTGCTGGGGGTGAGAAAAGATAAGATATAGTGGTGAAAGAACATCCATGTTGATGGCAGCACCAATACATTAACGACTAGAAAAACATGATCATCGATCAACAACGTATCATACTGATCATCTATCAACAATGCACCCAATGGGGTATATAAAAGAAATGAATAACCAATGAATTATCAATGGTCCTCATGACAATCATAAAAGTTTTATCTTACAAGGGCTCTATAGTACAAGATTGACCACTCCACATGGGCATTATTAATTAACAGGTATAGAAAACACTGGTCACTCAATCAGTAATAATCCCATTATGGCATCTTCAAGAGTCCCTCTGACGCATATAAATATCTTAAGGAAATCCGACCATAACTTTTATCCCACAACATCATCCCATTCCAACGGTTCCAATAGTTCCAATCCTAAAAAAAGGCGATAATCCTCAACTGTTCTAACCTTGAGAAATAGGTACCAAAATGTCAGGATAAAACAAGATCTCTTCATATATACTACTTGATTATAATTTTCAGGATCTATATGAAAGAAAATTGAACAAAACTAGCTTAGATTTCACAATCCATTCCAACTAATGATCTCATAACCCTCACACATGATTCTCATCTCACAACCCAACCTGCTGGAGGATTCTGAATCCAATCCTTGAAGAAATCCTGATAAAGAATTGTTTTAGTCCAAAACACCATAAAAACCACATTCAAACACAGAAAGTATTCCATCATGGAAATTATGAAAAACTGATCTAAATTGAATACTCATAAGTCGAATTCTGACTCCAGGGTTAAAATAGGGTAAACACAACAAGGAGAAAAATGTACCCAACCTGTACTTTAGGTATATGATATGTAACCCAAAATGTCCCCTCGTTCCATGTGACATAGACTGCTCAGTGTGTACTTCTCCAAAGTACACATCATGTGTTCCAGTATATGATGTTTACCCCCACCTGGGTACATTCACATACAAGGCCCCACTTAGCATGAAAAATTCCCTACTACGTGGAATGTATCACCCCATACACAATCTTTACCCCACATATGGTTCCCATGTATGTACCTATCCATATACCCCCCCCCCCACACAAGGTCTACCCATGCACAATGCCTATCCATGTACCTCGCACTAGATATAGCTTTATACCCTACATGGTCATCTGCCACTAGCACACCCCGAGTCACCACTATATGGCATGTAACCCACCCCCTTGTATTAATCTTTTAGTTCCCAAAACCCATATTTCCCAAGTACGAAGAACACATGTTGTGTGTTCTCAAAACTACACATCATGTACATGAGTTATCCCAAACTAAACCCCCCAAAAATATCCCAAAACACCTAATTTATCCAAAGTATCCATTAATTGAATCCTGAATGGGTCACCAAAATCCCAAAAAATACGATTAAAACTTAAAATCAACTACCCTATGGGAATTTGTGGGGGAGTCAGGGGTGTTTGGCGAGGGTGAGGTGGGGAGGAGGGGGGGATATGTAGGGGGTTTGGTGGGGAGGGGGTGGGCTGGGCAGGGGGGAGGGGGGGTTGTGCAGGTTTGGGGGTGGCTGTGTAGGTGGGGGTGCTGGGAAGATGGGGGAGGGGGGCTGGGCAGGGGGGTTGTGCAGGTGGGGGTGGTGGTTGTGTAAGTGGGGGAGGGGGTGGGATGTGCAGGGGGTTAGGCTAGGTAGGGGGAGTGGGGCTGGACAGGGGGGGCTGTGCCAGTGGGGTAGTGGGGGGGTTGTGCAAGTGTGGGGGGGATGGGCAGATGGGGGGGGGGAAGGGGGGTTGTGCCGGTGTGGGGTGGTGGTTGTGCAGGTGGGGGAGGGGGTGGGATGTGCAGGGGGTTAGGCTAGGCAGGGGGAGGGGGGCTGGGCAGGGGGGGCCATTATATTGACCACTACCTTATCAATCATGGTAGGGTTAGATATCATGTTATAATATGATAACTTCATTATCACTCAAGTAAGGGTCCTTCTAGCACCTTATCACTCAAGGTATGGTTAGATATCATGTTATAATATGATAACTTCATTATCACTCAAGTAAGGGTCCTTCTAGCACCTTATCACTCAAGGTGTTGTCATTCCTTATTATATATCACTATACTTGTTAGAATTTCTCACCCAAGATGTGTATGAAATAACAACAAGGGAATTTGGTCCATATCATAGCTCACCAGATAGGTACAAGGTTCTAGTTACTCTGGACCTATTCCCCCTAACTTATCAATCATGTTAGTGTTAGATATCATTTTATAATATGATAGCATCAATATCACTCAAGTAAGGGTCCTTCCAACACCTAATCACTCAAGGTGTTGTCATTCATTAAGATATTTCACTATACTTGTTAGAATTTGTCACACAACATGTGTATGAAATAACAAGGACATTTGGTCCATATCATAGCTCACCAGCTAGTGTACCACCAGGAAGACCATGTTCCCATGTGATAAATGGTTAATTTTTATGATTCTCCCATGGATCATCATTCAAATTTCAATGGATACAAAAATCATCTATGGAAGGTATATACTAAAATTCATGTAGTAATCTACTGGATTGTCATGGAGGTTTATCTGAATGTTTTCATTATAGATTGGGGATAGAATATTACCTTGTAATCTTATCCTCTTAGAATATGATAGAAAATTTCCAAAGTGAGCCCAACCGATGATGTAAATAATTCATAACCACTGACAAACACCATGTTGGATGTCATCATAGCATATCCCCTTGAAAATTAGGCATGTGATATCTCTCATGAATCAAGTAAATATCTATCCCCATATAATCTATGTGTCACAAGAGCCTGACCAATATCCCTCTCTTAAACACAATCCAATACCTTGATAAATGCAACAATATAACTAATTCTCTTGACATTATAGAAGTCATTGACCCATAGTATATGATTCCCCCATCATTGTACTCTAGGAACAAAAGGGTTATAATGGTCATAGTGTAAATATCCTTCTAGGTTATTATATTGAATGATTAAATTCATCGAAAAAATATCAAATTTATCCTGGAGTAATCAAAACAAATAACCCTTATTCGATAGATCGGGATTGAGGCAGGGGATTCTTCATATATGAGTTATAAACTTGAATTTCCAATATCACCCTCCCTATTTGATGAACAAGACAACATTTTTTTGGTTCTTGGTCTCTCTACCACATCAATATGTGAACCATACAAGGGGAAGGGATGTGAGTAAGCCTTAAAAAATGAGATGATTATTTCTATGTGTTTTTTGTGTGTTTTTTTGTGTGGTTTCAGGTGATTAAAGTGAGTTTTTGTGAGTTTTCTATGTGTTCAGTGGTGTGTTTTCTATTTTTGCAGGTTGCAGTGTTCCTATGACAGAGTGGTTTGTTTTTTGTGTGTGCAGTGGTGTGTTTTCTGTGTGTGCAGTGCTGTGTTTTCTGTGAATGCAGTGGTGTGTTTGCAGGTTACTGGTTGCAGTGTTTTTGTGAGTTTTCTATGTGTGCAGTGGTTTGTTTTCTATGCATTTTCTGTGCAGTGGTGTGTTTCTAGAGTTTTTTTATGTGTGCAGTGGTGTGTTTTATGTGTTTGTAGGTTGCAGTGGTGTGTTTTATGTGTTTGTAGGTTGCAGTGGTGTGTTTTATGTGTTTGTAGGTTGCAGTGGTGTGTTTTATGTGTTTGTAGGTTGCAGTGGTGTGTTTTTTTTTGTGATTGCAGTGTATTTTTGTGAGATTACACGTTTTTGACAGAGTAAACATTGCAGCCTGCAGTATTGCTGGCTGTTTCATCTTAAATTAATGGGGGGTCTAACCCAACGGTTTCAAAACCGTTGGGTTATACCTTTGTGATGCTGCAACATTTCCCAACGGTTCAAAACCGTTGGGTTATACCCTGCTGCAATTTCCCAACGGTTCAAAACCTCCTGCTGCTACCTTTCCCAACGGTTCAAAACCGTTGGATATACCCTGCTGCTTTTCCCAACCCTGCTGATTTTCCCAACGGTTCAAAACCGTTGGGGTATATCCTATGCCAATGGTTTTAAAACCGTTGGCATACCCCTGTGCGCTGATTTTTTCCAACGGTTCAGCTAAACCGTTGGTATAAAAAAATCTATACAGCCTTTCCCAACGGTTCAGGGTGAACCGTTGGTATAAGGCTTTCCCCACGCCTCACAGCCCAACGGTTTCTAAAACCGTTGGGATAAGTTTTACCAACGGTTTTAGGGCCTTTCCCAACGGTTTTAAACCGTTGGAAAAACATGGATTCCCAGTAGTGCGCATTTACCCATAATGGAAACCATAAAGGTGTGCCCAAAATGAAAAATACAGAAGCTTAAGGAAAAAATAAACATATTATATATCATATATAAATATAGTGTCATCTTAATGGCCACCTTTGAAGGTGTTAGAAGAATTTTGAACAATCATCGTTTTGGGAGGCAGAAATTCGCCATCCACAGAAACAGTATGTTCTTTAACCATTAGATGTAGGTGTGTGAAAGTGTAGCTCGAATACTTCTTATAAAAACATCCTAGTATATTGATGATACTTCATTTGTTACAAAATAAATGAATAAAATAGTTTAGGGGGTTGGAGAAGCAAAAATAATAAAAAAGGACTCAAGTGAAGACATTACCTTAAAATCGGGTAACTCCCTTTGGTTTGAGCTCAAAGGCTTCCTTGGGAAGCCTTCTTCCCAAAGTGAGGATTCAAGGAGTAAGAGAGGGAAGGGGAGAGACAAAATGGGCTGAGGTTGGCTGAGCCAAAGGCTTTGGGAGTGTGGGTAAGGAGGTAGAGGTGGGGGCCTTTTATAAGAGGAGAGGAGGGGCGGTCTTGGAAAGTAAGCAAATGTTACTTTATTTTAAAATGTTATTCGGATTTAAGAGGTCCCACATTGACGTGTTTCAAGGATAAGGAGATAAGGGTTCTAAATACACTCATCCAATAGGTTTTGGACATGTGTAGGTCTTAGATATTACATTATCTTTCCATTTTATTTAAATCGTTAAATAATGAGGTCATCGCTGCATCATCATGATGTCATAAATAATTTATTTATATAATGTCTAAAAATTATAAAAAAATACTATGATGTAGGAAATCTTTTTATATTTCCAATGAATATTTATAGTCAAAAGTCTGATTTGTATAACCCCATGTAAAAAAATTAATTTAGTAAAACATTTCATGTTTGTCTCATTTTTACTTTAACTTTAAATAAAAAGATATTAATGTCCTTCTCTAACCAAAGTAGCTTAATGGGGTCCCCAAGTTTACCCATGCGTTTTAATGGTCGGCCATGTTACATCCAATGAGTTTAGGACATGTGTCAAGTTCATTTCATATTATTAAAACATTATTTTTTCCTCAAACTACACTAATTACCTCTAATCGCGATTAAAAACTTAATAAGTTACTATTCACCAAAAAATTAATTTTATCCCATTAAACCACATTTTACTTCTTAATGACAACCATGTATGTCGGATTTTTGAAATTCAAAACACAAAGATGGCAAAATTTCATTTAAACGGAAAAATCAGTTTTTATAAGTACCACTTAGTGGTTTCACTATTCATCAAAAATTGATTTTTTTCAGAAAAATCCAAAAAATTCACCCTAAGCTATATTTGATATTCCGAATTAAAAAATGAAGTCTATTTTAAAAAATTCAAAACATATAAGTCACATTAATTAATTTTATAATTAATTCCCGCTGTCAGAGCAAATAGCGTGTTTTTATGAAATAATAAGTATCAAAAGATTGACACTAGTTTAAGTCTGTTTTCAAAGTGAAATTAATTCCAACGACCAATATTGGATTTAATTGTAAAAATATAATCTAATTTCACTTTAAACCCAATTCAAAAGATAATCTAATCATATAAATAAATTAGATTAAAAATAGGTTTTGAATTAAAATACAACATTTTACACTATTCATTAAAAAAATGAACTCTATTAGAAAGATACCAAAAATTTACACAAAGTAAATTCTGATGTCCCAATTCTTAAGAAGAGTTTTATTTGGTCCAAAAGGATGTATAAGAGTGAACAAAACTATATTTAATGACGGTTCTCCATCAAAAGGCGATAAGTGAACCTTTAGTGAAAACTAGGGCATATACGCCTAAAATTGAATTCTTTCCGTATTTTATGCCTTTATCTTTTATTGGATAAATGTAAAAATATTTAAAAACATATATAATCATATTTTAGTTATTTATATCCATTCCCGCCAATACAACGGCTACATGTTAACTACCATTTAAAATAATATTATTTTATTATTAGAGTGCAACGTAAGATTCCCAAGAAACTCGTTGTTGCGTGTTGGGTACGACATCGAGCATAGAGTCCCCTTTAAAGTCATTTTAATATTTTATTCAGAAATATGGATAAATATGAAATTGTCATATTATTTATTTACCTGGGGTGTTACATCAGAAGTCCTAAATCTCAGCTGATGATACCTTGATCTCATGTCGATCATTGAGAAAACACAAGCTCATTTCAATAGGTGAAATTGATCATCTATATGGAGAAGAGGATACTAATTCTTCATCATCATTTGTATCAAATTTCAGTAATCAATGCACATGTGTAGAGTTCTGTCAGCCATATTTGAAAACAACACTAGAGAACCCCGTGGAGACACACTCAGCTAGATGAACCCCAAATTCTCTAACTCCTCCAGCTAAACATGAGTTCTTGAATCTCTATAGGTTCAATTATTTATGGTGGAATATATACTGGTCCAACCCATGGAATTAGATCAATAATTAATTCAGCATCTCTCTTAGGTGGAATCTGTGATAATTCTTTATGAAATACATCATGAAATAGTACCCATACTAGTGGAAAGATATCTTGTTGTACACCTACCTCATCCAGCAAAACACTAGCTTTCTGGTCTTTGAGATCTCCAAGTTGCTGAGTAAATATCCCTAACCGTTATAGTTTGATATCCTACTCTCCTCAATGAATACAATTTTTACCCTCAAGATACGTATACATTTCTCCATGAGGCCGCATTCTATGTGGGCTTGGTATGCGACTAGCTCGTCTATACCCATAATTAGGTCAAATATTGTCATGTCAAGAGTATAGAGATCCCAGAGAAAATGATCTTCCTTGATATCAAGAGTGCATCCCTTGCACATACATATGTCTCTAGACTGCACTCCGAACATTTTATCTATTGGAATAACCCTGCTCAAAAACTCCACTTTTAGGCACAAACCATTAACAAGATTAGTAGATATAAAGGAATGATAGACACTAGTATCAAATAAGCCACTTTCTAATGTCGAAGATACAAGAATAGTACCTATCACTGCCAAAGTTCAAGCCTCACTATCCCTAAGTGTAGGCTGCACTACATTTATTTTCCTTTCCCTGATTCACTATGATGTTGTCTGGCTCCCTTAAGTAGCACCAATCTGCATATATGGGCACTCTTTCCCAGAATCACATCAACTAACTCTTCCACCTCTGTATGTAGAACGCCTAATATCAGTCTAGTAAGGGGTATAAGATCCCCTCCCCACAATCCCACTCTATATAGTTGCACCATCACTAACAATATGTCTCTATGTCATGTAGAACATATATAGATTCCCCATCTTACCACAAGATAGGAAATCCAACAGTGGTCGAGTAAAGATTCAAAGATAGTAGAATGTCTTACCAAACTAATTAAAGATTACTCTAGTAAGCACATGTGAGACTAAAACTTGTGTCTAACCACTCTGCTTTCCACTTCCCTAGCTAAAGTTCTCATAACTACGCTTCATACTCTCAAAACCCTCACCTCATGATCTTCCAATATCAAATACCTTTATAAAAATGGAATCTTTTCTATGATCCCCTCATCAATGAGAGCTGGGTATACCACATTAATAAACTTATTTAATAGAACGAGGTTAACATGTCACTGAATCTTGCACTTAATTCCATCCTGAAAGCCTATTTCTGAAGCTGATTCACCTCCTGTCAATGCCAGAGCAAAGCACTGCAAGCCAATAAACCATCTAGAATAATCCTTCATGGGCATTCTCCCTTGAGCCAGCCGCATGAACTATGTTTATTTCTCTTTCCTCGGCATCTTGAGATAGATGTGATCTAAGATACCTTGCAATAAGTCCTTCCATAACATATCGTCAGTCTATCCAGTCAATATATAAACATTCCACTAGTGATTCTATGATCCTCATTGAATATTAGCAGCCAACATGTCCCTCCTCTCAACAAGAGTATCCAAATGGTCAAGTATCATATCAATATACCCAACCCAGAAATCAAATCCTTCAATTCCACATATGCTATAAAATTTGAATGGAGTTATAACTGAAACTCTCTTGTGAGGATAGACATGCTCTTATCAACTCGCCTTGGGACTCTTTCCATGAATCTCATGAAGCGAGAAAAGATCTATTATAACTTATCCCCTACTTACTTACATGTCACAATAAATGAAACCAGTCCCATATTTATAAGATCATTTCTATCCATTACCTCTAATTGTCCACTCAAAAAGTGTCATCATGATGGCATATCTATATAATGGAAAAAACGCACCTTAGGAAAGAGTTTCCAAAATATTTACTTATTTATGTAAGATGCAAATAACAAAAAGACACAAGAATTCATTTCCCAAACCCCATAACATGACCATAACAGAGGAGCTACCACTACAATTAACCATCCTACAAGTAGGTCTAGGTTATCAAAGGGTTTTACCATTCTCATTTTTTAGTTTCTCATTTAGACAAACAATTTTTATAATCGTTCATAGTTTTATAATCATTTTCAATTTCATGTTTGGAACCATTTTCATCTCAATTTAATAAAAGAAATGAAGAATATGTTATGTTCAAAAAATTACCATAAACTTGTTTTCTGTGTGTTCCAAAAATGATGTACTTCAGAAAATAATCTTGAGTGTCTAGAATGATTCATGCAGACTCAAATCTCAGGAAATTGCAGGCCACATGTCAATTATAAAAAATATAAAAAAACAATAGTCACATCACACAAAATGTGTGTCACCCAAGGTGATATAATATTTAACTTTAACAACTAATAGTAATACAAATTATCCCACCATGAGTACATGGGTTTTTTCATATACATGGGTTTGAAACTCCTATGCATGAGCTCATAACCAGTCCCCAAATCTTCATAGTATTCTGTATACCTTTCCCAAAAAGTAAGAAAATGAAATAGAAAATAAAACTGGCCTCTGATACCACTTCGTAACATCTCTCCCTCAGTTTCACACACCAATGCCCCATGTCGGGCCGTCGCATGCCCTCCAGTGTGTCTCCATGTATTCTAGAGGATACCAACTAGCAGTAAAGAACTATTAATTTGATCATGGGGAGACTATAACCTATTTAGCATAGTAATAAACCTATATAAATAAGTAAACAACAGAAGAAGAATATATAATCATAAACATACCAACATATATAAAGAAAATAAATTTCAGAAATACAATATCTAACTAATGTAGAAAACATTTCATGCTAAAGTAAGTGTCACGTGTCAAAACTGAAAACTGAAAATAAGGACACCGATGACTCCCCTGTGGGTCTAAAATAATATATGGTTCCCTCATCCAAGATCAATCCCAAATCATCAATCTATCATTGGTCCTTTTTAGATAACCTATCCTATAAAAATAATGCCTATTTGAGAACTGAATAGGCATCCCAATTAAGGTTTGAGTACAAATTAGTAGTCCACCATCAATGGTGTCTATAATACTATCCAATTAGATAATAGTGTTTGTAGTTCTATAAACAAATAATTACAATACACAAATAAATTGTTATCACAATATAAATTATTTTTTATTTAACCACATTAACTCTAGGGTTCTAAGGACGCTCGTACCTCATGCCAGCTTCAGCTCATGATGGAGCTCGAAGTGTGCATATGTAATATTATATCTTAATACCTACATCAACTAACGCCAGATCCCAAATTATTCAAAGTTAATATCATATCTCAATACTAATTTTGGCTCATGCTGGAGCCTGAAGTATATTCATGTGAGGTCATATTTGTAGTTCCTTTGTTACTATTCCTTAGTTTATTCTTGATTTCCCATGTTTGCATTATTTAATTCATGCATGAATACCCATGTTACCACTCAAATATCCTAAAAAATAATGAAATTTCTCCAATCCTTTTATTCATATGAATAGTTACCATGTTACAATGTATACATATCAATTCAATGACAATGTTCCCATTACATTACTCATAAGTACAATGTCTATGCTACCATGTATACTTCCCAATTGAATGACTGTGATCCCATTACTTTATTAAAAATTTAATGAACATGTTTCCATTCATACTAATAACATTAGAATGACAATGACCCCATTATTTTTCAAATAATTAATTCAATAATTAATTATCAACATAATTATAATTTCTAATTCATTAATTAGTTAAACTCAAACAACTCATTAGTTAATATAACAATTAACTAATTAAATAAATAATATTAATTTATTAAACAATTAAGTAATTACTCAAAATCCATTACTAATTCGTCCATTATATTACCACTAAACTTTATTTAATTCCATAATTAATTATCTCAAAAAAACAATTCAATATTCTCATAATTAATTCAACAACTAATTATCAATTTCAAAAAATCAATATCACATATTTGATTCCATAATTTAATATATAAAATAATAAATCCCTAAATCTCTTAATTAATTTCCCAATTAATTATCTAATTTAAAATCCCCTTAATCTCATAATTAATTCCTCAATTAATTATATTTTTCAACAATACTTCTAGAAATGAGTTGGTTAACATAATTAACCCTATTTTAGAATCAAATTGATAAATAATGAATGTAATTATTCAATTTTTCATAAATTTATCAAATCATGACAATTGGAATTAATGATTAAACTAACTACCTCAAATATTGACTATCAATCAACTAAAAAAATCCCCAAAATAGAGTAGCATAATGACACAGATCTAGATCCGAATCTCAAAAACCTAAATCAAAATTAAATATATTGAGATATCTTCATTATAAATCTATATCAACAATCCATGATCTATATTTACAAAATATAGATCTATATATAATGAAATAGATGATTTCCACCCACCAAAAGATCAAGAGAAGAAAATATGATGAATTTGAAAGAAACAAGATAGAATCCACTTACTAGGAGGGATTAAGATAATTGATTTGGGATTTAAATTTTGAATAACGGATGTCATATTTCATTGTAATCCCTATGGAATGATATGAAATTATCTAAATCTGATTTTGTTAGAGTTTGCATCAAACAGAAGAAGTTTTGGGGGTTTGGGGGAATGAAAAAAATATTTCGGGCCACTTTCCAAATCATGCATGTTTTCCTAGGTAAAGGAAAACATTTTCCCCTAACCATGAACCAATAATGTGCCTATTATTTTTGGAGTGCATGATTTATATTTTTAGGGAACACAGTTTGACATGATGTGTGCTATCCATGCGAACCACCACTATACAGGGTTTCACGGTTTCCTCTACTGGGGTGCATGGTTTTATCTAGCCACATCCCAACCATGCACAACATTTGTTTCTTCAATTTTTCTCAAAATTAACCCAAAAAAACCCTAATGTATAACCTGCTGGAAAATTATTCAAGGCTAATCATAATATTTTTTGTAAACATGTTGAAGATAAATCCAAAAAAGGTCATGATCCTACATAAATGGATACTAGTACCGCCCTTAAAAGATACACATACCGTTATAATTACTACTTAAAACTCTTCCCTTTTATTAGTTCTATATTCCTTTCCTACAAACATAATCCCATGGAGACACAAATTTATCCTAATACCTTTAATTTTAAAGGTACTTACAAGGTAAAATCAAGTGTCTAATATAACCATTATCTTCTCTTAAGATTGTCTTCTTAATCATAATCATCCAAATATCTTGTCAATATAATAATATGATGTATTAAATGTCATTATAATACTAATTTTTTTTTTTAATATTAGTGTTATAACCCTTATTCATTCATTTCATTCTACTTGGAAAAAGAAAAGAACATCATTACTGTGTTGGGAAGACTATCACATTCATAAGGGAACATCATTTGTTTTTAATTACCCATTTTCAATGCTAGCATTAATAGTGTAAATAATAAATAAATATGATATAACTAATATAATTATGATTCTTAAATAACAATTTAATATTCACTTTAATCCCCTCAAATGCGTTGAGAGACAAGAACGCTAATTGTTCTTACGTGCATATTATCACCTCCATGAAGAATTTTTTTATTTTTTATTTATAATTTCATAAATTATCGAATAATATTGAAATATGGTTCACTATCATAAATAAATAACAATAATATCAATATTATTATGTTATAAAGTTATTTTACCAAATAAAACACCTCATTAACAATACTCACCAATCGAATTAAATCATGTTCAACTTTGGGTTGGTTTAACCCCCAATATGAATAATGTTTAAAATAATGAATAATATATGGTTCATTAAATATTATATCAAATATTTAACTTATTGTTAATGAAATGGTTTATTATAACAATATTACCAAAAATGATGTTATCAATAATGTTTTCAGATAACATAACCTAAATGCATATGGGACGAAATAATAACATATAAGATAAATTGAGGTTATATACTATATTTTATTAAATGATATATCAATATATAACTTGGTATCTAATGATGAGTAATTATATCAAAATTAGTAAACATGTGTTAAATAGTCAAAGTAATTAACAACCTACAATCATAATACACTATAACTAGTTAATGTACTCATCATACATAATGATAATAAAGATTGTAATATTATAATAATTACGAGTTAGGTTATGAAAAATATTATTAAGTTTTTTATATTTATTTTAAATGTGGTTAGAGTTCCATAAAATAAGAAAGGAATAAAGATATGAACTTTTTATGTCCATTTAACCATCATTGAGGCATGATTTCACATTTCACACTTCCTCTTTGATGTTGTGTATATACTACCCAAATTAATTAAATCATAATAAATTGATTTTTGTTAGGAGATATAAATTTTTTTTCACAATCACTCTTACATTATCTCTCAATACATTAACTTCTATTGTTTTAAGGGGTTTAGACTCATTTTTATTTCATTGATACATGTTTATGATATATACTATGTTTATTTATTTATATAGTACTTACCACATGATTATAGTTTTTTATATCATCATTAACTTATATTTCATGATATTTAATATTAAATTTCATTGTATATTTATAATGTGGTTTTGATTCCAATGTTACAAAGGATTTAAGTGTTTTTTCAGTTAAATCATTTCCTTGGGATACAATCACTCTTCTTAGACTATAATATTTCAATACTGAAATATTACATTCTATAATGATTTTATATTTCATTTTCACCTTATTTTCTACATAAATAATGTTTCAAAGAACAGACTTCTTACCTGATGATTGTATTTTTTTTTCAAAATGTATTACTATTAAGAATAATAACCATTTCTTTTAATTGATTTTTTCCACAATGTCCATGTTTTTACATCCCATTATTGTTCATCTTTCCCTAGTGAAAACTCAAATTATTTTTATATCCAATGACTCTTTTATTCCTAATTATTAATTTTAAAATAAATGTTTCTCTATATTTTTAACAATGTGGGTTTTTAATAAATTTATTTCAGAATATTCACAAGGGTTTTTATATTTTCATATTAAAATTTTTTATCATTCCCTCCACATTTTATTTTGAAAACATTATTTTTTTCAAGTTTTCATTATTGTAGAATCTTTTTAAAAATAAATTATCTCAATGTATTTACATCATCTATTTTTTTACATCTGAGGAAAAATATTTTTAAACCAAATAATTTTTCAAGTGTGGTTTTATTATTAAATTTCTTAAAACCAATGGATTATTAATAAAAAAAGATTCTAATAACCATGAATTTTATAATGGTGAATAAAAATGTTTTCAGAATGATATTTTCTTTATTTGATTTTAATAATCTTCATAATGATATACCTCTATTGCATTTATGTTTCTTGTTTCACTGTATGTTATTGTTTTATTATGTGACTGTTTTTGGTGATCTTGTTTTTAGAATCAAGAAATTTAATTCATGATATTATTTAGATTCTTTATAAAACCCATTTTATTTCCATGAGTTTTTTTAGGACGATTAGAAAATTTTATAAAACTCATTTTTTATATGGTTTATTATATAGAGTGATGAGTGTTTCATGTGGCACATAAATCTATAGATTATGAGATGGGTGGGACCTATATCTACATGTGGTGCCAAGGGTAAAGGATTATATCTCATGAGACAACAATGTAATGTAAAGGGTTTAACAAGTTTATTGGTTTATAAAGGGTACATGTGATGTTATTAAGATGTAGTCACAATTTTACATGTTAATAGGTTTGAGAGTCATGAGGTTCATAAAGGGTGAATGGGAATGAATTAATCTCTAATCATAATTTTTAATGTAGACAAGTAGGTAAGTAGTCATGTTCATAAGGATAATAGATCCTATGTTTATGATTATTCAGTCTTTTCTAGTTTTTTATCATGTAATTACATGTTTTGATGATTATGAAATAATTTTAATGTTTTCAAAGCTTTTATATAATGATCACATGTTTTCTAATTATATGATATTTCTTATACCAAGTCATTTATTTTATGGTTACTTAATGATCTTATTATATTATTATATTCTTCCAACATGTTTTTTGATTATTATCAATAGTCTTCAAAGATATTATTATGTTATTTATATCCTTATCATATTATGATTAAAATTTAATATCTAATCTTTTATGACATTTATTTTAAAAATATTTGAATTTTAGCTCACCCATTTCTTATTTTTATAATTCCTAATTTTTTAAGATGATTGTATTATATGAGATCTCAAAAAAGGTTTTATTGGATCCCAATTATAGGTAAATGTATATCATTGTTTTATAATAAATTATTTATATATCTAATCTCCATGAAAATGTACCATTATGTCCTTGGGTAGTTCCACTATTTGGTATATATATTATTTAAATCATTATATAAATGTTTTTACTATGTATTGATTATCTAGGGTTTCTATAGCTCAAATATTTCAAAAGTGGGATAATATTAATGAAAAAATACTAAAATGATTGAAGTGCAAGAAAAGTCACTTTATACTTGAGAATTTATTTCCTATATCAATTAATAATTTTTTCTCGATAGTATTTTGAAACTTTTGATTGATTTTATCAATTTATTAGGTAACTATGTTCTATAATTTTTTGAATGATTAGATTTTAGGGTGTGAAAGATAAGATTATTCTTATATTATTTCATTTGAAAAAATATACTTCCCCTTTTATTTTTTGATATGATATTAAAATTGATTATACTTTTAGTTTATGAAGTAATGGGTGGTAGAAATGTTCAATTTTGGGGGATATACCCAATTAATAGAAACAGGAATACAATGATGTGGTTTCTATACAATGATGAATTTACCAAATCATAAATTGAAATGGGATATTTGATAGACGAGTGAATAGATTTTTTAGAGAATGACGATGATATTGAATATAGTTTTAACAAAATAACTTTTTTTCATAGTAGAACAATCATATATGGAACATAATTTGATTTAAAAAATTTTAAATGGAGTCAAGTGCATCGATATCTATTGTTTAACACATAATGATTTGGAAAATTAAACTAGTATTTTTTTACTTACTCAATAATATAATTATTTTCTAAGATTAAAAAATTTATATTTATTTAGTGGAATATTATATTTTGTAAATGGGAAAAAAATTATTAATATTTAAATAGAATTTCCTCATGTTACTATTCATCATATTCAATAGTTTCACTATAAAAAATTCCATGAGTCTTTCAAAAATTATGTAAGTATTTTTCTAATAATTTTATTTGATAGAATTAGAATAAATTTGGTGATGAAATAATATCATTTGATTTATAATATACTTAATGTACGTTAAAATCATATGAAAATATTGTGAGCATATTTTATCAAATGAATTTAATAAAATTGTTCATGGACCTTATATATAACATTTTGATATACATGTTTTTATGAAAATGAATTTAAATTTTTTCATTTTTGATGTAAATATGAATCAATGGAAACAAAATTATTGTGTAAATTGTACTTCTATAAATGATAGATACTATTATGGAAAACTAAGAGACATTATTAATTTTATAGATAGTCAAGGGAAAAAATTATTGTTGAAGTGCATTAATTTAAAATTATTGTGGTTTATAAAGTGCATTAATTTAAAATTAAGAATGTAATATGTATTTTAATTATATATAAAAATAAATTAACACTCATTTAATTTTTAATATATTTTAAATGAGATTAAATAATCATAATGAATAAACCATCTCAAAAAAACTTTTCAAAACATTATATGTTTTAATATAAAAGATTATTTTCCCATATTTAGAAGTTAAATTATATTAAATGGAGTCCAAATTCAGATTCATCATGTTAAAATTCATAAATAATGGTCATATTATATATTTATTGAAAAATGTACGTATTATTAATATTTAATCAATAATACTAAGGGTTAAAATGGGTTTCTAATGTGGATTGAATTTTACCTAATCAATTTGGAAGATTGACCTTCTAGAAAAAAAATTTATATTTTAAATTGAAAACTAACTATAAAGACCCTAGACCAAGTAGCAAAGAGTTGGTACCTTAATTTATTACATAGAAATAGATACAAGACACAAATACCAAATGGACGATTAGTTTAGTAGTTTTGGAAACTATATTTCATACATGAACATTACATTACAACTTGAAATGAAATACTACATAGAAACCCCATTGGAAACATCCGTAACACCTAGATTATCTCTGTATGTCATTAATAATATACATATTTTTATCCTAGGAAATAATTAAACATAAGAAAGGGGTGATCTCAGATTCTTAGTAAGGGTAAACAATACATAAAAATATATCATTTACACCACAAAAAATAGAATATTTGTGATGGGGTCCTACTGAAAAGAACCCATCGCTAAAAATGATGTTGCAAATAACGTGGCTTAGTTTTTTAAAAAAATTATTTGAAATGGATGGGGCCTCCCATCACAAATAATTATCTTCCATGGATGGACCTACCCTTCATAAATAACTATTTGTGACGGGAGGGCTGACCCATCACAAATTAGTTGAAAAAAAAGAATTAAATTCATTTTTTTAAAAAAAAAATATAAACTTTAATAGAATAATAAAATATAATAACAAATATTAAATTAAATATTTAAAAAGTATGAAATAAAATATTTAACAAAACAACCAAAATTAATAAAAAAATTATTTAAAAATATTTAAAAAAATAACAAAAAATAATACAAATAATAAAAAATGTATTTGAAACAACATAAAATATAATCTATATAGAAAATTAAGTATATAAATTAATTATAATATTAAATAAATATGTACATTCAATTGTTTATAAAAAAATACATAAACCACTAAGGGGGAGGGGAGTTATCTAGAAGAGGCGGTGGAGAGAATTTCATCCCCAAATCATGAATCAGATATCGTATATACATCATTGTCTGCTACTGCTACTACTCAAGTAATCTACAAATCTTCCCCTCCTGCTACTGCTACTACTTCCATTGACACATCATACTCTGCATACCCCAGTTTTGGTGAACAAATGTCAAAATTGGACATGGATGGTACAAATTGGTTACATCAAATAACCTTAAGATTTAAAATTCTATGATTTACTTAAAATAGCTAAATAATAGATTTTAAAATAATCAGATGATATGAAATTAGTTTATGTCCACCACATCCAAAATTTTCATTTCACCAATTTATGCCAACTATGTCTAGTCATCAGCACATCTTCTCCTCCTCCTCTTTCTACAACAGTCACTGACACATCAAATTCTGTCAGCCCCGATTCTAGTGTCCTAATGAAAAAATTGGACATGGTTCAAAAAAATCAGTTATTTCTAATCACCTTAAGATTGAAAATTATATGATTAACTAAAAAGGTATAAATCATATATTTTACAATCATTAGATGATGCACCCAATTTATTCCAACTATGTACAAATTTTTAATTTCATCAACGTATTCCAACCTTGTCCAATCATCAATGCATCTTATCCTCCTACTATTATTTCTCCTGACATCGACACATCACATTCTTCCTACCCCAGTATATACTAGTCACAACATGTATTGAATTAACATGTAGTTTATTTTTACACATCACAAAGTCACAAAACAATCATAACTTTCTATGTAACCACATTTCCATTATCTTTCTATGTCGAATTCCCAACACTTCATATTGAATTAATGTTATTAGACTAATTTTTTTCTTTTGGTAGAAATTAAGAATAGAATAAGACAATAATGTTCCCATTATATCATGATAAGTGACCATAACAGGAACACAAGCTTCCTCTAATCTCCTAGATTTCAATCATGAGAATGGGTTTTCAGCTAACAACAACGAATCAATAAGAAATGTTGGTATTTCGACAAATAAATGAAATTAATATGGAAAATGTGGTTATATTGGATGAAAGAATCATTTTATCACTTTTTTGGAATGATTTAGATTGTTAAAAGAAAAATATGGCTTCTCAAAAGATATTTGAAAAAAATAAATAAGTATCAGATGAAAATGATAAGAAAATTAAGTTACAAATATTAGATAAAGTGATTTGAAAATTAATTAAATAATTAGTAGTAATTCACCCATTCTTTATGGTTTTATGAATTCAGGGTACATTTCTTAATTATTTATAATTACCTCTAGTTACCACTAAATATTAAAAATTTCAACTAATTACCACTAATTAATACTAATTACCGCTAATTGTCACTAATTACTGTTAATTATCTCTAATTATCACTGATTATTACTAATTATTACTAATTTCAATTATTTATCACTAATTAATAATAATTATTACTATTTATTACTATTTAACACCAATTATTACTAATTATTACAAATTATATCTAATTTTTAGAAATTTCTACTAATTATTACCAATTATTGCTAATTTTTTGTAACACCCCCAGCTTATTTGGTACACTTCTCTTTGAACAATACAGTAGCATGTGTTGTATGCAACTTCGAGTTCTAACACACACCACAACCAATAAAACTAACCGGTACGAATAGTAATACCCACTTTTTAAAATTTTATAAATTTTATCTTTCAAAATGGAATTCATTTTTGGATTCAGAATATCGGAATTTTCTTATGGTGAATTTTTGGTATTTTTCTGAAAACAATCAATTTTTGATGAATAGTGAAAAAACACTGAGTTATAGTTTAAAACCAAATTTTTATTTAAATAATTATATATTTTATTTAAATTTAATTAAGGTCAAAATAGATACTTAATACCTATATAATTTAAATGTAATTCATTGGAGTTTGTTTAGAATAATTTTAGAAATATAAAAATTTTATTGATCTTTTCACCATCTTTAACCTATCTCTTAGAAGAATTTTCAAATTCACATAAAACATAATTTTACCTCTTCTGTGAGTGGAATATTTAAAATCCAAGAGACACGGTTAATATCAAGGAGTAAAATGTGATTCAATAAGATAAAAATAAATTTTTGTGAATAGTAACCTTTTACTTTTATTTACCACGATTAAATGTGAATAGGGTAATTAAGGGTAAAAATGATATTATTATTACCCTAACACATGTCCTAATTCTATTGGATAAGTATAATTCGACCAAACATAACCCTATGACTAAAATATGAACTTCTTTGGTCCACTTGGATTAGATTAGGACATTTATTATTATTTAATCCAAAGAAGAGTTAAAAGAGTTAAAATCAATGTTTAATAACTAAAACATTTTTAATATAGGGTTATACATAAGATAAATTCAATTATAAATATTCATTAGAAAGATAAAGATATTTCCTATATAATGGTATTTTAGTTAAAAATTTTAGACATTAAATAATTAAATTTATTTCTGATGTAATGGTGATGCAGTAATTACCTAATTAATGAAATATTAAAATAATTGATATTATAAATATAAATATAAATATAATTTGTGAATTTTACTAATTAAAATAATTTTTTAGGTTAATATAACATATTAGGGTTGGTTAGATTAATTTTGTTCTAAGTAATAATTCTATTATGAATTTAGCAAAACTAAAATACCAAATAGTGTCAAAATTGACATAAAAGAGTTTTTTAAAAAATATATTTATTATTAATTCACATTATATTCGTAAAAATTTAAGGTTCGGAAAAAAGACTTAGATAATGATTTATGTATCATTAATGAACAACTTGGGGTTCATTTGGAAGTATATAACATGTTTAGTAACCATATAATATAAAAATACAAAGACACATGGTAAATGTCAAACTATTTAACTAAGAGTTAAATATAAATGATAAGGTTATTATAGTGACCCAAACCTATCTAAAATCTATTGGTTGAAAGGATTTTGACCCATCCCCACATTAAACTATAAATAATCCACTTTTGTGGCATTAGGAACCGAATATGAATTTATTATAAAATAATATGTTTAGCTTTTCCCAAGGTGCCCCTCACCCCTCTTATAAAAGGCCACTCACCCTTGTCTCGAATTCATACCTTAAAAGCCTTTTGGATCAGCCAAAACCAACAAATATATTCTCTAAACTTCCCTCAATTCAACCTAGAGGCATTAGTTTGATCGGAAAACCAGCTTAATGTGCCCTTTTAATCAAATCAAAAGGAAGAACCCGAAGAAGAGGTAATGTGTTCACCACCCTCTTTCAAGTTCCTTTCTTCTTTGACTTATTTTTTCTTTCATATTTACATTCAAAAATAATCACTCCAGTATATTCTATATACTGTGATGTTATTATAAATTTGGTACAACCATATTCAGTATTATATCCATCCTTTGAATGACATGTCACCATACATGCGTATGTACGGCTTACCGTCTCCACATCGTGGTGTAATTGTTATTCAAAACATTATTATTTGGATGGGTATTATAAGGATGTGTAATTGAATTAAATAATAAATATAACATTATAATTATTTTTTATATATGATATACCATCCAATTACATATTATTTTAATATCCAAATAATGATATTGTCACTCGTGCGTACGTACGGACTACCGTCTCCACGAACGTGATGAGATTCATTCCCCATCATATCCATTCATGTATAATTCTCATTTTATGATTAAAAATAATTTTTAAGGACATTATATCATTCTATATATGAATATGATACAACCTATTCATAACAAACAAGGCTTACGTATCAAAATATATAAAAGAAAATGGGTAAGTTAACACCTGAAACGGCGATAATACTAAGATATTATAAACAAAGCAATGATAAAGGATCATATATGATTCTATATTAATATATATGATTCTTTTATATTTAAATAAAAACTATTTCACCATTATAAAGGAGGTTAAACTACCCTCAACCAAGGAAAAGTTCAAGGTAAGGGTTTATTTCACAATCTCATCATTATCCGAGGTTGTTTATACGTAATTATCTACTGGGACCTCTTTATCATCCACACCCATGTTTCTTAATAATGCATTTCAAATCATTCTTTCTATATTACAGACAATGGGTTAAATTCATTTATACCCTTTTTTTACTTTTTATAATATGTATATAAAGGAATCTTTCTGTCGTTTTTCAAACAATGTCCTTTTGAACCTTTTCGTCAAAATTAGGGTAAGAATGTCTTTTTTTATCTTATACGGCAGGTGCGGCTATCTTCTGCTGTAATAAAATCATTGAAGCTTACCTTACAATATTATAAGAATATTTTCAAATTAAATTTTTTATTTCATAATTATGTGGCCATTAAATTATTTTAAAAAGGTATATTTCTCTCAAATAGTTTTGATTTCATATATGTCAACATCCTTTGATGGATTTTATGCTTATTTGAAGTTGATTTATTATGATAAAAAACATCCATATAGTATTGAAGGTTTTGTGATATTTTTGACTGTGGATGTGTTATTTTTATACCATTCATGGTTTATGAAGAAAGTATTGACATTTCGTATGCTAGTTTTAATACGAATGTTTGTGTTATGTTTAAACCTGTTCATATGAGGAATGCATTGGATTTAATAAGTAACAGGTGGAGCCTCTTATAGATCCTCGATGCATCGGTAGGTCTCATGAGACAAACTAGTTTCTTATCACAAGGCCTTGAAAAAATATTATTTGTAGTCTTGGCACAAGGCCTTGACTATGTGGTTATGATAGTCTGGCATTATGCATTCCATCATTATGAAAGTGGTTATTGATATTGCATGTGATTATTCGACTATTATAATATCCATTTGAATATGTAAATGGAATTATTTCATTTTATTTCTACCATATTATGATGAATTTCATGTTTAAAAGGCTTTTGTTTTAGTTATAAATAGCCTTAAAATTTTAGGCTTATTTATGAAAGTTTCTGCTATATTGTTATCTTTATTGGGCATCTGAGCTCACCCCTTTCTATGTTTTATTTCTCCTAGGATGTAAAAAATTATTTTATGAATGAACTGTAGGAATATTATGAGGGGATATGAGTGTGGTCTATGGAAACAAGATGTTGTTCAAGTTTTTCACTTTATGATGCAATGTAATCTTTATGAATGTATCTAGTGATTCCAAGGCTACTAAAATAATCGGTCTTTCGAGACGTGATCTTTTCTGATCATTACAATGTTAGGTAATAATGCACTGACTCTGTGTAACTGGGGTCGGGGTGTTACAGTTGGTATTAGAGAAAGTTTAGTACAAACCGTGGAAGGTAGATTTAGATAAACTTTGATTAGAGCACATGGACATAAGATGTACTTTGAGGATTAGTATACAATAACTTCCTATAATTTTGGTATTGTAATGATTTTGTGAGTTTTCCAAGAAATACATCCCTATATGGATACGGGTAGGTAGAGGCGGCTCGGGCACAGATGTACCTAGGGGTAAAACCCGAAAACACCGTTTTATGATAGACTCAAACGGGAACTAGTGCACGACAATAGGCCTTGTTGCACTCTTAGTTACGACACTCCTGGGGGATATGCTTAGGATAATTCATATTTTCTTTACAAACTGTTATGAAGGGTTTATGAGTATATACTTCCTTAAAGAAAACATTTTTATGATTATGGATTATATCCATAAACTGTTCAATTCATGTTAAGTGTTTTACAAGTTTGGATTAATGTATTGCGATTTATAAACTAATCTAGTGTATTACATTGTTTAGAAATGGATCCTAATGGAAGAAATGGAAACCGTATCATTTCAAACATTCCATGTAGGGATTTTACTCCTGCTCAAGATAATTATAGTGGAGCGGGTGGTACAACTGGTGCTGATCAGCTTATCACCATACTGAGACAACTCACTTAGGTTGTGAATAATAACCTTACCTGTATGGAGCACCCTAATCCGTGCTGTGGAGGATCAATGTTAGATCTCTTCATGAGGGAACAACCACCAACATTCAATGGGTGTAAAAACCCATTAGTGGCTGAGCAATGGATATATTCTTTAAAGAAAATATTCTACGCTTTTGGGAGTATCGAAAGGGAAAAAGTTGTCATGGTAGTTTACCGCCTTACTGAAGATATTGATCAATGGTGGTCATTGATTCAAAACACGAAGGAAGATGATGAAGAATAAAATATGGAATGGAGGGAGTTCAAAGAGCCTTTCATAGAAAAATACTTTCATCATGACCATCGATCAGATATAGAATGAAAATATCTAGGTCTGAGACAAAATGAGGATGAGTACGTCGCGAAGTATGAGGATAACTTTACAAGGATAGCGAGGCATACAACAGATTATATATGTAACCCAAGGAGTAAGATTGATCATTTTTTATGGGTTAAAACCATTTATCCATCGAGCTTTGGTCTCAAAATCCTTCTCGTTGTATGAAGATATTGTGTCATGTACTATCAAGATAGAAAACAAATTCTCTAATTATTATGACTTTAATGAAAAGAAAGAGAAGAAGAGATCTGTTGATAACTCTAGATATGGAAATAAGGGGAAGAAGGGAAATGTTGAATATCCATCCTGCAATAAATGTGGGATGAAACACCCCAGTACATTCCTGATGGGAATGGGATTCTGTTACAAGTGTGGTGAAAAAGGCCACCATGCTCATGATTGCAAGGGGAAGAAAGAAGCTACTGATGTTCAATGATACAGTTGCAGGGAGATGTGACATTATGAAAATGAATTTCCTAAGCATCAGGGAAACATACCTCAAAAAAGTCCATGGGATCAAGGCTAAGCTTATGCGATCACTACGGCTGAGGTGGATGCTCCGAAAGATGTGGTGGCATGTAATTTAATGGTTTTATCAAGTCTAGCCAATGCTTTATTTTATTCTAGATCATCACGTTGTTTCATATCTTCCCAGTTTGCAAGGAAAATTATATATTTCCAATTGAATTTAATAAGGGAGTTGTCAGTAAAAACTCCTAAGGGAAGTATCATCACAACATAGTTTTGTGAATCATTCCCCATTAGAGCACATAAATGTTCTTTGTCTGCTGATCTCATCGTTATACCCCTGATTGAATTTGATATAATCCATGGTATGGATTGGCTTTCGGACCATGATGCAAAAATTTATTATAAGAAGAAAGAGGTTACTATTTTTGATGATGATGATAAAGAACAACTTATCTTTAGAGCAGAATCATCACCGCCTAATTATTATCTAGATCCACCCCCAGTATATCATCTAAATTAAATTTTTGGGGAGGATGAGAATGAAATAACTATGGATGAGGAAAGGAATTTTCAAATTGAGGATGTACCTATTGTGAAAGAATATTTAGATGTGTTTTCGGAAGATTTACCTGGACATCCTCCAGAATGAGAAATTCAGTTTTCCATTGATTTAATTTATGGTTCAAGGTCTATATCTAAGACCCCTTATAGAATGGACACTATGGAATTAGTTGAAATAAATAAAATACTAGATTAATTGAGTAATAAGGGATTTATTCGGCCTAGTGTTTCTCCATGGGGAGACCTGGTCCTTTTTGTTAAGAATAAAGATGGATCTATGAGGTTATGTATCAACTATAGGGAAATCATGCTAAAACAATAAAGAAAAATTATCCCCTAACTCGCATTGATGATTTATTTGACCAACTACATAATGCTCAATATTTTTCAAATATTGACCTTCGATCGGGATACCATCAGTTGTGTGTAATGAAGGAAGACATTCTGAAGACAGCTTTTCGAACAAGGTACAAGCATTACGAGTTTACAGTAATGCCTTTTGGGCTGACTAATGCACCCTCTGTATTCATGGATCTAATGAATAGTCTTTTCAAGGAATATCTCAATGATTTTTTGTGGTATTTATTGATGATATCTTGGTATACTACAAATTCTACGAAGATCATCAAAATAACTTGCGCATTATCCTGAAGACTCTTAGAAGACCTGAATTATATGGGAAGTTTAGAAAGTGTGAATTCTGGATTCGAGAGATCTATTTTCTTTTCCATGTTGTCTCTAAGGATGGAATCTCTATTGATCCTTCTAAGACTAAGGCAATCCAGGAATGGTCAGCACTGATGAGTATAACAAAGGTATGAATTTATATTGGTTTAGCGGGTTATTATCAGTGTTTCTTCCAGAATATTTCCTGATTGGCTAACCCATTAATGAATCTCACATGTAAAGGGGTTAAATTTGTTTTAACAAAAGAGTGTTGAGAATGTTTTGAAGAGCTGAAGAGAAGATTATTCAATTATTCTATATTGAATATACCATCAAGGAATGATGTTTTTGTTATTTATAGTGATGCTTAAAAGAAAGGACTTGGTTGTGTCCTTATGAAGAATGATAGGGTTATTTCATATGCATCATGACAGCTGAAAATTCAAGAGAAAAACTATCCTAACCCTGATCTTGAGTTAGCTATTGTAATATTTTCTTTGAAGATATTGAGACATTATCTCTATGGTGAAAAATGTGATAAATATACCGATCACAAGAGTTTGAAGTATATTTTCCCACATAAAGAACACAACATGAGGCAAAGGAGATGTGTTGAACTACTCAAGGATTATGATTTCACGATATGTTACCACCTGGGGAAGGAAAATAAGGTCAAATATTCTTTGAGAAGATAGGATCATGGTGTTTTGAACATGATGAGAGTTGAAAAGGATCCTATATACATGGATCTAGTAAAGATGGATATGGGAATCACCTTGGAAGGTGAAACCTCAATAATTTTTCAAATGGTTACCAAACCATTTTTACTAAAATGGATAAATAGTTCTCAAACCAATGATGAAGAGTTTAAAAAGAATATTAAAGCTATGAATGATGGGAGAATGTGTGACTTTGTGTATGATGATGGAATTTTGATATTTGGTAAGAGACTTTGTGTTCCCGATATACCTGATTTAAAAAGGTAATTATTGGATGATGATCATAGTTATAATTTCTCTATACACCATGGGAGCACCAAAATGTATTGATATTTGAAGGAACATTTTTGGTGGGACCACATGATAAGAGAGATTGCTGATTTTGTGTCAAGATGTATGGTTTGTCAACAAGTGAAAGCTGGAAGGCAACATCCTAGAGGTGTCATGCAACCTCTTGCCATACCTGAGTGAAAATGGGATAATATTATGATGGACATTATCATGAGACTACCAAATACTCCTAGAATGAACATTCCAATATGGGTCATTAATGATCGTCATACCAAGTCAGCACATTTAGATTCTATAAGAGAAGATTTACCACTTGAACGATTATGAAGACTATATATTAATGAAGTTGTAAGACTTCTGGGAGTACCACTATCAATTTTTTCTAATTGCGATCCACATTTTACATCAAGATTCTAGAAAAGTATTCAGAAATCCATGGATACTGAACATCGTTTGAGCATTGCCTACTAGACTCAAATAGATGGTCAATCAGAACTGACTATTCAAACCTTAGAAGACATGTTGAGATCCCTGTCAATTGACTTTCAGGGTATGTGGGATCAATATTTACCTATGCTAGAATTTTCCTATAACAATAGCTTCCATTCAAGTATTCAGATGGAACCATATAAAGCGTTATACCGAAAGCGATGTTGCACACCAACCTGTTGGGATAATGTTGGTGAAAGAAAACTTTTAGGCCCAGAACATGTGGAGGAAATGATGGAAAAGGTGAAGGTAATCTAAAACCACATCAAAGAAGCTCAAAGTAGGCACAAGAGCTATGCTGATAACTGAAGGAAGGATTTGGAATTTTAGGTAGGAGATCATGTTTTCTTGAAGTTATATCCATGGAAGGGAGTTATATGTTTTTGTAAGAAAGGTAAATTGAGTCCCAGGTACATAGGACCTTTCGAAATTCAAGAATGAATTGGGGCTCTAGATTATCATTTGGCAATACCGCCAAATCTCTACCAAGTTCACGATGTGTTCCCCGTATCACTGTTGAGAAAATACATGTCTGAACCAACACATGTAATCACCTATGAGGAAGTAGAACTGAAACCCAGTATATCACATTGCGGAGAGCCCGTCAGGATTCATGATAACAGAGAACAACTACTATGAAACCGGACAACTCGTCTGGTAAAATTTCAATGGAGAAACCATAATATGAAAGAGACAACGTGGGAACCCGAGGAACTTATGATGAAGAACCACCCGAGTCTTTTTATGCAGTAATATTTTAGAAATTTCTAGGATGAAATTACATGAAGGAGGGGGAAATGTAACACCCCAAGCTTCTACGGTACACTTCTCTTTGAATAATACAGTAGCGTGTGTTGTACACAACATTGAGTTCTAACATACACCAAAACCATCCAAACTAGCCGTTATGAATAGTAATACCCACTTTTTTAAATTTTAAAAATTTTATCTTTCAAAATGGACTTCATTTTTGGATTCAGAATATCGAAATTAGCTTAGGGTGGATTTTGGATATTTTTCTGAAAACAATCAATTTTAGATGAGTAATGAAAAAACAGTGAGTTATAGTTTAAAACTGAATTTTTATTTAAATAATTATTTATTTTATTTAAATTTAATTAAGGTCAAAATAGATACATAATACCTATATATTTTCAATTTAATTCATTGGAGTTAGTTTAGAATAATTTTAGATATATAAAAATTTTATTGAACTTTTCACCGTCTTTTACCCATCTCCTAGAAGAATTTTTAAATTCACATAAAACTAAATTTTATCGTTTTTATGAGTGGAATTTCGAAAATCTAAGAGACACAGTTAACATCAAGGAGTAAAATGTGGTTCAATAAGATAAAAATAATTTTCTTTGAATAGTGACTTTTTACTTTTATATACCACGGTAAAATGTGAATAGGGTAATTAAAGGTAAAAATGATATTATTATTACCCCAATACATGTCCTAATTCTACTGGATAAGTATAATTCGACCAAAAACAACCATAGAAATAAAATATGAACCTCTTTGGTCCACTTGGATTAGATTAGGACATTTATTATTATTTAATTCAAAGAAGAGTTAAAATAGTTAAAATTAATGTTTAATGACTAAAACATTTTTAATATATAGTTATATATAATATATATTTGATTATAAATAGTCATTATAAAGATAAAATTATTTCCTACATAATGGTATTTTATTTATAATTTGTAGACATTAAATAATTTAATTTATATCTGACACAATGGTGATGATGTAATTACCCAATTAATGAAATATTAAAATAATTGATATTATAAATATCAAAATAAATGTAATTTGAGACTTTTTATTGATTAAAATAATTTTCTAGGTTAATATACCGTATTAGGGTTGGTTATATGAGTTTTGTTCGAAGAAATAATTCTAGTATGAATTTAGAAAAAACAAAATACCAAATAGTGTGAAAATTGACATAAAAGTGTTTTTTTTAAATATTATATTATTAATTCATATTCTATAAGTAAAAATATAAGGTTCAGAAAAAGGACTTATATTATTATAGATGAATCATTAATGAACCACTTGGGGTTCACTTGTAAGTATATAATAAGTTTATTAACCATATAATATAAAAATACAAAGATACATGGTAAATATCAAACTATTTAACTAAGAGTTAAATATAAATGATAAGGTAAATATAGTGACCCAAATTTGTCTAAAATATATTGTTTGAAAGGATTTTAACCCATACCCACCGTAACCTTTAAATAATTTTCTTTGGAGTCATTAGAAACCGAATATAAATATACTATAAAATACTATTTCTAGCTTTTCCAAATGTACCCCTCACCCCTCTTATAAAAGGGAACTCCACCTTCTCTCAAATTCATACCTTCAAAGCTTTTTGACTCAGCCAAAACCTACCCAAATATTCTCTCAACTACCCTCACTTCAATCTAGAGTCTTTAGTTTGATCACAAATCAAACCTAAAGAGCCCTTTTGATCAAATCAAAATGAAGAACCCAAAGAAGAGGTATTGTTTTCATCACCCTCTTTGAAGTTCCTTTCTACATCCACTTCTTCTTTCTTTGTTATTTACATTATAAAATAATAACTCCAGAATCTTCTATATACTGTTATGTTATTATAAATATGTTACAAAAATACTCAGTTTTTTATCCATCCTTTGAATGACATGTAACCATACGTGTATATGCACGACTTACCGTCTCCACGTCGTGGTGTAATTGTTATTGAAAACATTTTTATTTGGATTGGTATGAAAATGATGTGTAATTGAATTAAATAATAAATATGACATTATAATTATTCTTTATATATGATATACCATCCAATTATATATTATTTTAATATCAAAAGAATGATATTGTCACTCGTACATATGTACGGACTACCGTCTCCACGAACGCGATAAGATTCATTCCCCATCGTATCCATTAAAGTATAATTCTAATTTGATGATTAAAAATAATTTTTAAGGACTTCATATCATTATGGATATTTATAATATACAACCAATCCATAACAAACATGGCTTATATAACAAAAGATATAAAAGAAAACGAGTAAGTTAACACCTAAAACGACGATAATACTAAGATGTTATTAACAAAGAAATGTTAAAAGATCGTATATGATATCATATTAATGTATATGATTGTTTTATAATTTAATAACAACTATTTCACCATTATACTGAAGGATAAACTACCCTCTACCAAGGAAAAGTACAAGTTAAGGTTTTATTTCACAATCACTTCATTATCTGAGGTTGTTTATACATAAATATCTACTGTGACCTCTTTATCATCCACATCCATGTTTCTTAAAAATGTATTTCAAACCATTCTTACTATTTTAAATAATACGTGTTAAATTAATTTATACCCTTGTTTGACTTTTTGTAAGAAGTTTATAAAGGAATTTTTCTGTCATTTTCCAAACAAGGTCCTTTGTAACCTTTTCGACAAAATTAAGGTAAGAATGTCTTTTTTTAACTTATACGGTGGGTGTGGCTATTTTCTGCCGTTATAAAATCATCGAAGCTTCCCTTACAGTCTTATAAGAATATTTTCAATGTAAATTTTTTATTTTATAATTATTTGGATTTTAAATTATTTAAAAAAATAGATATTTCTCTCAAATAGTTTTGATTTCATTTATGTCAATATCCTTTGATGGATTTTAATCTTATTTAAAGTTGATTTATTATGATAACAAACTTCCATATATTATTGAAGGTTTTGTGATATGTTTGACTATGGATGTGTTATTTTTATACCATTCCTCATTTATAGAGAAAATATTTAAATTTCGTATTCCAGTTTTAATAGGAATATTTATGTTATGTATAAACCTGTTCATATGAGGAATGCATTGGACTAAATAAGTGATGGGTGTAGCCTGCTATAGCTCCTCGATGCATCAGTAGATATCATGAGACTAACTAGTGTTTGGCACAAAGCCTTGAAAAAATCTTATTTGTAGTCTTGGAATAAGGCCTTGACTATGTGGTTATGATAGTCTGGAATTACGCATTCCATCATTATGAATGTTGTTATTGATATTGCATGTGATTATTCGACTAGTAGAATATCAATGTGAGTAGGTAAAAGGAATTATTTCATTTTATTTCTGTCATATTATGCTGAAGTTCAAGATTAATAGGCTTTTGTTTTAGTTATACATTGCCTTAAATTTTTATGCTTATTTGTGAAAGTTTTCAATAATTTGTTATCCTTACTTGGAATCTGAGCTCACCCCATTCTATGTTATATTTTTCCCAGGATGTGAAGAAGTATTTTCTGAATGACCTGCAGGGATAGTATGAGGGGATATTAGTGTGGTCTATGGAGACAATATGTTGTTGTAGTTTTTCACTTTATGATGTAATGTAAACATTATGAATGTATCTAGTGATTCCAAGGCTACTAAACTAACCGGTATTTCGAGAATTGATCTTTTGTGATCATGCCAATTTTATGTAATAATGCACTGACTCTGGGTAACTGGGGTTGGGGTGTTACATTTTTACTAATTAATACTATTTTTATAATATTTTTTACTATTTATTTCTGTTTATTACAATTTATTACAGTTTATTAATAGTTATTAATTTATATTAATAATTCATACTAATTATTTAAAATTATTACAAATTCTGATAAATTATTACAAATTATTACAAATTATTACTAATTATTACAAATTACTAATATTTATTACTATTTATTACTTTTTATTACCATCCATTAGTAATTATTACTAATTATTCATATTTATTACTAAATATTATCTATTATTGCTAATAACATGTAATTACCGGTAATTATTTCTAATTATTAATTATTAATACTACATTTTATTAATAATTAATTTTTTTTAATTATTACTATTTTTTATTAATCATTAATGATTACCATTAATTATTAAGAATTACCATTATTTTTTCCAATTACCACTAATTTTTACTAATGACTAATTATTACTAATTATTATAAATTAGTACTAATTACTACTAAATATTACTAATTATTACTAATTATTACCATTTACCCCTTATTATTAATATATGTAACTATTTATTAGTATTAATTACTATTTATAACAATTTATCACTAATTATCACTAATTATCACTAACTATTCCTCTTTATTTCTACTTATTACAAATTATTAATATTTTTTACTTTTTTATTACTAATTATTTCTTATTATTTTCAAATACATCTAATTATTGGTAATTAATTCTATTTATATCTAATTATTACTAATTATTACTATTTATTACTATTTATTATTAGTTATTACTAATTTGTACTAATTATTACTAATTTTTACTATTTTTTACTAATTATTAATAATTATTAATAATTATTACTAATTATTATCAATTATTGGTAATTACCCTTAATTATTAATAATTATTACTAATTATTATTATTTTCTATTAATTATTATAAATTATTCTTAATTTATTATTCATTACCATTAATTATTACAAATTACCAATAACTATTACTAATTATTTCTAAATTCTATTTAATACTATTGATTACTAATTGATACTAATTATTACTAATACTTATTAATTATTGCTACTCATTACAACTTATTACTAATTATTACTAATTATTACAATTTATGACATATTATTAATAATTATTACAATTTATTATTTATTATCATTGATTACCGCTAATTATTGCAAATTATTCCTAATTATTCCTAATATTTATAACTTATTACTAATTTTTATTAATTTGTACGCATTTTTATTAATTATTACTAATTACCATTAGTTATTACTAATTTCATTTAATTTTTTTATAATTACCTATAATTATTACTAATTATTACTAATTATTACTAATGATTACTAATTATTTGTAATTATTACTAATTTTTATTAGTTATTTCTAATTACCATTAATTATTACTAATTTTCTTTAATTCTTTATAATTACCTCACTAATTATTACTATTTTTTAATAATTTTTTAAAATTATTTCTAATTATCAGTAATTAACATTAATATTTACTAATGTATAACAATTGTTTTCTAATTTATATAATATATTACTAATTAGTACTAATTACCACCGATTATGACTAATTACCACCAATTATTCGTAATTATCACACATTATTACAAAAAATTACTAACAATAACTAATTTTTAATAAGTAAAATTAATTACTACTAATTACAAAAAAAATTAAAATAAATTATAGCATATTAAAACTATTCCATTTTAATTAAAACCCATAATAGAAATTAAAACTAGATTTTTCTAAAAAAATTAATGAAAAAATGAATTAATTTTAATTAAATATAATTAGAACTGATAAATTATAATTAATAATAATATTAAATAAAAAAATAAATACCTTCAAATTGATGCTTTCAGTAGATATATTACTTGAAAGTAAATCCCTTGAAATATTTGAATCATTGAAAAGTTTAAACTAAAAAATTTCAAAGCAGAGAGGGTCAGAGAAGTTGAGAGATGTTTTGAATGAAAGAATTTGGAAGGTGTATATATTGTATTGATCTGTTGCAATGGGGTTATTTACGATGCGACCAATCACAAATAGTTAGAAGGTTATTAATTGAGGCGGTGGTAAAAATAGTATTTATGACATGTCCCATAACAAATATGCACCTGCTGATACGTTATTTGCGACGGGGGCGGTTGCCCTTTGAAAATAATAGAAAACATGTATGGGCATTTGCGATGGGTCCCGTCGCAAATGCGCACCTTCTGACACATTATTTGTGATGAGGAACCACCCCCATCGTAAAATCCCTTCTCTGGTTTTGGGTCACAATGCATGCCAAAGGTATTTGTGGCGGTCTCTCACAAATTATTATTATTTATGGAATATTTGCGATGGGACAAAATTCTCATTGGAAATAGTATTATTTTATAGACTTTTTTGTTATGGGACCTATTCCTGTCGCAAATATCCCATCACAAAAAGATGAAATTTCTTTATTGAAACATAAATAATAAGTCATGGTGAATATCTAAAGCTCATGGCAACAAAACATAATCATATGCATAATATGGAAGGAATAAAAGATACATAAATAATTCCATACGAATAACCATATAAATCAAATCCCTAGATATTCTACTAGTGGAGTAATCAAATGATTTTTCAATTACTAACATTATAATGATGGAAAACATACGCTGACCAATATAAACATATCGTCGAGGCATCATCCAAGACTTCTAAAAATAAATGGGCAATGCCTCGACGAAAATCAATTTCTGTTTTGTCTCATGAAACCTACCAACACATCAAGGGGCTATAGCAAGCCCCAACCATCACTTACTATGTTCAATTCATTTCTCATATTTATATTAAAAAGATACCTTTATATCAAATTGTCTCACACAACTTTGAAATTTTTCAATAAAAAATATTTGAAAATACTCTCATAAAATCATTGATAAATTCTTGAGGAAAACAATCTTTAAACATTCCCAGGTGTCCCATACCATATTGAAACATTTAAATCACAACTGGTATAAAGGAATAACATAAAATGAAACATATAATATTATAAGAATAATAAGACTCATGACATGTTATATCAATGGGTATTACATACATCACATATAAGAAATAAGTGGTGAAGAAGGAATATATCTCACATAAGTAAAAGTGAGATGAGAAAAGTCCTTTTTTACTTTGGAAAGAAGAGTTATTTTGGAAAATTATTTTTATTTGTCATAAAATAATATTTTAAACATGTATATCCTAGAAAATAAAAGTGAATGGAAATGAAATTACATTTGAGGCATAAATGATTTCCAACTGAAGTGAAAACTTGTAAAAGGAGTGTTTAAGAATCTTTAAAAATGAGCCTCTTTAATGCTGTTTAAGGAAAATAATAAAGAGTCTTAAAATGTAAAAGGTTGTAATTATTTGTATAAAAATAAAAATGAAAAAAGATATCTTTTCAAGGAAAAGTATTTTATTTTATAAAAATATTGGTATCTTAAACCAAATTATGAGTTATACTTGAAAATTTGTACGAAATCGGAAATTTCCCATAAATCCAGATAGATTATTGGGATGTATTGAATATAGAACCTTATAAAACATGTATTATCACATCAAAGAAATATGTATTGATCTTGAAATATTATTTTGGAATATATATACATAATATAGAGTATTTATATAAAAAAAAGAAGAATTACATTTCAATGAAGAGAGAGAAAGCATAACCTGAATGGAAAATGGAGGTTCAGGAAGAAATTTTTACCATAGGTCTAAAAGTGTTATGCAATTGACCTCAATTTCCTAGATAATTAAATTAAATCCATTAATTAATAAATTTATTACCTTTTATAAATTTATTTTATTTAATATAATTTTATTAATTTCATTTATGGTCTTTTTTATGAGTTATAAGATACAATTTTATCATTCGGGGGCATTCGTTTCCTTGGGTTTTAGGATCAGTTTACTTGTATATGAGTGTGAATGTTCATGAAATGTGGGAATTGATATAAAAAATTTATGTTATATTTTATTAATTATCATCCATATAATTCAATTTATATTTATTTCATTTGGTTATTTAGGGTGAGGATGAATCATTAGATAAGATGTTAGTGATAATCATTTAGATTATTTTGGAGGGTTTTCAATATGCGCAAACTAGTTTTATTTTATTAATTATCAAGTTGTTTATATAATTTTTACAGAATATTAAATTGTATTTGATAAATATATTATATTTTTTTAACAATATAAATGGTTTTATGACAATCCTTTAAGGCATTAATGGAAAATCAAAACACTTCGTCCATAAATGCGATAAATAAACAAATCAAGGATGATGTTTAAATTATTAGAACAAAAAGAGATGGAAGATAATTGATGTTATATCAATACCTTAAAAAATTCCCATATATATAAAATATTGTAGAAGTCATGTCACTTTGGAATAGGGATGTGAGGAGAAGATAAGAAAATAAAATAACTTTAAATATAATAAAAGAAAAAGAAAAAGGTTTTTTCATCTTTATTTCTTCCTCCTTGAGATCCACCATTGGGAAAATTTAAGGGTCTTTCATTGAGGACAAGGGATCGTGGAATTTTTTTAGGGTATTGGGAAGATTATTAGGCATATCTTGGATAAATCTCAAAGCTTGGAAGGTGTGGGGTGAAGTGGTTTTGAGAGGTGGTATTTATAGTGGTGGAGATGAATGTTTTTCTTAATATTATATCCATTTGTTTTATATTTTCACTCAAGAATATGTATAGTTTTAGAATTATTACCAAATATATTAAAATAATGAAGGATTTTTCATTATTATAAAGTTACATCAGCCATACATAACTTATGTCTCAATAATTCATTTATTTAACATTAATCATAAATTATCATATTTTACTATTCACCATAAATTCAGGTATTTTAGGAAAATCACAAATTATTATCCAAACCATTTTTCAACATGTAGAATTCAAAAATGAAAATATTTTTATGATGTATTTTTCTAAATATAAGAATTTTAATTTTTAATTAAAATCATCATTTACTCAAAAATACAGATTTTAAAATTATAACTGATTTTATAACACTATTAAACAATTTACTATGGTCTCATAAAATTATCAGAAAACCATAAGAAACGAAAAACTAATTTATGAATAACTTTTGTAAAATTAAAATTTTCTTTTAAATTGTTATATAAATTATAAATTTGAAAATAGACATTTACTTTTATAAACAAAGACAAAATCTCAATAAAAAATTTCTAAACCATTTATTTACTTATTTTATGATATATTTATATCATATTAACATTTAAAAGATGTAAAAAATTTATTTCTACTTACATAGTTGATTTTATTATTCTAATGGCCACATTAATACTCATTACAGTCACATTATTATTTCAGAAATAACATTACTATTTTTCAAAATAGAATCATATATGAAAAATTCAAAAAAACTAACCGATATAAATTTTAATATTACTCTTTCAAAAATAATGTAAATTTTTTCAATAAAATTAATGGATGTTTCAAATTTAATATTTAAACCTTTTTCTCTATTAAAATATGTTAAAACATATATTTTAAAAAATATTATCTTTTTTATGTATAAAATTTGAATTATTATTATCATATGTCTAAAAAATATTTCTTAAGAATGTGAACTTATTTTATTAAATATATAATATATAACTTTCATTGATATATTTCACTATTAGTGATTATTTTGATTTATTGATATACAATGTTATTATGGGCATCAAAATAGTTTTTATAAAAATACAACCATTATGATCAATTGGATTTCATTTCTAAGAAATTGGTTACCAATTAATTAATTTCATAAACATATGTAATCTATATTTTTTAATTTACATAATCTTATTTTTTTTTCCATAATTAAAATCACTTGGTGATAACTATCATAATTAAATATTAATATTTAATGATTTGTTTAAGTTTAGTGTTCTGTGAAATTTTAGCTATCGAAGAAGATAAATTTAAAATGAGACATACTTTAAAATCTTTTAGTGTTAAACAAATTTTCCCACCAATATTTCACCACCTATCCCACCTGAAATTGACCTTATTCTATTCTAACCTATCACCTAATATTATTTTATAATGTTTTATCCCTTGTTTTCACATAGAAAAGGACTTGACCACTACTATCTTCAAGCCAGACCCCTAGTTCAATTGTTCAACGAAAATATGACCAATTTAATTTTTCTTACCTCTGATTAAAATTAGGTTTCCACATTTTTCAAAAAAATTTCTCCTATCCTTTATTTTCGAAGGATAATTCAAGAGAAGATACAAATTCTCAACTTAAGAATTACCCACCATTTAACATCCTTTATTTATCCTTAAAATCCACCCTCCTCGAAACTAATATAATTGTATGTATATAATTAAATAAATGTAATTAATATACAAAAAATTTATTTTGTTTATCGTATAGTATTTATCTATTTGCCTCCAATTCAATTGAAAAATGAAAATGTTCCTCATGACTTTCTATGTAAAACCACCTCCTTGAATGAAATATTCATTTTTTCATCACCAAAATTAAAGTAATGTTCTATAATGGGTTTTGTGAAATAATATATTATTTATTTTATTGTTTATAGTATTGAAATATAAACTAGAAATTCAACAATTAATATAATCAGTAATAAATCCTTATAAATATAATTTCATGAAATGAACCAACCAACAGGGAAAAATAAATTTATTTATAAGTTAAAACATAATTTTTATTTAAATTATTATAATAAATATTCTGAATTATGATTCATTACTATAATCAAATTGAAATAACATCATTATATTTTTGTGATAATTATATTTGAAAAAATAATATCTTTTATAACAATAATCACACACATATACTATACCATACCATTTTTGTGTCAATTTAACTACAAATATGAATGGTATTCTATATCCATACTCCAAAGTTTTTTATTTTTGGAGATTATTATTGTTACATTTGGTGTTAGGGTTTGATAACATTAGTTAAAACACTAGATATGAGTCTACATATAAGATGATATCTTGAAATATTAGTAATATTTTTAGTTGGTTGTTTTCCTAGAAATACCTCCATACATGGATACGACATGTTGATCCAGGCTCTAGCACATATGCACTTAGTGTTCGTACTCTTGATAGGGAAATGTTGGGTATTAACTCAATTATCACTTGCTGCTTGACTAACAAGACTAACTACACACCTAGTGTGACACTTATAGGGGATATTATTTTGTTGATCATATTATATTTAGGAACTATTACGGGGGATTGATTTCTAATTTACATTGAGTTATTATGTTTAGAAGTTTAAGATAAACCAAATTTAAGTAACCTAGGATTGATACAAGAATTATAGGGTAACATAATATTGTAAGAAGATAAATGTTTTTAAGGATGAATCTATTTTCTATTATTTATTTTATTAATCCCTATATGATGTTAAATGTTAACCACTCATTTTATCCAATTTTGGTTTTAGAGATGGATATAATCATAACTAATCAAATTAAAAATGGGTGCGAGGGATTTATAGCACAAATAATCAGATATTATGTCAATATTGATAACATGCATTTTATATTAGGATGTATTGATATATTTTAGAATGAATTGACTCCCCCAAGTGTGAGTTTGAGTTTTTGATTGAACACATACCTAGATCCAAGCCCATATCAATGAGCACATATATAATTGGCCTCATTGAATTGGAAGAATTAATGTACTAGATAATGGATAAATTTTATAATGTTTTATTTTCCCAATTACTTCATCATAAGGTGAACTTGTACTCTTTATTTAGAAGAAAGATAGATTAATTAATGATTTAATTGACTGTTATGAGCATAATAAGATCAAAATTAATAATAAATATCCATTAAACCATATCAATAAATCATTTGATCAACTAATAGGTACTCATTACTAGATAATGATTGAAATTTGATCAGGATATCATTAATTAAGAGTACAATGGGAATATATTTTGAAAATAACCTTATAAATGGGTTATATACACTATAAATTTATAGTGATTCCATTTATATTACTTAATTATCTTACCATATTCATGGATCTAATGAATAGATTCATTAGAGACTATATTCTCCAATTTATGGTTTTATTTATTGAAAATATTATTATATACTCGATGAGAATAAAATAGCATAAATATCATTTATATATGTTGATAAATACCTATAGAAAAGTCAAAATGTATTCCAATATTACCAATTGTAAATTTTTGATATCATAAGTATCATTATTGGTTTATTTAATCATAATAAAGGGCATATTAGTTGATCCATTAAAGATGGAAGTTATTGAATAATGGTCTAGACTGACCATTGTAACTAAGATCAATAGTGTACATCAGTTTGAAGGATATTTTCAATGATTTATGAGATATTTAATGGATTTAAAATCAACTAAACATGTTAACAAATATGGAAGTAATGTTATGTTAGACAAAGGAATGTGATGAAAGTTTTAATGAACTAAAAAAGAAGTTGTTCATCGCTCATATACTTACATTACTCAGTTACGGAGAAGGGGTTTCAAAGTATATTTTTTTAAGATAAGAATGGGTTGTATAATCATGAATAATTATATGGTAACTTGATATACATCATTCTAGTTAATTAAAAAGGAGAAAAATAACCCATCACATGATTTTGAGATAGTGATAGTTATATTTTCATTAATGTTTAGGGATATTATATCTAGTGAGAAAAGTGTGATATATATACTAATAATAAGATATTTATGTATATATTCACATAGAAGAAGTTGATTATGGTACAATCGAGATGGTTGTAATGGATGAAATATTATGATTTATCAATACATTATTACGTTAGGATGGAAAATAAGGTGGCTGCTACTCTATGAAGAAAAGATCATGCTACCTTATCAAGGATGTCTATTGAAAAAGTCCTCAGACTAATAGATTTTCAAACGATGAATATTGAATTCATAATAAAATGTGATCAATACTTTATTTCCCCAATTATTGTTCAACCATTCATTTATATAATGACCAAGCATGCATTGAAAGATTAGGTAGAGCTATAAAAATGTAACAAATATTCTAGAGTTAAAATTTTATGTAGATGATGTTATAAGGTTTGGAACTCAAACATGTGTCCCTTCAAAATCATAATCGCAGAAGGTAATTTTGGATGAAGTATATAGCCCATCCTTCTCTATTAATACAATAGGTAATAATATTTATAGAGACATAAAACAAAACATCTTATGGGATAAAATAAAGAGAAAAAATGTAGAATTCATATCTTGATTCATATTTTGATAGAATATAAAGGTTGAATGATAAAATCATATGGTTTTCATTCATAGGTTACACAATCCAATATAAAAATTGGAAACCATCACTATGGATTTCATTATAGGAATCCCGATAACATAAGAAATCTATCATTTTATTTGGGTTATTATTGATTTAACAATAAATATAGTGCATTTTGTCACCACCATAGAAGATTTGTCCCTTGAAAAAATTATCAAGATACACAAAAGGGTATGTATGAAGCTTCATAGATTACCACTATCCATTGTATATAATTAGGATATGAGGTTTTACTTAATATTATAGTGAAGTGTTTAAAAATCATTGGATTAAGAGATAAATGTTATAATTTATTATCATCCTATTACTGATGGACAATTTAAAAGATCCATTAGAACTCTATTAGATATGCTGAGATCTTATTGAATGGATTTATAAAAATGTTTGGATCAACACCTCCCATTTGTAGGGTTTTTATATAATAATAATCTAAATTTTGGAATTTAGATGGAACCATATGAGGATCTATATGGGAAGAGATGCATGAATCCAAAATGGAGGGATTAAGTTAGAAATAGGAAGATTATTGGTTAGGAAATTTCGTAATAAATGAAAGAAAACTTTCAAACAATTCAACAAAACATAAAAGCTACACAATGTTAATATAAGAGTTATACAAACAATTGTTCATTATCCCTATAGTTTGAAGTTCATGACTAGGAATTTCATAAAATATCTCTATAGAAGAGGGTTATGATATTTGGAAATAAGGGGATGTTGAGATGTAGGTACATTGGTAACTTCATGATCATGAATGTGTAAGGGTATAATCTTATCTCTAAATATTACCTAGAGAACTCTCCAAAGAAATTAAGGTGTTCCACCAACCATATTTGAGGAATTACATAGCTGAAACTTCTCATATACTGATCTAAGAAGCTGTGTAACTGGAATACGACCTCTAAAATTAGGAAAAATTAGTAGAAATTTTATATCAAACAGATAGTGTGAAATAGAATAGGACCAATCAACAAGTCATTGTTCTATAGAGGAACCATATGGTTGAATAATCTAAATGATATACTAAGAATATAATGAGACAAAATGACCCTCACTTCTTTTCTTATAAATAATATAATGTTGAGTATGATATTCTTTAAAGGAGGAGAATTCAATGACCCATGAATTTAAATAAATGATATTCTTTAGATTTGTATTGTTTGAAAGTATTGTCTTGCTTGCAAAATTGAACTAAAATGAAAAACATGATACATTAATAAAATTATAAATACTAAAATTATATTATAACAATTAAATTTTTGTGTATCAATATCATTAACCAAATTATAAAATCTATATACAAAGGTATAAGAAAGGGTCACTCTTTTATAAGAAGATACTTATTTATTAAAATTATATTTATGCAATATGGACTATTTTATTAAAATTATATTTATCATGTTTATAAATTAAATCATATAAAATGATTATAATATTTGAAAATAATATTTTTAAATTTTTGAATGGGAACAATTTCATTTTTTTAAAATAAAATTACAATGATAAATATTAGTTACCATGATAAAATGATTATTTTTACAAGAATGATACCTTTCAACATATTCTATTTTTTTAATTAAATGGATCTATTTTAAATTAAGAATATAATATGTCATTAAATAATATATAAAAATTAATTAACTCTCATTTAATTTTTAATTACTGATAAATAAGTTTGAATAAACTTAATTATTAAAATTACATAAAAAATAATTTTCTACATAATACATGTTTAAATTTTAAAATTAATTTTCTCATATTTTGAAATTGAATCAAATTAAATTGATTCTATATTAATATTAAAAATATAAAAATTTTGTGATAAGGTTCATATTAATTTATTAATGATAAAATAATAATAATGATTAATATTTAATCAAGATTAATAATTTTTAAAATGGGTATTCAAGTGCAGCTAGAATTTTAGTAAATCAATTTAAAACATAAAACTTATAGAAAAACATTTTTAGGTTGGCAAGTAATACCTACTTGTATCACCAATATTTACCCACCTAACACACATGAAATTCTATTTTAACCATTTATGTAATATTAATTTCCAAATATTTTTCCCTCATTTTTACCTATAAAGGGAGCTCACTTACAACCTATTCAAGCCACATATACAGTACAAATTTACCATAAAAATATTCCAAATTTAATCCTTTAGATCACCTATATAATTTTTTAAGTCTCTAGTTTCAATAAATTTCCTCAAGTCCTTCATTTCCATAGGACACTTCAAGATAAGATCCAAATTCTCAATGTAAGCATTATCAACCCTTTAACTTACTTTCTTTATACCTCTCATACTAACTACTTCAAAACCATTCATACCATATGTATATAAATAAGTATGTATAAATAATTTTCTTAAATGTTTCTATATTTATAATATAACAATTATTCATTCCGATCTGATTCAATTGAAAAAAATGAAAATGTAGCTTATATACATGGGTGGACTACCACCTCTATGAATAAGACATTTTATATTTTACCCCCACCATTAATGGATGATTATATAAATGGTTTTTTCCAATATATATGTTAATTATTTATGGATTTATATTTTAATAATATAAATTATTCATTTTATAAGTAATATTATCAACAATATATTACTATAACCATTTCTCTGTAAGAGAACATTCAAAAAGGAAAAAGAAACTTCATTATAAGTTACTACATATTATTCAATTAAATTGTTCTTATAACTCTTCGTAGTTTTGATTCATAACCTTAAAAATGTATAAATAATTTCAATGTAACTTTTGGTTTTTATAATATAAAAAATGATATCCTCTATATCTATACTCACACATAGAATGTAGCATACTCATGTTTGGTCTCTTTAACCACCTATTTAAAATATGATATAGATTTATTTTAATTATGAAATTTTATTATTAAAATTGTAAAATAATAAGAAAATAATGATTTTGTTGGTATAAGGTTGGTATAATAAACAATTAAATTTATAATTAAATTTCTACCATTCATTTCTTAAAATTCATTGAAACATGTTTGTCGCTGATATCATCCACAAGAACTATATCAGAAAAACTCATCGAATGAAATTTTAAGGTTATAAAATATCCTAAAAATATAAATTATAGAATTTTTTGATATAAGAGTTATTTACACTGAAATAAGAAAAAATATTGACACAACCTCTTTGAAACAAGTATAAACAGTCAAAATTATAAACACTCGATATGATAAAATTGGTAAAAACTAACTAACATACATATTGATATTGATTATATATGAAAATAATAAATAGTTTTTAGTATGAATAAGGTTAAAAATTTATATGACTATGATATTTATTTTTTATATAGGATCAAAAATCATTTATGTGGAAATAAAGAGTAAATGTAATGGTCTTTCATTACTCAAATCTATGTCAATGTCTTATTTATTTTATTTTCTAACATTAAGCTTTATTGTTCCCTATATGAAATTAGCTTTTTTTAAATGATTTTTATTTTTATATCCCTTTGTAAAATGTGTTATTAGACTAAATCCCCTTATATTAATGGTTTCTTTTCCAAAAAAACATAAACTATTTTGAATAATTCCCATCATCTTAAGTGTTTATTAATATTAAATGTACCATTATATTTAAGTCCATGTTTTCACTTAATAAAGTTAACCATTCTTGTTTCATAACCAATTATGTATCAATTCATGTGATATTCATAGCTTCATTCTTTAATGTAATATGTGTAAATCTCTTTTATGATTTAACATAGGTTTTCCTCTTTATCTCATAACGGATGTATCTCTTATGATGTTATATTTTATAAATAAATATCCAAATGATTTTATGAATTTAAAATTTTGGATTATTTAATTTGTAATTAATTGATATAGTTTATATGGTTATTCATGTGATAACCTTTCATAAGTAATGTGACACCCATTATTATTTATGGGTTTTAATGATGTGATAATTTAATTTTTTCTCATTGTACATATATGTACTATTAATCATTTTTTTAGGGTTGGACCCTATTTTCCCATAAATTATATTGTGTAAAGATTTAGTTCTTGATATATAAAGGGTAAACTTGTAGTTATGCTCAATCCAAAATGTGAAATATGTTATGATTTCTGATCTGATACATGAAATATGTTGTGATGCTTAATCCACATTGAAAATAGGTTGTGATACATGATCCACAATGTAAAATATGTGGTTATGCTCGAACCATAATGTTTTGGTTCTATAATTATATTAGTAAAAAACCCGTTCATATTTTATTAATATATTCTCCCTAGATCATGGATTAAGTCTCAAATTTCATAATATATATTATATGTTTCATGTTTGATCATATAGGATAATTTGATATATTATTATGCCAAATGGACTATTTTTATAAATCTATGTTCTTTAAATATGACAATTTTTTTTGAGTAAATAATGATTCATTGTGAATTTTAAATTTCTCTATATATTGAAAATCTGAAACACTTTATCTTAAGGGAAATTGTTTTTCAAAAATATTATCTTATTAATGGAATTTTTTCTTCTCTAAATTTTTTTTCCTTACCCATGTTTTCATTGTTCAATTTATAGTTTCTCTATATCTAACTTATTTTATTCCTAAGTCTAAAATTTGGTTTCAAATCTAAATCCTTGGAATCCTATAAATCATTGGTTATGAAGTATTCTATTTTCAAGATCCAAATTCATCATAATTAGGACTTTGAATTCTATGAAATTTGGACTATGAATTCATCAGAATTTAGACTCTGAATTCTCTAAAATTCAGATGCTGAATTACATAGAATTCCAACTCCAAATTCCTAAAAATTAAGACTCTAAATTCATCAAAATTCAGAATTCTAATTCCTTATAATTCAGACTCTGAATTCTCTGAAATTTATACTCTGAATTACAAAGAATTAAATCTCTAAATTACATAAGATCCAGACTCCGAATTCATTGGAATTCAGAACCTAAAATATATAGAATTCATGTTCTGAATTCTTTGGAAAACATAATATCAATATACATGATTTATTTTCTCCAAATGATTATTTGGTTAAACTCTAAAATTTTCTTCTTAGACTCCAAAAAACATATTTTTTTAAGTAACCTTATATTACATACACTTGTTATACTTACGAAACAATGTCGTAAAATCTGTTTCTAAGTAACCGTTGTCTTAGTGGAACGTGTATAGGTCTCTCTAAGATTCAAGGAATAATATGACTGTTTGAGGAGGGATATGACTATAGGAAAAGTTCCTATAAATAGTATCTCATTTGAATGAGCTCCTTGTTGGTTGATCACTCAAGATATATCATGCTGTTGAAATGATTTCTAGAGAGAGAAACTCTCATTCCATGTGTGTACTGAACATCTTTTTTAGATTGCTTTGTGCAACTATGATTGTTGTTGTGTAAAATCATAGACTTCCATGTATAGGAAGACAGAGGTGCCAACTACCTTAAAGTTTGAGGACTTTCGAGGATAGGAAGATAGAGGTTCCTACTAACTTAAAGTTCAAAGGCTTTGAGGGATAGAAAGATAGATTTTGATATTCCTATCGAGGTCTTACCCTAGTGTGGGTAAGACAAACTTTCTTGAAAGTATAAAACTATAGACCTTTATACATGGTTATTGGATACCATACTCTTTGGGTTAAGATATTTCAAACTTGTTACTTGTTTTGTATCAAGTTTCTTTCTGTGGTATTTTGATAAAATATGAAAATATATCCTTCTTATACTTTAACTTTCGTATACTATGATAATTGAGATTCTATACGCTTTAAGAAAGAATATTTTCCTTGTAAAAATTCCTTATATTTCATTTATGTAACCATATTTCTGGAACCTAGTTTGTTTATAGAACTAAAACAGATCTTGTGAATTTACCTTGTTTAACCTCGTTAAATAATGTTTTCTTTGTGGTTAAAAATAAAAGTTTTTAAACTTACAATACACCCCCTCTTGTAATTGAGCATCTACATTCATATTTTGATCTTACAATTGTTATCATAGGATATCTCTAAAGTACTTATACTAACATATATTTTTTCTTTCTAATGTTTTCATTATTCTAAATATTTTACTTGCTTATGGATTTTTATCCTTTTTTAAAAACTTTTACTATTAATATATTTCTGTGGAATGATATTTTCTTAGAATGGAATGAATGAATGTTGGTTCAATTGAAAATCTAAATCCTACTAGACCGCATATATTTGATGGGAATGATTATGAATATTGGAGAGATCGTATGAAGACTTTTTTTATTAATATGGGAGTGGAAATTTTTTTATTCTTATTTAAGATTACAAGATTCCGGGTAAGGAAGTTAGAAACTACACCAATCAAGAATAGTTAGAAAATCAACTAAAATACAAGGTACATTATACATTGTTGTGTTCTATGTATAGGAATATATATAATCATATTTATTTTTGTGAAGCTTCTAACTGTATCTGGAAGAAATTAGTGGTCACTCATTTTGGCACATCCAAAGTTATAGAAACTAGAAGAGCTAGTCTTAGAGAAGAATATCATGGATTTCTATTTCCTATAGAGAGCCAGTATGGAAGGTGCACCAAAGGATTATGAATATTGTTAATATCCAACAATCTATGGGTGAGAATGGTTTAGATGAGGAAGCACTTTTGGACAAGATTATAGATATCATGCCTAAGGAGTAGGAATCTAACCGAACAACTATTGATGAGAATAGGAAAGTATCTAAAATTACTCTTGATGAGAGTTTTGGAACTCTTATTAAACACGAGACAAGAATGAAAGGAGATGCTGATATAAATAAGAAGAAAAATTGAAATGGATTTTTAGCCTTTACTACTGCTAACATCAAGAATCTTGAAAGGGTTACAAGATCCAAGTCTAAGAAAGGCACTATTTTATCTGAATCTAGTGAAAGTAAACATAGTGAGAATGAACGAGATAATATTGCTCTAATGATGATAAAGATAGTTATAAATAAAGACTTTTAGTATAGATATAATAAGAAAGAAAGAAAAGTAAAAAAATATTCAGAAGTTACTTCCTATGAATGCAAAAGAGTAAGGCATATCAGGCCAGGTTTTAATATGCTTAAGAAGAAGGATATAAAAGAAAATAATCCAGAAAATAATAGAAAGAAGTATCACATGGCTAAATCTAAGAATGTTTTGAAATCTAATGACACTTAGAGTGCTATTGGTTGAGACTCTTCTTATGAATCCTCATAGTACGAATCTTCTGGTCAAAAAAATCTTGATCCAATAGACAGACTACCCGTTGAAAATCAGTTTCTAATGGCTGAGTTACCCAATGTTGAATCTATTACTAATGTATCATTGAATCGAAATTATAATAATGATAAATACTATCAGTCTTCATATGAATAATTTTTTTGGTGAGGACAATAGATTACTTCTTATAGATAAGTATCTAGGTTTGCTAAATTTTTGAGAATGACAATTCCAAACTCAAGAAGAAGCTTTATAAAGAAAATTCTATAATATCTATTATTAATAGACAAGTATCATATATTTATAAAGTTCTTGATAAGAAAATTTTTTATTTTTAAAGTATTTCAAAATATTATTGAGGAAGTTTTTAACGTTCCATATTTTGAACTGGATGAAAAAGCGAAGGAAATTAAATTTTTTCGTTAACTGGGAAGGTCGATTTTAAAAAACGGGCGTCAACAACTTTTTTTTGATAGCCAACATTACAACATTGATAGAATAAAAATATTATGTTTAATTTATTCATACGAGTGTTTGTTTCATTAAAAAAAATGAAATAAATCTCAAAATGTGCATCGTATGAGAAATCAAAGACAACCAATAGGTCTGGAACACCGAGTTTACCCAAGGTAACATATAACCGGTGATTCACATCAGATGTTTGGCACCCTCGTACATGATAATACCATATTTATTTTTAATTAATTAATTAATAATTCCATTATTATATAATAAATAATTATTTTCTCACAAATGGTGTGTCGAATGAGAAATGTGAGACCACCAATAGTTTTAAGGCATGGGGTTTACCATAAAAAGTGTATAACCATTACGACCGTCAGATGTTTGGTCATATCACACCTGAAGATAATTTATTTGGGTTAAAAATATATTTTTTGGACTTTAGAAATAATAATAATAATTTTATTATTAATATTATTATTTTTATTGAAGACAACAAATGAAAATACACTTCTATTATTAATAAATTATGTAGTGAGGTGCATAATAACTGGGTAATGTAATAAATATGTTATTATTAATTGTTCCAATTAAATATAAACGAAAAATAAATATTTATTTATTGACCGTTATCCTTTTTTTTAAAGTTTTCATTTTTAAATTATTAATGGTGAATAATAATAGTTTTAGTTATTTTAATGTATCGACTTAAATTAAGGTGCGGGTAATTTATGTTTTTGGTGTCAAAATCTAAAAGTAACTTAGGGAACACATTTGTGCTCCCTATTGTGAGTCCTAGAAAGCTATTAAATTAATTAAATATATGCTCGACCTTTATGTAAAATTGTTACATCACGCCCTGGCACAATGTTCAGAATAAAAATAATTAAAATGTATTAACGAAATTTTAATGAAATTAAAATTGACGGAAAAGGAATGAAAATAAATAATAAAATATAAAGAGGGAATGGTGAAATAGTAAAATAATTAAAAATGGGTCTATCCATTATTATTATTATTATTATTATTATTATTATTTCCTCCCCCTTTATTTTCATTTTCTTTTTATTTTATTTCCGTGTTCCCTTTTTTTTATTTTGTTCCATTTTCTTTCCTTTTTTTCTTTCTCTCCTCCCCTCCTGTTTGTGGCGCACCCCACCTTCCCCTAGGTGGTGCGCACCACCTTCTCCTCCTTCAAGAGATAATTGTTCCTTGTTTCATCGTCCGTTTTCATCATCATCAGGTGCATGTAAACCTCTAAATATGACATATCCCACACACCATTAATGGTACATATCCTCTCCGTCCTTTGTGCAGTTCATCACAGAAGGAATTTACCCTATTTTTGCAGTTTTTCTAAAAACATTTTTTTTCTTCTGTTTTAGGTAAAATCAAAGCCTACAGTGGATCATAGGATCATATATGACCATAAGGTAAGGCATGTAATCTTTTCCCCTCTATTTCATTGCGATTTATAAAAATGCATCATTGTGCAGTTAGTCGGTGCCTATTGGCTTTGTGAAAATTCGTCCAAATTCTTTAATTTATTTGTTTCACCTAGTTATTTCATCTCTATTGATCATGAATTTATTTTTCTGAATTTTTGAAATGTGGTCAGACACCCCTTGGGCGTGATGACGTTGTCGGTATACTTTCCATTGACAGAGTTTTCAATTTAATTAACTGTATGTGTTGAGTAGCCTATTTACGATATGGTTAATTATAATAATTAATTTATATTAATTATGAACTTTGATGTTGTTGGATCATTTATAGTTTGTTGTGCTTATTTATTTATTTATTTAATAGTCCATTTATCTGCTTATTGTTGATGTGGTACTTTGACTTGTTTAAAATTGTTATGTTGCAATAGTTAATATTTCAATATGTGATGTTTAACTTAAATAATTATTATAGATTAATTATGAGATTTGAAATTTTTTGACCTTTGGTAGTTGGTAGTGCTAATATATTTTATTTATTTAAAATTGAATTTATTTTATTACATTTTATGTGGTACCTTTCCCTTATTATGATTTCTATGCTGAAATAGTTAATTTTCACAATGTGATGCACTGGTGTGCCTATTTAGTTTCAAGTTGAAATTACATATGTTGATGTCACATCAACTACTCTTAAAACGTAAATTAAATTACGGGTAGGGGAAGAAGTTGGGTCTCGTAATTAAGGACCATGCTTAGACCCTCTATTCCTGACTGGTTACCTCTATTTGTCAGGGGGTGTCCTTGGCTTTTCCAGACAGAGACTTCCCCAGGATTTCTGATAATTATTAGTGATACAGGTTCTAAGAGGGACCATCGGGACGAATTCCATTGGAAATGTGGCTAACCCAGCCTCGGATGGTGCTCGACCCCTTTTTGCAAGATCGGGATGGACTCACGGTAATGCCATGTCTCGAGCAATACTTGTTCTTTTGAAATATTTCCTTGGACGAGCTTGATGTCATTGGATAATTTAACATATGTTCCACAAAGATACCTTCAGGATAGGCTCAGACTCAAAATATCAACTTGAACCTTATAAATGATTGCACTAAATGTTTTACATTAATGCCGCTTAAGCCTCTTGAGATTTTCAATATTCATTTGGTATGTTGAAGCACACCTGGTTGATAGTTGACTTAGACCCCAAGTTAAAGCACCATCTTGGGGGTTATGCCGCCCCCATGTTTTAACTTGCTTTCCAAGGTTTCATATATATGTGTATATTCATTCTTCATAGAGGTTCTTTTTTTTGACTTTCGGCTTAGGCTGAAGCCGGTGATTAGGAACGGGTGTCGCTGGGAACTCGGGCCATGTTATTTATTCCATTACACCTAATTAACTATTGAAATTGTTATAAAATGTTACACTGCAATTTAACATCGCACGAAATGGAATGGTTTAGAAACCTTGGGTGTCGGCCTACTGGGATTTTATCTCACACCCTGCATGGGCATCTTTGACACCCAAGTAGATTACATGCTTGCAGGGTATTGAAAAAGGGAAGCGCGCTGCTTCTAATGATTGATTGATTCTTACTGCTTGGGATGGAGACTGGGGAAGAGGAATGAGCTTTTCTCCTGATGTTGTTGTTTATTGGTGTCTTCACTTTTAGTTTACTGTATGATTGAGTTTTCTATTTTCCGTACTTTCAGTTTAGACAAACATCATGGCATGACATCATTTTGTGGGCTTCCACACTTGAGTTATTATTTAGTTGGAATATTTATATTTATTTTCCTGTAGTTTATTATTTATATGTTTTCTCTATTTATTATTTAATTGTTGTTACTTCCAATGTGATATTACATATTACATATGAGGGAATAGTCTCCCCTATAGACAAAAAAAGGCCCTCGCTACTAGCTGGAAGCCTCTGGAATTCATGGATATGCGCTTGAGGTCATGTAACTCATCAGTCCTGCCACCATCTTAGAGGTGAGTTGGGTCAGGACATTAGAAATTGGTATCCGAGGTGTTATTTGTTTCTGTTGATTTACTATTTTTTATTGGTAGATAGGAGACTAGAAATGTTTCGGTGCTTGGTTAACATCAGGGTTTGGGACTGATCACCCCACATATAGGAAATGACCAAGTGGCATGTGTTGGTATTATTTTTCAAGATTTTCGATGTTACAATTGATATGATTTTACCGTGAGTGATTGGTGTAATTTTTACTTCTTATTAATTTATTGAATTTATGATATTTTACCCTTAGCATGTTTAGGAATGGATAAAGCATTTCATGCATCATAATAGGAACATAGTAATTCACATACCTTGCATAGTTCCATGCCATGTAGTTGAATTTTAGGATTCCTTTTGATTCTTATTGTTTTCCTTGAATATATATCATGCCTTGTAATTATTTACCATGCCTTCGAGATACTTTGTTTCGGTAATATATTAAGCATGCCAGCCTATTTACATCTTGCTTATTTAATACCAAGTTTGCCTTGTATCATGCCTCTATGATTATTAGCATGCCTCTATCATTAAAATGTTATACTTAGGTGATTACAACATGTCCTTCTCTGTTAGGTTCTTGTAGTGACATGCTAGATTTTCTGTTATGTAATTGGTTACATTTCTAAAATTGTTTGGTTGACTTTGAATGGGGGCCAAATTTCCAAAAAAAAAGTGTATTGTAACTTATTAGGTTTATTGACACCTGTATATTTAAGATGATATGTGTTTTAGCATGTTATAATTTCAAATAAATTAGTTAACTACCTAAAGGAACAACTACGACCATGAAGGCTAGTTAGTGCATGTTCCTTATGAGATAACCTGGTATGGGTGTTGTGACTCTTAATAATTAAACAACTATTTTTGGGATGAATTATAATGAACTTTCACGACCCGTCCTCGGGGCCCGTGCCGTGACTACCCCAAGCCTTCCTTCCATAGGCCAGGGGCTAGAGTCTAGCACCAAAGGCGTAAATACCGATAAAAAGGGAAGGCATTGCCTTTATGAAACGTATACAAACACAAGAAGAGTAAAAGCGGAAGAAAAACACTAAGTAAAACTGAAAACAGAAGTAGTGCTGAAAGTAAGGGGCTGGAAATACAAGCCCAACTATAAAGTACAAGGTAAAAGTCAAAACATCTGGAAGGTGACAAGCAGCTCCTGGATTGTCCACCACGGATCCTACCTGAAGGGTAGGTAAAGATAGCCCATCTCCTAGATCTTCCACCACATATCCTACTTGAAGGGTAGGTATATATAGCCTCCTCAGTGCCCTCGTCCGTCAACCTCCTCCGGGTACCAACTAGTCGTGAGGTCCACCTCCAGGTACCGTCCAGTCCTCGTACTCTCGACCTCCGTCACCGCTGTCCATTGTCTGCATCCAACACAACGAGGTGTGGGTATAGCCCGTGTAGGGGTCAGTATAACGATACTCAGTAGGGACCCCGATACCCTCAAGGTCTCACTAAATCCAACAAGGATAAAACACAAAGAAATATCTCAACAGATAACCTTTACTTAGTTATATGCCCATACATATACCTAAGTTATCAAGTAACCATCTCAATCATAAGGAAAACACAAAGGTCAATGACTCATCTCAAACAAAGATTTTTATTAATGATATCGAAACCAAATATGTTGAAGATCTCCTCCTCTGATGAGTACAGTGATCCAATCATGACTCCGAGGCACTGCTCATTAACCTTAGACTGCAGAGGTACTCCTCCTGTCGAGTAACGCAGGTCTGCCACCCCAACACAGTAGTGCTCCCCGCCAAGGGTCTGCCACCCCAACACAGTAGTGCTCCCACTAATAGCCTACAGAGGTACTCCTTATGTCCAATACCACGGGACTGCCACCCAAATAGAGTAGTGACCTCCATCATGGGTCTTCCACCCAAACATAGTAGTGCTCCCAACTGGGCTAGTCAAGTCACTCTGACTCGAATCGGACAAGCAGCCATCAGGTCTCAGCCACCTACAAGGTCTACACACTCCATACGCTCCTCTTCGAGAGGATACGCTCCACGAGCTACTGGTCGATACTTCAAGTATCACAGAGTGCCACGAAAAATTATCTCAAAGGACCGCCTCGTCATAGGGGTCTCAACGCAACAGACGGCGCGTCAATCGGACGTTCGGTCTGTGAGTTATTAACATTTCCATTCCAGGGGCCCGGTTGGATTCAGGTATGAACCTACTCGACCGTATCTCAATAGTACCCCGAACTCTCATGGGTATACTCAAAGGAACCATTTCTCAATGAGATTACGAATGCTGCTGACGGTTCGTCAAACAGACGTCCGGTCTGAGAGTTATTAGCTTTTCCGTTCCAGGGGCCCGGTTGGTTTATAAACTAAACCTACCCGACCGTACTCCATCTGAATATAATCATCACGTGTAGTATTCCAAAAGAATCGTCTCATCAATAGAAATCCAATGTAGTTGACGACACGTCAATCAGATGATCAATCCTCAAGTTATAAGTGTTTCCGTTCCGAGGGCCCGGTTGGTTCCGAGTTCAAAAAAACCTAGACATTCCCAAACCACACCCAAACCTTGAGTGTAATATACCAAAACGATTGTTTTGATATACGGAATCCTATTCAATTGACTGTGCATCGATCGAAGGTCCGTAGCTCATGATACGGTCGTTTAACGGAAAACAGTCCTGAAACAGGGTGTCTGGGACCGGTTCGTCCCAGCCAAACACCCCCTGGGTTGGGCCGAATGGGTCGACCCGACTCGGGTCCGAGCTCGGCTCGGTTGGGCGCGGTGCGGCCCAACTGGCGGGGCTCAGCCTGACCGGTACGGCTAGCCCCGGACGGCGCGGCCCGGCCCAGTGGCCAGGTACGACTCGGCCAGCCTAGCCGAGCGGATGCCACGGAGTGGGGGACGCTGCCCCCCCCTTTGATTGAAACCGATGTGGCTTAATGCGGCGCCTCTCCAATCCGGAACAGAAAGGATGTTCGGGTTCGTCTTCCGCTATTGTGGCTCAGTTGCGGTGGTCTGCTCCGGCGCCGAGCTGCCACCTTCTGCGGACCACCGGATGCGCTCCTGTGGTATGTTTCACCTGCCGTCTACGCCTAAGGTCACCTCTGGTTTCGAACATCACTGTGGAGGCTTGAAATCCCCATTGCGACCCCTTTTGTCATCTTCCATCTATCCATGCACAACAAACAACCAACGGAGGGTCCGGGCTTGTTCTTTAGCCCGTTCCCTCCACGTTAGAGGCTCAAACCATTGTTCAACAAATAAGAACACCAAACATAGAGGGTATAATTCACATAATTATAATTATACAAAAAACAACCCCTAACTCATAAAACGGTGTTAAACGATGGCGAGTCACAAAAGACGGGCGTTGCGGAAGACATGCGTCGTTCTATCAACGTCGGGAAGGAAGGAGCTGAGGGTGGCTTTGAAATTATTTGTTCTTCGTTATTCATTGGACGAAGAGGAAAAATCTCTAAGTGTTGTGCATCGGGCTTCGTAGCTATCATTACGATGCTTGAAGAAGTCGCCCAGAACTCCTTCTCCTAGCCTCCTTTATATAGGAGTGGGAGGATTCGTCGTTGGCATGCAAGTCATAAATGGAGGATTTATGATAGAGGGCTCCACCCAATTAATCCGCTGCGGTGGCACATTAAAATGGGGAGGAAGTCAAAAGGGGGGGTTATTGGCCCGGGTGGTCCCCACAGAAGAATATCCTCTAATGGTAGGATATTTCCTGGCATGCCACACCATTAATTAACCACAAAAAGGAATGGGGGGGGGTTAATGCTTGGGCGGTCCCCTCATTAAAAAGGTAGGTTTCATCCTCCTCAATTAAGAGGGGGATTTAAACCTAGAGGCTCTCCATCATAAATGAGGGAGAGTCAAGGAGTTATGAGTCCCCTCCAATTAATGGGAGGCCTCATGTGGTTTCCACGACAATCAACCTCACATGGGAGGTTGGATCTCGGTGGGCCCCACCACCATAACCTCTCAAGGGGGGTTAGGGTGTGGCCGCCCCACCACCAACTCCCAAGTAGAGCTTCTAACCACTTTATCTGCACGGCATGTGTTTAATAAAATAAAATAAATTGTTCACTTTTTTTTTATTTTATTAACCCACGTAAAACCACAAAAACTAACTTCATACCCGATCATCTATCGTCAAGGTGAAAGTCTTCTTAAGAAAAACCCTGCGCTGTGAGTTCAATAGTGCCCTGAGATTTCAATTCCAAGCACTGGTTCAAAATATAGAAAAACCTGCTCGTTCGTTCTCTGAACGTACCTGTGCTAAACTTCATAAATTGATTCCGGGCACACCGGTCCTCGGAATCAAGTTCCGTTAATAAGCCAGAGACTCGTAAAATTCCAATGTATTAAAAAAATTAATTGAAATTTCTGGGTCTTTACATTACTCCCACATCAGGGCTTTACGTCCCCGTAAAGCTACAAAACAAACTAGGGAAACAAAAGGGGTACCGAGCACTCATCTGATCCTCCTGCTCCCATGTGCTCTCCTAGAGGTTCTCGTGCTGCCAGCGAAAGCACACTAGAGGAATCGACCGTCCTCAAAGGACCTGCTCCTTTCGATCCTCAATCTCTACTGGAACCTCTGTGAAAGTTACCCAGTCATCGATATCTAGCTCTTTGTGGTTGAAGATGTTGGATGAGTCATGTACGTATCTCTTCAGCTGAGATACATGGATGACGTCGTGCACCCGGTGCAACAGTGGTGGAAAAACCAAGTAGTAAGCCACCTCACCTACCCTGCTGAGGACCTGGAAAGGTCTGTTGAATCGTGGAGTTAACTTGAAGCCTCATCCAAAACTCTGTATACCTAGTTGAGATGAGACCCTTAAGAAGATGTGGTTGCCACCCTTGAACTCCAGTGGTCTCTGTATCCTATCAGCATAAGACTCATGTCTTCTCTGTGCAGTCTTCATCCGCTCCAAGATGATATGCACCTACTCCTGTAGACTGAACCTTCTCTGGTTTTACACATGCTGATTCCATCACTATCCACTAAGGATATCTGAAACGCATCCAGCTGCTGTCTCGCTACTCCCAACAGTTGAATGTACGATCTCCCACTAAGAGTATATGCTACAACATTCCCCTCCCAAAGAGAATAAACTATCTCGAATTTATAGTCCTGGAAGATTTCAAACCATCACCACTATCTCAGGTTCATGTACTTTGGAGATAAGATACACCTGAGACTATTGAGTTGGAGAGAACTTTAAACCATTCACTCAACGAACAATGGGTGAGACTTTCCAATTATAAGAACTCATATTCACCATTCTTCGCCTATGTTCTACCAAAGAGATGCTGAGATTTCACCTCTGTCAAAAAGAGAAATATGGTCTCATCCCCTGGATGAACCACGTTCTTTACCTAATACAGTCAATCATGACATGAATGGTACATTTCATGTCTTGAATGACGTCGTAAGGCCTCAACGCTACTACAAAGATATCCAACCGTTACTCTCGCCTCTAGGGGTTGAGTCACACTGTCGGCATCGGTGCGTGATTACTGGGTCTCCTCTAGTAGGTCTTTCACAAGTGAGGGTCAAGTGAATAGCTTTAACTAGAACCTCTTAGTATCAACCATACAAAAATAACAATAATGTACATGTCACAACGATAAATGTCTTTTATTAATTCAGCTCGAAGTTAAAAGACACAAATAAAGAACAACAAAAACAACAGAGAAACTAGAAGCACCAAGAACAAGGCCTCCATGCCTGGAACTAGTCTCGCTCCTGTCCACCTGCTTCTGGAGCTCCACAGCCTTGTTCACCACTCGGTTGATTCTCAATATCCTGCCACTGCTTCTGTCTCGGTGGGTCCTTCAATGCCTGTGGATCTACTGTGAGGGGGTGTCGGACAGTCACGTGCCATGTGACCAAGCCCGCCGCAGGAAAAACATTGTCCGTTCCTAGTATACCTGGCTCTGACACCACCCCAGGTGCCCCACACTACCGATCCTGAACACCGAGGTCGACCACCTGTCGGCCAAGTCTTCTTGGACTTCTGGGTCATCTGTCTACTGCCGGCTGTAGAAGACACCGCTACAGTTGGAAAACCCTACGGCAAGGGAAGCATCTCTTGAGCACGCTCAAAGTGTAGAGTCACTAGTATAAACTCTACACTGAAGAAGGTCTCAAAGTATTCCTAGGTGAAGGTAATTTCATCACAAAACTGGAACATGTGGCTCCACCACCTCTCAGCTTCTCCCTAAAAGAGACTAACAGCTAGGCACACCATCAAGTCTGCGAGTGTCCCAGCTGTGTGGAAATCTCTTGCTACAAACTCCAGCCAGCGCCCAGCCATCTGAAAATCCAACTTGCCTCGAATCTTTGGAGGCCTCTGTCACTGGAACTCAAGCAATGTGCTCAAGAGGCGTGCACTCTCCACTGGTGTCTCAACTATAAAAGGGCCTTGTACTGAGGCCTCTCTACTCGGTGAGCTATCATCGTGCTCTCCACTCGGTACCCATGATGACTGACTGGGTGAAGACATCCTGAAAGAAACAGATGAGACACGATCAAACGTTAATACCTGGTGAGCTGACCTGGTTTGAGTAGACTTTAAAACATTCAGAAACACACATGCAATCAGTGTTTTCATGCACTAATTAGAAAATCAGTAGTCAGGGTCCTGGTGTATCGATACGTCGGTCATCGCACCAACACTAGACTCCCTGAACTGAAGACCACACTTGGTACCCTTAACAATATTTATTCACAGAAAAAATTATCAGAGTCCTGAGTTCTGTAGTAGAACCGACTCCTCTGATACCAATTTGTCAGGACCGTCCTCGGGGCCTGTTCCATGACTACCCCATTCATGCCTTCCATAGGCCAGGGGATGGCGACTAGCACCAAAGGCGCAAATCCCGATAAAAAGGGAAGGCATTGTATTTATGAAACGTAAACAAACACAACTAGAGTAAAATCTGATGAAAAACAATAAGTAAAACTGAAAAAAAAATTAGTGTTGAAAGTAAGGGGCCAGAAATACAAGCCCAACTGTAAAGTACAAGGTAAAAGACAAAACAGCTGGAAGGTGACAAGCAGCTCCTGGATCGTCCACCACGGATTCTACATGAAGGATTGGTACAGATAGCACAGCTCATAGATCATCCACCATGGATCCTACATGAAGGGTAGGAACAGATATCCTTTGCAGTGCCCTCATCCGTCAAACACCTCTGGGTACTGACTTGTCATGAGTTCCACCTCCAGGTACCGTCAAGTCCTCGTACACTCAGCCTCCATCAGAGCTGTCTATCATCTGCATCTAAAAAAACGAGGTATGGGAATAGCCCATGTAGGGGTGAGTATAATGATACTCAGTAGGGACCCCGAGACCCTCAAGGTCTCACTAAATCCAACAAGGATAAACCACATAGAAATATCTCAATAGATAACATTTACTTAGGTATATTCCCATACATATACCAAAGTTATCAAGTAACTCATCTCAATCATGAGGAAAACACAACGGTCAATGACTCATCTCAAACCAGGATTTTTATTAATGATATTGAAACCACAACTGCTAAAGATCTCCACCTCTGACGAGTACGGTGATCCTGTCACGACTCCAAGGCATTTCTCACTAACTTTAGACTGCTGAGGTAGTCCTCCTGTCGTGTACTGCGGGTCTTCCACCCAAACACAGTAGTGCTCCCCGCCATGGGTCTGCCACCCCAACACAGTTGTGCTCCCCCTAATAGCCTACAGAGGTACTCCTTCTATCAAGTACCATGGGTCTGCCACAAAAACACAGTAGTGCTCCATGTCTTGGGTCGGCCACCCAAACATAATAGTGCTTCCCACTGGGCTATTCAAGTCACTCTGACTCGAATCGGACAAGCAGTCATAAGGTCTCAGCCAGCTACAAGGTCTCCGTAATCCATACGTTCGTCTCTAGGAGGATTCGCTCCACGAGCTACCGGGAAATACCTCAAGTATCAAAAAGTCCCATGAACTAGTATCTCAAAGGACCTCCTCATCATATTGGTCTCAACGCAACAGACGGTGCGTCAATTGGACGCCTGGTCTGTGAGTTATTAGCATTTCCGTTCCAGGGGCCTGGTTGGATTCGTGTACGAACAACCCGACCGTATCTCAATAATACCCTAAAATATCATGGGTATACTCAAAGGAACCATTTCTCAATGAGATTACCAACGCTGCTGAAGGTTCGTCAAACGGACGTTCGGTCGGAGAGTTATTGGGTTTTCCATTCCAGGGGCCCGATTGGTTTATAAGCTAAAACAACCCGATCACACTCCATCTACATCCAAACCTCAGGTGGAGTATTCCAAAAGAACCATATCATCAAGAGGAATCCAACGTAGTCGATGGCACGTCAATCAGATGTCCGGTCCTCAAGTTATAAGTGTTTCCGCTCTAAGGGCCTGGTTGGTTTCGAGTTCAAACCATGCCATCCATACAAAATCTTCTCCTAAAACTTGAGTGTAATATTCTGAAATGACCGTCTCGATCCTCGCAATCCTACGCAACTGACGGTGCGTCGATCGGAGTTTCATAGCTCAAGATATGACTGTTTAACCGAAAACGGTCTTGAAATAGGGGGTTTGGGCCCGGTCCGACCCGACCCAACACCCCCTGGGTCGGGCCGAACCGGTCGACCTGACTCGGGTCTGGGTCCAGCCCGGTGGCCGGTTGTGGCTCGACCAGTCTGGCCGAGCGGATGTCGTAGAGTGGGGGGTGCTGTCCCCCCTTGTTGTTTGAAACCGGGGCGGCTTAATTCCGCGCCTCTCCAATCCGGAATGACAATGCCGGTCCAGTTCGTCTTCCGCCACCGTGGCACAACCGCAACGGTATGCTCCAGCAGCACGCAGCCGAGCCATCCGTAGACCCCTAGACGCGCTCCGGTGGTATGTTTCACCCCTCGTCTGCGCCTAAGGTCACCTCGGGTCCCAAACATCACTATAGAGGCTTCAAATTGCCATTGCGGCCCCGTTTGTCGTCATTCGTCTATCCGAGCACAACGAACAACTAGTAGAGGGTCTGGGCTTATTCATTATCATGTGCCCTCCGCTTTAGAGGCTCAAACCATTGTTCAAAAAATAAGAATGCCCAACATAGAAGGTATAATTCACTTAATTAGAATTATACAAAAAACAACCCCTACCTCGTAAAATGGTGTTAAACTATGGTGAGTCAGGAAAGACGGGCATCGCAGAAGACATGCGTCGTTCCGTCAGTGTCAGGAAGGAAGGATCCAATGGTGGTGTCGGTGTTCTTCGTTCTTCGTTCTTCGTTGGAGGAGGAGGAAAACACTCTAAGGGTTGTGCGTCGTGCTTCGCAGCTAGCGTTCTGCCGCTTAAAGAAGTCGTCCAGAACTACTTCCCCTAGCCCCCATTACATAGGAGTGGGAGGGTTCGTCATTGGAACGCATGTCATAAATGGAGGATTTATGATAGAGGGCTCCACCGAATAAATCTGATGCGATAGCGCATTAATATGGGGAGGAAGTCAAAAAAGGGGTTATTGGCCGGGTGGTCCCAACAGAAGAATATCGTCCAAAGAGAGGATATTTCCTGGCGGTCCCAACCATTAATTAACCACAAAAAGGAAGGGGGGGTGGTTAATGCTTGGGTGGTCCCCTCATTAAAAAGGGATCTTTCAACCTCCTCAATTATGTGGGGGATTTAAACCTAGAGGCTCTCCCTCATATATGAGGGGGAGTCAAGGAGTTATGATTCCCCTCCAATTAATGGGAGGCCTCGTGTGGTTTCCACCACAATCATCCTCACATGGGAGGCTGGATCTTGGTGGGCCCCACCACCATAACCTCTCAAGGGGGGTTAGGGTGTAGCGGTCCCACCACCAACTACCAAGTGCATCTTCTAACAACATTACCCACACGACATGTGTTTAAAAAAATAAAATAAAATGTTCACTTATTTTATTTTATTAACCCACATAAAACCCCAAAAACTAACTTCATAATCGATCATCTACCGTTGATTTGAAAGTCCTATTAAGAAAAAACCTACGATGTGAGTTTAACGGTGCCCTCATATTTCAATTCTGAGCACTGGTTGAGTGGATAGAAAAACCCGATCGTTCGTTCTCGGAACGTAGCTGAGCTAAACTTCAGAAATTGATTTCGGGCACACCGGGCCTCGTAATCAAGTGCCGTTAGAAGCCACAGACTCGTAAAATTTCAAGGTATTAAAAAAAATATTTTAAATTTGCGGGTCTTTACATGAACCCAGTTCATCTTAGTGGGATACTTATAGACCACCTAATCTGCTTAAAAGTAATTTATGTGATAGATTTCTTAATTGAGGATGGGATGTCAATTATTGTAAAATGTTTTAAAATGGAGTTTTATATAAAAACATATTTCCCCTTGAGGTGTTGGTTAAAATCAAGTACCTTGTGCTTTTTTTTGAAAAATGGTACGTGATGTTTTGATTAAATATTTTGATGATTAAAGATTAAATGTGATTAAATATAATGGGATTGGATATTGAACCTGTAGAGATGTCCTCTAGTTAAGACCCTAGGATAATGATAGTTTGAGTTTATCCTTGAGTTTATTTGGAATAGAACCTTTCACATGTCGTTGTGACTAGTCAGACCCCCTTGCTTAAAATGACACCATTGTTCAGATGAGTGGTCATGTTTTCATTGAATTTTTTTTCGGGATTAAGCATCTGGTCATGCTTATTTCCATCAGGTTAGGAATGCCTTAGAGATAATCAGTTGCTTCATAGTTCATTCGACCATCTCTTCACCATAGTTATTGATGACTCAGTACGTCGTTATCTGAGTTAAAATCCATTCTGCTTATATATCACCTCGGGGTATTATGCGTTCATGCACAAGGTTCCATCGAGTTCTTAATGTTCTAATGAACTTTTTGAGATTATTGTAATTGTCAATTATTTAACTATTAAATACATTTTAGGTTACCTCTATAGTACAATGAGTTCTATGTTAAAAGAGTCACATTCATCCAAATTATTTGTATGGATTCAAGAGACTTAGGGGTTTTGAAACACCAACCAGTTTGGTTTGGATTTCATACCAATTGTTTGAACATTTTCCTTCTGGTAATCTCTAAATTCTATTAGTGTACTCTTCCTTGAGTGATGAGGATGTCCAATATCTTACCTTCTTCCTTGATGCAGTAATATAGCTTCGATCTTACAACATAATAATGTTTTAAAAGTTATTGGTCTTGTTTAGGGTGGTTTTCTTAGTGTCTCACACTTACACGTCATTCTTATTGGGGCATGATTAGTCATTAGTTACCCTTATATTTTCGTGAAAGAATTCCTAACTAACTCTTGTACACCAGTTGTCTCATCTAACTTGACTGTTAGGCAAATGCTGCTTTAGGCTCGATCATTGTTTTGATATGGACATATTTCCCTTATACCAATGTCTCACTCATAAACATGGAGTATGGACTACATTGTGTTAGTTCCTTTCAATCCACTAGAGCCAATCTGAGGTTACCCAAGACTTGTTTTCATGCATGGTGATGCCTAAATCAAGGAATGTCACTAGTGGTCAGGTATGGACTTCGGTGGATGTGTTTGGGGTAAATGAAAGATACCTTTGATGAAGACAACACATTTCAGCTTGTGAAATGCCCATTGTCTAAGTTGAGAATCTTCATAAATGGTCGGCCATAGTGGCTTGACTAGTTCTCTCACTTTTCACAATGAAGTGGTCAGTGAAGGACCTTTTTTTGGCATGTCTTCAGGAAAAACGAGTGCGGTTATTGTCGGCCCATGCTTCTCAAGAAAATATAGCATGACATGGGATTTTAGTTCAATGTGAATCAACCATTTTACACATCTCAAAAATCACATGAGAAGCATTGATAGAATGATTAAGGGTGTGTCTTGTAAGAAATTACAATGGTATTAGGTGTCATGACTCGTTATTGTTTTTCCTTTCTAATGTTAAAATGTTAGGTGGGAAGAAATTTTGACCATATGTTTAATGAGATCATGACATAGTCATGTCTATAGCTAAATGAGTTTGGGTATTTATCATCTCAGTGTTTTCAGTTGGTGAATGTGGCTTGACTCAGATCATAATGGTTTTTGTATCATCTTCCAAAAAAATGTTTGAGCATGTGTTGTGGGTTTAGATATGCAACATGGCCTTTTGTATAACACTGCATGACCCTGTAGATTGGGAGAGGGTTACGTTGTTTCTAAAGGCTTCTTGAGGACGAGAAGTTCTGTGGTGGAAAGGTAGTAACATTATGTGTTTTGAACTGGATGAAAAATCAATGGAAATTAAATTTTTTTGTTAATTGGTCAGTTCAGTTTTAAAACCGAGTTCCGGTACTTTTTTTCTGATAGTCAACACTATGTAATTGATAAAATAAAAATTTTATGTTTATTTTATTCACACACATGTTTGTTTCTTTTCAAAAAAATGAAATAACTCTCAAACAATTCATCGTATGATAAATCTGAGAACACTGTTAAATTGGGAATGCCAAGTTTACCCTAGGAATGATATAACCTTGATTCACATCTGGTGTTTGGAGACCTCGTACATGATAATACCATATTTATTTTTAACTAATTATTCCATTTTTTATATAATAAATAATTATTTTATCACAAACAGTGCGTCAAATGAGAAATCTGAAACCCTCCAATAGTTCAGGGGTGTAAGGTTTACCCTAGATATGGTATAACATTTGCGAGTGACAGAAATTTGGTCATATCACACCCAAAGATAATTTATTTGGGTTATATATATATTTTTTGGCCTTTAGAAATGTTAAAAATAATTTTATTATTAATATTATTATTTTTGTTGAAGAAAACATATGAAAATAGACTTCCATAATTAATAAGTTGTGTCACGGGGTAAATAATAACCGTGTAATGTAATTAAAATGATATTATTAATTTCTCAAATTAAATACAAATGTGAAATCCATATTAATTTAAAGAACATTATCTTTTTTATATGGTTTTCATTTTTAAATTATTTATATTTCAATTGAAGAGTTACATTAAATAATAATAGTTTTAATTTTTTTAACATATCGACTTAAATTATGATGTGGGTCACTCATGTTTTTGTTGTCTAAATTCGTAAAGTGACCCAGGGCGTGCGTTTGGGAGCCCTGTTGCGGGTCCGAGGTATCAATTAAATTAATTAAATAATTTCTCGGCCTTTATGTAAAAATTTTACATTGCACCCTAGCGCAGCGTTCGGGTTAAAAATAATTAAAAATAATTAATTAAATATTAAATAAATTAAATAATATGGAAAAGGAATGAAAATAAATAATAAAATTAAAAGAGGGAATGGAGAAAATAATAAAATAATTAAAAATGGGTAAATCCATTTTTATTATTTTTATTTTTATTTTCCTTCACTCCCCTTTTATTTTCATTTTTATTTTATTTTATTTCCTTGTTCCCTTACTTTTTTTCTTTTCATTATTATTTCCCTTTTTCTGTCCTCTGTTTCTTCCTCTCCTCCCCTCATGTGTGTGACACACCCCTCCTCCCTAGGTGGGGCACACCACCTTCTCCTCCATTCGGAAGATCATTACGCCTCGGTTCGTCATCCGTTTTCATCATCATAAGGTGCGTTGTGAACCTCTCATTAAGGCTTATCCAACACACCATGAATCGTACGATCTCCATCTCTATCCTTTGCATAGATTGTCGTAGAAGGAATTTATCCTATTTTGTGGTGTTTCTAAAATCATCTATTTTCATTCATTTTAGGTGAAATCAAAGCCTACCACCAATCATAGGATCATCTATGACCATAAGGTAAGGCTTCTACTCTCTTTTCATCTGTTTCTTTGCGATTTATAAAAAACACACAGTTGTGTCGTTAGTCGGTGCATACTGACTTTGTGAAAATTCACCAAATTTATTTAATTTTTTTGTTTCGCCTAGTTGTTACATCCCTATTGGTCATGAATTATTTTTTTTTGAAATGTTTCAATGTTGTTGGGCACACCATGGGTGTACTGACGTGGTCGGTATACTTTCCATTAATCTGGTTTTCAATTTAATTTACTGCATGTGTTGCGTAGCCAATTTATGTGATGTTTAATTTAAATAATTAATGTAGATTAATTATGAACATTGAAATTATTGGATGTTTGGTAGCTGGTTGTGATAATTTATTTATTTATTTAAAAGTGCATTTATCTTCTTATGTTGATGCGGTACTTTGAATTGTTAAGATAGTTATACTGCAATAGTTAATTTTGCACTAGGTGATGTTTAATTTATATAATCAATTTAAATTAATTATGAAGTTTGAAGTTGTTGGATCTTTGGTAGTTGGTTGTCAAAATTATTTATTTATTTAAAAGTGCCATTATGGGAATGTGTTTATGTGGTAGTTTTCCTTGTTATGATTTTTATGTTGAGATATTTAATTTTCACTATGTGATGCACGAGTGTGCTTGTTTAGTTTCATGCTGCAATTACATATTTTGATATCAAATCTGTTACTATGATAACATTATTTAAATTAAGGTTGGGGTAAGATGGTTGGTCTCAAATTAAGGGACACACTTATACCCTCTATTCCTGACTGCTTACCTCTATGTACTGGGGGCAGTGTCATTGGATTTGCTGGACCGAGACTTCCTTGGGCGTTCTGATACTTATGAGTGATACCGGTTCCAAAATGGCCCATCATGACAGATTTGTTAGCAATGTGGATAATCTAGCCTCAGATGGTGCTCAACCCCTTTTTCTAAGATCGAGGCAAACTCAGGGAAAGGCCATGAACTGAGCGATACTTGGTCTTTTGGAAGATTGCCTTGGATGGGATCAGTGGTATTTGATAATTTTATTGATGTTATGCAATGATACCTTTGAGATAGTGTCAGACACCAATTCTCAACTTGAACCATAAAAAGGATGCACTAAATGATTATATTAATGCCTCTTGAGCCTCTTCAGATTTGAAATATTGTTCTGTTATGTTGAAGCACACTAGATTGACACTTGACTTAGACCCGATGTTAAAGCATAAGCTTGAGAAATGTCTCCCCTAGTTTTACCCTACTTTTCCAGGATGAATATATATGTGTTTATGAATTCTTCTTAGATGTTCTATTTTCAGACTTCTGGATTAGGCTGAACAAGGTGATTAGGCAAGGGTCCTGCTTGGAACTGAAGCCGTGTTATTTATTCCATTGCACTTAATTAAATATCTGAAATTGTTATATAACAGAACACTATATTTTATCATTTTACAAAATGGAATGGTTTAAAAAACATGGGTGTCAGCCTACTGGAATTTTATCTCACACCATGCTTGGGCATCCTTCACACCCGAGTAGATTACGTTCTTGCAGGTATTGACAAAGGGAAGTGGGATGCTTATGATGCTTGATTGTTTATTACATCTTAAGAAGAAGACTGCAGCAGAGGACCGAGCTTCGCTCATGATATAGTTGTTCCTCTTTGTATTTTATTATATTATAAATAATGATTGAGTTTCCATTTTCCATACATTCAGTTTAGACAAACAACATGTCATGACACTGTTTTGTGAGGTTCTTCACTTGAATATAATTCAGTTGGATTAATTATATTGATTCTGATCAAGTTTATTCACTCATATTCTTCGTCTATTTATTATTTAATTGTTATAACTTCTACTGTGATATTACATATTACATATGTCGGCATAGTCTGCCCCACGGACATGAAAGAGGCCCTCGCTACTAGTCGGTAACCCCTGACATTCGGGGATATGCGCTTAAGGTCATGTAACCCACCAGTCTAGCCACCGTCTCAGAGGTGACGTAGGTTGGGATGTTCGAATGTTAATTGAGAGACGGATAAACTTTATATTGATCTTAAAAATGTAATTTCTATGAAACATAATTTAGAGACTAATTATAGTTCTAAAAAAATATTTTTGAGGATAAAAACTTGGTTATAAAAATAATGTCTAAAATATTTTCCTTGAAGAAGTGTCTGTAAAATTTTATCCTCTAGTAAGGAAAATTTTGACAAGATGTATTCCCAAATTCGACCAAAAAGGAATATTTCTAGATTTGGTTATACTCAATCTAAGCTAGTTTTTATTAATAGTTATTTTGTTCCTCAAAGTGCTCCTTTCTGTACTAAATTTCTATGTGGTGGACATTATGGCAAAAATAGTTCCTTAAACAAAACTCAATCTTTAGGTTTTCAAAATGATTATTTACCTATGAAAATATGGACACCTAAAATCTAGTATTCTGAAATTTATAGAACCAATAATGTGTGGATTCCGAAAGTCTAAGACTCTTCTTTTCAGGAAAATAAGGAAAGTCCCAGAAACAACCCATGGTACATGGATAGTGGATTTTCGCAGCATATGACGGTTAACAAAAACTTCTTTGAAAATAATATCAAAAAGAAAAGAGGAAAAGTAATATTTGGAGATAATGACTAGGGAGATTTATTTTTGTATATGTAACATTATTTTTCTTGTAAAAACATTTATTTCAAACGTTTTACTTGTTAAGGGTCTTAAGCACAACCTCATTAGTAGAATCCAACTATGTGATGCAGGTTACCTTGTGAATTTTAGGAATGATAAGTTCTCAGTACATATTTCCAAGGAAGAGTTTTTTCTTGATACCTATAAGCAAGAGGATGTATACACACTAAACCTAGAATAACATAGGGGCCATGATCTACCTTGTCATTGTGTAATGGATGATCAAACATGGTTATGGCATAGAAGGTTAGGATATAGTAATATTAGGAACCTATGTAAACTCTCTATGAGAAAACTAATTAAGGATCTACCTGCGCATAGATTTGAATCTTCAAAAGTTTGTGATCCATGCCAATATAGAAAGAAATATAAATCAAGTTTTAATCCAATCTGTATATGGATCTTTTCGGTCCAACACAAACTGGAAGCATTTGAGGAAAATATTATGGTTTTTTCTTAGTTGATGATTACAATATATTAATGTCGTTATATTTTCTAGGAATTAAATATGAAATCTTATTTTAAATTTTTTAGAGCCCAAGTTAAAAATGCAAAAAACCTTCCATTGATAACTATTTATAGTAATCATGGAGGAGAATTTGAAAATTCTGATTTTGAATCTTTTTGTAGTAAAAAAGGAATTACTCAAAACATATCAGCACCAAGAACACCTCAACATAATAGTATTGTTGAAAGAAGAAATAGAATTCTTAAAAAGATAACTATAACCATGTTGAGTGAATATTAAATAGGTAAACACTCTTCAGCTGAAGCTGTAAGTACTTCTTGTTATACTATAACTCGGGTATTAATTATAAATTTTCTTAATAAAACCCCCTACGAATTGTGGAATGGTAGAAAACCTAGACTTTCCTACTTCAATATATTTGGTTTCAAAGTATTCATTTGGAATACCAAAGATAATTTACATAAATATGCACCCAAATATGATTATGTAATTTTCCTAGGCTACTCCACAATTTCTAAGGCTTATAGAGTTTTTAATAAAAATACTTGTACTGTTGAAGAAACAGTGCATGTTAAATTAGATGAAACTGATCCTTTTTAAAAAAAACCTCAACCTATATCTTTGGATGTGTCTTAAAATACTAAATATCAACCCTTTGATATAATATCTTTCATATAAAGAAAATGTTGATGAAAATGTTTCTAAAGCATTTACCCCAGAAGATTTTTATCTTATTTTGACAAACAAGCTTTACAAAACCAAAATCAGTTGTCTCTCAAGAATCATCCCAATGACAGTATCATTAGTAATGTAAATCAACCTGTAAGGACTATAAGTTCCTTAATAAATTTTTTAGAACTTTTAGCATTCCTTTCCCAATTAAAACCAAAAAAGCACTGATAAATCTTTAAGTGATGACGATTGGATAAAATCAATACAATATGAACTAAATGAATTCGAAAGGAATAAAGTCTACAACCTGGATGAAAAACCTAAGGAAACTACTGTTATCGGAGTTAAATGGGTCTTCAGAAACAAGTGTGATTAAAATTGAATCATTGTAAGAAATAAAACTATATTAGTTACCAAGGGAAATAATAAAAAAGATGGAATAGACTATAAAGAAACCCATGCTCTAGTAGCTAGACTTGAATCTCTATGTATTTTACTTGCCTTTGTAGAATTCTTCAACATTAAACTATTTCAAATGGATGTTAAATGTTCATTACATAATGGATATCTTCAAGAGAATGTTTTTGTTAAACAACCTCCTAGTTTTAAAGACACAAAACATCCTGATCAGGTTTTCAAACATACTGATGATTTATATGGACTTAAACATGCCCCAAGATCCTGATATGATAGACCAACATGATTTTTATAAAAAATAATTATGTTAAAGGAAATGATTATCCAATTCTCTTTATAAAGAAAGATAATAAAATGTTTTGATTGGTCAAGTTTTTATTGATGACATTATATTTGGTTCAACTCAGCAATCTTTAACTGATTCATCTTCCAATCTAATGAAATATGAGTTTAAATGAGTGTGATTGGTGAGTTAACATTTTTTCTAGGTTTTCAAATTTCTCAGTAACTATAAAGAACTTATATATCTCATCATAAGTATATTAAAGATCTTATTAAAAAGTATGGATATGACCACACTCAGAGAATATGTACTCTTATTAGTACCTCCGATTCACTTGATCTTGATAAAGTTGGGAATCCAGTAGATCAAACATCTTTTAGTGCTATAATATGAAGTTTACTAAACTAGATAGCTAGTCGTCCCGACAAAATGTTTTCAGTATTCTTATTTTAAAGATATCAATCTAATCCCAAGTAATCCCATTTAAATATATTTAAAATATTTTTTATCTATTTAAAGGGAACCCTGTAATGCCCCGACCCAATTTACACAGAGTCGGTGGAATATTTTAATACATTTTCATGATTACAAGGAATCAAGTCCTAAAGGACCGATCGGTTTTGCAGTCTTGGAAAATATATTACATACAAGAATGTTACATTACACTTCATAACATACAAAACAACATAAATAATCCTTCACGAACGCCATTATTCCCTTGGCTTAACCCTGAATATTAATCACAATACACTTCTTGGAATCCAGGGAAAAATAAAACATAGAAAGGGGTGAGATCAGATGCTCAGTAAGGATAACAATATAGCAGGAACTTTAATAAATAAGCATAATCATTTAAGACAATGCATAACTAAAACAAAAGCCTTTTAAACTTTAACTTCAGCATAATATGGCAAAGATAAAATTAAATAATTCCATTTACTTACTAAGATGGATACTCTACTAGTAGAATAATCATATGCAATATAAATAACCACTTAATAATGATAGAATGAATAATTCAAAACATTAATTTTTTTGTCAAGGCCTCGTGCCAAGACCTAAGGGATAACTGTAACTGGAACGCAACCTGGAGAGCCTCTATAACTGGACTCCAACATAAAGTGCCTCTAATAACAGAACACCAACCTGGAGTGCCTCTAATAACCGGACACCAACCCCGAGTGCCTCTAATATCCAGACACAAACCCGGAGGGTCTGCTCTAACCAAACCCCAAACCGGAGGGCTTACTTTTACTGGTCCCCAACCCAGAACATACTAGTCCAACACATTCATCTTAAGAAGGGGATGAAATATAACATAAACATTCCTATTAAAACTAGCATACGAAATGCCAAAACATTAATCATATACCATTAATGGCATATAAATAACACATCCATAGTCAAACATATCACAAAAACATAAATAAAATATAGAAGATTTGTATCATAATAAATCAACTTCAAACAAGTGTAAAATTTATCAAAGGATGGTGACATAGATGAAATCAAAACTATTTGAGAGAAATATATATTTTTTGAAATCATTTAAAAGTCACATAATTATAAAAGAAAACATTTACTTTGAAAATATTCTTATAAGCTTGTAAGGGATGATTCGACGAGTTTATAATGGTAGAAAATAGCCGCACCCGCCGTACAAGTTAAAAAGAGGCATTCTTACATTAATTTTGTCGAAAAGGTTAAGAGGACCTTGTTTGGAAAATGATGGAAAGATTCCTTTATAAACATCTTATAAAAAGTCAAACAAGGGTACAAATGACTTTAACCCATATTCTATAAAATAGTAAGAATGTTTTGAAATACATTTTTAAAAAACATGGATGTGGATGATAAATAGGTCCCAGTAGATAATTATGTATAAAAAACATCGGATAAAGAATATATTGTGAAATAAACCCTTACCAATTTGGTTACTTACAAAACATACAACCCCTGAAAGAGGTATCATACAATGAATTTGTAAATACACCTAAATTAAAGCGTATTACACAAAGAATAAAATTATTTTCAATACATACACCACGAAAAAGGTAATAGTGGCAATATGGAAAGAATCTCACTGGAATAAGGAGTAAGATGAAAGCCCCCTACCTTGTACTTTTCCTTGGTCGAGGGTAGGTTAACCTCCTCTTCATCAGGTTCTTCCATTTTATTTGATCAAAAGGGCTCCTTAGGATGGGTTTCTGATCAAAATAGTCCGTCTAGGTTGAAGTGAGTGATTTGAGAGAATGTTTGGGTAGGGGTTGACCGAGCCAAAATGCATTGAATGTGTGAATTAGTGATACGGGGGAGTTCCTTTTTATAAGAGGGGTGAGGGGCACCTTTGGAAAAGCTAGAAATATTGTTTTATAATAAATTAATATTCGGTTTCTAATGGATCCAAAGTAGATTATTAAAAGTATTAGGTGGGGATGGGTTGAAATACTTTCACCCAATAGAATTTAGACAGGTTTGGGTCATTATATTAACTTTATCTTTTAGTTTTAACTCTTAGTTAATTATTTTAACATTTACCATGTCACTTTGTATTTTTATATTATATAGTTAATAAACTTAGTATATACTTCCAATAGACCCCCAAGTGGTCCATTAATGATACAAATATCATGATATAAGTCTCTTGACCGAATATTAGATTTTTAGGAATTTAATATCAATTAATAATATAATATTTGTTTTAAAAAGTCTTTTATGTCAATTTTGACACTATTGGGTATTTTGTTTTTTATAAATTCATAACAACATTATTACTTCGATGAAAATTTATATAAACAATAATAATATGTCTTATTAACCTAGAAAATTATTGTAATTTATAAAAAGTCTCAAATTACATTTATTTTGGTATTTATAATATCAATTATCTCAATCATTCATTAATACGGTAATTAGTCCATCATCAATTTGTTTTATATAAAATAAATTATTTAATTTCTAAAAATTAAAAATCAAATACCATTATGTAGGAAATATTTTTATCTTTCTAATGAATATTTATAGTCTAAAATATAACACATATGACTCTATGTAAAAATTGTTTTTCTAAAAGATATATGTTTTTATCATTTTTTTATTTACATTAACTTAATTAATATAAAGTGTCCCTATCACCTACAAGTGGCTCCATGGGGCCCCAAAATCTACCCAAAGATGCCCATGGTCGGACATGTATCCACCAATAAGGTTAGGACACCTTTTAGGGTAAATTATTATTATTATAATATTATATTTTACCCTTATTAACCGGATTTACACTTTAACCATGGTAAATAAAATGTTTACTGAAGTAATTAATCAAAATTTCTAAAAATGAAAGTTAAATATTTACACTATTTGGACGTCCTGACTTAAAATATGGAATCCATTTTTCCAAATTCAAAACACAGAAGTGGCAGAAATTAATTTAAAATTAATTCCTGGTGTCAAAACAAAAGGCGTGTTTTTAAGAAATAATAACTATCAAAAGATTGACACTTGTTTATGTCCGGTTTAATTGTGAAATAATGTCCAATGACCAATATTTTATTAAATGGTAAAAATATATTCTAAATATACTTTAAAACCACTCAAATACATAATTTATCACTATTAAATATTTTGATTAGAAAAGTTGATTTTAATTAAAATTTAGTAATTTTCCCTATTCATCAAAATATAAATGTTATCCTAAAAGTACCAAAATTTCACCCTAGGATAAATTCGATATTCAAAATCCAAAAATCCATTTTGAGAGGTAAAATTAATAAAATTTCAAAAAGTGGGTATTACAATTCATAACAGCTAGTTTGATTGGTTGTGGTGTGTGTTAGAACTCGAAGTTGCATACTACACACGCTATTGTATTATTCAAAGAGAATCATATCGTGGAAGCTAGGGGTGTTACATTCTCCCATCCTTCAATAAATTTCAACCTCACAATTTATGCTCGGTACTGGAATCTTGGGGTTGACATTTCAAAATACATTAGTTGAAATCCCACATCGAAATATGGATTAATGAGGCCTCTATTTAAAATCAAGAGTGGTAAGTATGAAGGTTACCGAAAATAACACATACTAGGGTTCCATGTAGGAAAATATGGATATGGAAGTGAAATCTAACCATCAATATCTAATGGAGAGTGGTAGAGAACATGGTTACGAAAAGTCCAGTAATCCCAAAGCCATAAATTTGTGATGATCTAAGGTACCATCTAGGACAACATTTTTGTTCTATGTTCCTTTTCATAATGTTGAGGAATTTATTTATGAGATTAGATAAGATCATAAGGATATATACTTACTTTATAATTATAGTTTTATCCATTAATAAATTTCTACCAAAAACTCATCCTTCACTACAATATATAATACAACTCAAAAATACGGTATTTATGCTAATTGTACAGGGTTCCAAATATACTCAATGTATAATTCACATATCAAATTCATTAAAAAAAGAAACAACATTATACAATCCAGGGAATTCACGTATTCCAGTGGTAGGTGATAAATCCCAATCGCACTATGGTTGTGGGTTCGATTCCCGCAGCTTTGTCCGACGCGATGGGTTGTCACACGGTCTGCGTGTTGTCCTTTTATAAAAATCCAAAAATAACCTTTCAAACTTAATCCATTCCAACCTCTAGACTTATCCAAAATACTACTAACCAAACTCACAGTCCAAAACTTATAAGGAATTTAAACACAATGAAGATCATTTTTTCCATGTAATAGCATGTAAACACCATCACCATGTATTATTTTAAAACAGGGTAACATCCTGAATTACCATAAAACCTTATTGATTACATTCATGCTCCCTTATTCGTTATTGAAAACTAGATATACTCCTTCTATCAAAAATTTTGTAAACTCCTACAATGAAAAATCATTAATCTGTTTCAAGGTGTTCAATAATATCCAATATAATGTACCCAAATAAACCATATCGTATTCAAAAATTAGTACCACAATATTAGAACCATATTATGGTTTATCTGTCCTTTAACCATGTAATTTCCAAAAAGTTTAACTCGTTGTAGAGTCACTTTTATTAGTACCATAAAATCTCAAATCCTCAATGAAATAGTACTGAAGTACAATCCTTATTTATTTCTAATACATCATTGATACAACACTTCAATGAAATAATTCCAAAATAACAACATAAGAACAATAGTCATTCGTCTTCATTTGTGGTAGAATCATAACTTGATTATTATCCAATAGCATAATTTTCGGCATAGTATGATGACTGGGACATTGGTTTTCATATTTTACAAACTCCTCACAGATGAAGCATTGTACATTTGAAACATTTTTCTTACACTTGAAGTCACGTACTTGGTGTCCTTTTTCTCAACACTTATAACATACTACCATTCCCTTCAATAGTTTTCCAAGGTTTTTCATACCACAGTTATAACATATGGAAAATCCTTCTTTACCTTCTTCCCTTTATGTGTCCTTCTCTCTACCATCATTTTCTTCTCTGGCTTCCCTTCAAATCCATAGGACTCTGAGAATTATTTACTTATCTTATCAACACATGATACTATTTCTTCATATGATGATAATACATGGGAGACTATTTACCTTCTAAATTTTGTCTTAGGACTATGAAAGATATGATCCTTCTTACTCTTTGGATCATGTGTATTGCTGGAGTTCTCATTCCTTATACTAGGCTCCATTTCTAAATAATAGAATACAGTAGATTAGTTTATGAACAACAATACCTAATCGTGAACTTGTAAAACACTTAACATAAATTAAACAGTTTATGGATATAATCCATAATCATAAAAATATTTTCTTTGAGTAAGTATATACTCATAAGCCCTTCATAATGGTTTGAAATGAAAATGAGAATTATCCTAAGCATATCCCTTGGGAGTGTCGTAACCAAGACTGCAGCAAGACCCATTGTCGTGCACCACTTCCTGTTCAAGTCTATCTCAAAGCGGTGTTTTCGGGTTTTACCCCTATGTACATCTGTTACAGATCCGCCTCTACCTGCTCTTATCCAGATAGGGATGTATTTTCTTGTAAAAATCACAAAATATCTATACTACCAAAATTATAGAATGTTCTTCTATACTAACCCTCAAAGTCTATCTTAGGGTAATTTCCTCTAATCAGAGATTATCTAAATCTAGTTACCAAGGTTATTACTAAACATCCTCTGATACCAACTGTAACACCATGACCCCAGTTACCCAGAGTCGGTGCATTATTTTAATACATTGGAATGATTATAAGGAATCAAGTCCCGAAGGACCGATCGGTTTAGCTATCTTTGAAAATAGATTACATACATGAATGTTACGTTACACTTTATAACATAAAAAACAACATAAATAATCCTTCACGAACACCATTATTCCCTTGTCTTAACCCTGTATATCAATCACAATACACTTCTTGGAATCCTGGGAAAAATAAAACATAGAAAGGGGTGAGCTCATATGTTCAGTAAGGATGAAAATACAGTAGAAACTTTGATAAATAAGCATAAAAATTTTATACAATGTATAACTAAAACCAAAGCCTTTTAAACTTGAATTTCAGCATAATATGGCAAAGAAAAAATGAAATAATTCCATTTACTTATTCAGATGGATATTATACTAGTTGAATAATTACATGCAATATAAATAACCACTTTCATAATGATAGAATGAATAATGCGAAAATATAAATTCTATGTCAAGGCCTCGTGACAAGTCGTAAGGGATAACTGTAACCAGAACCCATCCTAGAGAGCCTCAGTAACCGAACTCCAACTCGGAGAGCCTTTAATAACAGGAAACCGACCCAGAGTGCCTCTAATAACTGAACACCAACCCGGAGTGCCTCTAATAACCAGACACCAACCCAGAGTGCCTCTAATAACCGGGCACCAACCCTAAGGGTCTGTTGTAACCGGACCCCAACCCAGAGGGATTTCTTTTACTGGTCCCCAATCCAGAACATACTAGTCCAACACATTCATCTTAAGAAGAGGATGAAATATAACATAAAAATTCATATTAAAACTAGCATACGAAATGTGAAAACATTAATCATAATCCATTAATGGCCTAAAAATAAATCATCCATAGTCAAACATATCACAAAACCTTAAATACAATATGAAAGATTTTTATCATACTAAATCAACTTGAAATAAGTGTAAAATTTATCAAAGGATGTTAACATAGATGAAATCAAAACCATTTGAGAGAAATATCGCTTTTTTGAAATCATTTAAAAGTCACATAATTATAAAAGAAAGCATTTACTTTGAAAATATTCTTATAAGACTGTAAGGAAAGATTATATGAGTTTATAACAGTAGAAAATAGACGCACCCTCCGTATAAGTTAAAAAGAGACATTCTTACATTAATTTTGTCGAAAAGGTTAAAATGACCTTGTTTGCAAAACGATGGAAATATTCATTTATAAACATCTTATAAAAAGTCAAACAAGGGTATAAATGACTTTAACCCATATTCTGTAAAATAATAAGAATGTTTTGAAATACATTTTTAAAAACATGGATATAGATGATAAAGAGGTCCTCGTAGATAATTATGTATAAACAACCTCAGATAATGAAGAGATTGTGAAATAAACCCTTACCAATTTGGTTACTTACGAAACATACAACCCATGAAATAGGTATCATACAATGAATATGTAAATAAAAATAAATTAAAGTTTATTACACAAAGAATAAAATTATGTGTAGTACATACACCACACAAAAGTTAACAGTGGAAATATGGCATGAATCTCATGGGAATAAGGAGTGAGATGAAAAACCCCTTACCTTTTACTTTTCCTTGGTCGAGGGTAGGTTAACCTCCTCTTCTTCGGGTTCTTCCTTTTGATTTTATCTAAAGGGATCCTTAGGATGTCTTTCTGATCAAAATAAGTCCTCTAGGTTGAAGTGAGGGATGTTGAGAGAGTTTTTGGGCAGGGGTTGGCCAAGCGAAAAGGCTTTGAATTTCTGAATTAGTGAGAGGGGGAGTGCCCTTTTATAAGAGGGGTGAGGGGAACCTTTGGAAAAGCTATAAATATTATTTTATAATAAATTCATATTAGGTTTATAATGGCTAAAAAGTAGATTATTAAAAGTCTAATGTGGGTATGGGTAGAAATAATTTCAACCAATAGAATTTAGATAGGTTTGGGTCATTATATTAACCTTATCTTTTAGTTTTAACTCTTAGTTAATTAGTTTAACATTTACCATGTCACTTTGTATTTTTATATTATATAGTTAATAAACATACTATATATATACAAGAAACCACAAGTGGTCCATTAATGATACACCTATCATGATGTAAGTCTTTTGGCTGAATATTATATTTTTAAGAATTGATCATCAATTAATAATATAATAGTTTTTTAAAAAACTATTTTATGTCAATTTTGACACTTTTGGGTATTTGGTTTTTTATAAATTCATAACAGAATTATTACTTCAAAAACAATTTATTTAAACAATCATAATATGTCATATTAACCTAGAAAATTATTGGAATTTATAAAAAGTCTCATATTACATTTATTTGGGTATTTATAATATCAATTATCTTAATCATTCATTAATACGGTAATTACTACATTATCATTGAGTAATAAATAAATTAGATTATTTAATGTATAAAAATTATAAGTAAAATACCATTATGTAGGAAATCTTTTTAGCTTTATAATTAATATTTATAGTCGAAAATATAACATATATAACCCTATGTAAATAATTTTTCTTCTAAACGATATATGCTTTTTCAATTTTTGTATTTACTTTAACATAATTAATAAAATGTGTCCCTATCACCTACAAGTGGCTCCATGGGGTCCGCAAATCGACCCAAAGATGCCCATGGTCGGACATGTATCCACCAATAAGTTTAGGACACTTTTTAGGGTAATTTATTATTATTATAATATTATTTTTTACCCTTATTTACCGGATTTACCCCTTAACCATGGTAAATAAAATATTTTCTGAAGTAATTATTCAAAATTTATAAAAATGAAAGTTACCTATTTACACAATTTGGAAATCCTGATTCAAAATATGGAATCCATTTTTCCGAATTCAAAACACATAAGTGGATGAAATTAATTTAAAATTAATTTCAGCTGTCAAAACAAAAAACGTGTTTTTAAGAAATAATAACTATCAAAAGATTGACACTTTTTTATTCTTGGTTTAATTGTGAAATTATGTCCAATGACCAACATTGTATTGAATGGTAAAAATATATTCTAAATATACTTTAAAATCACTCAAATTCATAATTTATCACTATTAATTATTTTTATTAAAAAATTTGTTTTTAATTAAAATTTAGTAATTTTCAATATTCATCAAAATATAAAAGTTATCCGAAAAGTTCAAAAATTTAACCCCAAGATAAATTCGATATTCTGAATCAAAAAAAGAAGCCCATTTTGAGAGATAAAATTTATAAAATTTAAAAAAGTGGGTATTACAATTCATAGCAGCTAGTTTGATTGGTTGTGGTGTGTGTTAGAACTCGAAGTTGTGTACAATACACGCTATTGTATTATTCAAAGAGAAGTGTACCGTGGAAGTTTGGGGTGTTACAAACCATGAATTTAAGACTCTTTTATACTTCTAGAAATTATTTTGTTTTAAATAGTTTCTCGGATGCTAATTTTGGTGGTTGTAGAATGTATATGAAACTTATATCCGGAACTTGTCATTTCTTAGGAGATTCATTTGTTTCTTGATCATGAAAAAAGAAAAACTCAGTAGAAATTTCCACTATGAAAGCAGAATATGTAGCAGATGGAAGTTGTTGTTCCCACGTGTTTTGGATGCAATACCCACTCACATGACTATGGTATGAGTTTTACCAAAACTCAGATATTGTGTGATAACACCAGTGCAATTACCCTAGGCAAAAAGCCTGCACTTCACTCTCATGACAAACACATAGATATTAAGCATCACTTTCTTAGGGATCACACAAAAAAATGAGATATAATTATTCAATTAATTATAATGCATGATAAACATGTTAATATTTTCACAAAATCATTACCCTCTGATAGATTTAAATACTTTAAACATAAGATAGGAATAATAAACATAAGGTAATCTACCATATTAACTTTTTGTTAAAACCTATCTCTTTACAGTAAGAAACACTTTCTCATAGAGGGAGTACATTTTCTTGTTAGCCAAAAACAATTTATAGCAGAATTTTTTTCCTAGTCATAATTTCCAGTTGTAAAAAAAGTTTTTTAAAAAAAAATTTTCATAGTTATAATTTTCTAGTGTCAAAAATTTTTGCAGTCAAAAACTTTTCAAACTAAAATTTTTTTGTAGTCATGAATTTTTTTTGTCATCAATTTTTTTTGTAGTCATTTTTATGATATTTTTCCTAGTAGACTTTTTGTAGTTAAATTTTTTCAGAATCTAAAGTTCTCCAAGAAAAATTTTCCCATATAATTGTTTTTTTCTAGAATTCTGGAAGGAATATTTCCTTTATTAAATCATCATAATCATTTCTTACATGTAGGTAATTTAACATTGTTTAAGAAATTTTTTGGGATTAAATTTTCCTTCAATCTGTTTTTTTAACTTAAAACCCTCAAAAGATCGGAACCTATGAAATTATTTATTCAGCTATCATCTCAACCATCATAAGTATTTCGTTCATTTGATATCTTTGTGAAGATGAATTGTTGCCTCAAACACCTATATAAATCCCCCTAATGGTCATCACACATCATTTTTCAGGCCTTGGCGTGCTGATGCTCTACTCCTCTTCTTAAGGAACATTCCGATTTTCCCACTTTTTCCTCAATAGTGAAGATCTGTGAATGTTTATCCTCAGAATCAAATGTCGTCAGTAAGGGAAATATATGAGTGCCAAATATATAGAGAATGGTTAGTAGATCTAAAATTCATTGATATGTATGATTCTATTATCTCAAAAAATATAATGTTTAATGGATGAGAGAGCCTATGTGTATCCAAACAAAAGGAACATGATCTAGATTATCCATAGTTGTTGGTAGAATTATATGAATCTATGATTTTAATCAATTAAGAAGGGAGGGACACATTTTCATTTAAGAGTTATGGAAAGACCTATTCTCTTTCCTACATTAAGGCTGCCAATCTAATTGGAATTCTGTGTGATGGTGAAGCTGAATTCTGTACCCAAAAGCTACTGGATGTATCAGGATCATTCGATAAGAAGAAGTCTATGGAATGCCTTCGTTTGAAATAAGTGATAACTCCGATGATTATACATATCTTTACAAATCTTCAGATTCTTGAGTTACATTTTCAAGGATTTATCATTTCAATAAATGGGGACAAGGAAACCCTGAATAATAGTGATATTTATGCTTTAGATTTTGTGGTGAATCTCAGAAAGATTAAATTGGTGACTTATGTTTTTCTTACAATCATGAATATCAAGAATAAGACTCTAAAATCCCAAACCATCCGGTATCTGGTAATTATGTCAAATATTTTAGTTCTTTGTTGAGATTATTTTAAAATCCCGTGTAGTTATAAGACAAGGAATCTCAAGGTTATGTTTCTTAGTGATGACACCCTTAGATAGATGAAGGTTGTGTTAAATAGTGAATCCTGTGATTTTTAGGATTTATCTGATGATTATATAGAAGCCCTATCAATGAAACAAGAAGTGGCCAGACATTAAAAAAGGGTATTAAGGTTAAGGAACAAGAAAAGAAAGAAAAATCTCTTGCTGCTAAGGAGACTCAATCAGCACCACATAAGACAAAGAAGCAAAAGTGTTATCCAGATGAACTGGTTGCCAACTAGGGAGAAGAAAAGATGATTATAAAGGAAGGGAAGCCTAGTTTTGGTTTGGACCATGCTGAGGAAAAATCTTTGATGTTAAGGGTTGCTGAGGATCTAGAGAAGCAAGAAAATGGAAAAAAGCTGAGGAAGAAGATGTTGGGTGGGTGATATCATTCAATCCATTCTCAAGGATTCTGAGAAATCCTCTGAGCAAGTTCAAGTACTAGAATCTTTTTTGCAAGAATCACTTCCAGTGACTCCGAGAAAGAAGATAGTAATTCAATAACTAGAAGAAGAAGAAGAAGAAATAGTTCAACAAGAAGAATTTGAAGAAGTAGAAGAAGGATGTGATGATACATATGACATGATAAAACAAGTGGATGAATATCATGTGACGGAGAGTCCTTCTAAAATGTTTTCAATCCGAAAATCTAAAGCTGAATCCTCAAAACTTGCTACCCCAAAGAAAAGAAGAAAAGGGTATTCTAGAAGTGAATAAACCATCTGAAGAAGATATTAATAATCATGATTTAGAACAACTGTAGGATCTTATGGCAGGTTCCAAGAAAGAAAATCCTGACGAAGTTAAAATAATTCAACTATCAGATAGTGAGCATGAATCACCAAAAGTAGCAGAAATCATTTAGAGATCTGATAAGGGATAACTTGTGTTGGTTGATACACCTCAAAAATATGTAGTGAGATAGAATGTTGTTGGTTGATCATTGAAGAGAAAAGATGAATAGATAGAGGAATGATCCTTACCAACTAATCAATCTGATTTAGAATTGTCATCTCTTTGGAATGACTTCACAGTCTAATATTCCAAGAAATTGGTTGATACCATTCTCTTGTTTCCGAGTATAGACTTAGGGTTCTAGTTGATTCAACACTCATTCAATTAGAAAGTAGATTTAGATACCATGATTATGGACAAAAGTTTTAGGCTTGAATATGATTTCAAATCATTCTTCATTGGATATGATTCTCAAAAAAGATCATGCAAGGAAATCAGAATGTGGTCAATGAAAAACAATTGAAGAGATGATAATCCTTGATGATTTTCAGGAAATATTGAAGGATTATTTTGACATTAAATATGGAAAGATAAATGATATTAATAAAAGTTTTTAGGAAAAGCTAATTCTTTAATAGGAAACCCGGAAGCAGTAAGTCAAAGACCTAAATGGGAAGCTTAATTCAGTGGCTATGAATTGGAAAAGGGAATGGCATATCAAAATAAAGATTGACGAAAAACCCAACAGTCAAGATGAAGATTTGAATCCTCAAGAAGAAATTCTTAAGGCTTTGAAAGAAAATATCAATGACTTAGAGAAGAAAAATGAAGATCATGAGAAGCTGATCAAGTGTGCTGAATAAGATCATAAGGAGCTTAAGAAGCTGAAAAAAATCATGAATAAGCTAACACTAAAAGATAAAGAAGGATATTTTTTTCCCAATCTAATATTTTGTTGTATTTTCCTTCTTTGTACAAATCCTTCCAATAGTAATGAAATTTTGGTTGTACTTCATATATTTTGTTTGTTTAGTATTAATATTTCAAGAAACAATTTTTTTCCATTCACTTAATTCCATTAGAAAAATTATAATGGGGGAGAAAGGAATGATAAAAATAATACTAAGTAAAGAAGTGAATTCCCTAAGTGGGGGGGGGGATCATATATGGGGGATTTTCATCAAATAATATTTTATTATAATGGAAAAAAGAAAAATCTATTTAAGGATGTGAGGAATACAATCCATAGGGATTCCAAAACCTAAGGGGGGAGTTTGTTGTATTCACTATGATTCATAAGTAAAGGAAGATAAGTTTCTATTTTCAAGTCCATAAAGAAAAACTCTGTGTCCATATATTCTTTTTCATAAGAATTTTTGTGATTTTAAAAATAGGGGATTTTTTTGAGTCAATAAGGTTTCCTTTTGACTGTTCCATTCCTCTACATTTTGAAAATCATAAACACTTTATCTCAAGGAATTTTTTTTCCTAAAGATTATATCAATAAATAAAATTTTCATTCCACAAGGAAATTTTATCCTTACCTAAGTTTTCATTGTTAATGTTTTATTATCTCTATATCTGACTCATTTAATTCCAATGTCTAAAATTCGGTTTCACATCTAAAACCTCATAATACTATCAATACATGGTTATAATGTATTTTGATTTTAGAATCCGAATTCATCAAAATTTAGACTCTGAATTCTCTGAAATTCATGAACCAAATTCCTTAAAATTTAGAGTCCGAGTTTCACAGAATTTAGACTTTAAATTCCTTAGAATCCAGACTCTGAATTACTTATAATTCAGACTCTGAATTCTCTTGAATTCGGACTCTGAATTCCTCAAAATTCAAACTCTGAATTCCTCTAAGTTCATACTTTGAATTATCTAAAATTCAGACTCTAAATTCCTTAGAATTCCAACTCCGAATTCCTTAGAATTCAGACTCTAAATTCTCTGAAATTCATACTTATAATTCCTAAGATTTTAGAATATGAATTCTTCAATATATAGACTCTTAATTCATTAGAATTATGAAACTAAAATCTTTAGAATTTATGCTACGAATTCCATGAAAAACAAAATATGAATATCAATGATTTATAGTCTCAAATTTTTTATTTGGTTATACTCCAAATTTTCTTATTATACTCTAAAAAATAGATTTGGTTAAGCTACCTTATTCTACTTACACTTGTTACAGTTATGAAACGATGTCATACAATCTATTTCTAACTAACTACTGTTTGAGTGACATGTGTCCAGGTCCCTCCGAGATTCAAGGAAGAATATGACAATTGGAAGAGGTATTAAACCATTGGAAAAGTTCCTATAAATAAGATCTCATTTGATGGAACTTGTGGTTTGTTGATAAATTTAGAGATTTCATGTTGTTGAAGGAAGTTCTAGAGAGAGAGACTCTCAGGACTTGTGTGTACTGAACATATTATTATGATTTCTTCGTGTGCTTCTGATTTTTGTTGTGTACAATCGAGGACTTATGGGGATAGGAAGACATAGGTTTCGACTGCCTTAAAGTTCTAGGACATCCAAGGACAGGAAGACAGAGGTGCTGACTACATTAAAGTTCGAGGGCATGCGGGGATATCAAGATATATTCTAATATTCCTATTGAGGTCTTACCATAGTGTGTATAAGACAGACAATCTTGAAAGTATAAATCAAGGAACCTTTATACAAGGTTGTCGGATACCCAATTATTTGGGTTAAATGATATCATATATCTTACTTGTTTTGTTTCATTTTTATTTCCACTATATTTTTATAATGGAAGAAATTATATCCTTATTATACTTTCTTGTACTTTTTTATACTCTGATAAGTGATATTCGATAAGCTTTAAGGTAGAATCTTTTCCCTGGAAACTTTCCTTATGTTTCATTTTTGGAACCATATTTTCGAAACTATGTAAGTTTATAGATCTTAAATAGGTATTTTTAAATTTACTTGTTTAACCTTGTTAAACTTAGTTTTCCTTAATGTTAAAAATGAAAATTTTTGAACTTACAATTCACCCCCTATTTTAATTGAGCATTAACATTCATATTTAGATCCTACAATTTCTATCTTGCATATATTTTCTCATATTCTAATTATCTCAGCCTAAGTACCATGATGATATGTTAATTTTTTCCTTAATATGAATTTGAGATATACAATTTTTTATGATTCCATTTATAAGGGCATGAGGATGATATTAACTTATTATCTATTTAGAATAAGATCTTTTGTGATAATATTAGGTGTAAATTTCACAATAATTTCAAAATAAATAGGTTATGTAGATAGTCTCCAGAGGCATTAAACCTTATTATTTTTTTGTATTTGAGTTTACTACGTAATGTAATGATTTTAATTTTCAAAATTATTGGGATTAATGGAAAGTTTATTTTGGGTTTCCTCAATAGGAACCCCTTATAGGATAGGACATGACACCCTCCATGACACTATGGAGTTTATTTTCTATTCTCACATGTTATTGAAGTTCATCTAATGTTTTTTGAATTTTGAAACATTGAAAATGAAAAAGTGGACAGTTTTTTAGGGGTGACGAGTTATCCGTCATGCTTATGGGAATTTATGTTGTGCGCATGTGAAATTTTTGTAGTTATAGAATGTACCATTGAAATAGTTAACAAAAAACTAGTAAAATCATGTAGAGTCATAGTGGAAAATTGATATGGATTTTCGGGTTTTCCAGTGTGGGGTCTATGGTTTCTTTACAGTTTATAAAATAGTGTGTCCAAACATGAAAAATACCCTTATTCATTAAAGGTTTAAATTCCAATTCCCTCGCATTATTTTAATGATATGTCCCTCATTTTTCTATCACTCTCATTCAAATAGACCAGGCATGCATGTGGAGATACTTATCCTTCATCCTCTTCCATTTTTTGTGTGTTTCCACCTAGTATTCAAGAAGAGTATTCATTGGTGAGTTCCTATAAACCACTTATTATTTTTATATTTTCCCCTTTCCCCTGAATTTATACCCCCTATAAACTTTAGGGGGAGTTTTATCCAATATTAGAGTTGGAAATAGAATTAATCATGGGGATTTGTTCATGTAGGGGTTGTATAAGACCTTTCATGGCATAGTTAAGCCTTTTCAACTAATGAAGATTCATTTTTGTTAGTTTTATTTCTTGAAAGATGTAAGAGTTTATTTTATGTTTCATTATATTATATTCCCATAGATCATTGAGTGTTAAAAATGATTTTATTTTCAAATTATTCTTATGTATGTCAAATGGGGGGGCCTATAATGATATCCAAATAGTTTTAACCCTTTTATTGAAATGAGATTCCATAACTAGTATTTGTGAATTTTTCTAAGGGGAGTTTCAAGGGTTTTTAATTGTTTTAAAGGGTGGTTTGATAATGGTTTATGGTTTTAAGGGTTTTTCACATCAAATGGATTCCAATTAAAAAAATTCATGTTTTTAAATGGGTTTATTTATTTGAATGAAAATTAGATTTTTTATCAAAATTATTTTAAGGAAAAAAGTGATAATCTAAAAATGTTAACCCAGGTGAAAAAAACCATAACATATAACTAAATCATTTGAAAAGAGACTAATCACATTGGATGAATTATCCCTAAATAATTTCTGGGAGATAATGGTTACCTATGTTTTTGGATTATCCTTTATAAGGTCATAAAATTAATGATAATGATTTCAAAAGGTCTAGATTTACTCCTCTTTGTTGATATTCCCTTAATTAAAACCTCTTATAAATATATGATTTTTTATTGATCTGTTTACATTGATAAGCATTCAAATTTACACATATCAAACTTTCCATCATCCTTTCATCATCCCATTATGTTGCATTGATCATAATATCATCATCCACCATTTTTCCTCCGAATGGATTATCAGATCTATTGTATTCTTATTTATAGTTACCTATACTCTTGTCTCCAAATACTAACTAGTAGAATATATATTCTTAGAATCCACTAGTGGAAACCCAACTTTCATTCTTACACCTTGATAATTTCTGACCTCTCTGTTAACATAATTATTACACATATAGTTTCATTTCCTTAATATACATAATTACATTGTCTCACCTGAATTCTCATTAACTTTTGAATAGTCATCTTCATTTCCCTTCATAGAGAGAGACAAGGTATTGATCATCTCCTTAGTTCTCAACATCAAGGATGATCAGGTCTCTATTGTTTTTGGAATATAGGAGTAATATTTCCTTCATTTAATTGTCTTCTTCTTAGAAATAATAAAGCATCCCATGTCTTGAGAAACCTTCATCCCATTTTTTATCTTTGGGATTTAAATACCTCGGTTATGGTCATTATCTAAACTCTCAAAAAAAACAAGGCTTCATGCCTCATCACTAGAATCAACCCCTTATAATTATTGACACTCTTTGCAGATCGGTGCCTATTTAGGATCACTATTATCCAAGTCCAACTCCTTAGTTCCCAAAATCTCAAATTGGTTATCTTATTTTATCATTGGAAATATTGTGGTAGTTTTGGGTCCTTCCACTACATCCACCATTCCCTACAATAATATCTCCCAACCATCATATCCCATAGGGACATTCATAATAGACACCTACAACACATTTTCATGATTATAAACACTGAAAGAGAGTATATACCATTCATTTAAAGAATAGTCGATAGAATTAAGGATAGAATACATGGCCACCCCTACTCCCATGCTTTCCACTGAAACTGAAGGATCAAGTAAAGGCTTGACGCCAGTGAAATCATTCCTCTGCAAGTTCAAGGTGCCTAAAATAATTGGATTAGAATTGTTTGGCCTCACCTCAACATTATTAGGGAAGAAAAGAATTAATATTTCATGATCAACGTGGTCTGAAGAGATAGTAGTGGCCATCCCAGCTTTAGTCAACTACTAGGACATAAAATCATAATCCCAATGTTCTTCTTGACCCCCTTGGAAACAATATAAAGGCTTCTGACCCAACCACTTAAATGATGAAAAATAGAATTTCCATGGTTAAAACACTATGTCTTATTTGCATAAAAACTCCACCAAAGCAGTGATCCAAAACTACTCCAATAGAATCATGGAGAAATCTAATTCCATGAAAATATAGCTGTAAATTTTGTGAAAAACATACCCCATTCTACTATCCAAACACAAATACCAATCAAACACATTTCCAAAAATAAAAAAATAAAGGGTTTTGAAACGATAGTAGTAGACTAGAGAAACTCACCCATAAATAAGTGGTAGGAGAATCCCTCTTCATATACAAGTCATAGGACAACTGAAAAAGAAAAAAAAGTTTCTATTGTAACTACATGCTGCTCTAGACTAGGCTACAATCAAGTTCTAATTTGAGTCTAATTAGATCATGATATGCTTATTATCAAGAAGTATAAAAATAAGGAATTTATACAAACCCCATTAACCAATGAAAAAACTGTTAAATATATCAATCGATGGCTTGTGAGACTTGAAATGCAAATCAAGGGAGAGAAAAAGGCATCCCGAGGCTTCAGTGAAATTAGACGGTGAAATCAAGATTTGAGTCATGCCCCTGAAGAGATCTGGGACCCTCAATAAAACTAAGATGAATGGAAATGGTGGAAGTAAATTAAGGTTGTATAATAGATAAAATCTTCACATTCGAGCCATATATCAATATATATTCAAAGCCCATCCCACCCTCTAGAGGGGACATAGACTTCATGTAGTTAAGTAATTGTCACAATGGAGAAGTGTTCCCCAAAGAGGTTCTCTATATCTTAAGGGTAGAATGGGTCCTCTTTTTTTAAAAATTGGCGTGTTTAGTTAAGTGAGTCATATTTTTAAACATGTTAATAACTTTGATAAATTTAAATAAGATCTTTAAAATGAAATATATTTTTAAAAATGGATTATTAAGAAATGCTTTATTAATTTACTTTTAAGAGTTTATTGAAAAATTATTTAAAATAGTGTGATTTGGATTTCCATTTAATTTTTTTTTGATAGGTCCCATTTGGAACCATATAATAAATTATTTTTCATGAAATCTGTGAAACTCTATTTGTGTTCATTGTAATTATTCCCTTTAATGGGTGGTTCCTCATGTATAAGAAGACCAGGTGATGAATCTAAGGTGTTTTTTATGTGAGGGTGTTTGAGGTTATGTAAGCATCATTAATAATAATTATATTTTATGATTTTTTTTATAATGTAGATGATTTATTACTCAACTCCTATTTTTGATGTCACGTGAGTCATATGAAGATAGTAGATAACCATTATGAGTGGAAAACCAAGTGTCAACTGTGATTCCTAAGGTAAGGACCAAATTATAGCATGTATGAAAACAAGATGTTTTGGTTGTCTTAAAAAATATCAAAAGGTAATTATGTTGTTCACATTGGATTGTAATATTTTATACATTGTTTTTATTTATGTCTTCTTCAACCATTAATTTATTCATATATTTTGTGGAATCGCTCAAATAGATATTTATTTATTATATCAGGTATAGTTTTATTATAATTTTACTTTTTCACCATATTTATATTAATATAGAAGGAAAAAATCACGTCTAATGTTTTGAAGGTGATTCCAAGACAATATGTTTTATCCCCAAGGATCAGGAACACCCTTTAATCTAGTGGTTAGCCTGGTCAAGGGCTGGTTTAAATGGTAGACCCTAGTTTTTTCATTACAAAATGTATCATAGACTAGTCATTTTGTGGTTATTAGGTGATAGGATAAAAATATTTTTTTATTTAGTGAAATTAGAGCTTGGAGATATAGATTTTGGGAATCTGGAGGTAGGGGTGGGGATAGTGTCACATGCTCTTTTCTATTTGAGCTTCGAGTTGTAATGGGTAGTCAGGATCTCAGCTTTAGTTCTATTTCTCCATTTAATTCATTTTTTCGGAATATGAATTTATGATTATGGTGAAACTATTTTGATCCTAATTGGTATAGATTTATCTTACATGGGGTCATATTTACTGTTTTGGGCTAGAGATAAAAATGTAATCATGGATTGGGATTGCTCTTAGAGGTTGGGAAACCATGTGAAAACCAAGAAATTAATTTCAAATATGATTCAGGTACCATTTAAAAATTGAAATATGGGAATAATCCATTTGTCCAATATGATCTTAATCTGACATCCCATTTGATTTTCCTCAAGTTAGTAATGGGGAAAAATCAATATTTTCTTATTTTATGATAATGATGTTGTATATATTTTCTTGTTTAAGGTTGTGATGTAATTTTGTCGTGGTTATATTTTCAAAACAATTTAATTCTGATGTGTGAATGGTTTATTTAATGGTAGAACTATTTTCCATTTGAAATGAGTCCTTAGAGATTATTATAATGTGGGATAGTATTTTGAGAAATTATTTAAAGTGGTTGATTATATTATAAAATTTACAAGGATACTCTTTTATCATGAAATTCATAAGGTATTTTTGGTTTTGAAATTTAATTGTATTTGTTTTCAAAGGGACTTAAAATCTCTTGTGGTGTATTTCATGTGTGGTTAGTTTAAAAGTAAAAAATCAGGAAGGTGTTTTAGTTCTAAAATATTTTCAGATGTTATGAAATGAAAAATGTATTTTTATAAGAGATCTTATGGTGATTTAGTTTTGTAATAAAGGTACAATAATGATTTTAATGATTCAAGAGGGTAAGGCATTTTAAAAATGATAGTATATCCAAAGAGGTGGGATCTATTTTTTAAAGAAGCTGGTGGTTTCGAAAACTATAGTTTAGGGTTTTTTGGGACATAACCCATGGTGAGTGTCTAAAAAGTGGATGATTTTGAATTTTTTAAAATTATAAATATTTTTAAATTTAATAATTTTTTTAGAATAATTTTTAAAAAGTGTATCAACTTTGGTTTTTTCATGTTTGGGATTTTCCCTTATTTTTTGTTTAGGATATTTATAAGTGGCACCATGGTTTCAAAAGAAGAATATTTTCTAAAAAGTTTTCTTTCTTGGTTAAATGTCTGATTTAAGTGGAAGCAGTTTTTTTATTTTACTTCATGCATTGTTATGGTGTAAGCCTCATAGAAAGTAATAGTCTAAAGGTATACTTATCATTAGCTGTTTTTCCTTGTTAAAGATATTACACTACCCATGATAAAAAAGCAGTTGAAAGTGGGTTATTATACTCTTAGGGGTATATCATGGGATTATAGAATATAGTGTTCATATGTTTGTTTTATTGAATACCAAATAGGTTATGTGGTTTAGGCCCATGATTCTTGATTTTGTGGTTAGACCAATGAGTGTCAGTTTTCTCAGAGACACAGATGTGGGTTCTATTATTTGGTGATTGATTGTTCAGGGAAGTTTATTTGATCAATATTTGGGAAATATTAGATAAATATGGCGTTCATATTTAAATCTATCCTTCCTATTTCAAGTTTTGTCTCTTTTTAAGGAATCCTATTTTGAAATTAATCACGGTGAGTTTAGAGAAGTTATGTTTTGGGGAAATTATTTCATGGTGATCACTTTAGGTTCCTTCTACATACACTTTATGGGTTTTAGTTTCTTTTGGAATATTTATTTCTAGTTTCTTTATGGTGCTAATTTTTTTATTCATGGTGTAATAAATGGTTTTGGGTTTTTGTTGTTGTTTGGGACTTGGGGAAACCCAGTTGATCAGAATTGGTAAAATAGAATGTAGTTTATTTCTAGATTGATTATAGGAGCCTCTAAGTTGAGTTTTTCTATATTTTTAACCATTTGACATTGTTCATTGATATTTGACCTATTTTACCCCCATATTTATTTTTTTGAACTCGTGGTTATAATCGTACTATTTATAAGAAAATAATGATTTTAATTGACTTTGTGTTCATTGGTGTTTAGAATCCAAGGATTCGATAATCCCATATTGTGGTCCTTTGGGATGTTTTCTAGTTTGATTCCTCTAATGTGGTTTTGATATAGTGGTTTTTGGTAACATAATGACCAGATATTTCAATAAAAAAATAGGTCACTATTGGTGAAACATTTTTAATCAATACTAAATGATCAATATACCTATTCTAGGTCTCTCTTTTCTTAATGCTTATCTTTAATGGATTATAGATTGGTTATTTTTGAGGTTACATAATGTTTTTGGAAGGTCAATATTATTGTTTGATGATTCTTCTAGTAATTTAAGTATTTATCCCCTTAATGAAGTTTAGTTTTAAATTTATGAATCATTATTTCTCTAGATTTTCCATGAATTGAATTTAAAAATTATTAGAGTTTAATTCATATTAAAATCAACATTGACAATGGATTTTTGGGGTTGAAATGGAATAGTTAGGTTAATTATGAAACCCTCTATATAACTATGGTTATTATTATATTATTCTAACTATTACCTTTTTGTTTTCTAAACTTTTATGAATTTGTAGGATTTGAAATTTGAAATTTTGAAGGTTTTCTAGCGGTACATGTTTAGCCTACACTGTTAAAGGAAATGGTGTAATGATTTTATGAAAATTATATTGTTTTATAGAGTGAAATTAATGTTATTATAACATATTTATTCAAAGTACATGACAAATTCTAGGAATTTGTGTGGTGTTCCCAATGGGTGTCCAGTGAGGGGAGTATAGTCTGCATATAGTCTGGAAGACCATGCGTCCAAACCATGTGACCTTCCTAGATTATTTTAAATAAGAATTTACAACCCCCCCCCCTCAATTTTATCACTACAACCCTTCTATTTCTCTCTTTTCAATTTGGACTGTAACACCCCAAGCTTCTACAGTACGCTTCTCTTTGAATAATGTGATAGCGTGTGTTGTACGCAACATCGAGTTCTAACACACCACAACCAATCAAACTAGCCGTTATTAATATTAATACCTACCTTTTGAAATTATATATATTTTATATTTAAAAATGGACTTCATTTTTGGATTCAAAATATAGAAATTATCCTAAGTTGAATTTTTGGTATTTTTCTAAGAACTTCCAATTTTTATGAATAGTGAAAAATACTTAAAAAGAAATTTTTTAATCAAAATAATTTATAGTAATAAATTATACTATTGAGTGTTTTTAAAGTATAACTAGAATATATTTTTACCATTTTATCCAATGTTGTTCATTAGAATTAATTTCACTTTGAAATTGGACATAAACAATTGTCAATCTTTTGATATATATTGTTTCTTAAAAACACGCTATTTGTTGTGATAGCGGGAATTAATTATAAAATTAATTAATGAAACCTATATGTTTGTAATTTTTTAAAATAGACATCATTTTTGAATTCAGAATATCAATTATATCTTAGGGTGAAATTTTGGCGTTGTTCTGAATAACTTCAATTTTTGATGAATAGTGAAACCACTAAGTGGTAGTTAAAAAACTAAATTTTTCATAAAACATAATTTTACCACTTCTTTGAGTGTAATTTTGAAAATCTGAGAGACACGGTTAAAATCATGTAGTAAAATGTGGTTCAATGAGATAAAAATAATTTTTGGTGAATAGTAACTTTTTTCTTTTATTTACCACGGTTAAAAGTAAATAGGGTAATTAAGGGTAAAAATGAAATTAATATTATCCTAACACATGTCCTAATTCTATTGGACAAGTGTATATCGACCAAAAACAAACTTAGGAATAAAATATTATCATTTAGGTCCACTTGGATTAGATTAGGACATTTATTATTATTTAATTCAAAGAAGAGTTAAGAGAGTTAAAATCAATGTTTATTTACTAAAACATTTTTAATATAGGGTTATACATAAGATAAATTTGATTGTAAATATTCATTATAAAGATAAATAGATTTAATATATAATTATATTTAATATATAATTTTTATACATTAAATAATTTAATTTATTTATGACACTATGATGATGAAATAATTACCATAATACTGAAAAATTAAAATAATTGATATTATAAATACCCAAATAAATATAATTTTAAGCTTTTATGAATTAAACTAATATTCTAGGTTAATATGAAATGTTAGTATTGACTTAATAAACTTTTTTAGAAGTAATAATATTGTTATGATTTTCACAAAAATCAATTATTGAATAGTGTCAAAATTGACATAAAAGAATTTTTAAAACAAATATTATATTATTAATTGATATTAAATTCCTAAAAATATAAGGATCGTCCAAGAGACTTATATCATGATAGTTGTATCATTAATGAACCACTTTGGGGTCTTTTGTAGGTATATAGTATGTTTATTAACCATATAATATAAAAATACAAAGAGACATTGTAAAAGTGAAACTAATTAACTTAGAGTTAATACTTAAAGATAAGGGTAATATAGTAACCCAGACCAGTCTAAATTCTATTTGTTGAGTGGTTTTCGACCAATCTCCACCTTAACCATTAAATAATTCACTTTTGAGCCATTAGAAACCGCTTATGAATTTATTATAAATTAATATTTCTAGCTTTTCCAAAGGTGCCCCTCACCCCTCTTATAGAAGGGCACTCCCCCTTCTCACTAATTCAAACATTCAAAGCCTTTTGGTTCGGCCAAAACCAGCCAAAATACTCTCTCAACTTCTCTCACTACAACCTAGAGGCCTTAGTTTGATCATAAAGCCAACCTAAGGAGCCCTTTTGATCAAATCAAAAGGAAGAACACGAAGAAGAGGTAATGTTTTCACCACCCTTTCTCAAATTAATTTCTACTTAAACTTCTTAATTCATTGTTATTACCATTATAAAATAATGAATCCAATATCTCCTATATACTATAATATTATTATAAATATGGTACAACCATATTCAGTATTCTATCCATCCTTTGAATGACATGTCACCATATGTGTGTATGTACGACTTACCGTCTCCACGTCGTGGTGTAATTGTTATTCAATATATTATTATTTGGATGGGTATAATAATGATTTTTAATTCATGTAAATAATAAATATAACATTATAATGATTCTTTATATATGATATGCCATCCAATTATATATTATCAAAAGAATGATATCGTCACTCATGCATACGTACGGACTACCGTCTCCACGAACGCGATGAGATTCATTATCCATTGTATCCATTCAAGTATAATTATCATTTTATGATTTAAAAATAATTTTTAAGGACTTGATATAATTCTGGATATGAATAAGATACAACCTATCCATGAAAAATATAGCTTACGTAACAAAACATATAAAATAAAACGAGTAAGTTAACACCCGAAACAACGATAATACTAAGATATTATTAACAAAGAAATGTTAAAAGATCATATATGCTATCATATTAATGTACATAATTCTTTTATAATTTAATAAAAATTATTTCAGTAATATACAGGAGGTTAACCTACCCCTAACCAAGGAAAATTACAAGGTAAGGGTTTATTTTGCAATCTCTTCATTATCCGAGGTTTTTTATACATAATAGTCTACTGGGATTCTTTATCATCCACATCCATGTTTCTTAAAAATGTATTTCAAAACATTTTTTTTACTATGTACTAGAATATGGGTGAAAGTAATTTATACCCTTGTTGACTTTTATAAGTGGTTTATAATTTAATCTTTCCATCATTTTCCAAACAAGGTCCCTTTTAACCATTTCGACAGAATTAAGGTAAGGTTTTTTTAACTTATACGGCAGGTGCAGCTATTTTCTGCCATTATAAAATCTTCGAAGCATCCCTTACAAGCTTATAAGAAAATTTTCAAAGTAAATGTTTTATTTTAAAATTATGTTACTTTTAAATTATTTCAAAAAAAAGGATATTTCTCTCAAATAGGTTTGATTTCATCTATGTCAACATCCTTTGATGGATTTTAAGCTTATTTGAAGTTGATTTATTAGGATACAAAACTTCCAAATTGTATTGAAGGTTTTGTGATTTGTTTGACTGTGGATATGTTATTTTTATACCCTTTATGGTTTATGGTGAAAGTATTGACATTTCGTATGATAGTTTTAATATGAATGTTTATGTTATGTTTAATACTTTTCATATGGGAATGCATTGGACTTAATATGTGACGGGTGGAGCCCGCTATATCTCCTCAATGCATCGGTAGGTCTCATGAGAGGAACTAGTGTCTTGGCACAAGGCCTTGAAAAAATCTTATTTGTAGTCTTGGCACGAGGCCTTGGCTATGTGGTTATGATAGTCTGGCATTATGTATTCCATCATTATGAAAGTTGTTACTGATATTGCATGTGATTATTCTATTAGTAGAATATCCATGTCAATAATTAAATGGAAATATTTAATTTTATTTTTACCGTAATATGTTGAATTTCAAGTTTTAATGGCTTTTATTTTAGATATACATTGCCTTAAATGTTTATTCTTATTTATGAAAGTTTCCTCTATATTGTTTTCCTTACTGGGCATTTGAGCTCACCCCTTTTCTATGTTTTATTTTTCCTAGGATGTGAAGAAGTAAATTATGAATGACCTGTAGGGATAGTATGAGGGGATAAGAGTGTGGACTATGGAGACTATTTTTGTTGTAGTTTTCATTTTTATGATGTAATGTAAAACTTTATGAATATATCTAGTGTTTCCAAGGCTACTAAACTAATCGGTACTTCAAGATTTGATCTTTCTTGTGATCATGCCAATGTTATGTAAAATTGCACCGACTCTGTGTAACTAGGGTTGGGGCGTTACAGTTGGTATAAGAGGAAGTTTAGTACAAACCTTGGAAGCTATATTTAGATAAACTCTGATTGGAGCACATAGATTTAAGATGGACTTTGAGGATTAGTATATAAGAAAATCCTAGAATTTTGGTATTGTATAGATTTTTTGAGTTTTCCGAGAAATAAATCCCTGTCTGTATACTAGTAGGTAGTGGCGGCTCTGGCACAGAAGTACCTAGGGGTAAAACCCAAAAACACCTCTTTGAGCTAGACTCGAACGGGAACTGGGGCATGACAACATGCCTTGCTGCACTCTTGGTTATGACACTCCCGGGGGATATGCTTAGGATAACTCTCATTTTCTTTACAAATCATTATGAAAGGTTTATGAGTATAAACTTCCTCAAAGAAACCATTTTTATGATTATGGATTAAATCCATAAATAGTTCAATTTATGTTAAGTGTTTTATAAGTATGAAATTATGTATTTTGATTCATAAACTGATCTAGTTTATGCCATTGTTTCTAAATGGCGCATAGTGGAAGAAATGGAAATTATATCAATGCATGCACTCCATGTAGGGATTTCCATCCTGCTCAAGATAATTATAGTGGAGCTAGTGATGCAACTGGTGCCGATCAGCTAATCACCATATTGGGACAACTCACTCAGGTTATGAATAATAACCTTACTCGTATGGAGCACCCTGATCCGCATCATGGAGGATCAATGTTAGATTGCTACTTGAGGAAACAACCACCAACGTTCAGTGGGAGTAAAAATCCCTTAGTAGCTGAGCAATGGATAGATTACCTAGAGAAAATATTTCAATCTTTAGGGAGTAGTGAAAGGGAAAAAGTTTTCATGGCAGTTTACCGCCTCACTAGAGATGCTGATCAATGGTGGTCATTGATTCAAAACATGAAGGAATATTATTAAGTATCAAATATGGAATTAAGGGAGTTCAAAGATCTGTTTTTAGAAAAATACATTCTTCGAGACCATCGAGTAGATATGGAAAGGAAATTTCTGAGTCTGAGACAAAAGGAGGATGAGAATGTCACAAAGTATGAGGCTTACATTACAAGGTTAGAAAGGTATGCTGGAGATTATATACATAACCCATGAAGTAATATTGATCATTTCTTTGATGGGTTAGAACCATTTCTTCATCGAGCATTAGTCTCACAATTCTTCTCATCATACGAAGACATTGTCTCATGTGCTATCAAGACAGAAAAGGAATTTTCTAAGTCTTATGACTTTAAAGCAAAGCAAGAGAAGAAGAGATCTACTGATCAATCTGGGAATGGAAATAAGGGGAATAAGAGAAAGGTTGAATATGAATCATGTGGTAAACGTGGGAAGAAACACCCTGGTACTTGCTTGAAGGGAACGGGATTCTGTTACAAGTGTGGAGAAAAGGCCACCAACCTCGTGATTGCAAGGGGAAGAAAGAAGCTACCAATGTTCAGTGCTATAATTGTAGGGAGATGGGACATTATTCAAATGAATGTCTTAAGCATCAAGGGAACTTACCTCAGAAAAGGCCATGGGATCAAGGCCAAGCTTATGCTATCACTACTGCTGAGGTAGAAGTTTTGAAAGACGTGGTGGCAGGTAATTTAATGGTTTCCTCAAGTTTTGCAGTTGCATTATTTGATTCTGGATCATCGCATTATTTCATATCTTCCCAGTTTGCTAAGAAATTTAGATATTTCCAATTTGATTTAACAAGGGAGTTTTCAGTTAAAACTCCTAAGGGAGTATCATTGCAATAATGTGTTTTAAATCAGTCCCCATTAGAGCACATAAATGTTCTTTATCTGCTAATATCATCGTCATACCTATGATTGAGTTTGATATAATCCTCGGTATGGACTGGATTTTGGACCATGATGCGATGATTTATTCTAAGAAGAAGGAGGTTACGATTTTTGATGATGATGATAAGGAACACCATATCTTTAGAGCAGAATCGTCACCGCCTAATTATTATCTAGATCCACCCCCAGTAGCTCAACTAAGTTTAATTATTGGGGAGGAAGAGAATGAAATGATTGTGGGTGAGGAAAGAAATGTTCAAATAGAGGATGTACCTGTTGTGAAAGAATATGTAGATGTGTTTCCAGAAGATTTACCTGGACATCCTCCCGAACGAGAAGTTGAGTTTTCCATTGATTTGATTCCGGTATCAAGGCCTATATCGAATACCCCTTATAGAATGGACACTATAGAATTAGTCGAACTAAAGAAAAAACTAGAGTAATTGAGTAATAAGGGATTTATTCCCCCTAGCGTTTCTCCATGGGGATCCCCTGTTCTTTTTGTTAAAAAGAAAGATGGGCCTGTGAGGTTATGTATCGACTACAGGGAGATCAATTCTATAACAATAAAGAACAAGTATCCCCTACCTCGCATTGATGATTTATTTGACCAACTGCATAGAGCTCAATACTTTTCAAAGATTGACCTTCGATCTGGATACCATCAGTTGTGTGTGAAGAAGGAAGACATTCCGAAGATAGCATTTTGAACCAGGTATGTGCATTACGAGTTTACAGTAATGCCTTTTGGATTGACTAATGCTCGCACTGTATTCATGGATCTGATGAATAGAGTTTTCAAGGAATATCTCGATGAATTTTTGGTGGTATTTATTGATGATATCTTGGTATACTCCAAAATCTATGAAGATCATAAAAATCACTTGCACATTATCTTGAAGACTCTGAGAAGACATGAATTATATGGGAAGTTCAGAAAGTGTGAATTATGGCTTCAGGAGATTTATTTTCTTGGCCATATTGTCTCTAAAGATGGAATCTCTGTTGATCCTTCTAAGACCAAGGCAATCCAAGAATGTCCAACACCTACGAGGATAACTGAGGTACGTAGTTTTATTGGTTTAGCAGGTTATTATCGATGTTTCGTCCAGAATTGTGTCCGGTTAGCGAACCCATTAACAAACCTCACACGTAAAGGGGTTAAATTTGTTTGGACAAAAGAGTGTGAAGAATGTTTTGAATAATTGAAGAGAATATTAGTCAATCCTCCTATATTGACTCTACCATCGGGGAATGATGGGTTGGTTATTTATAGTGATGCATCGAAGAAAGGACTTGGTTGTGTCTTTATGCAGAATGATAGGGTTATTTCCTATGCATCATGACAGTTGAAAATTCACGAGGAAAACTATCCTACTCATGATCTCAGGTTAGCAGTTGTGATCTTTACATTGAAGATATAGAGGCACTACCTCTATGGTGAAAAATGTGAGATTTATACTGATCACAAGAGTTTGAAGTATATTTTCTCACAAAAAGAACTCAACATGAGGCAAAGGAGATGACTTGAATTACTCAAGGATTATGATTATACGATACATAACCACCTGGGGAAAGTAAACAAGGTGGAAGATGCTTTGAGCAGAAAAGACCATGGAGTTTTGAACGTGATGAGAATTGAAAAGGATCCAATTTTCATGGATCTAGTAAAGATAAACATGGGAATAACCAAGGAAGGTGAAACATCAATGATTTTTCAAATGGTTGCCAAACCATCTTTACTTGAAAGGATTAAGAGTTCTCAGACCGATGATGAAGAATTTCAAAAGAAGATTAAAGCTGTGAATGATGGGATATTGAGAGACTTTGTGTATGAAGAAGGAATTTTGAAATTCTGGAAGAGACTTAGTGTTCCCGATATACCTGATCTAAAAAGGGAATTGCTGGATGATGACCATAGTTCCAATTTCTCTATACACCCTAGGAGCAAAAAATGTATAGAGATTTGAAGGACCATTTTTGGTGGGACAACATGAAGAGGGAGATTGCCGATTTTGTGTCAAGATGTATGGTTTGTCAACAAGTGAAAGCTGGAAGGAAATAGCCTGGTGGAGTATTGCAGCCTCTTCCCATACTTGAGTGGAAATGGGACAATATTACGATGGGATTTTTCATGGGACTACCAAAGACTCCTAGAAGGAACGATGAAATATGGTTTATTGTTGATCGTCTTCCCATTTTAGCACATTTTCTTGCTATAAGAGAAGATCTACCACTGGAACGTCTAGCAAGACTATATATTAATGAATTTGTGAGACTTCATGGATTACCCCTATCGATCGTTTCTGATCGTGATCCCCATTTTACTTCAAGATTCTGGAAAAGTCTTCAGAAATCCCCGGATACTAAACTTCATTTGAGCACTACCTACCACCCTCAGATAGACGGACAATCAGAACGGACTATTCAAACCATAGAATACATGTTTAGATCTTGCTCACATGACTTTCAGGGTATGTGGGATCAATATTTACATTTAGTAGAATTTTCTTATAACAATAGATTCCATTCGAGTATTCAGATGGCACCATATAGAGTGTTATATAAAAATAGATGTTGCACACCAACCTGTTGGGATGATGTTGGTGAAGGAAAACTTGTAGGTCCAGAACTGGTGGAGGAAACAATGGAAAAGGTGAAGGTAATCCAAAATCACATCAAAGAAGCTCAAAGTAGGCAGAAGAGATATGCCGATAATCGAAGGAAGGATTTGGAATTTCATGTCGGTGATCATGTTTTCCTGAAGGTATCTCCATGGAAGGGAGTCATACGTTTTGGTAAGAAAGGTAAATTGAGTTCCAGATACATCGGACCTTTCGAAATTCTAGAACGAATTGGGGTTGTAGCTTACCGATTGACAATGCTGCCAAGTCTCTCCAAAGCTCACGATGTGTTCCACGTATCTCTATTGAGAAATACATGCCTGACCCAACATATGTACTCACCTATGAGGAATTAGAACTGGAACATGATCTGTCTTATTGCGAAGAGCCCATCAAGATTCTTGATACGAGAGAACAATTGGTGAGAAATCGGACGACGCGTCTGGTAAAAGTTTTTTGGAGAAACCATAGGATGGAAGAGGCAATGTGGGAAACCCAGGAACTTATGTTGAAGAACCACCCAAGTCTTTTTATGCTGTAGTATTCTAGAAATTTCGAGGACGAAATTATTTTGAGGGGAGAATTAAACACCCCAAGCTTCTACGGTACGCTTCTCTTTGAATAATGTGATAGCGTGTGTTGTATGCAACATCGAGTTCTAACACACCACAACCAATAAAACTAGCCGTTATGAATAGTAATACCTACCTTTTAAAATTATATATATTTTATAATTTAAAATGGACTTTATTTTTGGATTCTGAATATTGAAATTATCCTAAGTTGAATTTTTGGTATTTTTCTGAGAACTTCCAATTTTTATGAATACTGAAAAATACTTCAAAACAACTTTTTAAATCAAAATAATTTATAGTGATAAATTATACTATTGAGTGGTTATAAAGTATAATTAGAATATATTTTTACCATTTTATCCAATTTTGTTCATTAGAATTAATTTCACTTTGAAATTGGACATAAACAATTGTCAATCTTTTGATATATATTGCTTCTTAAAAACACGCTATTTGTTGTGACAGCAGGAATTAATTATAAAATTAATTAATGCAACTTATATGTTTTTAATTTTGTAAAATAGACATTATTTTTGAATTCAGAATTTCAATTATATCTTAGGGTAAAATTTTGGCATTGTTGTGAAAAACTTCATTTTTTGATGAATAGTGAAACCACTAAGTGGTAGTTAAAAAACTGAATTTTTAATAAAACATAATTTTACCACTTCTGTGAGTGGAATTTCGAAAATCCAAGAGACACAGTCAATATCAAGTAGTAAAATGTGGTTCAATGAGATGAAAATAATTTTTGGTGAATAGTAACTTTTTACTTTTATTTACCACGGTTAAAAGTAAATAGGGAATTAAGAGTAAAATTGATATTAATATTACCCTAACACATGTACTAATTCTATTGGACATGTGTATCTCGACCATAAACAACCTTAGGAATAAAATATTATCATTTAGGTCCACTTGGATTAGATTAGGACATTTATTATTATTTAATTCAAAGAAGAGTTAAGAGAGTTAAAATCAAAGTTTATTTACTAAAAAATTTTAATATAGATTTATAAATAAGATAAAATAGATTATAAATATTTAATAGAAAGATAAAAATATTTAATACATAAAAATATTTTATTTATAATTTTTAGACATTAAATAATTTAATTTATTTATGACACAATGATAATGCAGTAATTACCATAATAGTGAAATATTAAAATAATTGATATTATAAATACCCAAATAAATATAATTTGAGACTTTTTATGAATTACACTAATTTTATAGGTTAATATGACATGTTAGGAGTGACATAACTAACTTTTTTAAAACTAATAATTCTATTATGATTTTCACAAAAATAAATTATGGAATAGTGTCAAAATTGACATAAAAGAGTTTTTAAAACAAATATTATATTATCAATTGATATTAAATTCCTAAAAATCTAAAATTCGGCCAACAAACTTATATCATGATATCTGTATCATTAATGGACCACTTGGGGGTCACTTGGTGGTATATAGTATGTTTATTAACCATATAATATAAAAATACAAAGAGACATTGTAAAAGTGAAACTAATTAACTTAGAGTTAATACTTAAAGATAAGGTTAATATAGTAACCCAAACCTGTCTAAATTCTATTTGTTGAGTGTTTTTCGACCGATCCCCACCTTAACCTTTAAATAATCCACTTTTGAGCCATTATAAACTGAATATGAATTTATTATAAATTAATATTTCTATCTTTTCCAAAGGTGCCCCTCACCCCTCTTATAAAAGGACACTCCCCCTTATCACTAATTCAAACATTCAAAGCCTTTTGGTTCGGCCAAAACCTGAGACACTACTCTCCAAACTTCCCCCACTACAACCTAGAGGCCTTAGTTTGATCATAAAGCCAACCTAATGAGCCCTTTTGATCAAATAAAAAGGAAGAACCCGAAGAAGAGGTAATGTTTTCACCACCCTTTTTCAAATTAATTTCTTCTTCAACTTCTTCATTATTTGTTATTCCCATTCCAAAATAATGAATCCAGTATCTCCTATATAATGTAACATTATTATAAATATGGTACAACCATATTCAGTATTCTATCCATCCTTTGAATGACTTTTCACTATACGTGCGTACATACGGCTTACCGTCTCCACGTCGTGGTGTAATTGTTATTCAATATATTATTATTTGGATGGGTATAATAATGATTTCTAATTCATGTAAATAATAAATATAACATGATAATGATTCTGTATATATGATATACCATCGAATTTTATATTTTCAAAAGAATGATATTGTCGCTCGTGCGTACGTATGGACTACCGTCTCCACGAACGCGATGTGATTCATTCTCCATCATATCCATTCAAGTATAATTATCATTTGATGATTTAAAAATAATGTTTAAGGACTTGATCTCATTTTGGATATGAATAATATAAAACCTTTCCACGACTAACATGGCTTATGTAACGAAACATATAAAATAAAACGAGTAAGTTAACACCTGAAACAACGATAATACTAAGATATTATTAACAAAGCAATGTTAGAAGATAATATATGATATCATATTAATGTATACAATTCTTGTATAATTTAACAAAAATTATTTCACCATTATACAGGAGGATAACCTACCCCCAATCAATGAAAAGTACAAGGTAAGGGTTTATTTCACAATCTCTTCATTACCCGAGGTTGTTTATACGTAATAATCTTCTGGGATTTCTTTATCATCCACATCCATGTTTCGTAAAAATGTATTTCGAAACATTTTTTACTATTTACTAGAATATGGGTTAAAGTAATTTATACCCTTTTTGACTTTTATAAGTGGTTTATAATGGAATCTTTCTGTCGTTTTCCAAACAAGGTCCTTTTTAACCTTTTCGACAGAATTAAGGTAAGAATGTTTTTTTTAACTTATACGGCGGGTGCAGATATTTTCCGCCGTTATAAAATCTTCGAAGCTTCCCTTACAAGATTATAAGAAAATTTTCAAAGTAAATGTTTTATTTTATAATTATGTGACTTTTAAATGATTTCAAAAAAGGGATATTTCCCTCAAATAGTTTTGATTTCATCTATGTCAACATCCTTTGATGGATTTTAAGCTTATTTGAATTTGATTTATTACGATACAAAACTTCCATATTGTATTGAAGGTTTTGTGATTTGTTTGACTATGGATATGTTATTTTTATACCCTTTATGGTTTATGGTGAAATTATTGATATTTCGTATGCTAGTTTTAATACGAATATTTATGTTATGTTTATACCTTTTCATATGGGAATGCATTGGACTTAATATGTGACGGGTGGAGCCCGCTATAGCTCCTCGATGCATTGGTAGGTCTCATGAGACAAACTAGTGTCTTGGCACAAGGCCTTGAAAAAAATGTTATTTTTAGTCTTGGCACGAGGCCTTGGTTATGTGGTTATGATAGTCTGGAATTATGCATTCCATCATTATGAAAGTGGTTACTGATATTACATGTGATTATTCGATTAGTAGAATATCAATGTGAATAAGTAAATGGAATTATTTAATTTTATTTTTTCCATAATATGTCGAAGTTCAAGTTTAAAAGGCTTTTGTTTTAGTTATACATTTCCTTAAATGTTTATTCTTATTTATGAATGTTTCCGCTATATTGTTATCCTTACTGGGCATTTGAGCTCACCCATTTTCTATGTTTTATTTTTCCCAGGATGTGAAGAAGTAAATTATGAATGACCTAGAGGGATAGTATGAGGGGATAAGAGTGTAGACTATGGAGACTATATTTTTGTAGTTTTCATTTTTATGATGTAATGTAAAACTTTATGAATATATCTAGTGTTTCCAAGGCTACTAAACTAATCGGTCTTTCGAAATTTGATCTTTTTTGTGATCATGCCAATTTTATGTAATAATGCACCAACTCTGGGTATCTGGGGTCGGGGCGTTACATGGACTAACTCGTGATGCATGTGGTTTTTCTTTCCCTTCCACCTATTCTATTCAGACGTATTTACACAATGGTTTCAAGCAGTTTTCTCCCTAGTGAGTCCCTATAAACCCATTCCTCTCTAATATTAATACTTTTTCCTTGAATTAATTTAGTATTGTATACTCTATAAAATATTTTTGGATGATTGTTGGTCTGGTAGTTAACCTAATATTGAAAATTTAGTTGTGTAAGTGTATTGATTTAATTTCCTGGTTCTATTGATCATTATAAATTGAAAGAAATTCATTTTAGTTTGTTTATACTTGAATGAGTTATGTGTATCTTGGTTGTCAGTTTATATTATATTTTATAATGTGTTTGAGTGTTCCAAATGATTTTAGTTTCAATATATTCATTTTTATCAATCCCATGGGGGACTAATGGTGATTTCTTAATAGGGTTTAACCCTTTTCTTGAAATGATATTCCATTCCAAGTGTTTCACAAATGTCCCAAGTAGCATTTAAAAGTTGTATAAATGTTTTAAAGGGATTTTAAGTGTGTTTCCTACGAAATGGTTTTTAATTTAAGTGTTCCCAATTTGTAAATGGTTTTATTTATTTTAAAATTGGAATGTTGAAAAAATTTGATTGTATTTTGAAACCTGTGAATAACATTGATCAGTTAAATGTCCAATTTAAAAATAAAATATGTATTTATAAAATAATTACAAAGAAATGTTTTATTAATTTTGTTTTAAGTGTTCATTTGAATTGGTATATTAAATTATTTGAGTTGGCATAGTTTTCAAAGCTAATTCTGATAATTCTCATTTAAAACCTTATCAAAAATGAGATTTATGATTGTTATAAATCCCAAATTGCACAATTTTTAATTATTCACTTTAATGGTTTGTGTTTTGTGTATATGAATTTTGGGTGAATGATCTATGGGGGTTTCCCTTGCATGGATGTTAGATGTAATATGACATGTTCATATGAGTTGAAAATTCCAAAAAAGTGAATTTTATAATTAGTGTGTGGGGGGTTTTTTGAAAAGAAATTTGAAATCGAATTTTGAGAGTTAGAGAACCCATAAAATGATTTTTAATGTATGGTTGGAGGATTAGGAATCAACTCTGTTTCTCATATAATCCTCTAGAGAGGATATGTTTTGGATATATATAAAGCTATTATAGGGCCACCGACATTATAGTAGGACTTTTAAAGGATAAATTACCCTTTCCCCCTTGATTTTTTTAGATATGGAATTTCCTACCTCTAGTTTCTCCTATATGTGTGGCTAGGGTTATCCCCCCATTCCTTCCTTCTTCAATACCCTTTAAGGGAATATTTTAAACGGTGTATCCCATAAATGGAATGTGTATTTTTGGTTCAATCATCCTCTACTATTTTCCACCTCTCCCCATTATTGTTTTCATTTTCTGTAGCTTTGTTTTCATTGGTGATTCCATCAGAGAGTTGTAAAATTGAAATATTCTCAGGGGGATTTTATTCTGAATAGTAATTGGTGAGTTTAAGAAGAATTCTATATTTTACCATTCTTTTTTTAACTAATGGTGTGTCTCCATGTGAATCATTCAAGGGTTTCCCATTTTAATTAAATTAAATTTCATTTTTATTTGTAATTGTTTATTGGGGATTTATCTTGGAGTGGGTTAGGGGATGTGTGATGGATTGTTGGGGTGTCATTTTATGGAATTTTAGTTCACCACAAAAATATGGTGAGTTTCACTAAATATTAATAGTTTTAATTAAATTTCATAACTAATTATATTCCATATACATAATTATTTTGATCTTCTTAGTATATGTTAGGAGACCGTGTGGTGATGTGAATGATTACTAGTCTAGATAGACCTTAGAGAACCATGGTAGAGCTTCTAACCCTTATAAATAAATGTTAATATTGTTAAAAAGTCATTTTTTCACATATACTAGTACTTTTTAATTTATTAATCGATTAGGAATGTGTGAGATACAATGGGTCCTTCCATTATGGTTGAATTAAACAATTGGTTTGTTTAATGAATTTTTTAAATCAATTTAAAATCATGAAATTAGACTATGTTTTGAGGGGCCCCATTAGATCCTCTTACATCTGCTGAGTTACCTCAGATGATGATGAATGAGGTCTTGACTATAAATAGTTACTAATGGACCAATTATAGGTTCCCTAATATACCACTGGGTATAGGGGAGAGAATGAATAGAGTAGTTATCCCTAGTAGGCTATTGCTTGACCATGAGATTCCCTAGAGACTTTTTCTAGGTGTGATGATAGTGGGGTGAGAAATTTCTTCGTGTGAATACTAGATAGATGAGGGTGTATGACCCATTAGGGATTGGTGTTTAGGTTAGGTGTGAGGGCCTACTTATTGGAGATGAGAAATGAGAGATGGGCTTAAAATACATCACTCCAAAAATTTTAGAGCAACGAGAATCTAATATACCAATGACTCCTTGAGATGTTCGTGATATTATAAAAGTGTGTGATTCCCTCTAAAAGATGTGTGATTATGTTATGGAGTTATACTCAAAAATTTATTTATTTATAAAATTACACTACAATTCATTAAAAAATTATCTAATTTTTTTTCTATTTATGTTCTTATGTTTTTGGAGAATGAACTTTCAGTAACTAAAATACCAAAACAAAAAATTTATTTATGAAAATCTGTTGATCTGAATTCCCAACATCAACATATCACCATTAGATTTATTAATAAATTTATCTTCTATAATCTAACCCATTAGTAGATGAATAAATATATAAATTAATATTTTTTTACTAATTCCGTTACTATGGATCCAGATATTTCATGAATTTTACCTTTTGATCATGTAACAACATTTCCTATACATAAATATATAACTTGAGAATCATAAGTAAGAACAATATGAAAATAAAATTATGAAGGTTTCTATTCATTTTAAATCATTCCAATTATATTTTTCCAAGAGTTCTTCCTCTCAGTGTGTTTTTTCTTTTTGTTTGTTTCTATTTAGAGCTACTATCATGTAATTATTTCCTTGTAAAACTCTTAGTATTTCTATTATAATCATTCCTCTTATGATTTGGGGTGATCAAGAGATTCATGTGATATAAATACTAAAGATATTATCCTAATAGAGGGATTATGTGGCTAAGATGTTTGATATTAGGAACTTCTGGTTCATGAAATTTAGCTACCACTGATAGGTATAGTCAGAGGTTTCATGGGATAGGAGGAAAACATTTCTAATATGTATAAAATTATGGATACCATATAATAGGTTGAAAGTCATGGATAACTCATACCATGTCTACAGATCAACCATTCACTTTTCTTTGAAATTGATTTTTTAATGAATATCCTCTAATGTATTGTTTGATTTGATAACTTGTAACACAATGAGTGTTTTTAAATCAAAGACTATGTTCAATAGCATACATGACATACAACATTGAGCCTAAACACACTATGATATACTGTTCAAATTCAAATGTTGTAAACTAATAGATAAAGATAGGAATATGACTAAGAATCAATAAATTTTTAAAATTATGTATATATATTTTAGTTGAATGAAATAGTTTTTTAAAATAAGAACCCATTTTTTAGTAAAGCATTTACATGCTTCAAAAATATATTTTTTCATTAAAAATGTTTTTATAGTTTTGTGTGAGAAAATAATTTAATTAAATCATTATAATTTAAAAAAATTTATTTTAAAAAATGATATTTATTTTTAAAAAATTCATGTCACAATTTACCTAAGGTGAAAATTTGGGAATTTCTCTAAAAATTACGAATTTTTAGTGAATAGTAAAAAATACCACTTTTTGTTAAACTATATTTTATCTTCAAAAAATTATTTAATTTAAAAGTTCAAATATAAATTAAATTTTATTTAAATATAAAATAATAATTTTTTGTTTACATTTTATCCAATTTAATTAAAATTTAATCATATTTATATTGGATTTTGGTATAATTTTATTTTGAAGCTTAAAAAAGAATTTCTCTCGAAACCATTTTTAAGATTATAATATTTATCAATTTTAATTTATTTAAAATATATTTGATAGTTAATAATTTCAATAAAATATCTATATTATAAATGTAATTATATGAATTTAAATCCATATATTGATTATTACTAGTCATGTAGTTAATGTAATATCATCTTATGCTTGAGAAATGCATTTCTTGATAACCCATTTTTCATCTTGAAAGAATGATTATTTTTTAATTAAAATAGACCACATATATTAATTGAATAATATGAAATGGGTTAAATATTTTTTATAAACTTAATTAATTACAGGTAATATGTTCAACTTAATATCTGGTCATACTGAATAGTAAAACTAATTAACATGATTAAGTCAATAATTGGGATTTCGCGTTACTTGTTATTGTGTCAAAATTAATTTTCCATAAAAATATTCTTTTTATTTAATAATTTTATTCTATGTTAATAATAAATTGGTAAAAATTAGATAATAACATTAATTTCATTTTATTCTTAATGGATAAATTACCTTTGTTAAAAATACGAGTTACAGTGGTGAAAAATAAAATTTTATAGGTGAGTAACCTTTGAGGTAAAGGTAATAACATGATTTAAAATGTTTATTTTTAATTATAGATATATTTATTTACCTTATATTTCCAAAATAAAATTATTTATAATTTTTATATATTTTAGTTGAGAGTGACTTCCCATTATTGAATAGTTTTTGGAATTTTCAAAAAAGACACTCCTCAATTATATAAGGGAACCCCCTCCCCAAAATTATTCACACCCCTCAAGTAATTCATCTCAAACAATCCCAACCAAAAAAACTCCAAAAAACATTTATATACTTTATATATGTTATAATATTTAAAAAATACTAACCACAAGGTTCTAATAAGGGATCCAAAAGTTGGTATTCTAAGCAAAGGTAATTGTCATTAATAATATCATTCTTTTTTACCTATTTTTTACTCCCATGAATTATGATATAGAAAATAAAATATAGTACGACCAATATCTCCATATAATAATACGCTATTATGAATATGGAATAATATTTAACCATCCCCTTTAAAATCAAATGGGAATGAAAGCCATCACTAGTATGTACCACAAACTTCCACATTGCAAACCGATGTAATTTTTCCATCGCTAAATCTTATAGGTAGTGATAATTATGGAAATAATAAATATATTCGATACTCTATAAATGATATTTATTACTAAAGATCATTATTTCAACCACTTCCCTAACCTTTAACCAATTAATAGAATGATATCATTTATTATTCGCACGACCAACCTTCTCCACTATGGAATGCAATTCACTTCCCATGTAAAAATTTTAAAATGGTTATAAAAATGATTCTTATGAATAAAAGGGATATTTATGACATTAATATAGTTATATAGAATATTGATCTATATCCTAGGCATAATAATTGGAACTTTCATGATAAAACAAGCATGAGAAAATGAAGTTGTTAACAGCTGTTACAATGGTACTGGTGACATATTACTAATACAAATGTGGTAAAATGTTATAATAGGACCATATATTAAATTAAATTTTTTAATATGGTTCTATTATAAAATTTTAATATTCATGAAACCATTATATATGATGTTAAATTGTGTTCATCTAAAGGGAATTTTGAGGTAATGGATGCCATTATAATTTTCTTCTATTGAGGCATATTTTAATGTATTGCACAAATTTGTTTTATATATTGTATATAATTTTATTTTAAATGTCATATAATTAATTCTTAATACTAATAATTTTTTATGTTTCAATTTAATTTATTTCATCCCTTTGTATTTGACTTGTACATTACCAAGTTATTTGTTTTTGATAACTCATTTTCTTTTTATTAGTATATATTACATCTCCATTGTCATCTATATTATAATATTATGTGTGTAATTAATTTTGATAATTTTATATAATATTTCCACTTATTTTATTTATATTTACATTCTACACACAAAATTAATTAATAGATTAATTATCACATCAACAGTATGGTCTTTGTAAGAGATTGCATCTCAATTTCCGCTCTATTGAGACCTATTTTGTATTATGTAGCTATTTAGTTTTATTATGTGTATATAATATCCCTTTGATATGTTATATCATGAATATATTGATACTAATTTCATTTAATGTTTCATTTTATATTATCCCTATCATGGGGTCATGATTCAAAAGTTACTAAATTTGAAAGGGTTTATGCTTCAATCTCATTTTAATCAGGTATATTTATTTTGGAAGTAACATTAAGAAAAATTATTTGATCATTTTCCTGTAAAACCCATTCATTTTTTTCTAATCTAGTAATTTATTAATATTTAATTTAATTATACCATTATCCTCTATTTAGTAATAATAATGATTTATAAAATGTTTTTATGATAGTCTATCTTTATTACTATTTTAAGTGGAAGATAATTTTACTTATATAACAATATTATCTTTAAAGTGTTTTAAATAAAAATTTTAGTATTATAAAATGATTTATTAAATCCCTTTTTAACCAATTATTTTTATGAAATGGTTTAAAATGAATCTTCAAGACATTTTTCGAACAATGCAGTTTATGATTTTTAACTAAACTATGGAAGAAATCATTATTTTATCACACTTAGTATAAAATATCTATTCATTCCATCATGATCACTCATGATTTTAGTTTTACATTGCTTGTTTACAAATATAATTTTAAAGAATTATTTTCCAGATATTCTATTTTGGTTAATTATTTTCAATAAAAAATAGTATTTTTCTGAAGAATGTTTTAATGATATTTTTGTGAAATTTATTTTCACATATGAGAAAATCCATTCATTTTAATTATAGTGAAATATTTATATATTTTATTAATACTATCTTTATTCATTATTTAGATGTTTTATGAATTTTTTTAAAAGATAAACCATGGAAATTCAATTAATTGATAAATTGCTTATCATTAACTCTCAATTGAAACATTATCTTTCATGGGATCATTTTACATTACCTTTATTTTCAATATACAAAATATTTATCATGAATATTTTGATAAAATAAAATTTATATCATTTATACATATAGGTTTTTACATTTAATATTATTTGATAAACTAGGGAAATCTTAATAAATCAATTTTTATTACTCAATACTGATATTTATTGATAAGGAATATTTTTTATGAATTCAATTGGTCATTAAATATATGTGGAATTCATTGGTAATGAAATTAATAGTGGGGATCAATTATATATAGAACAATGATTAATTGAAAGGTATCATGAGACAAATCGGTAATCTATCATAAAATTGGTTTTTGGGGTATACATGCCCATCAATTGAACTATATAGGCATAATCTCTTGATGGTATATATATCATGATGTCTCAATTAATAAAATCAAATTTTAAGTATTTCCTATTTATAGAATTATGTTATTAATAACCATGATATTACTATATTGATATTGTCCGTGTATTACCTTCAAGACCCTGCGATTATTTATATAGAATTATTTGATCACCATTTATTTATTCCATATTAGTTATCATGATCAATATATTGATTAAATTTAATGTGTTTTTATTTATTTACATTTCTATATTGATTCATACTTATTGATTCCTGATATATTCTATTATAATTATCCCTTACTATTCATCTATGTTCACCCTTTATTTTTTACCTTTCCCAATATATGACAAATGAATCTTTGAAGGAGTTCAAGGATCTAGAATATTTACTTTCAATTTTTTTATTTAATGTTTTCAAATTTAATGTTAGATTATTGTATGTATCTAGTTTACCAATACTACTAGAATATTCATTCTTTCAGGATACAATTCCGTGTATCTAGTGCCAGTTTAATAAATTTAACACCAGATCTAGGATATTGGATTCATGGTCATTGTAGTTGGAATAATAGAAAGTGTAGTAGAAACATTCAGAACTAGGTTTAGAAAAATTTATATTATAGAAAATAACACTATGAATGAATTTAAAGAAATGTATATGTATATATTAACATCCTAATGTTTGGGAAAGGTAGATATTATGTCGTTTTCCTAGAAATATATCCTTATCAAGATACTACGAGAGGATGTGTATGTGGAAATTTTTTACTATGGGGTAATAACAATGAAAAGAAAGCATTGGTATTCTAGATTATTATAATTCAGGGAATAACAATGATCCTTTCCGCCCACCTAGATTGACACTCCTAGGGGATATCCTTTGGTTAATTCAAACGATCATAACAAACCACCATAAATGATTTGAATAAATGATCACCATGAATAACCAAGAATAAAACTATGGTGTCATAGGTTGAAAATAATGTTTCATGATTTTTAAATCCTATAAATGATTTTTCATCATTATGATTTTCTTCTCACTCCATGATTTTGGGTTTTACTCAATGGATGGAACTAGGATGAATGTTGTTAATGCTGAATGTGATTGAAAATATGGTTATTTTGAGAAAAATAATCAGATACTGATTGAATTAAAAGATATTACTACCATGCCTGTATTTTTTATCATAATATATAATGAACATACCCTAAATTAACTGACTATCAGACTCACTAAAGATGATAAGGAAATAGATTGCTAAGAGATCAAGTAGTAGAGACCATGGATGAAAGAATACTATATTTTATTCATGTTAAAATTTTGGAATGATACACTGAGAGAAATGTTTAAAAAGAAATGAAAAAAGGTTTTATGTGTAGAAAATACCATCATAAAGTAATGAATTTCTTAGAAAAATGACGAGTTTAATAGAGTTAAATATATTTAATCACCAAGATCCATTTATAGTTTCTAATCTTAAATGTTAGGAACATAATAATTTTCCATATCAATTACATCTTCTTATGTTTAACTTCGAGACCATGGAATGACCAATGTTATTCCAATTGTGAAGTAAAATTTTAGTAGTATTTATATATATATATTCAATAATTATATTCTAGATGTATTTTTATCAATGGTATCATCATTATTAGAATCATGAAATATTTATGGAATGAGTTGATTTTTAGAAGAATATAGGTAATCATTTAATATTAACTAAATATTTATGGATACCATCATGGATTTACGAGTTTATGGTTGATCATAAGTTCAACATCTAAGATACCCCCTTTTGAGGTTTTAAGAGAAGGGTTATTCATGTGATTAATAAATTTTTGGGATACATTTTATTGGGTAGAGGTATATGTAACCCTTATTATCACTAATCAGTAATATTTTAGAAATAATGATCTTTTTATAAGTTTAGAGGTGCTGAATACCTTTATGGTAAATATGATCATTATTGTTATAGTAATAACATTCTATTATGATTATTTGATTTTCTAAAATAAAAATAAATAAAACTATACTGAAAAGACATTTAGTTAAAAAGTGATCTGATTATTAATGTTATTTTGAGTATATTCATCATATATTTCGGAATATTAGAGAAATTTTATTAATATAGTTTGGAAAACCCATATTTCAGCTAACAACCCATCACATCCTATTAACACCTACCAATATCCTAGGTGATGTTCTAGTTCATATGAAATATTATTTACTTAAATTTTTGACATATTAATAATTATATAATGAATTAAGATGATATTGGGGTAATATAATTTATTTTTTAGTGATTAATATATTATATTAGATAAATTTTTGTAACCATTTTAGTTTTAGTAAATATTTATAGATATATAAAAAGGATTTTTTCTCATCTATGTATCTTAGAATTCATTTGATGTTAATTTTAGTGATTTATGTATAAAAAACTCAAATTGGAGATTCATTTCTTTGAGGTTGAAATTAAGTGTAAATTGATCAATGAATAAATAAAGGATGAAATTATGTTTATGAAATAAAAAGGGATCATGTAAGTATATTTTCTAGTTTTATCTATTTTGATAGTAAAATAATCCATAAACTCTAGAAAAATGGTATTGAAATAATAATTTTCCTCTATTACCTTCATTTATGATGAATCAATGGTCTTTTTTTACATATTATAGTATTATGGGTTTATAGTCATTATCATTAACATGATCATTCCCTTTATTGTGATCAATGATCACGCACACTCACCATCATTATTTTTGAATCATGGTTTCCTTACATATGTAATTTTCTATTTCCCATAACGTTTTACTACATGGAATCCTAGTTATGTACTATTTTATATGACCTTCATACTTCCCTTTATCTCTTATCAATTAAATGTTTTTAACCCATTTTACGATGTGGTGTTTCAAAAAATTTATTTTCAAATGTATAAACCTTTATTAAAATGTTAATGTTATAATTGAGAAGATGCAATTTATTGAAGTTTGAAAGAATGTAACACCCTAAGTGTTGTTTAAAATACTGTCTATGTCCCATAACATATATTTCATGCAATACCATGCTAAAATGAACAAATATATACAAATTTAAATTTATAGTTGTGACCCAACCATTAAATTTAGTTTTATGAATATGAATAATATTTTTATTTTGAAAATTATGTATAAATATTTTATATGAATTAAATATATTTTTAAATAAGGATGAAATTTTTATAAAATTCATTGCTTTTGTCAAAAATATATTTTTTCATAAAAATGTTTTTCTTTTTGTGAGTGGGAAAATAATAATTTTTCTAAAAAAATTTAGAAATTATATGATAAAAATTTAACATTATTTTCAAAATTATAAATCCAAAATTAACCAAGGGTGAATAATATATAATTTTCTAAAAATAAATATTTTTCAATCAATGGTGTGAAATAAAACATTTGTTGTGAAACTATCATTTATTTTCAATAAATAAATAATTAAATATCCCATTTTTCATTAAATTGTATTTGAATGTATCATAAGTAATATTTATCTTTTATTCAATCTACTTAATTAAAATTGAACCAAATTCATATCATATTTTGTTATAAGTTTTTTTTTTCATAAAAAATGTTTTTTCATGAAACTCTTTTTAAGTGCATAATGTTTCTCCATTTTAATAAATTAAAATCATATTTGATAATGATTAATTTAAATTAAATTTATTTTTATTGTTTATCTATATATATGAAATAAACTCATAAAATTATGATTACTTTTCATATATTTAATGTAAGATCGTTTTTTATACAAAATTAAGTCCATGGAAAACCATTTCTTCATCGGGTTTTTGTGTTTATTTTTAAATTAAATTATAAATGTTATAGGAATTGATTATGATAAGATGGATTCCATATTTTAAATAAAAATAATTAATATTAGATAATTATAAAGCTTATTTTCGGGTCATAATGTATTCTGAAAATAGTTGAAATTAATTATTATTATCACAGAAGTTAAAGTGGGGTTTTGTACATCACAAGCACTTGTGTTGAAATTAACTTTCCACTAACAATTTTATTTTGAAATTTTATTTCATATTAAAATTAATTTTTTCCAAATTATATACTCAGTCTCATTTTATTTTATGATTAATTGATAAATTATCTTGATTAAAAAACTATTTACCATGGTTAAAACATAAGTGGTAAAAGTGATTAACCTTGGAGGTACTAAGAATAACATGATTAAAAATTATTAATTTTTTGTGTTTGAAGTTTTTATTGATCATATATTTCCTAAACAACATTATTTATCAATAATTTAGGCACTTGTGTTAAGAGTGACTTCCCATTATTTAATTGTTTTGGGTATTTACAACAAAATACCTCTCCTTCTTATGTATAATAGAGAACCCCTCCCATAAATTATAACACATCTCAAGGCATTTAGATTCATAAAAAAACGAACCAATTTAATTCCCAAAAACCCTTATCCACTTTATATAGGTGATTTTATTCACAAAATACTAACCCTTGGAATCTTAATAAGAAATCCATTGGAGGATTTTCTAAGAAAAGGTAATTGTCTTCAATAAACTCTTTCTTTTTTACTTCTCCTTTTACCACCTTTAATTATGTCATAAAAATTCCAATATAAAATAAAAATTAACTTCTAAATACTTAGATGTTATTATTATTATGACATAATATTTATCCATCTCCTTCCTGAAATGTAATAGAAATCCATATGTTGTCTGTATAGAAGACTACTGCCTTGAGACCCAATGTAATTTGTTTTACCTCACTAAATCACATAGATAATAAAAATGAAGAAAATAATAAATATATATTGTATTTAAAACAAGATATTGAATCTGTAAATTATTATATCATTCACTTCCACACCACTTCACCCATTAAGGTAATCATATCATTGATCGTGCATATGTACAACTGACCGTCTCCATGAATTGATGCCTTTCATTTTTCATGTCCTATCATGAATGGTTCTAAAAAAGGAATCTATTGAATTATCATTATATTTAAAACATTATTTTATTTTTTCCAGTGATTTATCTTTATCATATACACAAAAATGTGACCATTCATGATAAATCATGCATGAGAAAACAAATCAGTTAACACCTGACAAGAAATAAATAATGAAATATTATTTATGAATTGGAGAAAGATATTATATGAGGATAATTTATGATATAACAAATATGAATGTGGTTAATTTTTAAATTAATAAAATTCTTAAATCCATTACACATGTTGTTAAAGCACGTTCATCTAAAGGGAAGCTTCAGTTAAGGGATTAATTATCAATTTCCTTTTATGGATGCATATTTTAATGTTATACACCACTTTTTTTATATAGTCTATTTACTGAAAAATAAAATGCTATATGATGGATCCTTAAAATTTATTGACCTTTTATTTTTTAATTCATATTATTTCATTGAAAGGTGTTTTAATTTAAATTAACAAAGTGGTAAGTGTTTATTAACTCAATTTCTCTTCATTATGTTCTAATACTTCTTCTTTTTCTTGGTTTTCTAAGATTATTTGTGTCATGTTTTTTTATTATTATTTTTATTTACACATCTTTCTTATTGTTTAAATTTGACACACATAATCAATTCATTTATTGATTCATTCTTCAATGACATGGTATTTATAATATATTTGTCTCAATTTGTACTCCATTTCCACATATTTTTAATTATGTACATATATATTTTTATGAGTCATATCTAATAAAATATTTACTGGTTATATCATGATTAAATTAACATTTATTATTTTTAATAGTTCTTTTTAATTTGTTAATTTCAGAGGGGATATTTGTTAATTGTTACCAAAGTAGGTAAGGGTTTTTTCTTCAATATAAATTTAATCAGGATTGATTATACAAGAATTTACATTAAAGGGATTTTTTTATCATTGCAGAATAAAACCCTTTAATTTTATTGTTCTCTATTTATTAATAAAATTATCAAGTGATATTACTATTTTCATCTCTTTTGTATTGAATATTATTGATAAAATGTTTTTAAGAAAACTAATATTAATTATTATTTCATCCATTAATTCTTTTTCATCAACAAAACTATTTACCTTAAAAAATTTTGAAGAATATTTTTAATATTCTACAATTATTAATTGAATACATTTTTACACATGTATTTTTACAAAATGGTTTAAAATAAATCTTAATATTTTTTATAAACAACATTCTTTTTTAATTTTTATTGAAAATATTAATGGAATATTTGTTTTGACATTCTATACATGAGCAAAAAATTAATTCCATTATAAAATATCTTTATTTGAATATCACATTATAATTTTAGAAGGTTATATTAAAATAATATGTGTTTTATAATATTCTCGATTTTTTTGGTTTTTAAAGTTAATTTTCAAAGTTAAAAGGGTATTTTACTAAGGAACATTTAAATGATAATTATATGGTATTTTATTCATCAATGACAACAACCGTTTTTTTTAATTATACTTAAATTATGATATGTTGTAATGATATCACCCTTATTCCTTTTCTGGATGGTTTATGATCTATTTGTCCATGGTAAGTATTGATATTAATTTTCTTGATTAATATTTTAGTCATTAACATTCCCTTAAAACATTCACATTATTTTGATCATTGAATATTTCATTTATATTAAATAATCAAATTCATTATCATGGATATTATTATTTTTAAACTATATATAATTTATAGATACACTTTTTTTAATATCAATTTTATTTAATTGACTAGGGATATCTTGATAAATATGTATTATTTACTCAACATAGATATTTATAGATAAGGTAAATTACATATGAATTGAATTGATCATTCAATATACGAGGATTGTATTGGACATGTAGTTTTTTCTGTGAAATGATGCATCTATAGGTATCATAAGAAAAATCAGTATGCTAACATTAAAAGGGTTTTTGGTGTATACCTATACATGAATTAATATTTCTCAGTGAAAGGTCTTGACCATTTAGAAATCATGATATCTGGAATCATGATATATTACATTAAGAATATATTTAATTGAGAAATTAATTATTATTATCAATGGGAATAATGAATTGATATTATTCATCATTTAGCTTCATGATCATGTGATTATTTATTTTGAAAAATTTAATCATCATTTATTCTTGACATATAATTATTCACCCTCACGATATTTATTAAATGTAATGTTTTTTTAGTTATTCACATTTCCATATTGATTATTATTTTTTGATTTATGACATATTCCACTGTATATAACCAATACATAGAATCTATGCTCACACTTTATTTTTTTCATTTATAGAGGATATGAAGAAGGAATCATTTAATTAGTTCAAGGTTGTATAATATTTAATTTCACCATGTTTTATATTTTATGTTATACTATATAATGTATGATTCATGTATGTATTTATTTTACAAAGAATACTAAACTATTAAGTTCAACATGAAATAATCCCTCGTATCTAGTACCAATATAATAATTTACCACAACATCTAGGATACTAGATTCATGAAATTTTTATATCCAATAAAACACTTTTTGTTTTTTAAACTTTGGTTACATAATTTTTAGAATTTCAGTTGGGAAAATCATTAAATTAGTTTTTATAATACTGAATGATTAAAGTTCTTCTTCTTTATTTATTTAATCATTAGTATAAATATTTATCTATTATATCCATTTTAAAAATTATATTCCAAAACATTACATATCACCATTAATATAACATTTAATTTCATTTCTATTTTGAAAATTAGATCAATATTTTATCTCATTGGTATTTTTAAAAAATGATAAATATTATACTTTAAGTGAATGAAAATGGTATGTTTATTTTTAATCTAAAATTCACCCCTGTAATATGTTTTTATCCATTATACCCTAGAATAACATTTGATATCAAAATAGTTTTTTACCCTGATTAAATATATTATCATCATAAGTTTTTATTTTAGATAATTTATCATAATTTTAACTATGTTTCCTGACACTAAAATTGTGAGAAGAAGAAATATTTTCTTCTCATAGTACTAATACAAATCAGAAGACTCAAAAACATAAACATGTAAAGGCAACATATTTTTTTGTGGAGATAAATATGATTAATAGTGTAGTTATATGAGATTATATTTCATCAATACTAGATTAAAAAATGTATCATACCACCAGGAAATTATAATGTTCTTGAGAAAGGAATAATTTAACATTCTTAAGGAGAAAAAATTGAATATCAGGTCAACCATAAAGTTTTAAATAAATTATTGTGTTCTATGAACAAGAACATCTATAACTATATATTTTTATATATAATAGAAAACCTAAATTTTTAGTATGTAGAGATAATTGTTTTACAAAAAATAAAATTGTAGAATCTAATAGAAATATCATAGAGATAACTATGTATCATTTTATTTTCTACTTTGAGAAACCGTAACAATGATGAATCAATGAATTATGAAAGAAATAAACAGTTTATAATCCTTGGGTGAAAAAAGATATATCAAAAGAATAAATAATTGAAGATATTATAAATATTATTCCAAAATATTAGATGTACTAGAGGATAACTATTGATTACATGAAATTTTTTACAACATTATGTCTAGATGTATTAATTGGATCATTTATGTAATATTATAGAAGTCTTAAATGAGATTCTAGAAAAGATAAAAGGAAGAATATAGTACCATATTCTTCTAATTCAGAAAATCCAAATTCCAATACTTGTAATACTTTTTCTAATAATTCAAAATAACTTTATTATAAGATAAAATGTGAAAATTTGGATCTAATTGGTCTAGAAGATAGTGATGGTTAACATTATAAAATTGGAAGGAGGATAAATAAACATGTCTGAAATTCAATCTTTTGAAATATTCATTGGAAATACAAGAGATAATATAAAAAAATTAGAAGTTATTTGTTATGAATGTAAAAATACGGTCATATTAGATTATATTTTCTAATATTGAAAAATATAAATAGAATTCCTAGAAGGTATTATAAAATAAATTTTAAGAAAATCTTGAAAGACTTTGATACATAAATCACTAGTTAATGTGTCACATCATTATATAGTTAATTAGAATATTGTGTATTAGATATCCAAGGAATAATTGGTTTCATCACAAAAATTATAAAGAATGAAAAATGATTCATTGAAAATGTGACAATAGAATCCCTAAAATATTAAAAACTCGATCCAATATTTACATATAATACTGATGACGGTTATTTAACTTCATCAAAAGATGAAAAATATGATAACTCAAAAGTATAAATATCTAATTCATTGAAAGATGAAGAATATTTAACTTCTATTACTCAAATGGATTGATATATTTCTCATATAAATCAAGAATATAATAAATTGAAAAATAATTATTAGTTTACTAATTTTAAGAATACTGAAAATAACAAAATAATTTTAAAATTATCTTATGAAATTTAAAAACATCAATTGTATTTTATTTAAAAATTTATTCATCAGATCATAATTTAGTTGACTGAAACTATTTTGATAGAAATTCAATTGATTATAATTTTATTGATTGAGGTTTTTAGGATCAAAATTTAATTGATCTAAAATAAAATAAAGACAGTCATAATTTTATAGTTAAACATAAATCCATTGTTTTTTCAAAATATTATTCTATCTGATTTTATATCTGGAAAATAAAATTTTCAAAAAATTGATAAACCAATAATACCCTTTTGAAAATTATTTGGAATGGGTTTTACTTACGATAAATCTTATTTTTAATCAAATTATTCATCTCCAAAATGTATACATTTTTTTACTAAATTTAAAATAGGATGTCACTAGATTAAATATTTTTTGTTAAATAAATTTTAGTATTTTTATTTTAATTTTTTTTCTATTTTAAAAGAAAATTAATCTATAAAACATAAAAGTGTTTGATATATTTGGGTTCCAAAATATTTATTTTCTAACATAACTAGACAAAAACAAATATGTGAACCAATAATATAATTTTATAATTTTAAGAAAAATATTATAAAAACCAAAAGAAGACAATAATGGAATATGGATATTGTTTTTACCCAAATGTGATTAGAGATATTTAAATCTTATGAAACATCAATAAATTGAAATGATGAAGAGTTAATTTTTTGTACAATGCATATGGTGCAATCATCAGAATTAGTGATATTTCTTTTATTGGAAAATTACTCATTTAAAATATTATATATATTTTTATTCATAAGAAAAACATTATCAAAATAATTTAGTTATGTGATTATGGATATTATGTGAAATTAAAGAATGAAAATTGTATTATTCATAGTTCTTAAGATAATTTCGTTTTATCTACCGATATGCATGAAAATGTTTATACACTTGAATTAGATGAATTAAGTAGTCAGAATTTACCTTATTTATTTCAAATTGTTGACTAATCATGTTTATATAATAGTGTTACAAGATTCTTTAAAATCCATACCTTAAGAAAAACTTCTATAAGTGGACATATTATGGTTCTTATAGAATATATTTTTAATCAACCATATTCATTAATCCTTGTAAATTTGGGTAAGAAACATAAGTATTTTTTTAAATATAAAAGTGAATCCCTAAATACAAATGATTTATAGTTCTTCTACTTTTATTTATTTTTTCATACAAAAATTGGAGGAATTATAGGAAAATACTATGTATATTTATTGGTTCATTAATGCACTATATTTATGTAGTTATATTTTATCATTAATATATATATATATATATATATTAATCATTTTAAGGTATTTTATGCTTAAAATGAGAAATAAAATTTGGTTAATATATTAACATATCATAGTGGTGAGTTAGTAAATTATGTCTTCTAAAAAATAAGTAGAAAGGTACTTCTCATAATTTTTTTCACTAAGAACACCACAAATAGTTATCATAGTTGAAAAAAGAATTAACATTGATTAAAAAATTAATTGATCTTTTATAAGTGTGAATTATTTTTTTAGACATATTGGATTGAGGCTATGTGTTATTCTAATTATATTATAAATTGATTTTTACACAGAAAAATTCATAATAAAATTCCCTATGATTTGTAGAAAAAAAGAAGTCAAAAAATTTCTTAATGTTGAGTTATTGTATATAAACTATTCATCCAGAATACAAATTAATAGTTGGATAAATTTAATACAAATACTAAAGAATGAATTATTATTGATTTTTCAACAATAATTATGGATTAAAGATTTTTTAATAAAATAACCAATGTTGTTGAGGAAATAGTTCACGTAATGTTTGATGAATCTGATGCCTTTTTTTGATATCATTATAATTTTCGAAAACTGATGAAATTTTAAAAAATCCCTATGTTTTATTATTATAATTTATTCTATATTTACCGATTGTAAATCCTTCATTTGTAAGATCAATAAATTTTCAAAATACATAATATACATCGATAGAAGATATAATACTAATAGTTTAAGATCGGATTTCTAATTTCCCAACCATTATTTGATCTTAAGAAATCACCATTCTAATTATATTTATAGAGGTTTGATTCAACCAGTTAAATATAGAGGTTCCTTAAAAATATCATTGTGAGTATCATGCATTCCTGTCCAAATTTGGAACTAAATCAATAGATGAAAATTTAGGTAAAAGATGTTTCATAAGGGCCATAAAATAAGAGATCAATTAATTTTCACATAACCAATTTTTTTAGTTTAATTCATATAGATCAACTGGTTATTTTATTGAAATGAGTTTTTATAATATGAGTTGATGAAAATTGAATCATTTTTATAAGTAAATCGTGAATTTTTTCTAAAGTTTATTTCCATAAGAAGTAATTGATTATAGTGAAACTTCTCCACCTGTATCTAGATTAGAATCTATCAGAATAATATTTATCTTCACATCTTCTTTAAATTTTACATTATTTCCAATGGATGTGAAAATTGATTTCCTTACTTTATATATTCAGGAAAAAGAATATTTATGACAAACTCTTTGTCTTTATGATCCTAAATTTCTATTTAGAGTATTTAAATGTAATAAATCACCCTACAGACATAAACATTACCCAAGAGCTTCGTAAAAAATATTTATTATATAATTAATTAAAAATAATCTTGTTGAAAGAGGTTATGATCCAACATTTTTAAAATGAATATTTTCAGAAATTCCATCATAGTTTAAATTTATGTTGACGAAATTATTTTTGGTCAACACATTAATCACTATATGTTAATTTTTCTATACTTTGGAAATATGAATTTGAAATGAGAATGATGGGAGAAATTAACTTTTTCCTGGGTTTTTAGATTTTTTAAAATATTGAAGGAAACATTATTAATAAATATTAGTAGAATTAAAAGATACAGAGACAATTTAGTTTTAAAAATGTATTAAACATTAGTACTCCCATTGATACTTTTGTCATACATGATCATGATGAAAATGGTAAATTGGTAGATCAAAATTATTATAGAAGTTTGATCAAAATTTCAATATATCATAATAAAATTTTTCTAATAATAATCATTTCAGTATGTTTATGTGCTAGATTTCATGACAATAAAAAATAATATCATCCGAATGAAGTAAAAAAATGGGATTCCTAAAAGTAACTTCAGAACTTGGACTATTCTTTTATGATAGAAATGTTTTTTTTAAAGTAAGAGAGCTAATGACATTGTAGGATATATGCTAGATAAATAATATACTTCAGGAATATTTCATTTCTTGGTAGGATATTTTGTCTCTTGGTCCAAAAATGAAAAACATTATACATCACATTTTACTATAGAACAAGAATATATTACGTTTGGAAAATGTTTCTACTTGGGATTTTTGGATGGCACACACACTGAAAGAGTTTTTTTTGAGTTTTAATCAAGAACCAATACATTATGATAATACAAATTCCATTTCCTTAAATATAAACCTAGAAAACCACTCATTGGAAATGTAAATATATACATAAGAAACCATTTACTTAGGTATCACAAAAAATAATAATATATTATTCTTGAATTTATTTGAATGGAAAATCAACTTTCTGATATCCTGACAGTACGACTTAATTTTGATTGAATCAAATTTATTACATAGAAACTGAAAATTATCAATCTTAAATGATCTTGAATGTAATCCTTATTTTATAACTATCATTACACTAAAAAACTAAAGAAAAAATAGAGAGAAAAGTTTTAAAAAAAATTGTAAATTGAAAAATATTTATTTCTTTCAAGTATATAAGATTATTAAATCTATCTAATTTTTAATCTAATATGATATTAATATATATATAATTTTAAAAAAAAATTAAAAAAATATATTCATTTCCAGAAATCAATTTCTATAAAAAATATATTCTATTTCCATAATTATATGAATTTAAAAAATCTATCTGATTTTAAAACATAACATTTTTTGTGTTTTCTACCTTAAGTTATCATTTTTTATAATTTATATACTCTTTCCAAACTTTTTCCTAAACGTTCACTAAATGTGGAAGATCATCCATTACTTCTGAAAGATAACATCAATAGTGTATAATCTTATAAATTATATATTTTACTATTTTCTTAACATTATTTCTTAATTTTGGTGGGGGATTTTTTATTTTTTTTAAAGGTTTGTTTATTTAATTTTTAAAGAAGGTGTTTTAATTACTTTTTAAAAAGGAAATTGTTTTCTATTTAGATCATAGAAATTCAATTTTAAACTCTTAAAAAAATTTATAATATCTTTTTTAGACTTTCATATTTTATACAAGTCAGAAATCACCACTCAAACATCAAAGGACATATTTTTGTTTGAAATAAATTTTAATTTTCTTTAATAAGGTCTGTAATCGCAATGGTTTTTAAATTCAGTTCTTTTTCTCTACTAAAACGAATCTCATCATAAGTATCTTTCTAAAATTTTATTTATTGTAGACCAAAATACTATCAATGGAGATTAAATTCCTCATTAGTGTTTGAATATAATTAGATGTTTCCAATGTTACTATTTAATCCATTGTGAAGAAGGTGAAACTCAATGTATGATAATTCTAAATTATATTTTTTATAATATATGTATTCCTAATAAGAAACATATTACTAGCGGAGAGGGTAATTCTTAAATTGAAATCACTTCATAACAATATCATGTTACATTGGAAATCAAGTTTGAAATATAATTGATATCATTTTTTTATTACATCAACCATTATAAAAGTATTTTATTACACATTTGAAGAGATTGAGGAGTTCCAAGTGAATCCAAGATATATGATCTAAAAATTAGAAAAAAATAAATAAATTTATAATTTTTGATGGTATTTTCCTATTATATGATTCTTTTTATTATAATTTAAAGGGGGGGGGTAAATTTGTGGAAACGAATAATATTATTTTAATCTAATTTTATAAAATTTATTAATTTAAAAATATATAATTATTTTAAAGGGGATCCATTTAATCAATTTTAATTCATTGATTTTTCTAAAACACTATTTTTATAGGATATTTCAAGGGTTATTTGTTTACTCTATTCAATATATTTTTCTCAATATTTATATCTAATAAGGATAGAAATTCTATTCCATAAAGATCATATGTATTTTCAACTATAATTTCAATTCCTTTAAATTTTACAGTGTGTTTTTTGGTTTATAAATTGGTGATGATCATTGGGGATTTGTAATTTACTATTTATTTATTATTTAATCATAATATTGTTTATATGAAAATGATCTAATTTAATTTTCTTTTTATGTTTTAATATTTTTACATAACGAAATTTTGGAAACTAAAATACTATAAATATTAACTGATTTATGAAAATTCAATGATTTGATGTTCCCATATCATGTTACTTTCATCATATTCATGAATCATTGTATCAGTGATGATCTAACCCATCGATTAATGAATCAATCAGTAAATAAATTAGTTTTCACTGATTCTTTTAGAATTGATCACATGTTTTCTTAGTAATTGAATATTATTTTTTCACATAATATTTTTTATAAATAAATCCAAACCTCAAGCATAATTATTATGAAGAATATAAAATAGGCAATCTAAAAGTTACTTTTTTAAGAATTAAAATTTCTTTTTTCTGACTTCTCTTCATATCAGTGTCATTTTTCTTTTTGGTGGTTTCAACTATGATATACCATTCTATGATGTTTTGACTAAATAGAACACAATATTTCTAATATTATAGTTCATCTTATGATCATGTGTGATTGAAGGATTCTAGTGTATGAACAATGGAAATGTAATCTTTTGATCGAGTGATTTATTTATAAGTCGATAGAGCTTTGGTACATTCATTACATGGATGTGACCTACTACCAGAAATTATAGTCCAGTGTTTCTAGGATAATAGAGCTCAGGGACATTCATTTCATGTAATATTTAGAGCATAGATCATTTTAAAAGTTTTGATTTTAATTATCCATGAGCCCAAATAGAGAAACATATTAGAAGTTACGGTTTTTCAAAGTCAAACTACTAAAAAGGGCATATGGGTTGATTTTGGGGAAAAGTATGGTTTTGAACACAAGAATGAAAATTTGGCACACTAAGATGGATACTTTGCATGAATGAATGGATTCATGTGCGCAAAAAAAATATATTATGTGCTACCTATCGTGAAAACCATTTATGCACCTAATATGATGACATATCCTTCCCCATCCACTCAAAAAATGGCTATGTAAGGTGCACACAAGCATTGAGATGTGTGTGCAATGTTGACATATGTGTAAATATTCTTACATGACCAATGCAATATATGTTGGGAATTTTCAACGAAGTATAGGGAAAATGGTAGAGGGAGGGGCACAAAAGTATTGAGATGTGTAGTCAAGATTATCATCAGCGCACAAGACTATTGCGTTCCCAATTTGAAATCAAATGCCCCTTTGTGTACACACCTTCCATAGGTTTCGCAAAAAATCTCCTCTGCACGTGAAATCTTACGTTCCATCGCTTTAGGTTTCATTTATAAATACAATTTCACTCCTACCATTGAGGAATGCCTCGAGAGGTTGGATTCCTCTATGTAGTGCATAATACCACCTCATACATGACTACGTGGAAGAATGGAACCCTCTATGTGAGATCTAGCATGACAAGTCCCATATGGGTCCACCTTCGTGTTGTCCCATGATGGTTTTTTCCTCACATGATCTATTTTTTTCCTAAGTCATATGCGAACAAGATCTCATATTGCGTGTAATATTCCATTCCTCCCCACATGATTCCAATCTTACGCCCAAGCCTTCCAATCTTCTAGGCCAAAACATAAATCATACATGCAACATTTCCATGTTAGAAATCATTCACGTAATTGTGCCACTAGCCCAATCATGCATGGACCAGTGCCACACAGTCTAATATTGCACATAACCCATCCTACGCATATCCCATCTTATGCACAACATTACCCAGGCTTGTGCTCGTTCTTCTATATCACGCGGGTTTCACCCCTTCTCATGCTCAGGTATATGCTTCGATCACAATCCTTTGGCCCAGTCTCTTCAGTACCTTCACTAACCCCCATGAATAATGGTGGTGCAAAATACAAACTTTTTGGGTCTGGTCATCGATATTTTACCTTCAATAATTATTTAAACCCACCTTCAACCTTTGGAATACCATGATTCGAGATACTCCTCTACACCACATGAAATTCCTTGAGTTGACAAGTTTTTTTGATATCTTTCGTAGGTCATGAGTTGTTATTATCATAATCAATTCCTTGAGTACCTTGAATTGAACCATTCCTCAAGAAATTCATTCAAACTCGATCACCTAAATCCTATGCCAGTTTGAACCAGAAAAGGCCACACGTTCATAAGTCTCACACCATCCATTTCTAGGTTCCTTATGCCCAATATTTCTCTCTATGTTAATATAAACTATAGTATAACCTATATGACAAATATAGGATGCCTCTTGCTCTAAATAAGATATGCCTTATGTACCAATCATAAAATGTCAATAGTCATCACTAAATGAAATAAAACTATATCATGACCAATAATTTAATAGTAGGATTTATCTTTTTCGAAATAATAGATACCTTATGTGAAAATAAAAATAATCTTCATTCCATTATTATAATTGTGTATTTTCAAGAGCATTGGAATCTGTTAGAGTATTCCACAAATCCACCTCATGTTATGGTTGTCCTTCATTTGGATCTTTATCCTATTTCATGTCTAAAGAGAACACCTAATGGCTTGGTCCCATGCTACTTTGTATCACATACCATTATGGGACAACTCCATGAAATACATTAAGAGACACATTGAGTTTAGCCCTATGTTTCAAATACCGTCAGAGGTTGGCCCCTATTTGTTTGTTTCCATCTCAGGCTAACACGATTTGTATTTCCATTTTAAATATGGTCAATAGTTTTCACCCTTCATCATGATGTCATCATTATGTTCTTAATGATGGTTATATGATTAACACTTTTAATATCCAATTTTTAGGACTAATTCCAACTCCCTGGGAATTATCCTACTTGTGCACTACCACATAGGTGTAGGCCCAAATTATATGCCTTAACCCTATAGTGAGTTGGGATGCCCTCATGGATATACATGAGGAAGAAATTATGTGAAACTTCCATGTGTAATCCCTATCTTCCATTGCCACTCCATAGTGGTACCCAGGAAGCTTCCATGCATAATCCCCATCCACCATTTCCACTCCATAGGGAAACCTAGGAAACATCGATGTGTAATCCCCATCCACTAATTCTACTCCTTAGTGGCTCCTGGACATCATCAATTCATAAGCTCCATCAACTATTGATGCTCTAAAGCAGCACCTGGTCAACTTGCACGCGTAAGCCCCATCCACCATTTCCACTCAATAGCAGCACCTAGGAAGCTTCTATGCATAAGATCCATCCACAATTTCCACTTTATAGTAGTAATTGAGTAGATTCTATGAGTAATCCCCATTCACCACCCTTCATGGCCACACCTTTGCACCACAATTGTCGGGTATATTGTTTCCCCTTATTTCTCACACTGAGCATGACTAACATGAGCTTATAGTAACTATTGACCATGAAATCCTCTTTGGGTGGTTAACAACACATCATCTCCATTCCCCTCTCTGCTAAACTATATGGACTTTGATCCATTCCCTTTCTGCACAAGGTATTTAGGAATCTTCCGTAATGTTCAAGCCCATCACCTGTCAGTCGTGACCACTTCACATCATTTTAGTCTCATCCCTATTGTTGTTAAACTATATGAACCTTTCATCCTACATGATGTTAATCTATATATATTTGAATTATGTGGGTTTTTATCCCTATCTCCTAGAAAAAATATGTTGGAATCCTCCTTGAGGTTCAACCCCAAACACTTGTAAACTTTGGCATCTCCTTTTTTGGCATCCATATCATTGGTCCCCCCCATAGTGGTGTCAGACTGGTTCCCAGGAATCAAAACAATCATAGTCCCCACACTCTACCAATACTCCTCCAAACAATATTATCCCTCTTGAAATAGGATACAACCATGCGTAAGCTGTAGTATGTCTCTAGGTCACTGTCCTTTGCATACACCCCGATTCTAGGCCCCATATCAAACTAAGTGGAATTTGATTCTCTATCGCAAGGATACAGAGGAACCCTCCATGAGGTTCTAGCCCATCATCCATTTCCCATCATGGTCCTTCCTTAGAGACTTTGCGTTTTGGGAGGATCATGCCCTAACCCAGAGGTTCTACTTCCGTTGGGTCCCCATCCACGCACTCAATTCCCATGAACCACCACCATAGGTGTCACATCACCCCACGAAACTACATATACTTTTTTCCCATCCACGAGGATACATATCAAACCTCATTGAGGTTCAATCCCAACACTATCGTCATCTTCAAATCTATTCAATCTCATTATCCATCCACTTCATTCAACCCACCATCATCCACCCTGATTCCTGCTCAGGCCTCCACATTCGGGTGAGATCATGCAATTTATGCAATTTCTAACCTTTGTTTCACTTGGGAAACTAACCATGCCTAATCCCCACACAATCCATAACCATCCAACCAAAAGGGTCCCTCTATAAATGGGCTGGTGACCATGAATATGACCTAGCATGTCTCTAGGTTTTTGTCCTTTGTGTTCAACCGGATTCATCATCCCATTAGAAATATGTGAGTTTTGTTCCCTATATTATACAAATGGTACGTAAAAATCCTCCCTATGGTTCAATCCTAGCCAATCCTAAACCTTTTTGTCCCCCTTTATGGGGTTCACTCTCCTTGATATTCCCTTAATAGTGTCTAGACCAGCCTTCACAGTGTGACATCTTCCATTTATGTGACACATCATTTTGGGTCTACACTCATTGGGTGTTTTGAGAATCCATCTCATTTCCCCCATTCTGGGGTGCACTCTTATTAATCATCCCTTAGTGGTGTCTATATCAGCCTTTATGGTGTGACATTTTCCCTTTGTGGGACACACGACCCTAGGTCTGCTCTCATTGGGGGCTATGATCCATTTTTCCAGTGTCCCCTCTTTAGGGTTCATTCTTTTTTATCCTCCCACAATGGTGTGAAGATCAGCTTTCATGGTGTGATATCATCTATGATTGAGACACACCGCCCTAGGTATTCTCTTTTTTGGGTGTTCTCGTTTATCTTCATGAAAAATCTACCAGGTTCCCCCTCTTAGTGGTGCACCATCTTGATCCACCCTTAATGGTGTCCTGACTAATACTATATGTTTCTGAAAGATGTTAAAATCGTGGCCTACACCATGTTGAACATGGGATGTCTGAGGGAAACCTTGAAAACTACACCTTCTATGTAATTTCCTCTCCATGACATTAAAATCGTGGCATACCTTGTGTTAAACATCAGAAGATGAGGAAAACCTCATAGAGATTCCTTCGGCATCAGAAACCTCATGATCGATGTGGGATACCTTGAGTTTCCATTCCCTTGAGATCCCCTTCTATGAGGAAGAATACAGTTGTCCCATGTTCATGCATCCACTAATGCCCCAACATACCTGATGTTACCATCTAATCTAACCAAATTTTATTTCCCTATCAATATAGATTTTCATTTCCAGATATAATTAGCCTAATTAACCGGAATCCATAGACATATACATCCGGAATGAGATTCGTGAACCAAGACTCGAATATATATAGGAGACCTGAACTAGGTGATGGGTTCTAAGGAAGAATCCATGGAAGGAGAGACCAACATCCCATCATCCCATTTTGATCAGGGATAAAACGTCCCAGAAGAAGTGATGAATGTCGCCTAAATTTAGAAAGAGGGAATGTGGGGAAACACCTAGTGCATCCTCACAAGATGGATGCATGCACTGTGAGGAAAGCGTTAGAAACACATAACTTTTAATATTTATAAAATATGTGATACCTTATAATATGATGGAAGTTGTCGATAAATATGGTCTGGTCTATATATGTAAATTTTTATTTAGTTTAAAATTGAGATTATAATAAATATATTTTAAATGAGTATCTCTTTTGCTAAAAAATACTCCTAATTTTGTTTTTAAACTGTAGTTATATTCTTCTCCAAATTTTATTTGAGTAAATTCTTACTACAGTTACATTAATTTAGAAAGTTTAAAGTCTCACTACATTAACTATTTTATCTATATTTTATAATATAGATCATTTATTTCAGTTATGAAAACTATATTTCAATACATTATATAATATTATAATTATAACCTTTTATTTTATTATAATTACTTAAATAAGATTACTCTTTGATCTCATAGGTATTTTGAAATCTTAATCAATATAGTGTTTGATGTGAATGAGAATTATAAGTTTATTTTTTAAACAATAATACACCCCCATTAGTAATTAAATATTTGTTATACCCTAGAATAATAGATGACCTATGAGAAGGTATGAGACTTGGGACCCCGAGGGGGTTGCATCCCCTATAGGATGATCCAGGGTACACTGGTGGGTGAACTTTCAGGAGTTTACCCTATGCAAGAGTGTGTAATTGGGGGTAGTGATGGTTGAAAGTGTGTCCTATAACCCGAAAAAACATGTAATCCTAAAAGGGATGTTATACTGAGAATGGTTTTTGGATTTCATCCAAACCCTATCTTTTATATATGTTTCAGTTGGATATTTTTATTTGGTGATTGAATCCAAAACATACTACCGTGGATCTGACCTATGGGTCTGTTGTGGTGTGACGGTGGAATGGTGGATGCTTGGAGGTGATTCCTATGATATGAATTTATTGGTCCTTATATGATCATAGTATGATAATTCTTTAATTTATTAAATTCATAGTGGATTATAATGTCTATGTAATTATTCAGCTGTTGAGCCACATGAAGAATGTCTCGGATACTGGGATTCGACCTCGGGTTTATATGGGATGTCTTCAATGCCCCATGTCCTTGGGGATCCAAGAATATGTAGAATATTGTTATGTAGTCTTGGGAGATTATTTTTATTATTATCATTAATATCTTGATATGCTTAGGTCAATCAAAGGATGCATCTATTCGATCATAATGATATTAATTTTCTTGATCGGGATGCCCAGGATGTCTTGAATCCTGTTGTTTGGTATGGGGACTTGGAAGATGATCTTGGATTAAGCGCATTATTGAGATGTTTTGTAAATTTATTTGATCCATTTAATATATTGGAGTCTGAAGATATTCCTAGTTTTCCTAGGATCTTACAATTGGTTCATTCATGTTATATATTAGAATCTTGAGAATATGTATGGTGGATGCCTAGGTTACACCGTGGGATATAGGATTCATATGACTGGCACATTCATCATGACATGAATAGTGAAACTAGAACACTAGAAGAATATAGTATGGTTGACTAGAAGAAGGAACCTATGTATCGACAACAGTGTGGGTTGGAACATGGGATAGCATGGTCCATGTGACATGCTGAGAGACATTGCACATCAGGCTGAATTATATATTACTATTAATTTATTTATTGTTTTGTAGTTTATTAATTTAGTTCATCTGAGCATGTCACATGCATATATCATGGAAAAATAATATTGGTAAAGGAACGAATTTTAATTTCCCTACAAATTTTTTTCTCAAACCCTGATCAGGCCTCCATTTTAAATGTTTACCTAAGTAACTTCTATATGGTTACTGATGGAAATGATTTGTGAAGAGTCCATATATAGATTGGTCAAGTGGTAAAACTCAGATGATGTTGGATATCTAGAAAAGATAAGGTTTTATGTTGTTGGATGGACAATGTGTTTTATTTGTTTTGTGCTAAAATGCATGTGTTACTATCCTAGTGAGAGGTGAAATGTTAAACTATGGAATTTTTATTTGGGTCCTTACTACATTTTATTCATTTTTATTCATTTTTATGTTTATCTTTTTTCAATTTAAGTTTATTTTTTGATGTATGATACTTAGTTATTTTATCCATTATTTTCAAAACATATATATGGGGTATAGTATCCTCAAAATACCATTTTTGATCCCCACTCCAAGTCAGCAGCCTATAGAATAAGGGGGGGGGGGTTCCCCTGTTGTCTTGTGTTTATCTGGTCTGATTACTATTGATAGATTGATCCAATTAAGGTGTTAAAAAATAATATTTGAGTTATTTTTATTTTTTTCTACACTTTGAGAGTTGGTAGACATGAGGAATTGGAATGTTTTAGGGATTTTTCTATAACTAAGGCTAGTGTATCATTAACATATTTTATAGTGGAAGTCAAGGTTACTATGGGTTTGGGATTTTTCCAGGAATTCACTGTTAAATTTCATTTTATTTCCACCTACCATGATACACGTGATGTTTGTGATTTATAATGTATGGTTACTAGATCATGGATCTCATCCCATTTTTGATAGGCTAGTTATTAGACATTGAATATTGTACTATAGATGTAGGAGTAATATATTGAATAAAAATTAGAATATAGGGATTCACATGACATGTTGGGGCCTTATAGTGTGACTTTTATCACTAATGAAAGATTCAACTATTTAAATTATCAAAAATTTATTAAGTGATGTTTTCCCATATTAGTACTTGGGGTCATTCTACTATGTTCTGATGACTTTTATATGTATTTCTATCATATATAAGGTTAGTGGATCAAAGGTGGTACACTCATAATGAAGATGACATATTCCCTCAGTGCCTGGGAAATGGAGTAGCCTAGGTGGGTAAATGTAAACATACTATGAACTACCTATAGTGGGTTTTGTTATTTAGGTTCATTTATTTAATTTGTTTGTAATGACCTCTATGGTGGTTTTCAATAAAAATAATAATGAAACTCTATTTAACAAAGATAGTGTTTATGTTTAGATTAATATAGGCCATCTTGGGTGACAATATTAGTTGTGGCGATGCTGACTAGTGAGATGGCGATTATTTAGTGGAAGTCCTTCTGTGGATGCTCAATAGGAATGGATACCCATTTGGGTGGATTTTTGGGTATGTGATGACAAATTATTTTGTATGTGAGACCCAATATTTAGTGTTTTTGGAAATTTTATATTGGGTGATATTCGAGATAAGGGCATGGATGAAGTCTCATGAGTTATGAACATAGTGAGATGATTGTCCGAAGGGTTAAGTGGTAAAACCTTGTGACCCTAGCATAAGACTTGAATAAATTTTATAGGAGATAGTCCCTAGAGACATTTAGTTTGACTTATACCATAGTGGGTTAGTGTGTAATGGTTTTTAGTTGAAAATATAGAGAGGGGTTAATACTTTGTTTTAAAAGTTTCTTAGGGGTGTAATGCATGTGTGTGTGCTTTAGGTTATTTAATCAATGCACATGAGTTGATATTGAGTTTAAAGTTAAGGCATTGTGATTACTTGGGGTTTATGGGATCAAGAAACTTGAGTGATGGTTGTTTTAATCTAAGGAACATGGTGTGATTTTAAATCAATATCTGTTTTTGAGATGGGGTTATTATTCTGATTCAGGACCAATTGTTTTGGGTTGCCCCTTAAGATAATTGTGAGATAATGGAAGGTAATTTATATTTTGGGATGATATAGAAGGATGTGAAGTCTTGTTATGGTACTTGACAATAGTGAAGTGCCATAATTTGAAGAGGATTTCCAAGGGATATCAAAACAAGATGAGTTGACATGAAATGGAACCTTTTCAAAAATGTTAATGATGTAAGACTCATGGATGTGAGAGTTACATGATGGATTTGTTGTTATAGGATTTTAAAGTCACAATTTTTTTATGAAATGGGAATGGTACTCCTCGTTATGTGAAGTACCAAGTAATGTTGTAAATTTTTGGGAAGTTAGGTGCGGGTCACGGACCAATGATTAAAAGAAACACTTAAAAGCTTGTTAAATAGAGGAATAATAAAATCTAGATGTTCCCATGCTGTGTGGGATGTTTTGAAAATAGATCAGTTGTATTGGAATTATCCATCTAGGTTTTAGTTAATGGAAATTTTTTCTTAGGATGAATGGATGTGGCTTGGGATGAGTGAATTGACTTTTCATGTGATAGAACCTATTACAATGTCACAAAAGGAGTGGTATTATGGAAGATATATAGTGGAGAGTTCGCCGTAGAACTTTATAGAGAGATGAAACTTTTATGGATGGGATATCATAAATTTACTTTCGTTCCATTATTAAATTCCAGGTATAGGTTGTATTGATGTCGTAATGTCACTCATGTGAGAGTGGGATGACCACATGCATCAACAGTCATGTGAGAAGGGTATTTTTTAAATGAGATAAAAAATTGGATGATCATTTTAAAATTATGTGGTTTTTAAATAAATAAAATTGAGTATATTTAGATCTCTCGTTGAATGCCAAGTAAAAAATTATGATATAATTTGGAGTGGATCCTAAGCATGGGTGTTAGGCTCAAAGATGTATTTTAATGACTTGTACATGTTGGATCAGGAATGCATTGGTTCTCAGGGTATGTAAAGACAATGGGAACGGTGGTTAATGGTTAAACCATGGAATGTCTCTAGATATCGGGTGTGGAAAATTGAGGGGTGTGATAGAATGATAATGGACTGCCTACATGGATAAAGGTATTATGATGGGGTATTTTGGAAGCGTGTCAGTGGATTAACCAACGTCTCTTTGGGAAAGTTGGTCGAAGGAGATCAAAATATATTTTTTCTTTAGATGGAATGTGGTGGGATAAAAACAATATTGGTTTGTTTTTTGGATATGATAAAAAGATTTTAAGAATTATTTAGGTATTTATTTGAGAAACCAACATGTTTGGGGTCCCTGTGTCTAAGTAGTGAGACCTATTGGTTTTGGATATGAATTAAGGACGATGGGGACTACTAGAGTCTTACCATCATTTATATGTGTTTTCATGAATAGTGAAGTATATAAAACACCATGTATTCCATCAAAACATGGGTTTTGGATTAATATATTCAATAGAAATGGAGAGAGTAGATATGTTTTGGAATTGAAAATTATGATATAAATCCTATGGTGGTGTGAGTCATGGTGCATGTGATCAACTGGAAAATGAAATAGTTATTATCGAGAAATACAGGATCAACAAAACAATTTCTTGATTTTATGTTAATGGTTACAAGAACATAATTGTGATTTAGTGTCTCATGTTCCATAACCTTAAGGTTGTGCATAGAAGTGAGTGTAAAATTTTAAGTTGGAATATGACCATATAATTGTGAATTGATGACTAAGTATGTCTATAAAAACTTATCAAAAACATGAATTATTATGATGGGGATATTTTAAGATCTCGTGTCTATATTGGATGAAATTTATGGATGTATTTTGAATTTTATAATTAGTGGATGTGATGTTTTTGGAAAGAGGTATTAAAATTCATTTATAAGAGTTTTAGTGTATATAAAGATTGATTTTTAGAAATGGATAGGGTCTTATGATTCATCCAAGGGGATAATAAGATCCTTCGGAGAGGTTGTGCGGTTGTTGTAGTAGAGAAACCAGTTGGCTTGTGGTGTCTAGAAGTAACATTGGCCACTTCCAGTAGCCCCTAGTAGCCAATGGCCTCCACCAGCTCACTAATGTGTCCTTTAATGGGGATAAATTCCATTTTTTCCCTTTCTTTTTTAGACAGGTCAAACCCTCTCTATTCTTTCTCTTTCTTATTTTTCTAGGGTTCTCCCACTTCCTTCCATATATGTTCCCCTTCAGGGGGTGTTTTGAAGGGATTCACTCATTGATGAAAGGTGTATTTTTGGTGAAATCATCCTCATTTAGTCTCATCATCTATCAATTATAATTTTCATATTCTCTATATAGGTTTCTATTGGTGATTCCACTAAAGAATACTTTATTTTCTTGATTCTCAGGGCACATTCTTTATGTGTAGGGAGTGGTAGTCTCATAATGACATTTGGATGATGTTGTTCTTCATTTCAAGTGTCACTTTGTGTTGTTTATAGTTTTTTATATTTAAATTAAATTAAATTTTATTTTTAATTGTCAATTTTTTGTGAATTTCTCTCAAAAAAGGGTAGGGGATGTGATACAGATGTTTATGGTGTCATTGGATGTAGTTCTTGTACGATGAGATAGTGCGGTGTGTTTTCATCAAATTCCCCATGTTTAATTAATGCTTTTAATTAATTATATTTAATATAATTAATTTTAATTATATCTTTGTGTAAGTTAGAATATATAGTGGTTATTTGAGTGAGAACTATTATGGATAGATCTTGGTGGGCCTTGGTAGAGTTTTCGTTCATCAAAAATAATTGGATGTATTCTTAAAAGGTAGCTGGTCTCACATACCATCACTTTGGTAATCATGCACTGAATATGCATGCTTGTGATATAATAGGCACCACTATGTTTAGAGAAAATTCCATTTTATTAATTTAATGAATAATTTAGATTAATTTAAAATATTGAAATTGGATCATGAGTCGAGGTCCCTCTTGGACCCTCATGCACTAGTTGAGTATCCATAACCGCTATTGGCCGAGGCCTTGATGATAAATGGTTACTAATGGTCATAGTTTAGGATCCCTGATATAAATATAGGTATAGGGGAGAGGGAAACAATAAGGGTTATCTCTAGTGGGTTGTGTCTTTACCGTGATATGCCATAGAGCCTTGGGCTAGGTTTGATGAATAGAGGTGAGAACTCCTCTCCTGTATAGACATGACTACTGGGGTAGTAGACATTATAGAGACATGGTTGTTAATTTGTGACTATGGAACAACATAGTCGTGATGATTAGTTTGATATGGGATTAAAATCCATCACTTCAGTGATGCTATTAGGATAGACTCTTATATTCCAACAAGGAATTAAGATTCTTATGACATTATCGAAGTGAATGATTCCCTCTGAAGCATGTGTGATAAACTGTGAGACTATATTGGACATGGGACCCTAATTTTATGAACTAAAATACATGATGATCATGGGTAACTCAATAAGTTTCTCTTAAATAGTTGGTCCTTGGTGGTAGCGTGTGAACATGGGTATTAATTATTGTAGGTGTAACTAGAACCTTAACCAACTTGTAATCCACGTGGTGTTGTGATGATGAGAATAGGTTTAAGAATTCCAAAAACCCTATATTTTATATATGGTTAACTTGGTGTTTTATAATAATTAATTTATAACTATAATTACTACTTAAGACTCATCCTATGAGCTTAATGTAGTGTTATTATGGCATGGTGGATGCCTAGAGGTGCTTTATGGGATCCGAATTTTGGGGCCTCGTGTACTACTAGTATCATACAACTTAGATTATTGGATGTTTTTGTGAATTAAATATTGTAATAAAGGGATATGTTTAAATATCTATGTGAGGAATCCCTAGGATGATGAGATTCAACATCAGGTCTATATGGGCTTCCCTAAATGCTACAAGTCCCTAGGATACCATGCATGTCTAGGATACATTTTTGTAAACAAGGGGGATTAATTTATTATTATCATGACTTTTTTTGATTCCTATGTTATAACTAGGATATTTTTTTAGGAAAGATGGTATTACTTGTTCTTGATGAAGATATCTAGGATACCTGGGATCCAGATATTTTGTATAGTCACATGGAGGATGACATTTGGTCCAATGAGTTCCCAGGAATACTGAGACTTGAATTTGGGACAACCACTATATTAGAGATTGGATAGATTCCTAGGATTTCATAGATATTTATGTTGATGTATCCATGTTCTATATTTTCTTATGGATAATTAATAAACAATATTATTAGGTTACACCTCAGGATCTAGGTTTTATATGGATACCATGGTCCTAATGATGTTTTCTCAGATAGATCTTGACACTTTCTAAATAAGTTATGGTCGATTAGGTTCATTAATTTAAGGATAAAATGTTGAATGTTTTAAAAAATTGGCCGGAATGGTCTATAGGATGTTCTTAGAGGCATTAAATAATTAGGTTGAAGATGGTATTATTTATTTATTTATTTATTATTTTGTAGTTAATTTTTTTTATTTTCATTGAAAATGATACATGAGCATGTCAAAACATACACCTGCTAGTATAAGACCACATTGGTAGCAACCTACTAAGATTTTTTACTAATATACTACTAGGGATACCATTTCACATGGGTATACAGGAAGATTTTAAAAGTTTATTATATGCACAAATTTGGGAAAATGATTGAGACAACATGGTAAAGAGGGTTAACCCAAATGAGGTTATAGATATAGATAAGATGGGTCTTAGTGTAGTCAAGGATCCAATATATATTTTTTAATTTTATAATATATTATAATAGTTACCTACCTAGTGGATATTCAACTATGTCTGTATGTCTTGGTTGTTAGGTACCAATCTAAATTTAATTCCTTATCATGAATGTTTATGTTTATATGCTTCTATTTTCAGATTTTTTATGTATGATAATTTGTTATATTATCCATTACGACACAATATAATAAGTATTCTAATAGTACCATCTTAGTTTCCCACTAATAATAAGTAGAACTTGGTATATGGGGAGGCATACCTAAGGTCACATGGAGGTTTGTTCCTATTACAAATCATTGGGTGACCCCATTTAGGGTGTTACATTAGAGGGGATTTGAGGTTTATTTATACATATTTTATTTGATGCTAGTGCTCATCATTTGGTATATTGCATGATCACCTCTTATTATATGTGATTGGATTTCTAGTACGATAATAGATGATCTATGTAAGTGTAATACCTAGTACAGTGTAAGATATATAAGTTAATGACTTATTTAGACCTAGTGAGACAACATGATATTTTCCATGTCCCTCTAACATATTGGAATGATTAAGGGATTATTTTTAACTCCTTTTTCATGATAGAGATTGGTTAGTTCTATTGGTCTACCTGAAGGTGACATGTTTAGTAGTACAAGACTAGGTTTCCCATTACTAGTTTCAGTCATTATTATTTGAGTCATGTAGAGTTTCTCATGATTTAAGATTCTTATTCTTGATCTCTAAAGGAATTACTTTCTTTACAATATCTTATACCTATATTCTTTTACGATTTATTTTAACCTTTGTATTTGTTGGTTGTATCTTATTTTCACCTGAAAATGATATATCGATGCATATTTATTTATTCTACTTGTAATTTACATTGTGCTCTTCCTTTCATGTTATTTAAAAATTTATTTTTGAAAGGTTATGAAAGACGGAAATGTAAAATGTGGTTTTGGTTTTCTTTAAAAAAAATTTATAATGGGATTGAAAGGTGTATTATTAAATTTCAAAATGTGTCTTAAAAAGATATTTTGGAATGTTTTTATAAGAAATAAGAAAAAATGTCCTGTTTTTGAAACATTTTAATATTTATTTTATGTTGATGTTATTTAAATGAAAATTATTTAAACCGGCTAATGGGTTTTTAATCATTATTTTAGGCCTCATGTTCGTGGTTTATTTCTAAAGAGGTTTTCTTAGTTTTTTGAATGAATTTAGATCATGTTGATATTTTTTTCCATATGGATGTCTATTTGAATAAATTATTTCCATATATATTTTCAATCTATCATTTATAGTTTTTGAAATAAAATTCATTGTATAGATTCTGTGCATGGTGACATACTGTGAAGTATAGATCATGATTTTATTTGGAAAGTTCATGTTATATTCAATTAATTCTCACAAAATTAGTTTTTCAAGGGAGATGGTTGGCCTAGGAAGTGACTTTCGGACATGTGAAGGATACCCCGAGTGGTTCATGGAATAATTTTGGTAATGGTTATTTTATCAGTCAATTTGTATTGTTATATTTTATACCACTGTTTTTTATATAATTTCAATGATCCTTTATTTAAGGATTTATTTGTATCCCTTGAATGGATGTTTATTTATTTTATCAATATTGGTTGGTTTATTTTTTTAATATTTCTTATTTATATTACTGAATGAGGGAAAATATTCCCAATGTGTGTTTTGTGATTCCTAAGCACTCATTTCAAGCCTGTGGGGATTGGGAACTCCCATGTGGCTATTAAAGGTTTGGTTTTAGTGTCTCTTCAGATGGTATTCATGGGATAATTCATTATATAGTATCTTGACACGTCTTAGACTGAACATTCACAATGTTTAATTTTATTATCAATAGTATTAATAAACATATTTATGGAATTATTCATAAATGAAATTTAACATATATTTAGGTTCATGAGTCTGGACGACACACTGACAAAATTGTAGTATGGTTCACCACTTTCTTTGAATAATATCCATGGGTTTCTGATATAATTGTAAGTATTTTGGATTATACCTAACATATAATTATTTCATTTAATTTCAAAATACTTATTCTGTATTTATTTGGTATATAACAAGATCAGTTTAATGAGGAGTCATCAAAACTTCTATAGGGATTATGTGAGGTCCTATGTAAATGTTATGAGTTATTTAATCACATATTTGGTGAATATCGTCATAGATATATTCTTTAATACAGAACTGATATTTTAACAACCGATTTATTTTATTTCATTAATGGTATGATAGCTTGTTTTACAAGAAATAATAAATGACGATGAACTATAATATTATTAAAATTTTACAATTGTAATATTTATATTAAATTAGTTTGTATAAATTGATATGACTATATTATAAATTCAATTCATAATGTAGAGGGAATTGAATCAAGTAGAAGAAGTAATCTTATGAAGCTCATTTGTCTAATCATGTAAAGGAGGTGGCTTCTCAATGGTTTTCCCAAGACCAAGCCCAAGATGAAATCTTACAAGTGAGGATTGAGAGACATTGATTGTGGGAGATTTTCAAACTCTTTGAAATAACTATGAGATCATTTCTATCAGAATCCCATACCAAAACTACCACTACTGTAAATCTTATTCATAGGTATTACATTAATAAACATAGGGGTTTTGTATGTAGATGTTTGGATGAAATAGACATATAAATATTGATATAATATATATATATATATATATCAATATTTTGTGTTTTTATCATTATTATAATTTCTACTATTAAATAAATATAAAATTCATTTTTAATATAAATATATTCAATTACTATGGATAAATAATTAATTAAATCATTTTAATATTGATAATATATTTTTCAAAACGACATTTTCTTGAACTATGAATATTATTTTTGAAGAATTAAATATATTATGATTATAATAATAATTTATCAATTTAATATGATACATTATATTTCCCACTATTGACTTTTCATTTTTTATAGAAAATAATCTACTTTGATTTATTTCATTCTGTTATAAAAAGATGTTATTTTTTAAGAAACAATCTCATTGTATCTAATATGATTTTCCCTTTTATTTTCATATTTTTATTTTCAAAAATATTTTCCATTATTATTTTGAAACCTAAATACTTATTATTTCATGGGATATTCGCTTTTATCCATAACCCTTTTCAAAATGATATTTTATTTTCCTTTTTATTATTTGGGTTTCAATAAACGTATTTTAAAATATAAAAATGATTTATATTTTTAGGATCATTCCATTAATATTCCACTCTAAATTGGGAAAAGTAAAATTTATTTCCTTTTAAGAATCCATTAATGGGGTTTATTTATTAATTATTTATTATATTGTTTTTATGTTAAATTCCTAATAATATCTTTTAAATTTACCTGTATGTTTATATTTTTATAACAATGTGAAAAATGTTTTATGAAAACTCTATTTATGACTTTGATTATATTTTCCACTTTATCCTCAAAAGAAATATTGCACTGGAATTGTGTTTAATTAAATACTCTCTTAATTCCCTAATGAAATACAATATTTGGGTAATTGAATTTTTTTATCATTGGATCAACTTCTTCATATCAATTTTTTATGATACCATTTGAAATGTTGTGAAACCCAATTTATTTCCATGGGTTATTAGTGATATTATATATGATGAATTCATGTGGAGAACATGTTTACTTATTATCATTATGTGATGGGTAGGGTCATATATATTTGTACAGGTCATTGGATAATATTTTACATTTTAGGATGTTATGACCTTGTGTGTTGGTTAAGCTATGTTCACACAACTATGAATTGATATAATAGTGGTTAAGATATATTAAAATTTATATACATGCACATAATAATGGTTTGGATATGTTCCTAATGTTATTATCTCCCATTATTACACATTTATATGTTATGTACTCATGTTATGCTCTGTGGAACATGATTATTAAATCATGATTCCATACTTTTATGATATGGATTATGTTTTATAATTTACATGACCTAATATCATGACTTATGACTCATTTAGAAGTTTTCCCCTTACTTATAATTTGAGCTCACCCCTTATTATGTCTTTAATTACCTAGGATATGAAGATGAAAATATAATATGAGACATTTATAAGTAGTTATAGTATTGTGAAATTAGGGGGAAATATTTACAATTATATGAAATAATATTTTTTGTATAGCTATTCTCAAAAAAAATAAACCTTTAGGTTCTTGGATTGAGATATTAATATGATATATAATGTTTAATTAATGTGAAATATATTAATTTTTGTCTCGAATAGTATTACTAGGTATCAATGTATTTTGGTTAAGTATGTGTTATTGGTACCATACACTGGAGTGTGGATGGGGGGAATCTCAAACATCTTAACGAAAATATCAGGTGAGATGATGAGTTACACAATTGAATATGTGTATTTACTATAGAGGATTTTGATTATATGTTAATGATGGATAAAACAAACTTTAAACACTTAGTGAATCTCAATTAATAATCCTACAACCACTGAGGATATTAACATCATGTACAGATAGACTATGCTTCAATAAAATAAACCTAACTCTATAATGAACTGGGGGAATACATAATGTCTATAAATTATAGATAAAAATGTGGATTAGTTGGAATATGAATTATGTAAACCAAAAAACATAGTGGGAATATTAGTTCTAGAGACACATACGATATAGGAATCCATAACCAAATAGGTGAGTTAGGTGTACCGTGGTTGTGAAACGTATAATATTCTTTCAGAAGAAATATTCTTACAAAGAATCTATAAATAAACACCTTATAAGTTTGAAAATGTGTATGAATTCATGTAATGTATTACATTTATCAGTTTCATAGGAATCTAAAATATGAAAGTTTCCAAGACTTGACCTCGAAGGTGAGTATTATAGATAACTTTAAATATACAATATAAACTAGTACCAATAAAGAATGATTAATTATTTAATGGATTACTATTTCCAAAAAAAACCTATACACCAATATCTATGAATTAAATAATTTTGAATACTACTTAACAAATCATACTTCTATGATCTTAATACTAGGATATTGATTATTAAGTCTACATATTTGAAGGAAGCCTTATGGAAGATATCTATATAACGTGAACAAAATGAGACCCTTAGGTATATGTTTATATAGAATAACTAGAAAGGTCCGGTGACATAAATAAATGCCAATAATATATGTAGATATTATAAATACATATATGAATAAATCATTCATAATAATATTAGAATATTAATTTGTAAGCAAAGGAGTTTCATGTGTCTCTAATAGGTTAGTGGGAGTGCAATACATTTTCAAGATTGATATGTTGATAGAATTTGAAAAACAAATGTTATGTCATAGAAGTTTTTAAGAGTAATGAATCAATATCTCCAAGAATTAATTAATATAGAAACCATGTTCTATGAGAAAAAATCGTTAAAAATAGAACCATGGGGTTTCTAAATCTAGTCATTATACATATATTAATATTTATTTAAATATAAAATTTGAAACAATTCAAGACTTAATTATTTTTGGCATATAATCTTTAAAATATAACACGCATGGTCATATTAAGATATTATTGAGTTTAAAATAATTTCACAAGCCCCATTTTTAGTAACTCATCTCATATACCATGATAAGTATTGATATTTGATATGTATGATGTATGATAAAAAGTATGTGAATATAAAATAGATCCGATATATCTATATTGACTTGTAGTTAAGACTATATGATATTAATTGATAAAGTAGATCTGGATTTGTTCTTAGTGTTAGAGATTTGGGATTACTAGTGATCATAGAAATTTAAATTTTTTTCAAGTTGATAGTGTTTCACAATAAGGATAATTTAATTTTCCAAAAAAACTACTTATATCCAGTGGATTCCATATCCATAATATATAAGGATATTGAAACTTTTGATCGAATTTAAGAACTTGTTTAGAAAAGTTTTGTTCGTATTTTAGGTTATTCCAAAATAAATATTTTTATCATTATTGTGATAAGATTACACTATAGAGTTAATCAATATTCCTAGTTTATAACATGGTAACTAATAGTGGATAATCAATAATGTCACAATTTGAGGGATTTTTTCATGGTAGATATTTCATAGTAAGAAGATTCTCTACATAGACATGTGTTCTTTCCCACCACAGACATAGAAACATAGTTATTGCAACAATTTTACCCATACTTAGAAGAAGCATGTTTAACATGCAATAACGGAAAATTATTTATTACTTCGATCTAATGTATGTGAGGGTTTGATGGATTTTGATCCTGATAATTAACTAATTGGTTATTTAGATTTTTTTATATTCATGGGTTTTAGTATTAATACATATATTATCCCATTATAATTATTCTTTTATGTAACATTAATGTGATAATATCCCAGATAATCAACCATATTAAAAATTTCATAGTAGTTCCAAACATTGATGAAAACCTTTAAATTCTATGAAGATATTTATAAATATTATTCAATGTTCGGATAACATTTTTTGATTTGACCCATTGTATAGTGAATATCAGGTTTAGGTACTTGTAAGCATATAATACTTTATATAGTGAAGTTCGAATATGTTTATATCCAAGATAGTGGATCATGAGAATTTATATACTTGTGCAAAATCCTGATGCTTATGTTTCATTGGATATATTTGTCTATGATAATGGGTAATGATTCTTTGAATTTATGATTATTATTAATAAATGTTATAACTCACACACTTTGGTGTATTTATATAAACTGAGATAAAATATGGTTTCAGTAATGTTGGGAGTGTATTGTGTGTCATGAATGATATGTTTTTAATGAATATGTCAATGAAGTATATTTCCCTTACATATTTATGAATGATTATATTTTGAACATTTGATTTAAATAGAACTGTGAAATTAAATTCTAGGACTATAGTGTAATGATGACTTTATTTTAGATATTCAATGAAATATGTATATGTTGTAATGGTTGATGACATGATCATGTAACCTATTCGATGAGATATTGTGAGAAAAGGATTATATTAAATAATGAGCATTCATTTGTGTATTTTGTTTCTATGGAATATTTTCTTCCTCTCTAGGTTCCTTGACATGTTATCTGATAGTAATCATGGAATTAAGGCAAGCCCACCTATTGACACAATGAAAGTGGACTAGAGGGCCATTGTTTTGAAATTAGTTTAAAATTATAATTAATCATTGGAAAAAATATTATTCTCCAAATGGAGAATAAATAATTATTCATGATTTATTAAATGTTCACAAGTATAAAAGAAATATTTATTCATATGTTAATTGTTTAATTTCACAAATATAAAATATTTATTTTTCCTTTTTATTAAAAAGGATAAAATTAATTTTTTATTCATTATTAAATAATTTATTTAACTATGTGAATATAAAATAATTATTCACTATACTATAAATATAATATCTATTTATTTATTGAATGTATAATACTCATATCATATTATTCCCTGGGTAATAAATAATATATTTAATTATTTGAATATTGAAATTAATTTATTATTTTCAGAACGTAATTATAGTATTTATTTAACATATTTATTATGGATTTGATTAAATTTCATACAGGGTAAGCATACATAGATGTGGGTTTAATGATAATTTTTTATTTACCAGATTTTAAATAATATTTTTCATTATGTGGATTAAATAATTACATGGAATAAAAAAGAAATAATATTACTTTACAGGGAATGGGGTTCTTTTTTTAGCATATTATTATGTTTTTTTTTGTAATTAATATTGAATACTAAGGCTAGGATAATAAATAGAGAATTATGAGTGTTCTGAAAAGATGATCATTGTGCACCACAATATACTCTCTAAAGAATATACTCTTAATGTGAATGCCTTTAGGATTTCCTCACCATCTCGATATATTGACACAACCTCATTACATTCCTCTCAAGTTGGATAGATAAGGAGATATTATTTCAAGTCCAATTGAACATGTTGTGATCAAGTGAGTGATACATGATGATTGGTACCACCACACTATTCACTAGAGTACTATCGAAATCATTCCATGATCAATATTGAATGTGTGGACCAACGCTAGCAGAGTAATTTTTCGGGTCCTCATCAGTGAAATAAAAATATAACCAAATATTATTTAGATGATCAACACATATATTGATGAAATAAATCAAGAATGAGTTATTTCTTCATGATAAAAAATTAATTATAAATTAATATATAAATGATCCACTCTTTTGGTTATGGGAAATTTTGTTAATATTTCTCTGAAATTTTTTCATTGGACATATAATTCCTTTTCATGCACATTTTGAATTGTCCTTTAAATTTTCCACAATAAAAATCATCCATATGCCTAACAAGAACTTTTTTCATACCCTAATCCTACAATATCTAATTTGGTATATTTAAAAATACCAATGATGAACAAATATATAAATCTTTAATGTAATGGTGGCCACCACATTATTTCATAAAAATGGTAATTATGATCCCATATACTATGAATACCAAATATTACCATAGATAAGTCATAAGTAATATATAGTTCCCTTCCATGAATGCTATTTTAGGCTGAAATGTGTATTTATTCACTAGTGGCAACTTTATTACAAAAAGGAAAACAAGATAACAAATTCTATAAAATTAAATTCTATTTTCAATTATGTAAATAAATTAATTTTTTATATAAATATATTCATAATATATTTTTTATAACATATTTATATAATGTATGTTATATAATATATATATATATATTAATAATGAAAATATCGATTTTTTATATTGTTTTAATCTGAGATAAATGAATGCTCCATTTTTATTTGCCTTCCATTGTAAATAACATCTCTAATGTTTTCATGAGCATTGGATAAATTTTAAGTTTTTTTCAAATATTAAATAATTGGACACCCTAAATGATGTTGACTTGGGAAAAATATTTAGAGAGTACTATTTTCCACATTATATTGATTAAATCACAATAGTAACATCAATTAGTCCATATAGTGATCAAAAGAAAAAATTTAGTAGAAGAATATTTTTTAGGGGGATATGTTATAGGTAGTTTGGTGAGTACAATTATGAATAAGATAATAAAGGATCTCTTAATGGGACACATAGTTATGTGTATTTCTATGAGAATTCATTTCTATACTTATTATACTAGACATGAAGTTTTTATAATATTATTGACAATGATTAATTCTGATGAATCTATTTTGTTTTACCAGTCTATAATCATTCACTTAGTGTATGATCTATGGAATGATAATTTAAAACTATTGTGACAAACAACATGTTTTCGTTCAAGTATTGTTATATTACTCATTGATTTGACATCGTTTTGGGAAATATAGTACTCATATATCCAGGTTTCCCTAAGGTAGGTGGTTAGTGTGATTTAAATCTTTTTATACTAAATGGGAGTAGTTTTATGGTTATATATGAATCACATTGAGATAACTATCTTTTGAATGAAAATGAATGAAATTTCATTATGGTAACTATATTCATTGGTAAAAGAAGATAACATAGTGATTCAGTTACCTTAAGATGATACTTTTGATAATTTGATGATTCACCTACCACATTTATGAGAATTTACATGATATAAATAGATTTTATGAAGGTTATTAGATGATATTATGCTGTTAAATTTACTTTGGTAGTTAACGATAAGATGTGAAACATCGAGTTAGTTCCTATAAAATATTTCATGGATTAGTTAATTTTTTACTCTAAATTCAATTATTTTATATATAATTAATTTCACTATAATTTAAAAGCACCTATAAAATTATTTTCAACTTGACCCAAACACCTAGATTGGGGTTCATATGGACATGAGTTGAATTTTATTCAAACATATAGGGTTTGGTATCCAAACATATAACATTTTTCTATATGGGGTGGACAATCTTTATATTAAGCTTGGGCATATACTCTCTCTGATTTGACATTATAATTGATAGGTAATGGGATCTTTATAAGAGAGATGGTTAAAAATATTAATGATCTTCCCTATCATTAATTGTGTATGGGTCCCCCACATGAGAGATATGGTGAGGTACTATAACTTAATTATATTTTAAGTTATGTTACAGTTTAAATTTATGATTTTTGACATGAGTATTGATGGGAGTATTCTTTTAGGTTAATTTGGACTCACTATGGATCTGTTTTCCAGGAAAGTGATAGGAAATGAATAAATCATCTTCTGATGTGTTATTCATCTTGTAGAAACTTGTGTCACCCTATAAAACACATTTTAAACCATTAAATCTTATATCATGACATGAAACCTTCATGAAAAGTATGCCTAAGGACTCAAAAATATTAACACCCTGAATAGGTTCTATAAAAAAGGAATGTAACTTCTGTTGTAATAGAATCACATATTAAACACTATGTTCACACTATAAATAGAATAAAAATATAAAATTTAATGATATTTAATTCATAAATTCCATTATAAACCCATTTTAACTTACCTTTATTTCCCTTGAACCCATACACATCCAAGGAAATGAGAGAGGATTATCAATATTGATTTTGGTTCTCTGATTCTCATTCGTTTACAACCGAATATCTATTCATTTTGGTGGTTAAAAATGGGAATTTATAATCAAAATATATCCACTATTGTGTTAATTTTCTTGAATATTGATTCTATAATCCCCATTCGATGAATTATAAATGGTTTTTTGGATTTTTGGTGTGTATTATTGATATGGTTGGAAATTCATAGTGTTAGAAATCATCGCTTTTTTGGTAGGAATGTACATACCCCAAATATCTTTTGTATAATGATTTCATCTTGAAATTTATTGTAGGTGTGTGCATGTGTATCTTGTGATACCCATGTTAGATATTGATCTCATGTGTGTATATATTTTGATACCCATTATTAATAATTATTTTGTGTGTGTGTGTGTGTATGGTTCTCAAGAATAATTCTTGAAATGATATACTAGCCCTATATGTGCAACACCCCATTGTGTTTAATTTTTTTCTAGTGGAGGTATTTTTTATTGTAGTAAATGTTAGGTGGACCATCATGGAATAGTTATCCCTTAGAGGGGGAGTATGTATAGTACACAATGACAATAAATAGGTATGTAGACATGGTATATGGGGTGATTTTCTTTGTGGCCTGATCCAAGGTAATGAAAAGTTATGATGTCCTTGTGTCCTGACCAATTATGGAGATGGGGTGTGATGTCATATTTTCAAAACATGTGATATAATGAGGATATCCTGGACCTATACCTTATCCCAAGGGCTATTATCCATATTTCTAGTTAGAGATATATGGTGGTCTTGTGGATGACACATGATCATGTTTCGACTATGAATTTCCATATGGTAAAGAGATGAAATAGGTCTCACTGGTGTCCATAGAAGCTTCATCATCTTATGATCACTTAGTACATGATTTATTTATTACTTGCTGGTTATTCTAGTGATTATCAGATAATACACCTCTTATGCATGTGAACATATGTTAAGGATTACGTAGAGATATCCCATAGGGTCATATTCAAATCCTACATGGGCATCTCAATTCATGAGATGACTTCATGATCAATGATCCTTGGAAGGCAAAGGTCTTGATGATAGGTATTTGAGGATATGGAACTTAGTGTTCAAAGGTGGTATTGGAACAGAATTCAGATAAGATCCATAGTGAATTTATTTTTATTACACTACTTCTTCTTGTTACATTGGTTGAAATTTTACATTTGTTTTCTTTAGTTTCTTATATTGTATGATTATATTATACCTGACCTATCATTTGATATTTTTTTCATTATTATTTAGTTTCCCTATTCGGTTTTAGGGTTATAATTCATATTTTTTTTAGGATTCTAGGGTATGAATATGGACATCAAGGGTATAGTTTCCCCACTACACCATTCACACCATTTTTACTCGTTGTAATCCTCTTGAATATGGGGAGTTGTTCATAAGGTCATGTAGTTTCCTAGCCCCGAGAAAGTGATTCGAGTTGGGGTGTTAATTTTTTTTATCAAAGGTGGGTTTCCTTCATTTCCCTTTGGATATGTTTTTTTAAAGGTAAAATGAAGATTTATTGTGTGTGAATTTGGTAGGAGAGTCATGTAAGTGTCTAAATAACTCTTAGGTAACCAACCAATACGTTACAAGTAATTGGACTGTTGTTACATTTGTGTCTTTACATTTTTGTGATGATCCTAAGTCGGTTATATTTATATAGTTTATGGAATTTTGGAATCAAAATCCCTCATGAATAGGCACATAATATTACAAGTGATACAAATATGTTTATTTATATGAATGGAAGTTCATTTAATTAAATATATTCATCCTTAATTATGTGATATACTACGATGTAATCTTGGTTTCATCATGTAGATAATGCTTTATTTTTGTGGTATATATATGAATATGACTAATGTGGAGGTACAAAAAAGTAATCTGGAGCCTTGTGTAGTTTAGGAGGTTTTTTCCACCTCATTGTGGATATCTTCCTACGATACATATTCCTATGGAATTCACTTATGTGTGCCTATAAATTTCAAAGTTGATATCTTAAATTAGCTGTTTAATGAATTTTAAGAATTAATTTAGGATTAAAGATAATTCAACATAAAATATTTCTAAGAGCAACATTGGAAGAATGAGGATATTTTACTCCCTCTAGGATAGTTTCTTCTATTCCACCAACAAACAGATTGGTTGCCATATATGAGCTTCCTCTTATGCATTCTCTAGTGGTTTAGGTGGTTGAATTGATACCTATAAGGATATTTACCATAATTTATGTTCAAGTTAAATTATTTTCCATTTCAATAATTTATCAAGATACATACATCTATATTCATCATATACCAGCTTTTTAGGGCTCTAGGGGCCCTCAGGATGCTAAGAAGTAGATTGAAATCATTTAGGGATTCCTTGATCTAGTTGAGACCCAAAAATATCAATTAGTAAATATGATTTATGTAGAGATTAAGGGACCCTCCATGTGGTGTTGGTGTGTCAATAAATAGGAAGGTGGGCATGAGGATCTTATATGGGTGAATTGAAAGGGATTTTTTGTTGAGTATTTTTTCTTGGGAACACTAAAGTCAGACCACATGTTAGAGTTTATGGAGATGTAGAGGGGGATGATGTTGAAGTGTACCTACTCTTCACAGATCCTAGAGTTTCTTCATTTATATCTCTTCTTGGATGGAAATTAGGTGTATAAATACGTGAACTTTTAGACTGTCCTACATTCGGAACATAGAATTCACATCAGGATCTTTGAAATGATGACATATCCCATGGTACTTCAAAAGGACTTGAAAATCGTGAGAGGTCTAAAAGATCGTATCGTTGAATATATATTTTCCCACCTTTTGGTGGATTTGTTCGTAGTTCACAGTGTTACTTTGGGGGCGTCTTCTAGTAGAAATAAAAGGAAGGCTATGTAGTTTCAATAGGGTAGTGGAATGGAATTAGAGCAGTGAAATGTTTCTTTAACTCCCCCTATAAAAGGAGGTGGTTCCCATTATATCAACTATATAAAAAATGTGAATTATCATAAATTTCCATTGGTAAAACATAAAAAGTATAGCTAGTTTGAAAATATGAGGTATGTTATTCAATTATCTTAAATGAAATTTTGGAGAGGATCTCAACGAGTTGCGGGGTTGATGTTACTATGGATTAGGGACCTGATAGGGGTCCTCAGCAGTACACTCTAACCATATAGATTTCAATGAACCATGTGAGGTAGTAACCTCAAGTTAAGAGCTATGTAGCTAAGAAAAAATGGTTTATATAATGGATTAGGCCCTTATTGATGGTAGAGAGTGACCATTATCTTTTTTGAGGAATGATCATGATCAAATATTCTATATCATATGGATTTTTTTATAAAGGAGATTCCAATTCCTTTATTTTTTCTAAATTTATTGTTGTAATTTACTTTCTAGTCAAGTTATATTTTTGTTTTTATAACTTGAAACACCATTGGGGAGGAAAGTGTATCATATTTAGAGATTCTCATAATGAATTACATTAGTTTTTGGTTATATACTCCTATGTAATTTCTTGATTCAAGAGAGGGATAACTTTTATCTGATCTTTTGAATGTATTGGACGACTATTTTGTAGGTTCATAAAAACTATTATATTAGGAATGTATCTTATGATATACTAAAAGAAGATAATATTCTTTTGAAAGGGAGTTGAATATTGGATTAGGATGAATGGGATCATGACTTAACTATAATAGGATCATTATAGAATAGTTATTAGGTGTAGTTCATGTGATCAACTTGGAAGTAACTCCCCCCTCTTTTCCTATTACAGTATACCTTTACCAGGATGTCTTCACCGAAGGCATCTCAAAAGATCATCCATAAATAAGAGTTTATGTTGAGATCAAGATCATACTAGGATTGTAACCTATAATGATTCCTCAATATCATATGGTGTCATATGAGATAAAGGAACTAATGTTTTAGCTCAAGGATTCGAAGGGAAATGGTTTTATCATGATGAGAACAACTCCTTGGGATCCATCTAGTGTAGTTAACAAGGAAGAAGAATAATAAATTTTGGGTTTGTGTAGAATAAAAGGATCTGAATAAAGTGGTTATTAAAAATAAATAAATGTTTCTAAGGATCAATGCATTATTTTATCAGTTTCTGGGAAACCATGGGTTCTCCTTGACTGACCTATGATCTGGATATTGGTAGATTCATTTCAAATTGAATTATATTCCCATTAAACATTAAATATTATATATAGGCTATATGAGTATATTTTCATTCCCTTTTGGTTAAAAAGTGATGTAATTGTGTTCATGGATCTCATGAATATGATATTCTATCCATATACTGAAACATTCATTTTACAGTCAATTTGTTATATCCTCATGTACTGAAAATCCATGAGACCCACAATAGAAACATAGAGATTATTTTGAGAACATCTAGAGTTCTTATACTCTATGATAACATTTCAATGTGTAACTTCTATAGTTAGGAGGTAATCTTTCATTGGAATATAATCTCGTTGGATATAATTCTTATGGATGTTGGTGAATGTTGAAGCGGTAATTTATTGGGAACACCCAAATATTTGATAGTAAGACTTTACTTGGTAAGGAATGTTATTACGTATGGTTTATTCAAGACTTATCCCATTTTAATGTACAAACAAATTGGATTACCTAGAAGGGAGTGATGATGTAGGTGATAAACTAGTGAAAAGAGACCTTCTGAGATCTTAATAGGAGACTGATGAAAAATCCAATACTAATATTTCCAAATCATGGGGTTAAATATGAAACATAATATAACTACTGAACTATTATTTTGAGATCCATTCTAATTTAAATGTATTAAGTGATGGATTATGGGTCTCGTTATAATGAACCCCTGAGTTGAACTACTTGATACAAGATGTGGATATTTTAGTCATGATCCATAAAATAAATTGTTTGTACCATTATCTCTTTAGAGAGGGTTCCTTATTATATATAGACCACACGATCATGCATTATATCCTCTCTCATAAAGACATGAATCTTTGGAAGAGGAATTGGGTGTATTATCTATAGAAATTTTACTTTGAAATGGAGAAAGGTAATTTTTTGCAGATTCTATTAGAAGGAAAACATCCGATCTTAGATAGAGAACATTAGAGGAGGAATGTTGGTTGATGAGATTGTTGGTCGAGTGGTTGGTGGATGAATATGAAGACTGATGAAAAAGGAAATATATAGACATGGTTATCAGATCAAAATCAATGGACTAGTTAAATTCCAACCAGAATTTAGATCCAGAATTCTTGGTGATAAGGGAATGGTTGGAGATAAGTGATATAGTTCTTGGATGGATGATGGATAGTGATGACATGATCATCATTCAGGGAAGATTACCAGTACCTAATACCATGATTGAATATTTTATGATAGACTCTCATGCTTCTTAATGGGTAGTTCAACCAGGATTTTTGATAATGAATTTTGATATTAGAAGATTGTTATAGTTTCTATGAATGAAGAGAGACATTGAATGATTTGTATTTAATTTAACGACCTATTATAGGATGATGGAAAATCATCAATGACCTA